>AP025040.1:26291062-26336167 GCA_036186865.1 Eustoma russellianum | reverse complement strand
AAATTTTTATGAGATACTCAAAACATCTGAGAGTAGAATCTCACCGAATTTTATAATTTTTGGAGGTCTGTAACAAGGTATTTAAATCGTTTCAAATCAGAATCGGAAAACAGAAACTGTTCTTAGAAGTGAGGTTTTTGGTTTAAAAGTTTTTTAAAACCAAATTTTCCGCACCCACTATTCAACCCCTGGTGCTATATATGTCCTACAAAATATCCTTATCAATCAATTTAACAAGTGATATAACCTTATGATGAATCATATTGAGTGTGAAATAAACCGATTCAGTAATAACCACTTGCCATAAGCGTGCATTGCCGTTCCACATGATTTCTAGGCCAACGGTGGAGTCACAATGGTCTCGCTTAAGAACCAACTTTCTTAGACAGAATTATGTATATGGTGTTTTATCACAACTCAATAAGTCATCTATTACGAGTATTTAAATCGCATTGATTGATAAACCCGGATAATGTTGGTCAACACAGTCAACTTAACCCATCGAATTAATTTGGTTGAACTCGATCAAACCAGGTCAAACAACATTCGGATCCTTATTGGGTTAAGTTCCATAACTTATTTTACTTGTATTTATTTATTTATTTATTAACATGAATAAATAGCATAAATAAATAAATAAACAAATAAATGCATAAATAAACAAATATTATAATATCCGAAAATTAAAATTAATACTGAATTATTATTATTTTGGATTTGTTTAAAATAATAATAATAATAACAAGAATTTATTATTGTTATTACTGTTTTTCTTAATAAAATTTAAATAATAACACTAATAGTTGAATTATTATCATTATTATTTACTTTATTTTTCTTTAAAAAACTTTATAATAATAATAATAATAAATACTTATTATTATTACTATTTTCCTAAATAATAACAACTTTAATTGAATTATTATCACTAGTATTATTTTCTTTAAAGGAAAATTTAAAATAATAAATATAATAATAATTTATTATTATTACTATTTTCCATAATAGTGATAATAATAATAATAATAATTAAATTATTATCATTATTTTTTTCTTTAAAAGAAACTTTAAATAATAATAATAATTATTATTAGTATTTACTTTATCCAAAATAATAATAATAAACAAAATATTAAAGATAAAAGGAAAGGGGGCCGTAGGTCGGGTCGGGTCAGAACCCCCCCGACCCATATGATTTTCCTTTTTTTATTAAACCATTGAATTGACCGAAGTCCTTTCTGAACCGGGTCAGGGCCAAGTCGGGTCAGACCCACCCAGCCCAACTGAAATCAAAAACCTCACTTTTTTTATTAAACCAAAATTCGGGCCGAAGCCAATCCTGAACCGGGTCAAACCCGGATTGGGCCCAACCCACCAGCCGCTAGGCTGATGGAGCAAAAAGCTTCAGATTTTTTGCTAGCAGCAGGTCTTGAACCTACGACTTCTAGCCCCTTGTCCTGGGTGCTGGCTACCAGGCCAACAGCCTTTTTTGGTCAGAAAGGGGGAGCTTTTACATTTACATTAAAAGCCAGAATTCTGCCATAATTTTATTCTGGTGGAAATAAAAAACGGTTTTTTGGACAAAAAAATTTCTTTTTCAATTATGAACAGATTAACAAAAATGATTCGATTAGACTCGCTCTGATACCACTTGTTGGATTTATTTAAAAATCTCTGAATAAGACTGTTTAATCGAATCTGGGGAAAGTAACAAAAAGGTAGAATTACACCTTGCTGCATTTTTGATGTGATTTGCCCACCACGTTATGCTCCTGGTGTTGGTGATCTGATGTGATCCAAGGATTCATGACCTCCCACCAATTGTTGATGCATCCTTTGAACGGATCAACAATTCACTGCTTTACCCGATGGAGAGGCTAGGCAGTGTAGGCTTTATAGGAAAAGGTTGACACTCCCTCCTTGTCACCTCTATAGTCCGCCGACTATCATGTATATATGTGAGGAGGTGAAGCCTCCTCCTTTATATAGAGGGAGAAAAGGAAGAATCCTGATGGAGATAAGATTCAGAGCTTGTTTGAAACCAAACCACTTCCTTTATGGATGAGAGATTTTCTCATCTCAAATACCTGAGGACATACTTGATATTATCATCAAGTTATATTTATCCAATATTAAATATTATTTAATATTTAGTAATAAATATTATTATCTAATATTTAATATTTAATATAATTTAATATTTAATATTATGTATCAACAATTATCAACTAGCCACATGTGGGTTGTCGCCTCTCGAGGACCAAATGCCGTACACTTTATGGTCGTAGCACTTTGAGCCCATCCATCACGGTCTCTGACCATATGAATTTCTACATATTTAGGATTTCTATTTTAGACCACACTATACATCCATGAACATACCCGATGATCACTTAACGTGTGGATGTTTTTATGCAATAATTAACATTATTACTATGTGACATATAAAATTATCATACATAATGTCCACCTTATAATTAATTTGTGTAAACTTAATCAACATGTTGCGTATTACACGAATCTTGAATTAATCCCAACAGTTCAAACTATTGATGTCTATTTTGTCACCAAGGCGATTATGGGCCTTTGATTAAAGAATAGATGATGCAAAGATGATGTCATATTATGACAAGTCGTTTAGATGGCATTGTTGTATCCAAACATGGTTCGAGAATAGAACCGCTAATGAAGCTAGTGTTCATACAAGACCACACAACTAATTTACTCTATTTACAACTTAGGGTTTCGTGCTTCCATCCTTCAACTTGAGAGGATGTTAGAATATCTTATGAGATATCATAAGATATTCGATTATGTTTCTCTTTACTCTTGGTATATTTCTTGTGATTAGTTATACTCTACTTTTCTAGTAATCATAGTAAGTTGGTGAATAATTTGATTTGATTAAAATTAGATTAGTGTGCTTATGATTTGATTAGTTTACTTTTTAACTATATATAGGTTATTTTTGTGTATTAAAGAAGATGAGAGAAAAAATTGTTCTCCTAGTTAGTTTCTGTTAATATTTTATCCAATTTCCTGCAACCCACAATCGTCCCTGTTAGAGATTAGGAAATAATTGATTCTTACCATATGTAGCGTAATTAGATCCTTACGATAGTTAGCGTGATTGAATTCATTGATTTATTCCCTTGTATACCTTATAGTCTGTACTATAAATAGGACAATGTATTGTGTACAAAATTATGAATGAAAATTTTGGTTCTGGCCTACTTGAACATGGTATCAGACCAGGACAATTTTTCTCTGTAAAATAATTTGGAGTTTTTTGAGAATAGGCTCAAAAAAACTTCATCATTGCATTATACCTTTCCCAGCCATACGGCTTTACCTTGACCAAACCTTCACAGTCGGAAGACTGTGTTGCCTGATAATCCTTACGCTTGTCTAACCAGTCCATACTTGCACAATCATACAACATATCAGATACCGAAAAAACTGAAGCACCCGACACCACACCAGAATCATCCTGTACTCCCAGTTCTGTCCCCGGAGATTTGGCATTGTAGGTAGCCCAAATTCTCTATGATAGCCTTCGCCCCTCTTCACCACCACAACAAATGCTTGTACCTGCACCTAAAATTTACATATCTCAGTCAAATTCAATAGTAGCAATTACTCCTTATGGTCTATTGTTATATACAGTGCCATCCTTGGCCAAGGCAAGATTGCCCATTTAACCAGCAACCCTTAACCTCCATCACCCAATGACACAAAGTACACCAGATGGGAGCAAGATGACAATAAGGTATTTACCTGGATATTGCAGAACATAGACCTGACAATGATTAGCAATATCACTAGGTATCCCACGGCTAAGGCCTTGTGGGATGACCTAGTACTTATCTATGGCATGGGTGGGGATGGTCTTCAGATTTTTGACCTGTACAAACGTGCATGTACCATCTGGCAAGGGGATGGAAGTGTTGAAGATTGCTGGAACCGACTCCAGGATGTGTGGGTGTCAATTGAACCAAAGATCCAAACCCGATTCTTTGTCCCGAAGACATTAGGATGTACAATCAGAAAACCCAAACATTCTGCCTCTATCAATTTCTCATGGCCATTGGTGACCAATTCGAACAGGAGAAGAAGGAAATAGTAAAAAAGAGACCCCCTGCCATCAGTGGAAGCAGCATTTTCTGAAATCAGAAAGGCAGAAGCCCGGAAAAGCATCCTTAGAGGACATTCTCCCTTAGAAGTTGATTCATCAATAGGAGTTGGACAAGGATTAGTAAGCAAAGCTCCAGTCATGGGTAAAGGCTAAGGCAGATCGTCACAAACAGAGAAACAGGGGCTAATAACCAACCCAACCCGCTCAAAATAATCATTGCAGGAAGGGAAGGTCGATAAAAGTCATCTTGTGTGCAGCCACTATAAAAAGAAGAGCCACACCAGAGAACAATGTTTTCAAATGTTGGGGTATCTGGATTGGTGGGAGGGGAAGAAGGTCACCACCACCGGATTTGGAGGCACTGGGGCAACCACCACCACTCCTTAGGGGGAGGACAGCAACAACCCAGGCGGAAGCAGTAACCCAGTGGGCAACAAAGGGCAGCAGAAGACAGCCTCGCAAGAGGGAGCTCCATCTGGAGCAAGTGGGCACACGGCGACAGGTAAAAAGGGGCTTGAGGGAAACCATATCCCCCTTCCTTTTTTATACTCTGAAATTGCTCCTGAAGTCCCTAAAGTCTCTAGAAAGGTTAATTCAGTCCAATCTCCAGAAATTATTCTCCAAAACCCTCCAGCCTCTGGAAACGTCAGTCCAGTCCCTCATTCACCCAAAAAACCGTCTTATATCCCTCAAATTCCACAGAGCCCTGAAATTTGTCCCTACACTTCTATAATGCCACATTGACACAAAAAGTACACAATCTCCAACAAGACCCCTCCTTCAAAAACCAATGTAAGTCTGCATACCACAATGGTCGGTCTCTGGCTCATGACACCTCTCATTGGATAATTGATTGTGGGGCCATCGACAACATGCCATATGACCCCACTGACTTCATCAGTCACTCACCCCCTTTAAAGTCTCACGTTCAAATTGCTAGCAGTGAAACTCTACTTGTCCATGGAGGTGGAACCATTACCATTACCCCTAAAATTACCTTACCCCATTGTCTATTTGTTCCTTCCCTCTCCACAAAATTGTTATCCATCAGTCAAATTACTAAAGAATTGGATTGTGTCGTCCTCATGTACCCTTCGTTTTGCATCTTGCAGGACATTCATACGGGAGCATAATTGGACGTGGTACCAAGAATGGTGGACTCTATTAAATGGATGCCGTAGAGCAACAGGAATAGTCTAATCCTGCTACCAGATCGGCTACTCGTTAGTTGTGGCTCTGGCACTGCCGGTTAGGACATTCATCATTCAGCTATCTCAAATTCCTTTTTCCAAACCTTTTTTCTTCTTCTCAGTTGAATAATTGACATACATTACACTGTAACACTTGCCTCCAGGCCAAGCAGCCTCGAGCTACATATCGGTCTAATAATACTCGTGTGAACAAAAATTTTTCATTAGTACATTCAGACGTGTGGGGCCCTGCTCCGCATCCTACTTCGCTTGGTTATAGCTATTTTGTTATATTTGTTGATGATTTTTCTCGAATCACATGGCTATACATTCTTAAACACAAATCTGAAGTTGTCACAAAATTTGTAGACTTTCATAATATTATTACGACACAATTCCACACTTCCATACAAATTCTGCGATCAGATAATGGTGGGGAATACTTGAAGGGGCACTAAAACAATTCTTTTATGATAATGCTAGGTGACCTGTATAGCACCACTAGAATGGGGTGTTGAATAGTGTGTGCGAAAATTCTTTTTTTAAAAACATTTAGCCAAAAAAACCCCACTTCTGAAAAAAGTCCCTGTTTTCAGATTCTGATTTGAAATAATTAAACGACCTAGTTAGACACCTCCAAAGATTATGAAATTTGGTACGAATGAGGTCATAGATGTTATATGTATCTCATAAAAAATCAGAATAAAACTCTACTCCTAACCCTTTGAAAATTTGTTTCTGGTCAGATTGTGCGAATCTGCCAGAAACCGTACTCTGACTTGAAAATTTTATTCTGACTAATTTGTAACTCCAAATGGTCTGAATATTTAATGACAAACACCTTAAGATATGAATTTTAATGGGTTGAAACAGTTTTTGAAAATTGCTTTGGAAAGTATATCAATCACATTGATGTTCTCAACCTTTGCAACTCTAATAATCAGATTGCACTAGTCTTAGAACTAATCATGTTTGACTGACTTATACTTATCCAAATGAGTTGAAACTTGCGCCAAATGAAAGCTAGGATATGTGGATATGTTTCTGCAAAGTTTTGTAATTTTTGAAAGTCGTTTACTATTTTTACGATTGCAATGAATTCAGCGCAGAAACTGAAAAACTGAAAGTAAAGTGCTGAAAGTAACGACACCAAGGATTTTATACTGGTTTGATTAAATCAACCTACTCCAGTCTTCGAGGACACCTTCCTCGCTTATCACTAAACACCAAAAAAACACCTTACCATAAGGGTTGCTGGAGTTACACACCAACTCCACCCTTTAACAAACAATACAATCAATAACACGAATCACAAACACCACCACCGAACGGATGAAGGTTTGATCACACATTGATCAACCTTTTACAACAAATGGATCATGTATGGTGGTCTAATAAAAGCCTATTCAATATGTTGAATATAAGAACAGTAGGCTTGAGAGAAGAAGAAGAAGAAATAAATGTAGAAGAAGAGAGTAGAAGACACTTTTGCACTTAAGAGAATATGAGAGTTGTCTTGCTATTTGTTTGCTCTCTTCTCTTCTTTTTATCACAACATAGCCGCCACCTTTAGGTCTTCCAACACCTTGAGAATTCTCTTTAATGCCCTTGGAAGATTGCCTTGTGTAGATATGACACCATCTTGCTCACTTGGCACAACATGATTGGATGAATGTCTTGGCTTTGCTTACTTGGCACTCTATGATTGGATGAATCTTGCCACCATTTAGTAGCTGTAAAATCTGAGATTAAAGTGTAAAAACATGTACCAAATAAAGTTCAAAATGTTTCCAAATAATTAACAATTAATCCATTCAATTTGAGAAGAAAATTTGTCAACGTTAAGACATAAAATTCGGCCACCCTTTGTGTCACATGCTGAATTTTTCAGCATGTGTTACATTTGCCAAAAGTTTGAATTGTTACCTTGTGTAGCTCCCTCGTTTATGTCACTAACCTTGTGCATCATATTCTCCACCAATCAAGATGCCAAGTAAGATCCACATAGGCTCCACTTAGGCTGAAGTAGGCGTGTATTATGTCTAGCCATGTGCTGAATTTCATTTTGGTAAACTTTGTCAAATATTGCACAATAATTACACACATATGGTAAATTATAATCAGCCCTTATTTGAATACATTAGTACACTTTAACATGTCATGAATGTGTAAAAAGTGTCTAGATACATGTTACATGTCATGCCAAAAATGTTCCATGTGTTATATTCGTAGAAAACCGAATTTTCGACTTTCGTCGATTACGCGATTTTTTTCCAATTAAATTCAAACTTTTTCACATATTATATATATTATGTAACACATAATATACATAAAATAAATTAAATATTCATCTTTAATGGCTGAGGCATAGGCGTCCCATGTGACAAAAAAGATTGAATTTGAAATCTCCACAATTTGGCCTTAATTGTGGGTGATTTGTGTGTGCCAATATGGAATCATTTCATGGCTGAATATCATGTAAGCCACAAAATTTTTGGCTCTTTTTAAATTATGTGGGCTGTCCATCTGTATATGGTAAGTACGTGACACATTGGCGAAGTTTCGGTAGTCACCCGATACGACAATTTTCGGTTTACAACCTTGTAACGTGTCGTAATAATTTTGTCATCACCATGACTTATATCGTATGATATAAGACCTGAATGTACTCATAAATATGAGGTAAGTATAGTGGGTGACGTTGACGTACGTTTCTAATATATGTAACGTGTCGGTAGTATGTCGGAATATATGTGTGTTGTGCCTTTTTATAAAAAATCTGAATACATATAATATGTACATATAAAAACATGTGTACCAAATGGAGAGGAGGCTTTCCATGTTTCAATTTGTTGCCATCATGACTTCTCCAAATATATCTCCATTTAATGAACTAGTTAATTTATTAACTTAAGTACTTTACTTAATGAACTAGTCTAGTTCATTAATGGTGGCACCTGAAAATAGTTCAAACACAACAAATGTTTGCCATTTGATGTAATCTTTAACGCTTCATGGCTTGTTAGTATGGAAACAATATATATCAAGCATATAAGGCATGTATATCACAAAAACATGTCACATATTAATTTTGTCATGCATTTCTTAAACACGTAGTGTTTAAATCATGTATTTTGTGAATCACTCAAACTCTTTTTCTCAACACTATGATCCATCAAACCTCTTGTCCCGACACTCCTGAACAAGACAGAGTGTCTGAGCGAAAAAATCGAATACTCATAGAAATGACACGAGCCATGATGATTGATGCCAATGTTCCTCGAGGTTTCTGGCCGGAGGCGGAGTCTACTACCACTTATCTCAGTAACAGACTTCCTACATACCTCCATCCTTCACCATCAAACATCGCTCCAAATGTTGGCCACCCAAACAACGATCCCATCCATTCCCCTCTCGGTTTCCCTTAGTTCTTCTTCATTTGGTCGATCAGCACCCAAATCCTATTCCTATGGTATTATCAATACAACTCTTCATGTAAGCATGCTGGTGGTGTTTTAGATTGGGAGACGAGTGCAAGTAGTGAAGGAAGGGAATAAAGAAGGTGTAATCGTTTTCGGATGCCGTCCTCTATTTTCGGAGATCTCCTTTTCCCTATTAACTTTTTTTTTGGGAAATGGAGCTTTTTATTTCATCAAAAACAACAAATATTTACAACGAGAGTCTCTATTGTGCTACCAACTGAGTACCTAAGCTAGATGTAGATTCATTTACAAAAATCTATAATTTAGCTCGGTAGAGTATGTCTTGGCAAATCCGCAAAGGGGGCGTCATTTGTTGAATGTTACCATGTACTAGCTGATTCCTCCAATACCATATAGTATGTATTGCTTGTCGGAATATATATCTCCATTCCTTGTTGTTATCATCGTGTTGACATGAAGTGTCAAGATTGTCCGAGATCCATTCTATAGGGACAGATGACCAAAAGAAAATATGTCGTACCCCAGGTGGAAGAAGGTGATTCCATACCATACTTGCCCATCTACAATCACGCAGTACATGAAGAGTATCTTCATCCCAATACCCACAGATATCATAGGAGCTTTCCCCACCAATCCGACGATGTTGAAGAAAGGATTTTGTCTATAAGGAATTGTGACATATTTGCCATAGCAATAAGTGAAGACGGCTAGGCCCAGTCATGTGCCAAATGTGATCCTAGCATGGATGGGTGGAGCGCTCGGATTGTGTGATTAAGCTGTAAGCACTCGCAACATCAAACCTGCACAATTGTTTACTTTTCCATGCGATCGCTGATTCGCCTCCACCATTAGGTGATGTATTGATGTCAATATTGGATAAAAACATCGGAAGAATGGTCCTTATATGCCGCCATAATGTGGACGTGTTTGTCACATTGCGTATCTGGGATAAGGCACCATATTTGGAGATTACAACCTTAACCCAAAGCAAATCATGCCGTGTAAGAAGTAGCCAACCTAGCTTCATTAACATGGCCAAATTCATGTTGCGTAAATTTTTGAGGCCTAAGCCACCTTGCATTTTTTATTGACATATTTTTTCCCAAGCAATCCAATGTAAATGGCGGGTTTGGTCCATTTCACCCCAAAAGAATCGACGCGCCAACTTGTCAATCTTATCTACTAGTGTGAGCGGTAATCGCACCGTTTGCATTGCATACGTGGGCATTGACTGCAAAACGCTTTGGATCAATATACACCGAGCTGCTTGTGATAGAAGTTTGGCTTTCCATGAGGAGAGACGTGCTCGGACTTTATCAACAATGTAGTTGTAGGCTTTCCGTCCATCGTGTCTGTGAATTAGCGGCATGCCAAGGTAGGAGCCGAAATCACTCGTACAGTGTATACCCCAACGAGTGAATATAGTTGGTTTAAAAGTTGTCGATACATTTTTTGATATAAGCACCTATGATTTGCGAATGCTGACACTTTGACTCGACATTGTGCAGAATTCCGTAACAATTTCCTCCATAACCCTTGCCTAACAATCTGAGGCGCCTCCAAACAATAATAAATCGCCCGCAAAAAATAAGTGGGAGATGCATGGCCCATTTCGAGAAGTAGGTATAGGATCCCACTGTTTTGCAGTGTCATACCCCGCAACTTTTGGGTCCGACATTCAATAATTAGGAAGCAACTTAAAGTATAATTGATTTATCGTATAGATTTATGAGGCATAATTGAATAAAATATAGGTGGAAAATAATCAAAAAAGCTGAATTAAGGAAAATTAGGCTAAAATACCCAAAACGCCCTCCCCACCTAAATGATGGGGGAGTTACAAAATCTAGTATAACTCCCCTTACACTATGGTGCCAACGGTTACAAGGCCAAAAGAGAGGGGAAAATGCCTAGAGAGAAAAGAGAAGGAGAAAAGAGAAAGAAGAAGAAGAGAAGAAGAAAAGGAAGAAAGAGCGGTCAATCTAGGTGCAATCTTTCTCGAAATCCTGCAGTACATTCGTAAGGCTAACTAGAAACAAAGGCAAGTAATCTTTCTATACGCTTTACGCAAATTTTGATACATTAGGCCCTATGTTCTTACAAGGAGAAAACTTGGATCACACATTAGTAGTTTTGATTTGTCTATGCTAAATGTTTTACCATACATGTAATTGTTGTTGTTGATTGAGTAAAGTTGTGTTCTTTGGGCCAATGTTTGAAAATGGTTATGTTGTGATCCTTGTTGTTAAATATGCCCACAAGAGTGTTATACGTGATATATTCATTGTTCTTGTGTAAGTTCTTAAGATGGTGATTACACCTTAGATGCTTTGAGTGTGTTTGCAGGGATTGAAGGATGAGTGATGGCATTGTTGTGGACTTGTTGTGTTGGGAGTGTTGATGATAACTTTTGAAGGTTGTGAATGATTGAAGGTTAAGAGTGGATATTGCTAGACATAACTAAGCATCAATTCATGATTAGATGTGAGTTAAGAATGATGAATCTAGATGGTAAGATGGATCTTGAGAGGTTTAACATGAAAGGGTTGAAGGAGGAAGATGATGGGAGGAAGTTACTGCAGAGAAACTGCAGTTTAGCATCGTCAGAACACTTCGAACGCCTACATTAGGCGCTTCAAGTCACATTAGGCGCCTAATGTAGCGTTCAATGTGTCCTGAAGCTTTCCTGTATAGAAAAACTGCAGTTTGGAACCGTCAGAACACTTCGAACACCTAGATTAGGCGCTTCAAGTCACATTAGGCGCCTAATGTAGCGTTCAATGTATCCTGAACCATCCCCGAACACTTTGAACACCTACATTAGGCAATCTATGTCACATTAGGCGCTTCATGTAGGCGTTCAATGTCTACGGAACATCCCTGAACACTTCGAACGCCTAGTATATGCGCTCTATGTCACTTTAGGCGCCTCATGTGGCGTTCTAAGTATACTGGAAGTCTTTTTGACCCTTTAGGCGCCATATGTAAGTGTAGCAACTTTATACACTTCCTTTGAACATAAAATGCAAGGGTATTTGAGGTGCAATTGAGGAATAGATGGTAAGATTGATTAAGTAAGAATAAGATTGAATCCCAAGTGAATTAGTGAGACGAAAGGACTTGGAAAGATACAAACAGGGAGTGTTTGAGGTGCAAGACCGTATACTTGATATGTAAGAGGTGTGTGTGAGATACCTTTATTATCTTTCATTGCTCATAAATTACAAAGTGTTTTGAAAGTGTGCTAGAGTTGTAAACATTAAGTGTGAATGAGTAGGGTTAAGTATGAATTCGAAGTGGATTCGTGATACGAAAGGGCATGAAGTGGTATGAATGAGGTGTATTTGAGTAGTAAACGTTAAGTGTGAATGAGTAAAGTTAGGTATGAATCCAAAGTGAGTTAGCAATATGAAAGAGCACAAAATGGTAAGAAAAGGGTTTGTTTGAGGAAGTATGAACGAGCAAGGTTAAGTGTGAACTCGAGATGATTTCGTAATACGAAGGGACATGAAATGATACGAGCAGAATGTGATAGGGGTTCAGGACTTTGTACTTGATATGTAAAGTGTTTGTGCATGTTTACACGTTTGATATGATGTTACATGAGCATTCTGCATCATGACATGGGCACTTGCATTTGATTTGAGAATTGCTTTGCGAAAGAACATGTGTTTACAAGAAAAGTTTGAAGTTTTCGAAAGACAAGATGGCTGCTGGTTGATCGCAGGGTATAAAAGCGTGATCTGTGAATCAACAGCAGGGTATAAAGTATTTTATGGGGCCGTGGACCTTTCAGCACGGATATATGATATATGTAATGGGGCCGTGGACCTTTCAGCACGGGGTATAAAGTTATATGTTATGGGACCGTGGACCTTTCAGCACGGGGTATAAAGTTCTGTTTGCTGTGGACTGATCACCCATAGGGTATAAAGTTCTACTACGCGAAGAATATGATAAGAAGAGTTATGAAATGCTTTGTGAAATGACACGCATGACATTTTTATGAAAGAAGACATATGCATGGGTATTGTGAGTGGTTTGAAAGAAGTACATGCATCATGATACACGAAGCATAAGACTTGACATGCAAGATATGTGTTTAGTCTATGTCTTATTTATGTGATATGCTGTTTAATACATGTTTGTTCTCGTATCCGCATGTCATTTATTTGATCTATCTGTTTTGAGGAATTCTTATAAAGATGCTATTTGCTAACCCGAGCACCTTATTTTGGGCAATGACTTGTACACTGGTGACTCGTCGTGTGTGATCTCATAAGGTGTATAGACGGGTTACTTACTGGCGATAATTTCGCTAAGAACAGATACTCTATTCCTTTTTAGGTGAGCCAGAATATGAAATGATATTTATCGAAGACGATGGCGAGTGGGTTCAGTGGGATGATGGACATGGAAGTAGATAGATGGTTTCTTACTTTCTTTATGTTGGAAAATTCGATGTTTATTATGTTGTACTGGAGGATAAGTTAGACAGTTGTCTGAACACCCTTTTAGTTCCGCTGTACTTTCTGGTTGTATTAATGATGATAAAGTTTTAAATTTGATGACATTTCCGCTGATTTATCTTACGTCGTGAATGATGTACACTTGATCTGCTTTGACACTTCGTAGTTCTCATAGTAGACTACGGCAGGTGTACTGGTTCCGATGACGGTATCGGGCCGGGGCGCTACAGGTGGTATCAGAGCCCAGGCTTCAGATCTATCTCGGAAACTTAGGTTCATGATCTTTTAGACACCTAAGTTATGATTCTCCCTTAAGGTTGATCCTTAATATAAGTATGATTTGGGTTGGGTGTGTGCGAGCGCATATACTATTTAAATTTCTATAATAATTTAAATTTCAGACCCCATTGATCTCTGGGACACCAATTCTGCGATATGCATCTCTGCAGTATTACGTGCCCGAGATTGCAAGCTTAGACAAGATAAGGGCGTCCGACAGGCTGAAATAGGGTCGGATGACAGTGTCGGAGTATGCCGACTGTTTCCATGTGTTGGGTTAATTCGCTCCTACGATTATGTAAGATAATCGCTTAGAGATGATGAAGTTCGAGCGAGATTTGTTCTCAAGAATCCAGTCCGCAATTGTAAGTGCTGGGAGGAGAACCAAAGAGGACATGATGGACACGTGCTTTCACGTCGAGAGTGATTTCTGCAGAGTGGCGGCAGGAGATGGCCGATGCAGGATACTCTGACAAAGGTTAGAGATCAAAAGAGGAGAGTGGAGTTGGTGACATGCCATAGGAGTTGCTGCATTGCAATAAGAGTCATGATGGGAATGTGGGAAGTTGGCAAGAGTATGTTACCAACACAGGCCGGTGGGTTGTCTCATTAGAGATTAGATTTCCAGAGATGAGGAAGAATGCTCGGGAAGAGGCGACTCAGCAGCCGAGAACGAATACCGCGTCCATGTTATGACTGATGCGGATAACTAAGAAGCTATCGACGAGTATGAGGTACAATTTTAGTGAATAAGATATTGGCCAATGTACTTTGCAATAGCAGAGTGAACCACTCTTTCATGGCAAACGGATGCGTTAAGCGCCTTTATGGTTCACCGGAATAGTTAGAAACTCAGTACCATGTCCAAGCACCCAAGAACAAATTATGATTTTACACAACACTTAATATCGATTGAAGCAAGTGTCAGGAAAGATTCATGAGATGGAAGATGTAATCTTTGAAGTGGTTTGGCGTTGCCGTTGAATCAAAGAATGTTGAAGTTATCACCGATTGGTCTAGACCTGGATGTCATCGATGTGCGGAGTTTCTTGGGTCTAGCTAGTAATTACATGAGGTTTGTCGAGGGATTTTCGATAGTAGCAATGCCTCTCAGTCGTCGTACTCAAAAGAAGTTCAAGCTTGAGTGGACGGCAGAATGTGAGAAAAGCTTCACGGAGTTTAATAAGAGATTAACCACATCCCCAGTATTGGCTCAACCCTCTGGAACTGAAGGGTTTGTGACCTATAGTGATGCCAAAAAAAGGGCTTAGGTACGTAAACTGTAACATAGGTTATGATTTTCCATCCAAATCAAGTTTAGTTTGATACTTCACTTGTAGGTTGTGTTTTGGTACAACATGAATGAGTTATCGCGCATGCTTCGAGATAGCTAAACATGAGGCAGCGAAGATTGTGGGAACAACTAAAGGACTACGACATGACCATTAATTACCATCCCGGAAAAGTTAATAAAGTGGTAGATGTATTAAACAGAGATTCTAACCATGCGCGACACTCATCACTTGAGAGAGAAATAGAAGAATTTGGCTTGAATTTGGTTGACTCTATGGTTAAGGTTTTCGCATTATAGACCATCATCTCAAGTTTGATGAATTCGGTGAAAGAAGCTCAAAAGAAGAATAAGACTGTGGGTGATATTGCTTGGGAAACTGAGGCATAGTCAGGCTGATGGATTTCAGACCAATGAGGATGGGCGCTTATGTTTAGAAAAAAAATGTGTGTATGCCTGATTTAGATGAGCTAAGGAAAGAAATATTGCAAGGGGCTCACAGCTCAAGGTTATCGATATATTCTAGTAGCACCAAAATGTACAGGGATCTATGACAATACTATTGGTGGTGTAAGATGAAGAGGCATATTGTGGAGATTTGAGGGATGTCTGGTGCGTCAGTAAGTGGAGATAAACACCAACAACCTGGTGGATTATCGATGCTGTCGGAGATTCCAGAGTAGAAATGTGAATGTGTGACAATGGACTTTTTGACTGGTCTACCGAGAACAATAAGTGGATATAACATGATTTTGGTGATTGTGGATCGGTTGACCAAGTCTACACATATTCTACCTGTCTCGAGGGAAGCATCTCTCTATAAGTTGTTAAATTTGGATATGGTCAACATTTGTCAGCCTGCATGGTGTTCCCATGAGCATAACGCCTAACCGAGACCAATGGTTTACTGCCAAGCACTGGACAATATTTTAGAGAGCCATGGGGACGGAATTAAGGTTAAGTACAGTGTATCATCTCCGAACCAATAGACAATCTGAGCAGACTATTCAGACCTTAGAAGACATGTTAGGGACTTGTGTCATATACTTCAAAGGAAGTTGGGATGGAATGATTAAATTAATGGAGTTCTCGTATAATAGAAGTCACCACCATGCAAGTGACATGGCTCTTTTCGAAGCGTTGTATAGAGGGAAGTGTAGGTCCCTCGTTTATTAGATGAAGTTGGTGCGAGGACCCTCACAGGATCTGAGTTACTTGAGAAGACGTTAGAAAATGTCAAAATCATTCAAGATAGACTTAAGACGGCTCAGGACCGCAGCAGACGTTGGACGGATGCCAGGCGACGGCCTTTGGAGTTAATGTAGGTGAAAAAGGTCTATTTAAGAGTATCGCCTACAAAGGGTGCTATGAGATTTGGAATCAGAGGCAAATAAGACCCGCTTTATGGGTCGTTACGAGATACTTGAGAAGCTGGGAGCTTTGACATATAGGTTGGCATTAACTCCGGTATAAGTGCAAGTTCATAACGACTTTCACGTATCATAGTTAAGGAAGCACGTGACAGATCCAAGCCACGTGCTCGAAGCGCAACCTTTGAAACTCAAAAGTGATGTTATTTATAAAAAGGCGCCGGTGAGGATAGTAGACCGGAAGGAACATGTGTTGAGGAAGCAGGAGATCCCTTATATGAATGTCGGGTGGAGCAAACACACGGAACGTGAGGCCACTTAGGAACTCGAAGAACAGATGCGAGGGAGGTATCCTCAACTTCGTAACTACGATACACAACTTTCGAGGACGAAACTTTTTGTAAGGGGGGTGGAATGTCATACCCCGCAACTTTTGGGTCCGACATTAAATAATTAGGAAGCAACTTAAAGTATAATTGATTTATCGTATAGATTTATGAGGCATAATTGAAAAAAATATAGGTGGAAAATAATCAAAAAAGCTGAATTAAGGAAAATTAGGATAAAATACCCAAAACGCCCTCCCCACCTAAATGATGGGGGAGTTACAAAATCTAGTATAACTCCCCTTACACTATGGTGCCAACGGTTACAAGGCCAAAAGAGAGGGGAAAATGCCTAGAGAGAAAAGAGAAGGAGAAAAGAGAAAGAAGAAGAAGAGAAGAAGAAAAGGAAGAAAGAGCGGTCAATCTAGGTGCAATCTTTCTCGAAATCCTGCAGTACATTCGTAAGGCTAACTAGAAACAAAGACAAGTAATCTTTCTATACGCTTTACGCAAATTTTGATACATTAGGCCCTATGTTCTTACAAGGAGAAAACTTGGATCACACATTAGTAGTTTTGATTTGTCTATGCTAAATGTTTTACCATACATGTAATTGTTGTTGTTGATTGAGTAAAGTTGTGTTCTTTGGGCCAATATTTGAAAATGGTTATGTTGTGATCCTTGTTGTTAAATATGCCCACAAGAGTGTTATACGTGATATATTCATTGTTCTTGTGTAAGTTCTTAAGATGGTGATTACACCTTAGATGCTTTGAGTGTGTTTGCAGGGATTGAAGGATGAGTGATGGCATTGTTGTGGACTTGTTGTGTTGGGAGTGTCGATGATAACTTTTGAAGGTTGTGAATGATTGAAGGTTAAGAGTGGATATTGTTAGACATAACTAAGCATCAATTCATTATTAGATGTGAGTTAAGAATGATGAATCTAGATGGTAAGATGGATCTTGAGAGGTTTAACATGAAAGGGTTGAAGGAGGAAGATGATGGGAGGAAGTTACTGCAGAGAAACTGCAGTTTAGCATCGTCAGAACACTTCGAACGCCTACATTAGGCGCTTCAAGTCACATTAGGCGCCTAATGTAGCGTTCAATGTGTCCTGAAGCTTTCCCGTATAGAAAAACTGCAGTTTGGAACCGTCAAAACACTTCGAACACCTAGATTAGGCGCTTCAAGTCACATTAGGCGCCTAATGTAGCGTTCAATGTATCCTGAACCATCCCCGAACACTTCGAACACCTACATTAGGCGATCTATGTCACATTAGGCGCTTCATGTAGGCGTTCAATGTCTACGGAACATCCCTGAACACTTCGAACGCCTAGTATATGCGCTCTATGTCACTTTAGGCGCCTCATGTGGCGTTCTAAGTATACTGGAAGTCTTTTTGACCCTTTAGGCGCCATATGTAAGTGTAGCAACTTTATACACTTCCTTTGAACATAAAATGCAAGGGTATTTGAGGTGCAATTGAGGAATAGATGGTAAGATTGACTAAGTAAGAATAAGATTGAATCCCAAGTGAATTAGTGAGACGAACGGACTTGGAAAGATACAAATAGGGAGTGTTTGAGGTGCAAGACCGTATACTTGATATGTAAGAGGTGTGTGTGAGATACCTTTATTATCTTTCATTGCTCATAAATTACAAAGTGTTTTGAAAGTGTGCTAGAGTTGTAAACATTAAGTGTGAATGAGTAGGGTTAAGTATGAATTCGAAGTGGCTTCGTGATACGAAAGGGCATGAAGTGGTATGAATGAGGTGTATTTGAGTAGTAAACGTTAAGTGTGAATGAGTAAAGTTAGGTATGAATCCAAAGTGAGTTAGCAATATGAAAGAGCACAAAATGGTAAGAAAAGGGTGTGTTTGAGGAAGTATGAACGAGCAAGGTTAAGTGTAAACTCGAGATGATTTCGTAATACGAAGGGACATGAAATGATACGAGCAGAATGTGATAGGGGTTCAGGACTTTGTACTTGATATGTAAAGTGTTTGTGCATGTTTACACGTTTGATATGATGTTACATGAGCATTCTGCATCATGACATGGGCACTTGCATTTGATTTGAGAATTGCTTTGCGAAAGAACATGTGTTTACAAGAAAAGTTTGAAGTTTTCGAAAGACAAGATGGCTGCTGGTTGATCGCAGGGTATAAAAGTCACGCCTGCGAAAGCAGGGTATAAAAGCGTGATCTGTGAATCAACAGCAGGGTATAAAGTATTTTATGGGGCCGTGGACCTATCAGCATGGAAAATAAAGTTATATGTTATGGGCCCGTGGACCTTTCAGCACGGATATATGATATATGTAATGGGGCCATGGACCTTTCAGCACGGATATATGATATATGTAATGGGGCCGTGGACCTTTCAGCACGGGGTATAAAGTTATATGTTATGGGGCCGTGGACCTTTCAGCACGGGGTATAAAGTTCTGTTTGCTGTGGACTGATCACCCACAGGGTATAAAGTTCTGCTACGCGAAGAATACGATAAGAAGAGTTATGAAATGCTTTGTGAAATGACACGCATGACATGTTTATGAAAGAAGACATATGCATGGGTGTTGTGAGTGGTTTGAAAGAAGTACATGCATCATGATACACGAAGCATAAGACTTGACATGCAAGATATGTGATTAGTCTATGTCTTATTTATGTGATATGCTGTTTAATACATGTTTGTTCTCGTATCCACATGTCATTTATGTGATCTATCTGTTTTGAGGAATCCTTATAAAGATGCTATTTGCTAACCCGAGCACCTTATTTTGGGCAATGACTTGTACACTGGTGACTCGTCGTGTGTGATCCCGTAAGGTGTATAGACGGGTTACTTGCTGGCGATAATTTCGCTAAGAACAGATACTCTATTCCTTTTCAGGTGAGCCAGAATATGAAATGATATTTATCGAAGACGATGGCGAGTGGGTTCAGTGGGATGATGGACATGGAAGTAGATAGATGGTTTCTTACTTTCTTTATGTTGGAAAATTCGATGTTTATTATGTTGTACTGGAGGATAAGTTAGACAGTTGTCTGAACACCCTTTTAGTTCCGCTGTACTTTCTGGTTGTATTAATGATGATAAAGTTTTAAATTTGATGACGTTTCCGCTGATTTATCTTACGTCGTGAATGATGTACACTTGATCTGCTTTGACGCTTCGTAGTTCTCATAGTAGACTACGGCGGGTGCACTGGTTACGATGACGGTATCGGGCCGGGGCGCTACATGCAGCCACTGCCTTGTCTATTTTTAAGCTCAATACTTCCGTACATAGCAAGAAAAGATAGGGAGCAAGGGGGTCACCTTGTCAAATACCATGTTGAGTTTGGAAGGGTTCCTAGCTTTTTCCATTTCATATAATAGAGAGTGTGGCCGAAGTAATAGTAAACATGATGATCTTGACCGTTTTCTCGCTAAATCTAATTGTGAGTAGCAGTTTCTTTAAGAATGGCCATTGGACTTTGTCATAAGCTTTCTCTAAGTCAAGCTTGAGAGACATGAATTGTTGTACCTAACAAAAATCGTACTGTACTTGAGGGGTATGGAGTAGCGTAATAAAATGATTAGTCTTTCCAAGTGCATCTTTCTATGTTTATTACTTCTCTTTAATTATTTTTCCTCAAAGTGAATACTATAAGAAATAGTATAATACCCCAAGTATGATTTATGTAACGTATGAAAAGACCATTTTGACCTTACAAGATTTTAGAAAATTCGGCCATGAGGGTCTAGGGAAAATTCTGGAATACCTTGAATCCTCAAAAAGCCAAATAGCTTTTAATGGTCTTCTTAAAAGCAAGACTAAAAGTCTACACAAAATTAAGTATTCTACTAATGTGTTTAAAAAGGTTTAAGGAAAGAGTGTTTTTCCACTTTCCCTCCCCAACCGCCGGCTAGTGAAGGGTAAAGCCCCATGAGACTACTTTTTAATTTAATGCTCCAACTAGTCCCATTATGGTCTCTTAAATAAATTCAAAAAGGTCTTATACATGAAGAAGGTGAGATGTTATTTCAAGACTTAAGATTCTTTCTCCTTTCCACCTTGAGGCCGTTGGATGCAAAAACAATGGGGCATTATGGGATCAACTTTACCATTAACATCTCAATTAACTATCCACTTTTCATTTACTACAACTTCCCAAAGCAAACTAAAGAGTAAAGAAAACCTAAAGCTACCCCCACCGCCGGATTACCCATGGATAATCCATGGTAACTCCTTAAACAACCCTAGTTACTTTTCTAACACATCCTAAAAAGTAACTTAAGGAGTAATTGGGATAAAGCAAATAAGGAGTAAATGAGCCTAAAGCTACCCCTTTAACCGCCAGTTACCCCACCATGGTTAAACCAAGAAGACTTCATCAATGACCTTAGTTACTTTTTCTTAAACCTACCCCAAAAAGTAACTCATTGTTAGGCATTAAGTGATCTTCATGATGGTCCCCATGCAAAGGAGAAACATCCCCTATTCTCCTTCTTTAACCCGCCGGCCAACCCTCTTGGATTACAAGAAAAACACTTTCAAGAGTATCCTAGAAGCTCCTCTCTTACAATACCCTTAAGAGCTACCCCAAACAAGTCACTAAAGAATCATTAAACACTAAAGCAATTCGTCCATCATCATCATTTCATACGGCTATTAGGAGCTAGGAGCCTCAAGGCTATCTTTATCTTCAAGCTCCAAGGACTCATCTAGGTAAGTGCATGTAGAATTTCCTAAGTGAATTCCATATTTCAAATGATAAAGCTCACATGGTACCCATCTTTTCTTGCCAAAAACCATGACCTTCAATGGTCACTGGTGGTGATTTTTCAAGCTATTAAGAAGAGCTAACATCTCCAATTAAGCTCCATTTTGGTAAGGGAATCATAGCCTCAATCTAGTTGTTTCTTCATTCAAAATAGTGGCTAATGTTCCTCTCTCTCCCCTCCCCAAAACCGTGTGCTATGTGTTGAAGTTGGAGGAAAGCTTGAATCTTTTTTCAACCAAGACTCAAGCTAAGGAAATTTCTAGCTCAAAGAGGCAAGTACACTCTAAGCAACCTTGACTTATTTGTGAAGTGTATGCTTGAATGACTAGCCTCTCTAAGATGTGAATCTTAGTTGAACATTCTAAGTACTATGCATAAGAACTTAGTGATTTTAAGAACAAGGGTTGTCATGATTGTATGATTTACTAAATGGATGTGTTTGTGCTTAAACTTAAATATGACACGAGACCTACTATGCATAACATACGGGCTGTGGGGTGACTATATGATTGAAGGAATTAGTATTATTGAAAATAGACTTTATGAGGGGTGAAATGGGTGAAAATAGCGTGTACTATGTGTAAGTTTGCAAGGCTGTTTGGCGTGACATATGTGTAGTCTAAAGATTATTATGAAACTGGAAATGATTTTGTCAAAGTATTTATTTAGTGGTCAGTAAGCCATTTTAGAGAAATAAGTTTACTTGAAAATTAATGGACAAGAAAAAGTGATGAAAGGTAAATCTACTGGAGCTGGACAGTTTTAAGTGGCGTATTGTATGGACTGAAAATGAACCCTAGGAACGTTCAATTTAGCTAAAGTTTAGTAGGATGGTAGCCTTGTATGTTTAGTAAAAGTTTGAGGTGGAATTGTGGTAAAAGGACTTGTAGTTTGCCCTTAATAAATTTTTTAGTAGGAGTAGGTCACTGCAGTTCCAGTAAATACCTTGACTTAGAAAATTATTTGACCCCCTTAAGTATATTGGATTGCCTTGAAAATTTTACATTACTTACTTAAGACATATAGGAGTATGTTCATTGGAGGAATTTGCTTGAAATTACTGTTTTTACGGGGTAACAATTAAAGGGAAGTCACAGAACAAAATCTGGAAAACAGGGCCGCAGGGTATAGTGTGTGTTGAGGCCTTAATCTTATTTAATTGGACTTGTATGTGATGTTGGGCCTTTAAATATTATTTCTTATTGTATTGGATAGGTTTCCATGTTTTAGCCTTAATTGGATAAGGCCTTATGACCCACGAAACAGAGGTAAGAACGGGTACTGCACTGCTGGACTCAGCAGTACCCCTTTTAGTAAATTAATGATTTGATGGTTTTATCTACCTCGTAATGTTACAGAATTATTATGACATGTAGATAAGACTTCATTATGCATATGTGTGGCATAAGTTTATGAAAATAGGCCCTAAATTGATGATTTGGTGGCAGCATGACCAGAGTGTTAATGCTGAAATATTTTCCAACTTAAGGGACAAGTCCGTATATGTATTGTGTGATGAATTTAGTCATGAATTGTATGTTGCATATCATGCATTCATTGTCCCCATTTACACGATTCATGAGACTGATTTTTATGCCAAAGAAATGAAGAAAAGCTCTTTTTGAAAGAAAGGTTTCAGTTTTTGAAAGAACGACTCCTATTGGTACCATTAATTCATGGCCAGCACAACCCGCTCCAGATCTGGGGTTAATTGATCTGATGATGACAATGACCATTCAGGGCCAGAGAGAATAGACCTGATGATGATGATTATGACCGTTCAGGCCCAGAGAGTATAGACCTGATGATGATTATGACCATTCAGGCCCAGAGATAATAGACCTGATGATGACGATTTATGACCGTTCAGGCCCGGAGAGAATAGACCTGATTATGATGATTGATTGTATTACCGTTTTTGGATCCGGAAATAATAGATCCGAAGGGAATGATATGACCGCCTCAAATCCAGAGACAATAGTTCTGAACACTCTCTATTCTCGTTTTATGACGATGATGTTTTGAAAAAAAGAATGAACGAATTTATCCTCATCTTATCATGCTGCATCACATTTGCATATTCATACATGCTGCATTTAATGCCTAGTCGAATGCTGGATGTAATGTTACTAAGGTTACAACCTTATTACGTACGGTCACCTAAGTTATGATTTTATTGTCGCGTAGGTTATGATCTTATTTCTTTTGGCGGCCAATGGATTGAAGGTCAGGTATGTTGGGAATCCAAATTCTTGGGATTTGGTTCTTGTGTATACTTTCCATTTAATTCTTGGTTGTTTATGGTTTACTTGCTGGTGACTTTGTCACTCACCCCCTTATTTTTCCTCCTAGAGCATGCAGGAAACGGATAGAGTGGATTGACGATGATGTGACGCAGATTGGCCAAGCGATGTGACGCAGATTGGCCAAGTGATGATGCAGCAAAATGCTCCTTCCCAGCCTCATGAGCCTGTTAGGGATGCACAATATTACTTTGAGAAACTAAAAAGAGCCAATGTACCATCCTTTAAAGGAAAATCCGACCCAAATATAGCTGAAAAATGGTTGGATGGAGTAGAGAACTGCTTTGAGTTAATCCGTGCCCCTGAAAAGATGAAAACCCAAGATGTAAGACCCTTCCTACTTGGAGAAGCAAATCAATGGTGAAAGGCAAATTTACAATCTTTACCGAGACCGATTTCAAGGGAGATATTTGTACAAGAGTTCAACAAGTTTTACATACCTCCTTCTGTGAAGCTACAGAAAAGACATGAATTTGAGTCGTTGAAGCAAGAGCAAGGAATGACCGTGGTAGATTATGCAAACAAGTTTATAGCTTTGGGGAGGTTTCATCCATCAACTATGAATGACGAGGAGGCTAAGATGTTGAAGTTTGAAAGAGGATTGAACCAAGGATAAGGACTTGGTTGGTTAATGCAAATCCCGCCAACTTTGGAGCACTACTTGATGTATGTTATAGAATTGAGAGGGACATCATCCGTCGGGATGAGGTTGGACAAAGGAGAGGTAGAGAAGTGTCTGGGAGTGGAGGATCCCGTAAAGCTGCCAAACAGAATTTCAGAGGACCGGTCGACAAAGAACGAACCAGAATCGTTTTCAGCGTCGATCGCAGCAGAAGAATCAGCTGAGAAATTAGGGTCAGCATTAGCCAGCTATCCCGGCTTGTCCTCACTGTCAGAAACATCACCTGGGAGAATGTTTTCTTCAGACAGGGAAGTTCTTCAGATGTGGCAAAGTGGGCCACGTACTCAAGAACTGTCCAGACAAGGGGACAACTTGCTTTGGATGCGGAAAAGTCAGACACATGAATAAGGAATGTCCGAAAAAAGGAGCCCAGCAGCAGCAGCCAAGGAACCAGCGCCAGCGCGCAAATGCAAGAGTTCATGTTATGACCAACGCTGCTGTTGAGGAAGCTAATGATGTGGTGAGTGGTATGTATTAAGAATTATGCAATATTACATTTTACAAGATGATGTTATTTCTGTTTCGCTTAGTCAATCTTGCATAATTCAGGAGCTATCTTAGTATGTACTGTACCTGCAAATGTGTTGTTTGATAGTAGTGCTAGCCACTCATTTATATCGAGGAAGTTTTCAAAGAATATTGATCATAGCCTAGTTCACCTTGGGACACCTTATAGAGTCCAAGCAGCTGGCGATCAGGTGCTTGTATCTCACCAATTGTATAATAACTGTGAGATTGAGTTCGACAAGCAACGATTTGTAGCAGATTTTATTCCGATAGCCATGAGTGATTTTGACATAATTCTTGGAATGGACTGGCTCTCCAAGAATTGTGCGCACATTGATTGTCGCAAAAGACGGGTTATCATTAAGAACCCAGAACGAGAAGAAGTGACTTTTCATGGAGGTTTGAAGTTGAAGAAATCCCCTAAGAATATCTACTTAAACGCGGTCCGTGCTTGGAGGGCGCTGAAGAAAGGACACGAAGGATTCTTGGTTTATACTTTAAGTGATGATCAAGCGCCATCTGACCTTTCTAAAGTCCCGGTAGTTCAGGAATATCTTGATTTTCTCCAAAAGAGTTGCCGGGCCTCCTGCCAGATCGAGAGATCGCATTTGAAATTAATTTAATTCTGGGAGCCGAGCCGATATCAAAGACTCCTTAGCGAATGGCGCCTGCCGAGTTGAAGGAACTAAAGGAGCAGTTGCGTGAGCTGTTGGAAAAGAAACTTATCCGCCCAACTGTCTCGCCTTGGGGTGCTCCCGTGCTGTTTGTGAAGAAAAAGGATGGAAGCATGCATCTGTGTATCGATTATAGGGAGCTCAACAAGATTACAATAAAGAACAAATGCCTGCTGCCTAGGATCGACGATCTGTTCGATCAGCTTCGGGGAGCACGAGTTTTCAGTAAAATTGATCTTGGTTTTGGATACTTTCAATTGAAGATCAAGGCTAAGGATATTCCGAAAACCGCGTTCAGGATGCATTATGGGCATTATGAATTCCTTGTGATGCCATTTGGGTTGACGAATGCCCCTGCGGCATTCATGGATCTTATGAACCGAGTGATTCAAGAGCAATTGGACAAGTTCGTTGTAGTTTTCATTGACGATATCTTGGTTTACTCACCGGACGAAGAGTCTCATGCAGCCCATTTAAGGATCGTCCTTGACATCTTACGGAGGGAGCAGTTGTATGCAAAGATCAGTAAATGCGAGTTTTGGCTGTACAGTGTAGCATTTCTCGGCCATGTCATATCTGAAGATGGGATATCAGTAGATCCCAAAAAGATTGAAGCAATCACGGAATGGACAAGACCAACAAACGTTACGGAAGTACGGAGTTTTCTTGGTCTCGCCGGCTTCTATCACAAGTTTGTTGAAGGATTCTCTCACATAAAAAGATGAAGTTCGAGTGGACTTCGGACTGCGAAGGAGCTTTACCAAGTTGAAGGAGAAATTGACATCTGCTCCAGTTTTGGCTTAGCCAATTTCGGCTGAAAGTTTTGTAGTGTACAGTGATGCCTCGAAGAACGGCCTTGGGTGTGTGTTAATGCAGAAAGATCGAGTGATTGCGTATGCATCTCGACAGTTGAAGCCGTTCGAGCAGAATTATACAGTACATGATCTACAGCTTGCAGCTGTAGTCTTTGCCCTGAAGATATGGAGACATTATCTGTACGGTGAAAGGTGCGAAATCTCCATCGATCACAAAAGTCTTAAGTACCTTTTCACCCAAAAGGAATTGAATATGCGCCAACGCCGATGGCTAGAGTTGATGAAGGATTACGACCTCTCTATCCAGTATCATCCGGGGAAAGCCAACAAAGTTGCTGACGCCTTGAGTCAGAAAACGAGTCATCTGCGTCAACCTCCTCTACAGAGCGATATAGAAGAGTTTGATCTGGAGGCAGTTGATTCCATTGATAATGTACTAGCTAAGTTGGTTCTAGTTCCTTCATTAATTGAAAGAATTAGAGAGGGTCAAGAAAAATATGAAACTTTAAAGAACATTAAGGATAAGTTGAAAACGAAGCCTTCTGAAGATTTCTAGGTCAAAAATGATGACAGCTTGTGGTTCAGGAGTCGATTGTGCATACCCGAGGATGATGATATAAAGAGTGAAGTTCTTCGGGAAGCTCATAATTCTCATGTATCTTTTCATCCCGGAGCCAACAAAATGTATCAAGACTTAAAGTAGAGATTCTTGTGGCATGGCATGAAGAAACAAACTGCCGAGTTCGTGGAGAAATGCCTCATTTGCTAGAAAGTGAAAGCAGAACATAAAAGACCCGCCAGATTATTACAGCCTCTTGAAGTCCTAGAGTGGAAGTGGGATCACATCACTATGGACTTTGTGACTGACCTGCCAAGGACGAAGAATGGGCATGATGCTATTTGGGTTGTAGTAGATCGTTTGACGAAGTCTGCCCATTTCATGGCTATGTCAATCAAAGCCTCTTTGGAGAAGTTGGCCTCAATGTATATAGATCAGATTGTGTGTCTGCATGGGATACCCATGAGTATTGTTTGTGATCGCGACCCTCCCTTTACTTCTCGATTCTGGACAGCTTTCATGAAAGCGATGGGCACTGAGATACGGATGAGTTCAGCAGTTCATCCCCAGACAGATGGTCAATCGGAAATGACCATCCAAACACTGGAAGATATGTTACGAGCATGCATACTTGATTTCGAAGGAAGTTGGGACAAGAGTCTCAAGCTCGTGGAGTTTTCCTATAATAATAGCTACAATCGATCTATTGGAATGGCTCCTTATGAAGCGATTTATGGAAGAAAGTGGCGATCTCCACTTTATTAAGATGAAATTGGAGATAAAATTCTTGCAGGACCCGACTTAGTGGAGCAGACCCGAGAGAAAGTAATAATCGTTAAGCAAAGGTTGAAAGCAGCCCAAGATAGAAGCAAAGTTTGGGCTGACGAAAAGCGGTGACCAATGGAATTTCAGGCAGGTGAAAAAGTGTTCTTAAAGGTGTTGCCATCAAAGGGAGTGAAAAGATTTGGAATAAAGGGGAAAATAAGTCCAAGATTCATCGAGCCAATGAGATTCTTGAAAGGATTGGAGAAGTCGCTTACCAGCTAGCGCTACCACCGACATTGTCTCAATTACATGACGTATTTCATGTACCCCAGCTTCGCCAGTACGTGCATGAGCCCAGTCATATCATCGAAGAGCAGCCCTTGAAGATTGAAACCGATTGTCATATGAAGAAGAGCCGGGGAGGATCGTTGACCAGAAGGAAAAGACTCTTAGGAAATGATCAATTCCCATGGTTAAGCTACAATGGAAGCAGCACTCGATTGATGAAGCCACTTGGGAGATGGAAGAAAGAATGAAGAACTTGTACCCACATCTTTTCGCTTAGTGCTCTTAAGTTTCGAGCACAAAACTTGTAATAAGGGGGGGAGGATGTTGTACACAACGAAAATCGTACTGTACTTGAGGCGTATGGAGTAGTGTAATAAAATGATTAGTCTTTCCAAGTGCATCTTTCTAAGTTTATTACTTCTCTTTAATTATTTTTCCTTAAAGTGAATACTATAAGAAATAGTATAATACCCTAAGTATGATTTATGAAACGTGTGAAAAGACCATTTTGCCCTTACAAGATTTTAGAAAATTCGGCCATGAGGGTCTAGGGAAAATTCTAAAATACATTAAATCCTCAAAAAGCCAAAAAGCTTTTAATGGTCTTCTTAAAAGCAAGACTAAAAGCCTACACAAATTTAAGTATTCTACTAATGTGTTTAAAAGGTTTAAGGGAACAGTTGTTTTCCACTTTCCTCCCCAACTGCCAGCTAGTGAAGAGTAAAGCCCCATGAGACTACTTTTTAATTTAATGCTCCAACTAGTGCCTTTATGATCTCTTAAATAAATTCAAAAAGGTCTTATACATGAAGAAGGTGAGATGTTATTTCAAGACTTAAGATTTTTTCTCCTTTCCACCTTGAGGCCGTTGGATGGAAAAACAATGGGGGATTATGGGATCAAATTTACCATTAACATCTCAATTAACTATCCACTTTCAATTTACTACAACTTCCAAAAGCAAATTAAAGAGTAAAGAAAACCTAAAGCTACCCCCACCGCCAGATTACCCATGGATAATCCATGGTAACTCCTTAAACAACCCTAATTACTTTTCTAACACATCCTAAAAAGTAACTTAAGGAGTAATTGGGATAAAGCAATTAAGGAGTAAATGAGCCTAAATCTACCCCCTTAACCGCCGGTTACCCCACCATAATGAAGCCAAGAAGACTCTATCAATGACCTTAGTTACTTTTTCTTAAACCTACCCCAAAAAGTAACTCATGGTTAGGCATTAAGTGATCTTCATGATGGTGTCCATACAAAGGAGAAACATCCCCTCTTCTCCTTCTTTAACCCGCCGGCCAACCCTCTTGGATTACAAGAAAAACACTTTCAAGAGTATCCAAGAAGCTCCTCTCTTACAATACCCTCAAGATCTATCCCAAACAAGTCACTAAAGAATCATTAAACACTTAGGCAATTCCTCCATCATCATCATTTCGTACGGCTATTAAGAGCTAGGAGCCTCAAGGCTATCTTTATCTTCAAGCTCCAAGGACTCATCTAGGTAAGTGCATGTTGAATTTCCTAAGTGAATTCCATATTTCAAATGATAAAGCTCACATGGTACCCCCTCTTTTCTTGCCAAAAACCGTGACCTTCAATGGTCACTAGGTGGTGATTTTTCAAGCTACTAAGAGGAGCTAACATCTTGGTGGGTTGAATCCATTTCAATCTCCAATTAAGCTCCATTTTGGTAAGGGAATCATAACCTCAATTTAGTTGTTTCTTCATTCAAAATAGTAGCTAATGTTCCTCTCTCTCCCCTCCCTAAAACCGTGTGCTATGTGTTGAAGTTGGAGGAAAGCTTGAATCTTTTTCCAGCCAAGGCTCAAGCTAAGGAAATTTCTAGCTTAAAGAGGCAAGTACACTCTAAGCAACCTTGACTTATTTGTGAAGTGTATGCTTGAATGACTAGCCTCTCTAAGATGTGGATCTTAGTTGAACATTCTAAGTACTATGCATAAGAACTTAGTGATTTTAAGAACAAGGGTTGTCATGATTGTATGATTTACTACATGGATGTGTTTGTGCTTAAACTTAAATATGGATGAGACCTACTATGCATAACATACGGGTTGTGGGGTGACTATATGATTGAAGGAATTAGAATTATTGAAAATAGACTTTATGAGGGGTGAAATGGGTGAAAATAGCATGTACTATGTGTAAGTTTGCAAGGCTGTTTGGCATGACATATGTGTAGTCTAAAGATTATCATGAAACTGGAAATGATTTTTTCAATGTAGGTATTTAGTGTTTAGTAAGCCATTTTAGAGAAATAAGTTTATTTGGAAAGTAATGGACAAGAAAAAGTGATGAAAGGTAAATCTACTGGAGCTGGACAGTTTTAAGTGGTGTATAGTATGGCCTGAAAATGAACTTTAGGAACGTGTAATTTCGCTAAATTTTGGTAGGATGGTAGCCTTGTATGTTTAGTAAAAGTTTGAGGTGTAATTGTGGTAAAAGGACTTGTGGTTTTCCCTTAATAAAGTTTTTAGTAGGAGTAGGTCACTGCAGTTACAGTAAATACCTTGACTTAGAAAGAAAATTATTTGACCCCCTTAAGTATATTGGATTGCCTTGAAAATTTCACATTACTTACCTAAGACATAGAGGAGTATGTTCATTGGAGGAATTTGCTTGAAATTACTGTTTTTACGGGGTAACAATTAAAGGGAAGTCACAGAACAAAATCTGGAAAACAGGGCCGCAGGGTATAGTGTTTGTTGAGGCCTTAATCTTATATAATTGGACTTGTATGTGATGTTGGGCCTTTAAATATTACTTCTTAGTGTATTGGCTAGGTTTTCAGGTTTTAGCCTTAATTGGATAAGGCCTTATGGCCCACGAAACAGAGGTAAGAACGGGTACTGCACCGCTGGACTCAGCAGTACCCCTTTTAGTAAATTAATGATTTGATGGTTTTATCTACCTCGTAATGTTACGGAATTTTTATGGCATGTATATAAGACTTCATTATGCATATGTGTGATATACGTTTATGAAAATAGGCTCTAAGATGATTTGGGGGCCGCATAAACAGAGTGTTAATGCTGGAATATTTTCCAGCTTAAAGGACAAGTCCGTATATGTATTGTGTGATGAATTTAGTCATGAATTGCATGTTGCATATCATGCATTGCATTGTCCCCATTTGCACGATTCATGAGACTGATTTTTATGCCAAAGAAATGGAGAAAAGCTCTTTTTGAAAGAAAGGTTTCAGTTTTTGAAAGAACGACTCCTATTGGTACCATTAATTCCTGGCCAGGACAACCCGCTCCAGATCCGGGGTTAATTGATCTAATGATGACTATGACCATTCAGGCCCGAAGAGAATAGACTTGATGATGATGACTATGACTATTCAGGCCCGGAGAGAATAGACCTGATGATGATGATTATGACCGTTCAGGTCCGGAGAGAATAGACCTGATGATGACGATTTATGACCATTCAGGCCCGGAGAGAATAGACCTGATTATGATGATTGACTATATGACCGTTTTCCGATCTGGAAATAATAGATCCGAAGAGAATGATATGACCGCCTCAGAACCGGAGATAATAGATCTGAACACTCTCTATTCTCGTTTTATGACGATGATATTTTGAAAGAAAGAATGAACGAATTTATCCTCATCTTATCATGCTACATCACATTTGCATATTCATACATGCTGCATTTAATGGCCAGTCGAATGCTGGATGTAATGTTACTAAGGTTACAACCTGATTACGTACGGTCACTTAAGTTATGATTTTATTGTCACATAAGTTATGATCTTATTTCTTTTGCCGGGCAATGGATTGAAGGTCAGTTATGTTGGAAATCCAAATTCTTGGGATTTGGTTCTTGTGTATATTTTTCATTTAATTCTTGGTTGTTTATGGTTTACTTGCTGGTGACTTTGTCACTCACCCCTTTATTTTTCCTCCCAGAGCCTGTAGGAAACGGGGTAGAGTGGATTGACGATGAGCCTAGAGTTCCGTGCCCATAGACGAGAGAGAGGATGACAGCTTAAGGATTTTATAGTGATGGTTTATGTTTGATGGACTTATGTTGGAACAAAAATTTAGGATTTCTCTTTTTATTTTGCGGACATGGTTGTAGACGTTATGTCAGATAATTCATAATGTTTTATTTAAAAGTTTTTATTCTGCCTAAGTTTTGCTTACCTGTCGATATGTAAGCATGATAGTCCATAAGTTTTATTATAGGCTATGACATGTTATGCATTGACGCTTGGTACTCTCTGTAGTGAAGTACGGCGGGCGCACCGTGTTCGGGCAGGCTGGGTATGGGGCGCTACATGAATCCTTTCCTTCCTTGTTTGATCCTTATTGTGTGCATAAGTTCCTGGGCAATGATAATATTGTATGCAGCTTGCCGTCCCAGGATGAAGGCATATTGTGTTGGTGAAATAATCTTCCCAATGATAGGCCTAAGGCGGTTAGCAATGATTTTGCCAATTACCTTGACAACGACATTAGTGAGTGCAATAGGCCGAAATTGCGATGTAGTCTACGGCGGTGATACCTTTGGAATTAATTAAATCAAGGTTCTGTTCATATCAACAGGAAAGCAGTAGGTTTTGAAAGCTTCGAGCACAAAGGAGGTAACTGAATGCTTAACAATCTCCCAGTTACGCTAGTAAAATATTGGTGGAAGACCATCCGGGCTAGGGGCTTTATATGCACCTATTTGAAATACTACTTCCTCAATTTCCGATGGCGATACCTGGCGGTTTAACCAACGGCGATCGTCTTCTGCGAAAGTATTAATATGTATGTCAAGGTCCTCATTGTCGTTATTGGGGGTACAAGAAATAAGATTCTTGTAGTAGTAAGATATTAGGAGTTCAAGGTCCTTAGGTTCAGTTGTCCATTTGCCGCCATCATCCTTAAGTTGATAAACCATTCGTAAGCGATTCCTTTGAGCCATTGTAATATGGAAGTATCGACTGTTTTGTTCTCCACTGGAGAGCCATTGCAGTTTATTTTTTTGTAACCGATATATCTCTTCCTGCTTTAATATTTCATGATACTCCTCCCTTAATTCTTCATTGAGTTTCGTCAGAAAGAGTGAGAGGTGTTGATCCGGTGCTCGTTGAATGCCTGCAAGACATGCCAGGCATCTCTTTCATCTTTGGGCAAGGCTTCCAAATACTACTTTACTCCATTTTATCATGCGCTCTAACAATAGACAGATTGTTCTAGGGAAGTCACCCTCACAGTTGCACCACGCCGTTTGCATAAAGGGATGAAATTTTTTATGTTCCATCCAACACGTTTGAAATTTTAATGCTCGTTGAGTTTGAGGTTGTGGCGTTGTAGCCTCCATGGATAATAAGATTGGGCTGTGGTCGGATTGTGTACGAGGTAGGTGGCGGAGCGTAGCTTTATTAAACTGTAGATGCCACTCCACGTTACCTCAAGCTTGATCCAATCATTGCTCAATCAAATGATGTCCAGCTTGTCCATTAGACCATGTATATCTTGGTCCTGAAAATTCCAATTCCCGAAGGCTGCATTTATCAACCATATCCTTCATTCTTTTTACACTGCGGCCTCGAACAACTCTACCACCACGCTTGTCCACTTGATTTATTACTTGGTTAAAGTCACAAATCAGAATCCAAGGTATATCAATTTAGGCCCGCATACACTCAACGTAATCATAAAAATTCTGCCGAGGAGCATTCGACGGAGATGCATAGACAAGAGATACAAGCCAGTAAATGGAATTCCCATCGAGAACGCCGATATTTAAAAGATGTGGTGTATAGGATAAAACTTTGATTTTGACGGATGATGCATCCCATAAACACCATAAACCACCTGCAAAACCATGAGACTCCACTGCTGTGAGATGAGTAAAATGTGTGCGACGTATGATGTAGCTCGCCCTTGAGCTGGGGACTCTAGGTTCCATCAAAAAGATTAGATTTGGCATATGATCATGAACTAATTGAATAATTTCACGGACGGTTCCAGGAGATCCCGCACCTCTGCAGTTCCACGATAGTATCTTCATCAATAAATATATTAAGATGCTAATGGTTGACCATCTTCTTGGTCACGAGAATTCAAATTGCAGTCCATCATGGAAGTATCAGGCGCATTATCCTGCAGTGTATCTACTAGCATCATTAGACTTTATCTCCATCTGGTGGTTTATATTTGGTTTGATCACCCGCATCTGAAAATGTCATGGTGTCAGTATGTTGCGTGGTTGGCATGGTGTCCCCAATATTTAAGGGTTCAGCATGCAAGCAATTCATATTGGTGATATCATGCAAAGGTTGGGTCGAATGATTGTGAGAGCCAGAAGGTCGTTGGAGCAATATAGTTGTCACTTGAAATTGCTCTTTACGGGTAGAGAGATGTGTTGTAGCCATGCCGGATGCGTGGGCCAACTGAATTTTAACTTTTGGTGTATCCTTAATATGATACCCTTGGACTTATGCCCCTTGGATTTGGTCACTTGGTCCTTTGATGTTGTACGGAAGTTTACTGATGGTCCTAGGTCCTTAATTGCTTGAAGATTAACTTCAAGTGAATCATTCACCACTCTAGTTGGCTCCACTTCAGATACCTCCTCAAGCGGCGCAAATCTAGAGCCATCAAAAGCTAACCCACAGTCATTTCCATGTTCTTTACTGCGCCTTACGAATAAGAGAAGCATTACCAAAATCGATTGCATTTGTGATGTTGTTGTGCGAAGTCGTGGTTAGATCGTACGATCATCCAAGGGCCAAAAGGATTGGCTGGAAGCGTTGGACCAGATTTGGTTACTGGCTGGGCAGTATCATCAACAGGATCCTTATGGTGCTGCGTTGGGCATTCATCTAACCGATGGCCGTACTTGCCACATAAAAAACATATCTGATGTAGGCTTTCGTATTCCACTTTAAAATGGTGACCATTAAGGATTATTCTTGAGATTAACGGTTTCTGCAGGTTTACTTCAACACAAACGCGTGCATACTTACCTCTGGAGGCCGTCATAGTATGCATTTCAATTTTGACTGCCTTCCCTAATTGATCGCCAATCCTCATTAGGATTTCTTCGCTGAAAAACTCAAGAGGGAGTCGAGGGATTATTACCCAAACTAGGGCTGATGAGATATTTTCGCTGGAAGGTAAGAAACCTGGTCAAAATTTTGAAACTGTCAGATAGTGGCCCTGGAGCGTCCATGGACCATTCTCAAGCACATACGAATAGTCTTCCTTATTGAAGAATCGCAATACATAAAACCCATCTTCTAAGTCCACTATATCCAAGCAGCGGTTTTGAGTCCACATATCCGATAGCCGTAGAGAGAGGACTCGGTATGAGACACTGCGTTCCAATAACTCAATAACCAAGGCCCTACGCCATGGACACCAGAAATTTTTGCATTCTTCGTTGGTGACTTCGATGGAAACTCGCCCATGTCCAACAGTGCTCTCCTCCATGGTAGTGTTGTCTTTCTTTATTTGGGGGTACATATCAATATTATCATCTTCCTTCCCAACTCCAGTGTAGATGTCGTCTCGATCGAAGAGGTTGACCAGGGGTGGGATGTGCAGCAGATCAGCCCAAGCATGTCCATATTGCAGACCTTGTGGTGAGGGTGGATCTCTACTGGCTGGCCGTTTATATTTCTTGACACTACGATAGATTTGATCCACCTCTTCTGTACTCTTCTCCATGGGTAAATCGTCTGCCAAAGTGGTGTCTCGGGGGCGCCGGAGGTCACCACCGCCTTGCTAGTTACGGCGGCAGAGAAAGTTTAGGCAAAAATGTCGGAGCGATGACAGTTACCAGCGGTTTTTTCGGAGCGCACTTTCAAATTTACTCCGCAGAGCTCTCCTCTCTTTTCCCTATTAACTTTCGCAGTGATTGATTACTTATCTGTAAAGATTGAAGCCTTGGTCACTGAAGGGACGGATAAAAAATATTTGTAATAAGATACCATCAACACTAATTTAAGACAAATTTATCATCAAAAATATATACATACAAGTTATATTTAATTAATGATATAAGAATAACTATTTCGCAATGCAAAATAAACTACTTAAAAATTTACAATTGCGCTTGATGGATTTTCATATTTTGGTACGAATTATAACTTTATAATGCTCGACTTTATAAAAAACTCTTTTTGAATATAAGTAAGCAAACAATCATTCATCTAAGTGTCTTTCTTTTATTTTTGCATCCGATTCTCAAATATATTAATACCTAAAAAGGTTATTTTCATACTAGCATTATCAACTGGCAAAATCAAAACCAATTTTAAAAACATGTATATCAACAGATACATTGTGTCTGTCACTTTTAATATCTACCAACTTTTGAGACAAATCAATGGTTTTCTTCGAATCCTTGAATTCTTTATCTTTTCTAGTTATTTCAAGAAATTATATCACAAACTATATATGAGAATGAACTTTAACAATGAACCGAGATGCGTGCACTTACGTGTATCAAAAGTTTTCTCAAGTCTAGTTTCTCAATTTAAACCTCGACCACTTACAAGTTCACTATTCTGTGGATTATTAACAACTTGATTTAATCCTATTTCTTTAAAAATTTCTTGTATTTAAATGAACCTTCAAATATGTAAAGTCCGAAATACACTCTAGAGAGGGGGTGAATAGAGTGTTTGGCTCTTTTGCGGAATTTTCTTGTTTTTCTCAACTCAAAAAGATATTCAAAATCAGAGCAAGAATTGGAGATGAGAGACAATGAAAGAGTACACCGGATATAGAGTGGTTCGAATCGTAAATGATTCTACTCCACTACCACTTTGTTTCCAAAGTGGATTTTCAACAACTACTCTTCTTATTATGAACAATAAGAACAACCACAGCACCACTTACACTAACACTTTAGTGTAAGCAACAACAACAGCAACTTCTTGCACAAAACACTTGTGCAACTACAACAACTACAGCTCGTAGCAAGAACAATTTCTTGCTTCCTCACAACTTCAACAAAAGTTCTCTCAAGAACTTCTCACAGTGGGTTGAAGAGATATAGTAAGGTTCACACTTTCTCACAAGTCTAAGCACAAGCTAGAGATCAAATAATTATGGTTCCTCTTGTGCTTGACTCTCTTTCTCTCAATATACAACAATGAAGATCAAAGAAAGCTAGACAAGCTTTGAACAAATTTACAAGTATGAGAGAAATGTACAACAATGTAAAATGAAGCTAGATGATGTTGAAAGTGTGTAATTGCTTCATCCAAGCTTCCTCTATTTATAGATGAAGTTCACCACGTTTTTGAGGCCTTCCACCAAGTCTTCATCTTCAAAAATGTCAAGACAATGCCAAAATAGTCTTTAGCCACCCTATGGAGTGATTTGATCTTGTATAGCCACCCTAGAGAATCTTAGACATGTATACAATAGTCAAGGAAGCATGTAATAAGTTGGGTTAAAGTCTACAAGAAGTTTGAAGAAGATTGGAAAGAGAAAACCTTGAAAATCAACCTTGGATTTTATTCTAACGTTCAAAAAATTTGAATTCTGGAGGATATCGATCGATCTATGTCACCAGGTTTAGAGACTGAAGTACTCAGTCAGACATCGATCGATCGATGTCAGGGGCTGAAGTGACATCGATCGATCGATGTCACCAGGTTTAGAGACTGAAGTCCTCAGTTCAACATCGATCGATCGAAGTCAGGGGATGAAGTGACATCGATCGATCGATGTCCTTGTGGTTGAGGGTTCGATGTCTTCAGTCAGACATCGATCGATCGATGTCAGGGGCTGAAGTACATCGATCGATCGATGTCCCCTGTTTGAAAGATCGATGTCAACCAGTGACTTCCAATCTCAACCATCTTTGGACATAATGTGTTTTGCCTATTTTGCATCAAATATTAAACATAATTTTAACTCATTCAAAACATCTTTTCATCATCAAAACGTTTTACAACTTAACATCCTCCCCCTTTTTGATGATTTCAAAACCACAATCCAAAAGATGTTTTTATATTCTACAACTCCCCCTTAGTTCATGCTTTCTTACCAATCTACCCAACATGCTCCCCCTCAAATTATGCATCAAGTTTTGTATTTTCATTATTTCAATATGTAACGCATATCAAGTGACTTTTAATACCAATGCCTATCCAAAACATGCTATCACGTCCAACCAACACATGCCATGTTAATATCCAATTTTGCTTCCCAACAATCCATCATGCCAAAAACATATCAGTAGCTAGCATCCAAAGCTATATCAAGCTGAGGCAAAACAATTCATGTTAAGACCAAATCATGTCAACATATTAATTTTTATGCTAACAATACCAAAACAATGCCAAGATGATAATGATATCAAAGCATGCATGCCAATACTACTTAAACACTTCTCCCCCTTTTTGAAAGCATCAAAAAAAAATTAGAGATACCAACACGAAAATATAAAGGTTATGAAGAGAATATCAAGTTTTGAGATACAAACTCAAACTTTCAAAAACTAGCATAAGAACGAGGGAAGGGGAAATCATCAAGAACTACTCCTCATCGGAGGAGAAACATAGTCCGGAGAGAGCGGCTTTGAGCTTGGTTTTCAATTTCTGATACTTGGTCTTTTGCACGTTCAGCTCAGTTTGGAGTGTCTTGACTTCCGTGTCCACCTTTGTTTCCAGCGATTTCAAGCGGTTTTGGAACGTCGTATAGCCTTTCTCCAAATCATCTATACGAACAGCCTCCTTGGTCAAGTCTTCACCCCATTGACCAAGAGTGCGTTGGATGTCATTTATCTCGTATTCAATATCGAAATCATCCCCGGATTCACTGTCTTGCTCCATTGGGGCTTTGCCTTTGTCTATTCGAGATGTAGGACTTGGAGGGTTAGGTTGGGGTTCAACGGTTGGCTCAGTGGGGTGTGGTGGTATTTCCGGCTCATTTTCAGCCTCATCTTCCTCCGGATCCTGAGCACCACCCCGTCGTTGTGCTTCCTTTCTTGACTTAAGAATCTGCTGGATGTTAGATTTCGTGTAATAATCCTTATTCGTAATCGCCTCTTCGTATTCAACATCCAGTACTAGATTTGAACTTTTCAATAATCTATATATCAGATTACTGTAAGGAAGTGCTTTCGATTTCTTCGTGACCGCCTCCAACACGTTTTCAAAGAATTCTTCTCCAAAATTTACCTGCTCTCGCCTGGCTATGCGGTATGTAATGTAGAAGTCTAGGTTGCTGGGAAGTTTGGCTGATTTTCCATTTACACAAAAGGTAACTATTGCAAGCAAGACTCTATGTATCAAGGGCATATCATTTGTGTTCTTTGTCGGGTGAAATCCAAGAAAGGTTTTGACTTCATTTTCAGTCACTTGGTATTTGTTAAAATCCCACTTCCAAGGATCGAAATCCTTGAATCCCTCATTAGGTGTACCAAGAATAGCATTTATTTGTGCAGTGTGAAAGGAGACTACTTGACCATCAATAACAGAATTCAAAGAAAATGGATTTCCATTTAGATAGTCAATCCAAAAATTTGCATAGAACAATCGGGTATAACGAGTAGACATAGCTCCCATCTCAGATGAATCCCATAGAAACATCCAGTTTTGAGCGTACAACAAATCAATTATAGGTCTCAATTCTGCATTGCTCAAAATGTCCTCAATTTTGAGCACTTTTGATGGAATGGTAGACCTATTGCTATTTTCCCATTCAGTGAATAATAATTGGGCTCTCTGAGATATATGAGTGTGTATGCCTAATCCTAGAGGTGTAGCCAATGCATTCTCATATTCTCCAGTTTTAAGCCAGGGAAAATTTCGAATGTGAAGACTTTCTCTTACCTCACGGATTAGATGTTGTTGAGATGGCTCTGGTTGTTTCCGCAGCCCTGGTGTCCTTGAGCCAGTTGGAACATGTGGTTGATTGTCTCCTTGAGATGTCCTTTTCCTTTTGGGATGATTCTTGGTTCTTGGGGCCATTTGTGAGAATTTGGACAAGAATTCTTTGAATGTGGTGATGGATTTTGAGGAATAAGTGTGGATTTAGACACTATTGAAGAAAAAGATAATGTTGAGGAAGATTTTCGCAATTTGGGAATCAAGGGTTTTGTTTTTCGCAGGAGAGGAGTTAGGGTTTGAAGTGTTGAAATGAAAAATGAGGGTTTCCTGCGGTTTTATAAATTCTGTCCCGCTGACATCGATCGATCGATGTCAGGGACTTCGATCGATCGATGTCCTGAACATCGATCGATCGATGTCTTTATAGACATCATTCTCTGAAATTTTTACATAGATCGATCTATGTATTCAGAAATCTGTAATTTTGACATTTTTAACCCTTTAACCAATGTTTATCATTCCCAATCTTGTTCTAATTGATTCGAACGTCTCGGTGGGAAGGGATTTGGTAAAGATATCTGCCAGTTGGTCATTTGTTGGAACGAACTCAACGCATACCAATCCTTTTTGGATGCAATCTCTTATGAAGTGATGTCTCACCTCAATGTGTTTTGTTCTACTATGATGAACCGGGTTTTGTGCTATACTTATGGCTGAGGTATTATCACATAGGATGGGAACTTTTTCAAACTTAACATTGTAATCGTTCAAGGTGTTGATCATCCAAAGTAGTTGTGCACAACACGAAGCGGCCGATACATATTCGGATTCCGCCGTGGAAAGTGACACACTATTTTGTTTCTTGGAAAACCAAGAAACTAAGCAATCTCCAAGAAATTGACATGTCCCGGAGGTGCTTTTCCTATCAACAAGATTTCCGGCATAGTCGGAGTCACTATATCCTCTTAGATCAAAACAACCATTTTTGGGATAGAGCAAACCGAAGTTCAGAGTTCCTTTCAAATACCTAAAGATACGTTTAATGGCAACTAAATGCGATTCCTTAGGCATACTTTAAAACCTAGCACATAAACACACAGCATGCAAAATATCCGGCCTACTAGCGGTCAAATAAAGTAAACTACCAATCATACCCCTATATTTTGTTACCTCAACCAGCTTTCCTTTTTCGTCTTTGTCAAGCTTTGTACTTGTGCTCATCGGAGTGCTCACACTTCTTCCATCCTCGAATTTGTACTTCTTGAGCAAATCCTTCGTATACTTTGTTTGAGATATGTATACTCCATCTTGAGTTTGCTTGATTTGTAGACCAAGAAAGTAGTTGAGTTCACCCATCATGCTCATTTCAAATTCTCCTTCCATCAATTTAGCAAAATGCTTACAAAGAGAGTCATTAGTAGCACCAAATATGATATCATCCACATAAATTTGAACAAGCAATTGATGGTTTCCTTGTTCTTTAATAAAAAGAGTAGTGTCGACTTTTCCTCTTGAAAACTCGTTTTCAAGTAGGAAGTTACTTAATCTATCATACCAAGCCCTAGGAGCTTGTTTAAGTCCATAAAGGGCCTTTTTGAGTCTAAAAACATGATTTGGATAATCATGATTTTCAAACCCCGGAGGTTGAGCTACATAGACCTCTTCTTGAATTATTCCATTCAAGAATGCGGATTTCACATCCATTTGATATAGTTTGAAATCCTTATAGCATGCATATGCTAATAAAATCCTAATAGCTTCTATCCTAGCCACGGGGGCAAAAGTCTCATCGTAGTCTATGCCTTCCTCTTGCCTATAGCCTTGGGCTACTAACCTAGCTTTGTTTCTAGTGATATTTCCTTTATCATCCATTTTGTTTCTAAATACCCATTTAGTGCCAATTACGGGATGATCACTAGGTTTAGCAACTAATTCCCACACATCACTTCTCTCAAATTGATTTAATTCTTCTTGCATAGCTAATACCCAATCTTCATCATTTATTGCTTCTTTTATATTTTTAGGCTCAATTTGTGAAATGAAGGCATTTTCATTGAATTTTCTCCTTGTCATTACACCTTGGCTAGTTTCACCTAGTATCAACTCTTTAGGGTGATCTTTCCTATATTTATATGAATCCGGCAAATTTGAGGTATCCCCTCCTACTTCTTCATCTTCAACCTTAGGTTCAAGTGGATCAATCCTAAGGTCGATGACAATATTACTTTTTGGATTCTCAAATTTTTCTATATGACTTACTTCGATTATTTCATCTTCATCATCATCATTATTATCGTTTGACTTATCATCAATGAATTCACTAAACTTGACATGAATTGATTCTTCAACTTTCATACTTCTCTTATTATATACTCTAAATGCTTTGCTATTTTGAGCATAACCCATAAAGATTCCTTCATCCGCTTTGAAGTCAAGTTTATCCAAGTTGTCTTTGGTGTTAAGTATAAAACACTTACAACCAAAAACCTTGAAATAACCAATATTTGGTACTCTACCTTTCCAAAGCTCATAAGGAGTCTTTTTGAGAAATGGTCTCAAATAAACTCTATTGATCACATGACAAGCGGTATTTACCGCTTCGGCCCAAAAATATTTGGGTAGCTCAAATTCGTTTAGCATGGCTCTACTCATTTCTTGAAGTGTTCTATTTTTCCTTTCCGCAACACCATTTTGTTGAGGAGTTCTTGGAGCTGAAAAATTGTGTCCATACCCTTTGGATACACAAAATTCTTGAAACTCTCCATCAAACTCACCACCTCTATCACTTCTAATTTCCTTAATTGTGTCTTCTCTTTGATTTTCTAATCTCTTACAAAGCTTTATAAATTCTTGACATGCATCATTCTTTTTAGCTAAGAACATTACCCAAGTGTACCTAGAGTAGTCATCTACCACCACAAAGGTGTAATGTTTTCCACTTAGGCTTGCTGTACCAATATCCCCATACAAATCCATATGAAGCAATTGTAGAGGTTTGGTGGTGGAGATTTCACTTTTGGGCTTGAAACTTGTTTTAACAAGTTTTGCCTTTTGACAAGTGTCGCATAAGCCATGGTTTTCGAAATTCAATTTTGGAAGACCTTGGACTTTTTCATTTTTGCAAATCTCTTTGAAATTCTTAAAACTAATATGTCCAAGTCGTCTATGCCATAGTTGAGTCAAATCATTTTTGGCAACTAGGCAAGAAACATTTTGTGATATCAAATCATGTGTGCTAAATTTGTAAACATCATTTTTACGAATAGCTTCGAAAACAATCTTATCGTTCTTTTTCACAACACATTTTCTTTTCACAAACTCAATTTGAAAATTAGCATCATATAGTTGGCTAACACTTATCAAATTATACTTAAGCCCTTCTACATATAGTACATTATTAATAGTAAAGGAAGAATTACCAATTTCTCCATGTCCAAGGATTTTGGCTCTCCCATTGCCAAAATGCACCGTTCCACCATCTTGGAGCTTGAGCTTGGTGAACAACGTCTTGTCTCCGATCATGTGAGTTGAACATCCGCTGTCCATAAGCCATTTGGTTCCTTCTTCTTTGGCTACTCCATTTATCTTGAGAGCCTACAAAACCAAAAGATGTATGCATTGGTACCCTTTGATGGTTGGGTCCTTTAGGGTTAGTTTTTCGACCCTTAGGCTTCCAAACATATGTGCTCTCAAATCGAGCTCTACATGCCTTCTTTATATGTCCTAGCTTGTTGCAATAAAAACAAGTGGGTACAAGTTTTGGTTTAGAAGATGATAAATTTTGTTGTGTTTTTCTAATGTTTGCGTTTTTCTTTAAGGACTTAGGTTTAATAGAGGAAGATGATGAGTTAAATCCTAAACCGGATTTATCATTTCCAATTCTTTGATTTCCAAGAAGTATGTCTAAGTTGTTTTTGCCATTTGTTAGTCTTTGTAAGTCTAATTTTAGTTTTTCACATTCTTTTCTAATTTCTTCATTTTCAAGAGCTACGGTTTTATGCATAGTAAGTATGATATCATGCTCTTGAAACATCAAAATATTTTTGTCATGCAAGCTCTTACTTTCTAAAATGCATTTCTTGAATTCTTTCTTCAAATGCTTATATTTTAAATTTAATTTTTCAAAGTCATCTTGCAAGTCTCCTATTTCATCATGCAAATTTGAAGGATTAGAACTTACTTCAAGGTCATCCTCAATTGCCATAAGACAAGTATGTTGAACCTTTGGATTTTCAATCATTGCTACAAGTCCAACACCTTGATCTTCACTCTCTTCTCCTTCCGATTCCGAAAGAAGATCATCCCACGTGGTTACCTCCGCATTGAGGGCTTTCTTCTTTTGAGGAAAGACCTTCTTTTCTTGCTTTTGCGGCTCTTTTACGTGGCAATCGGCAATGAAGTGACCGGGTCGACCACATCTATAGCAATTTTCACTTGCTTCTTTTTCTTTAGATGGTTTCTTGAAAAACTTTCTTGCTTGAGCTTTGTTTCTAGTTGCCATTCTTCTAAATTTTCTTACAAGAAGGGCAACTTCCTCATCCGAATCATCGGACTCTACCACCAATCCTTTGTGTGATGTTTGTGTAGGTTTGATGGGATTCATTCTATTTTGTTCATCAATAAGAATTTCATGAGTAAGAAGATTACCGGATAACTCATCAAGAGTAAGAGTCTTGAGATTCTTTGATTCGGTGATGGCGGTGACTTTGGGTGTCCATTCTCTTGGCAAAGAGTTGAGGAGTTTTGAGACAAGGTCTTCGTTTGAGATTTTCTTGTCAACCATGGAGAGTTGATTCACTATTCGTGTGAATCGATCGATTGTCTCCTCAATCTTCTCACCACTCTTCATTCCGAACATCTCATACTCCTTCATGAGCATGAGTCTTTTGGCCATTCTTACTTGCTCAGTTCCTTCATGTATCATTTCAAGCCTTTTCCATGCCTCGTGGGCTGTTTCAAGACCTTGGAGTCTAATGAGCTCGGTGGTGGTTAGAGCACTTGAGAGAATGTCAAAAGCTTTGCCATTGATGGCGAACTTTATCTTCTCTTCGTCGGTGTAGTCATCCTCATCTTTAAACATTGATTCTCCTTTTGAGTTGGTAATCATTGGAACTTCAATTCCTTTGACAACAGCTCTCCATATATCAAATCCACAGCCTTTCAAATGATTGATCATTCGAAATTTCCACAAAGAATAGTTTTGGGCATCAAACATAGGAGCTTTAGTGTTTGATCCGGAAAATAGTGCAGTAGGCTTAGAAGATGAAGAGGTTGAGGTTGAGGTTGAGGTTGCCATGATCTTTTAACCTTGCTACTTGCAAAGATTGGCCAAGCAATCAAGGTTAGGCTCTGATACCAATTGTAAGGTCCGAAATACACTCTAGAGGGGGGGGGGGGGGAAT
>AP025040.1:26240490-26291052 GCA_036186865.1 Eustoma russellianum | reverse complement strand
TCCGAAATACACTCTAGAGGGGGGGGGGGGTGAATAGAGTGTTTGGCTCTTTTGCGGAATTTTCTTGTTTTTCTCAACTCAAAAAGATATTCAAAATCAGAGCAAGAATTGGAGATGAGAGACAATGAAAGAGTACACCGGATATAGAGTGGTTCGAATCGTAAATGATTCTACTCCACTACCAGTTTGTTTCCAAAGTGGATTTTCAACAACTACTCTTCTTATTATGAACAATAAGAACAACCACAGCACCACTTACACTAACATTTTAGTGTAAGCAACAACAACAGCAACTTCTTGCACAAAACACTTGTGCAACTACAATAACTACAGCTCGTAGCAAGAACAATTTCTTGCTTCCTCACAACTTCAACAAAAGTTCTCTCAAGAACTTCTCACAGTGGGTTGAAGAGATATAGTAAGGTTCACACTTTCTCACAAGTCTAAGCACAAGCTAGAGATCAAATAATTATGGTTCCTCTTGTGCTTGACTCTCTTTCTCTCAATATACAACAATGAAGATCAAAGAAAGCTAGACAAGCTTTGAACAAATTTACAAGTATGAGAGAAATGTACAACAATGTAAAATGAAGCTAGATGATGTTGAAAGTGTGTAATTGCTTCATCCAAGCTTCCTCTATTTATAGATGAAGTTCACCACGTTTTTGAGGCCTTCCACCAAGTCTTCATCTTCAAAAATGTCAAGACAATGCCAAAATAGTCTTTAGCCACCCTATGGAGTGATTTGATCTTGTATAGCCACCCTAGAGAATCTTAGACATGTATACAATAGTCAAGAAAGCATGTAATAAGTTGGGTTAAAGTCTACAAGAAGTTTGAAGAAGATTGGAAAGAGAAAACCTTGAAAATCAACCTTGGATTTTATTCTAACGTTCAAAAAATTTGAATTCTGGAGGACATTGATCGATCTATGTCACCAGGTTTAGAGACTGAAGTACTCAGTCAGACATCGATCGATCGATGTCAGGGGCTGAAGTGACATCGATCGATCGATGTCACCAGGTTTAGAGACTGAAGTCCTCAGTTCAACATCGATCGATCGAAGTCAGGGGATGAAGTGACATCGATCGATCGATGTCCTTGTGGTTGAGGGTTCGATGTCTTCAGTCAGACATCGATCGATCGATGTCAGGGGCTGAAGTACATCGATCGATCGATGTCCCCTGTTTGAGAGATCGATGTCAACCAGTGACTTCCAATCTCAACCATCTTTGGACATAATGTGTTTTGCCTATTTTGCATCAAATATTAAACATAATTTTAACTCATTCAAAACATCTTTTCATCATCAAAACGTTTTACAACTTAACAAAATATAGTTACCAAAATTGGCAATATTCAGTTCATAACACACTTGAATATGCTACCTTCCAACTCTCACAAATGACAATTGAAGTTTTTTCTATTGAGGACAAATGATAATTAAGTTCATGCGTAAAATAATGAATATAATGTGCCAAACTATAATGATATTAACAAGTGCATTACTTTTTAAACCCAACATAAATAATCTAAGAGTGTGTTTCTTAGAAAGCTTGTGTTGAATCGGAGAAAAACGGGTTGCTTCTCATTCATTTTAGTTTGTACTGTTGGGAGGAAACCGAGAGATAGTACAGCGAAATAGGAAATAATCTCTCCCAAATGCAGCAACTATAGAGAAATAATCGAACGAAACACGAACAAGAACACCAACAATTTTAGCGTGGAAAAACCTCCCAAGGTAGGAGTAAAAACCACGGGACCCGTAGGCCACTTAAACGATCTCCACTATAATCAATAATGGGTACAACCAAGTCTCTTTAGGCTCAGCTAGAGGAATACAATATCATCAAGATCAACCAAATAATCTTGGAATACAACAAGATACAAGAGAGGAACCAAAATACAAAGCTGAAATTTTCGGACAGAAAATTTGAGTCTCGGGAATGCAGATATCGGTCACACTTAGACACATCCAAAACACATCTCCACCGTTCAGAATGTACTAATGTGTCTTGGGAACAATATGTCAAAATTTGGTGACGATCCAACCGTGCAATACTCGGCAAATGCAATTTTTCTGGAGGCTGGTAGACTTTCCAGCACCTACGAATTTTTCTCTTCCTCACTTGTATTTGTCTCTCTTTTTTTTCTTCTTCTCTTCTTGTTCTCTCTTGCAATTGTTCCACACAACACCTCTATTTATAGTGCTCCATCTTGTGTCTTTTCAATGCACAAGGCCTTCAAAGTCTTCCAAGCAATAAACAACCTTGGAGAAGCACAACATCATTCCAACTTCCCTTGTTGGAATTCTTCCAATGCCATAATTGTATTTGACTTAAGACATTGGAACTCTCCAATGTTGTAATTGTATTTTGACTCCGAACATTGGGACTCTCCAACTAGGAGGGATACCCAACAAACTCCCCCGACCGACTAGTTGGAGGGCGGCATCAATCCGGAAGCCATGCGGCAAAACTCAAACTTTCCTCTTGACAAAACTTTTGTCAACATGTCAGAGCCATTTTTATCCGTATGAATCTTCTCGAGCTCAAATAGCTTAGTATCCAACGCATCACGAATCCAGTGATAACGAACATCAATATGTTTGGACCTCGAATGAAATGAGGAATTCTTAGACAAGTGGATGGCACTTTGATTATCACAAAACAAGACATACTTAGCTTGTTTCACTCCTAGCTCCATTAAGAATTTCCTCAACCACAACAAATCATTCGCTGCTTCCACAACGGCTATAAACTCCGCCTCGGTAGTAGAAAGTGCAACACACTTTTGCAATTTTGATTGCCAAGCCACGGCTCCCCCGACAAAAGTCATCATATATCCTGAAGTAGACTTACGATCATCCAAGCTCCCGGCTAAGTCAGAATCCGAATAACCAACCAATGTAGGAGAATCACATCCCAAAGTCAGCCTCAGATTCGATGTTCTACGGAGATATCTCATAATCCACTTCACGGCCTCCCAATGATGTCTTCCCAGATTTGAAAGATAATGACTCACAATTCCCACAGCATGTGCTATATCGGGTCTTGTGCAAACCATGGCATACATCAAACTACCAACTGCCGATGAGTATGGAACATTCTTCATACTCGATTTCTCATCATCAGTTTATGGACACTGCTCGTGACTGAGCTTAAAATGAGAAGCAAGCGGAATACTCACTGCTCTGGCCTTGTCCATGCCAAAACGCTGAAGAACCTTCTCAATGTACTTTTCTTGTGACAAAAACAACTTCTTTGCACTTCTGTCACGTATGACCTGAATCCCAAGGATTTTCTGCACTGGCCCCAAATCCTTCATAGCAAAGGATTCACTCAAGGTCTTCTTTAACTCATTGATTTTGGAAAAGTCTTTTCCAACAATCAGCATATCATCAACATACAACAGAAGAATGATAAATTCATCATCAGAAAATCTCCGTATAAAAACGCAGTGATCGGCCTTTGTCATCTTGTAACCATGCCTAACCATCACTGAGCTGAACTTTTGGTACCACTGTCTTGGCGCTTGCTTCAAGCCATAAAGACTCTTTGTCAATTTACAGACACAATCTTCTTTACCCTTCTGTTGAAAACCTTCAGGTTGCTCCATATAAATCTCTTCATGCAGATCACCATGAAGGAAAGCCGTCTTGACATCCATTTGCTTAACTTCTAAATCAAGACTAGCAGCTAACCCGAGCACAACTCGAATGGATTGCATCTTCACCACCGGAGCAAAGATCTCGCTAAAATCAACACCTTTCCTTAGGGTAAAACCCTTTACCACCAAGCGAGCCTTGTATCGAACTTGTGAAGTATTTTCATCTTTCTTCACTCGGTAGACCCATCGGTTTTTCAATGCTTTCTTGCCCTTTGGCAACTTCACCAACTCAAAGATGTTATTCTCACGGAGGGACTGCATCTCATCCTCCATGGCATCCATCCATTGCTTTTTGTTTTCATCTTCCAAAGCTTCTTGAAAATTTTCAGGCTCTCCACCATCAGTAAGAAATACATACTCGTCCGGGGGGTAGCGAACGGAAGGTCTTCTGTCACGGGTAGACCGTCTCAACTCAACAGCACCAGCAGGCTGCTCAACCACCTCCTCCTCATGATGGACTTCATTCTCAACACCTGGAGTCACATCAGGCTCATCAACTACAACATTTGGTGTGGGAGCAGTTGTAGTTGGTTGATCACCAACCAAATCTTCATCTGCATGAGTAGGAATTTCTTTCTCAACCTTCTCAATATCATCGATGGTGTAGTCCTCCATAAACACAACATCTCGGCTGCGAACAAGCTTTCTTGCAACCGGGCAAATAAAATGTACCACGACTTGAAGAGAAACTACTGGTGGAACGGGATGAAGTGGCAAATAGCGGAATATGTAGACCGATGCCTTGTATGCCAGCAGGTTAAGGCCGAGCATCAGCGACCTGCAGGATTGTTACAGCCACTGGAAGTTCCTGAATGGAAGTGGGACTATGTGACCATGGACTTCGTTACCGGCCTTCCCAGGACCAGAAGTGGAAATGACACAATATGGGTGATAGTTGACCATCTCACAAAATCTGCTCACTTTTTACCCATGTCTATTCGTGCATCGCTGGAGAAATTAGCGACTATGTATATGGATGAGGTAGTCAGTTTACACGGAGTACCTCTGAGCATTGTCTGCGACTGAGACCCCCGTTTCACATTGAGATTCTGGACCACCCTACAACAAGCCATGGGTACCAAGATCTGGATAAGCACAGATTTCCACCCTCAGACTGACGAACAGACAGAATGGACCATACAAACTTTTAAGGATATGCTTCGGGCCTGTACTCTCGATTTTAAGGGTAGATGGGATAAGTCTGTAAAGTTGATCGAATTCTCCTACAATAACAGTTACCATCAATCGATTGGCATGGCACCGTTTGAGGCACTATATGACCGTAAATGCCGATCGCATTTGTACTGGGATGAGATTGGTGAAAGGGCACTGTCCGGACCAGATATGGTAGAACAAACGCGTGAAAAGGTCAAAATTATCAGAGAGAGACTAAGGGCCACACATAACAGAAGCAAGATTCGGGCGGACACCAAGAGATGCCCGGTTGAATTCCAAGAAGGTGATAAAGTTTATCTGAAGGTGTCTCCGGCCAAAGGAGTAATGCGATTTGGTGTCAAAGGAAAATTGATCCCGAGGTTTGTCGGACCGTACGAGGTGCTAGAGAGAATCGGAGAAGTAACATATCGTGTGGCACTGCCCCCCAGCCCTATCGAAACTGCACGATGTTTTCCATGTATCGCAACTGCGTCGATACGTACACGACCCGAGTCACGTCATAGATGAGCAGCCACTGAAAATCCAAGAAGACGCTACCTATATCGAGGAACCAGTTCGGATAGTGGACTATAAGGAACAAGTATTACGGAAGCGCTCAATTCCATTTGTTAAAGTGCAGTGGCGGAATCATTCTGAACAAGAAGCAACTTGGGAACTGGAGCAGCGTATGCGAGAACAGTATCCCCATCCATTCCATAAGGTACGTAAAGTTTCGAGGACAAAACTTTTTATAAGGAGGGGAGGATGTTGTAACCATCTCCATATTGTTACAAATTTTATTTTGCGTCACAGGTATCATGTCCGATCAATAGAATTGAAACTTTAACAAGTTAAGATAACATGTAAATAAATACTCATCGACCACTTTAATAACCAATAATACATTACATGTGTGATACAAAAGTGCATTAGCCATAATGGAAATAAGAAAATCCCCATACTACCCTCTCAAAAGTTTCAGCCCCCATGCTACATAGGACAAGAAAGCATTTTTCAAGACAACCCTATAATATGATAACTTGTAAAAATTATCTTACAAAAAGGGAAAGGGGCTTAGGAAAACACAAAAGGTTACCTTCCTTCTAGAAGCTTCAAAAAGTGCCTAAAACATGGAAAAGCTTCCAACCTCATCATGATGGATGGCATGCTCAAGGAAATATCTTGCTACCCTTTCCACCTAGAACTTTCGGCCAACTCCATAAAACAAGGGGGTTTTGGGACTTAAACCACTATCACACATTATCTCTCCATCATCATCTCTTTCCTCCAACAAAAAGAACAACTCCCACCCAATCTTCCTACAACCCGAGAACACCAAGAGATCAAGGAAGAGGAATTTCAAGACATTTCAAGGTAGCTAACACCAACACAAGGTAAGACCTTCAAGCTAGTTAGTTCTTTAGCCCTTAAATTTTCCTTAGAACTCCTCCTCACCTATGATTTCTACCTACAAACCGTGTCATGCGAAGGTTGAAGAAGGAGGTGAAGTGTATTCCTAAGTCAAGGAGACAAGAAGGTTCAAATTTAAAAACCACTAAGGTATGATGATAACCTTCCTTGACTTTTAACATTCCATCTTCAAGGTTTCTCAAGGATTCATTTTTATCTCTTAAGCCCACCAAACCATACGCCTAAGACAAAGAGGAGGTAAAATTTTGCAACTCATCCAAGAAAAAACCGAGGCTTGGAAAAGGAAACCAAGAGCTTTAAGCTTCAACCTTGAACTAAAGAGGCAAGTATTCTTACTTGGTTCTACTAGGAAATGTACATGAGCCTTGTATAAGTATGCTCTTGGGTTAGAATTGGCCATGCTTGAGATTAGAGATGGTTCGAATACTTGCCTTAACAAAGATGAGAACTTTAAGAAAGGATAAAGTATTTACCCACTCATTTATGTTACGTGAGGTTGAGTTTGGTAATAAACTAGTTGAAGAAGAAAACTTGAAGAGGAGTTACCCCTGGGGTACCTCACGGGTTGGAGGTAGCAAAGGATAAATAAGTGGTTCACTTTTGCTTTACCCACGGTGATGAGAATGATGACTTAGAAAGATATTAGTAAAAAAAAGGGGAGAAGACATAAGAAATACATGTTGGGTAATAGCAATTAATACAAATGGAATTGACTTACCCCCTGGGAACACACGGCCAGGGAGTAGAAAAGGGGAAAAAAAGCATATAAAACACTAAAATATTTTCTTTGTACACTACATAAACCATGGAAATAAATGTTGCTAAAAAAAGTATGAATACGTAAGCCTAGGAATTATATCAAATAAGTTACTTTAAATCCTAAACATCAAAATTAACCTAATGTTTCGTACATAATTTACTATATATATGAACGATATTAAGTAGTGTTAGGTTGCTAAATAATTATATATTGTTAATGTATTTTGCATAATGCTGTCACTTAATTAAGGTAGATACTTGTTATATACAAATTATATGAAAGTTGCATAGAGTGTTTATATAATATCCATCTATACATATTGATTATTGATAATAAAAAAGGAAATTAGAGAATATTCTAGTAATTAATGTTCATCATTTGAAGACATATAATCCGGCCAAAAGAAGAAAAATAGTCGGTCGAACGAGAACTTGACCACTCTTGAGGGAGGTACCAAGTTAGTAGATACACGAGATTCGAGCATCACATAAATGCATGACATGCATCTCCTTATATCGTTTTGGAAAAAGAATAGTTTTGTTTTGAAGTTACAACGATTTAAAAACCCGTATCGAACGAACTATCACTACGAATGGCTCCGGTATTGTATTGTATTGGCCCGTGCGTAATCCCTCTCATAGGTTGCCAGGATATTGTATTGTATTGGCCTATGCGTAATTCCTCTCGTAGGTTGCTGGGATATTGTATAGACAGAGTCATTCGTTGCCGACTTATGGTTTATACGGAGGAAAGAAAGACCATGGCTATTCTAATGCATTGTATTGTATTGTTTGGTTTTGCATCATTGTATTGTACTGTTTTGTTTTGCATCATACAGCATTGCATCATATGACATCATTATCGAATCATAGTAAAAGTTAGTCTTTCTTTTATAACCCTTATGTTACTAGTTCGACTGTCGGCACAAAGAACCTCAGGTATGTGAACTCATTTAGTAATGCAGATGTCTCTCGAAGTACTTATTTATCGTTCAGGTATACTTCCCACTGGACCAATGGGTCTACATGATGGGTGATGATTATCACTCACACTTTCATTCTCTATATTTTCAGAGCCCCGAGAGTACGAGGTAGAGTACATTGAGGATGAGCCGCAGCAGGAGTATCCTTGAGAGTAGGCACGGTCGCGGTGGCTAGACTCTTTTTGTGATGATGTTGGAGTAGTAAAATGATGACAGTATCTTTTGAATGTATTGTGACACCTTCCTGTGATGTATGACGATGTGATGATGAATGTTTAAGTTTTATTTCTGCCATGAAATCGCAACTGCTGTGATGACCGATACAGCAACCCATGACGTACACATGGGTTGGCCTGTGCATAGCATCGACGCCTTGTGCTTTCTAGAGTGAAGTATGGCGGGCGTGCCGTACGCTGGCCAGACCGGGTACAGGGTGCTACAGCATGGGCTTTAGTTCAAAATCATCATCATATTCTTTATCTTTTTCAAACTTGCCAAATTCATTAAACTTCACATGAATATATTCTAGGATTTTTCTAGTGATAGGATCATAACATCTATATGTCTTAGAATTCACAGAATATCCAACAAATATGCATTCAAATGATTCACTCAAATTTATCTAGATTATCTTTTGTATTCAAAACAAAACATTTACAACCAAATACACGAAAGTAATAAATTTTAGGCATGCGATCATTTACTATTTCATAAGGAGTTTTATTTATTTTCTTTCTAATCGACAAACGATTAACTATATAGTATGCACAGTTTACAGCTTCTGTCCACAGAAATCTAGGCAACTTATTTTCACATAGCATGGTTCTAGCAATTTCTTGCAGTGTCCTATTCTTTCTTTCTACTGCGCCATTTAATTGTGGTGTCCTAGGTGGGGAAAATTCGTGTTTAATACTTTTTTCTTCGCAAAAAGCAATCATGTCCTTATTTTTAAATCGCCGCCTCTATCGCTCCTAATCTTTTTCACATTCAAGCCATATTCATTTTCAAGTTGTTTGATTAATTTAGCAATCTCAACGGCACTATCATCTTTATTCGCAAGAAATAAAGTCCATGTATAGCGAGAAAAAATCATCAACAATAACACATGCATAATGTCGCCCACCTAGACTCCTAGTATGACTAAGACCAAACAAGTCAATGTGTAATAATTCTAACACTCTAGATGTGCTAATTTCGTTTTTAGGTTTAAGTGACTTGTGTGTTTGTTTGCCTTTAATACAAGATTCACATAACTGAAAGTTGTCTAAATCAAGTTTAGGCAATCCTCGTACTAAATTCTTTCGTTGAAGTTTTTCAAGCGTTGAGAGCCAATATGTCCTAATCGCTTATGCCAAAAATTTACATTAGATTCATTTGACATAAAACATTTAACTTTAGCGTCTAACATGTCATGCATGGAAAGTGTAAAAATATTTCTTTCTCTTTTTCTTTTTAATACCGTTTTCTCCGTTTTTATTTACTATGTTGCAATATGGGTGAGTGAAACACACATCAAAACCGTTGTCAACAAAATTTGAGATGCTAAGCAAATTATAGGAAAGATTACTTACCAAGAAGACGTTGGAGATTTGAAGAGTACTTGGGCTTCCAATTGTACCTTTTACAATGATTCTTCCTTCATTGTTGTCTCCAAAGGTCACCGATCCACTTTTTGTAACCGTCTTCAACTTTGAGAACAAGCTCCGGTCACCTGTCATGTGCCTCGAGCAACCACTGTCAAGGAAACACTTGATTGATGTACCTTTAGATGTATGTGTTCCATGCAATGTGCAACAACGATTTAGGTACCCTTTTATTTTGGGTCCTTATGAGTTAGTTCATCACCCCTTTGTAAGAGTACCTTTTGGTACCCATACTTGGGTGACCTTTCTAGGTCTTACAAATGGTGAGAATATAGATGAAGAAGCAATATAATACACATTCGGTGGGAATGCACTTGGCCTTTGGCCAAGAATTCCATTGTGAACATTGTGTGGTCGTCCTTTTTGATATGTTCTTGTGTTAGTGTGCATAGTGCGTGATCTAAATACATTTATGTTGAATGAATGTCATGTATGCATCAATGGTTTTTTTCATATCTATACGGCACATAATTATATCTTGTATGATATGAAGAAGAAGCACGATGAGATAAAGTAGGGGGAGTCTAGGCGTCTTCTTAGGCACCACATTTATCTTGGAAGCATCGGTGTTCTTAGATGAAGATGAAATGAATTTGGTTGATTTATTTAGTGTCTTGTTTTTCTCGATGTATATTTATCTGGTTTTGTCGCTATCATGCTTTTGTGAAGAGATAATACGATCTAGCATGTTTGTATCCGTGTCAAAATGTTTCACCATTTTTTCTAAATCCGCATTCCTTGATTTGAAATTTGAAATCTCGGATTTCATTTCATTATTGTGTGTCTTTAATGATGATATCTCTGATTTTAGTGCATTAATTGTGCAAGACGACTCTTCTTTTAAATCGTTTAATTGAGAAACAAGGTTCGTGTTAGATGATTCTAACACCTTCTTGTCTTTAATTAACCGTTTCTTTTCTTTTGCAAGAGTCTTTGTGAATTTATGCAATTTTAAATATTGACTAAACAAATCATCGTAGGAAGGTTCAGAATCAGAGTCAGAATCAGAAGATACCTCGATTGATGCTTTAGATGCAAAGCATACTTGTGCCGTCTTTTCTTCGGTATCAGTCTCAGAGTCAGATGAATCACTCCAAGTGGAGGTCTTGAGTGCTCTTCTTGAGTTCCATTGTTTAGGTTTTGAGACGGGTCTATTTTTACTCCAGTCCTTGTCACGGTTTTTGTTCGTTTGTTTGTCCTTGTTGGGCAGTCATATGACAAGTGTCCAAGTTTCCCGCATTCATAGCACTTTGTCTCCTTATCATTAATTTTATTTTTATTTCTTTTAGTCGAAAAAGCCTTAGGTTTGTTCTTAAATGACTTTCTCATAAATTTTCTCAAACCTTTAGCCAATAATATTAGATCATCATTGTCCGATTCAGTACCACTATCATCTACATGATCGGAAGAAGTAGAGACGTATTCATTTGATTTAAAAGCAATAGTCTTACCTTGTTTTGACGTTGATTCCAATTTCCTTAATGTAAGTATGTTTTCGTATACCTTTAATGATTCGATCAATTCCTCCATTTTTATCGATTTTGTTTCCTTACTTTCCTCAATTGCCATGACTTTGGGGTCCCATTTGGATGGGAGACTTCTTAGCATCTTTTGTACTTTTTCCTGTGTAGAAAAAGCTTTTCCAAGAGACTCAAGAGATTTATAGATGTTAGTCAAGCGTAAGTCCATATCAACAATAGATTCATTTGTCAATAATTTAAAAGACTCAAGAGTGTACATAAGCATATTTATTTTAGACTCTTTGACTTGACTAGTCCCGATGCGTTTCATTTCTAGAATTCTCAACATCTCTTAAGTACTAGAGCAATTAGACACGCAACTTGATTCACTTTTACTCAGCCTATTTAAAATTAGTTGCATGGCTTTAGCATTCATACTCAATTTCTTTCTGTCATCACTAGTATATTCTTGTTTCGATTTTACAGCCTCTAGTGTGACATCATCAAGAGTAGATAACTTAGAGGGGACAAAAGGACCATCTTATATAATTGACCACAAGTCTATATCAATGGCCATAAGAAAAAGTTTCATTCTAAGTTTCCGTTGTATAAAAGACTCACTGTCAAAAAGAGGAGGCCTTTGACTTGACATACCTTCTTGTTCGGTCTTGTGACTAGTGGTTGTCATCTCACAAAGATCGTTAGATCTCCTTTTTATGAGTGTCCCTGTACTCTGATAACACTTGTAGGACCTGTATAGCACCACTAGAAGAGGGGGTTGAATAGCGTGTGCGGAAAATCTTGTTTTTAAAAACGTTTGGCCCAAAAACCCCACTTCTAAAAATAGTCTCCATTTTCAGATCCTGATTTGAAATAATTAAACGAACTATTTAGAGACCTCCAAAAATTATGAAATTTAGTAAAATTCTACTCTTTGATGTTCTGAGTATCTCATAAAAATTTCAAATTAAAATTCAACTCCTAACCTTTTGAAAATTTATTTTTGGTCAGATTGCATGAATATGCCAGAAACCGTACTCCGACTTGAAAAACTTATTCCGACTAATTGGTAACTTTAAATGGTCTGAAAATTTAACGACAAACCCCTTAGGATATTTATTGTAATGGGTTGAAACAGTTTTTTAAAATTCATTTGGAAAGTATGTCAACCACATTGACGTTCTCAACCTTTGCAAATCTGAAATCAGATTGCACTAGTCTCCAAACTAATCATGGTTGACTGACTTATACTTGTCCAAATGAGTTGAAACTTACGCCAAATGAAATCTAGGATATGTTTCTATGTTTCTAAAAAGTTTTGTAATTTTTAAAAATCGTTTACTATTTTTACAATTGCAACGAAATTGATGCAAAATGCTAGAAACTAAAAGGAAAGTGCTGAAAGTAAAGACACCAAGGATTTTATACTTGTTCGGTTAAATCAACCAAATCCAGTCTTCGAGGAAACCTTTCTCAGTTATCACTAAACACAATATAACACCTTACCACAAGGGTTGCTAGAGTTACACAACAACTCCACCTTATTACAAGCGATACAATCAAGCACACGGATCACGAACACCACCACCGAATGAGTGAAGGTTTGACCACACCTTGATCAACCTTTTACAACAAATGAGACATGTATGGTGGTGTAATCAAAGCCTATACAATATTTTGAATATATGAACAATATGCTTGAGAGAGGAAGAAGAAGAAAGAAATATAGAAGAAGAGAGTAGAAGATCCTTTTGCACTTGAGAGAAAATGAGAGTTGTCTTGGCTCCACTTTGCACTACTTATCCTCCTTTTAAGCAGCCATGGCCGCCCCCTTTAGGTCATCCTCCACTCTTGAAAATTCTCTTTAATGCCCTTGGAAGATTGCCTTGTGTAGATATGGCATCATCTTTGATGCGTGCAAGACGTGGGCTCAAACAATTCCACCTTCCAAACGTCCTTCACAAAGGGTTAGGCACAAGGAAGAAGACTTCCCCTTGCTTCCTTAGTGATAAAAACGTGTGGATCAATGAGCAAGACCAACACTTCAAGATGGTCGTTGTTCAGGCAAACTAATACGGCCCTCTTGGATGGCACCTTTAAGCAATGGCAACACCTTCAAAATGCTCAATTTTGAAGGATCTTAACTTAGGTTTTTAATGCAAAACCAAGAAAACAAAGTCTCACAATAAGTGAAGAAAATATCAAGAAATTTTATTCATCAAAAGTTGTTTCTCCAATTGTCCAAAGGCTCTATTTATAGGCTACAATTCTCGTCCTATCAGCCTTTAAGATGACCAAAACTTATTTCAAATAAGCTAGCTAATATGAAAATTGTTTGAATTCAAAACTAAAACGAATTCTAGCTAAAATTTGAAATGCTTGTAGATTGCCATCTTCCACCATCCAGCCGTGTATGATGAGTCTTTGAAGGTGTTGGAAATCTGATTTGATGATGATAAAGTGATTGGAATTGAATTCAAAGTTTGGTTGAATATTGAATTCAAATTGAGTTTTAATTTGAGTTCAAACTTGGATTTATTTGAATTTTAATCTATCCCTCCAAGCTGGCGTGTTCCTTGGATAATGAAGTGTAGAAAATCTGATTTTGATGATGATAAGATGGTTGGAATTGAATTCAAAAGATGGTTGAAATTTGAATTCAAATTGAGTTTGAATTTGAATTCAAACTTGGATTCAATTTGAATTGGAACTTATCCTTCTCTTACCCTCCAAGGTGGCGTGTTCATGGCTGATGATAGGGCTGAAATATTCTTGGAATTTAAGACTCCAATTGGTTGAAACTTGAATTCAAATCATGGTTGAATTTAAATTCAAGTTTATCCTCAAGTTTAAATTCAAGTAGAACTTCATCCTTGCACTTCAAAATGGCCGGCCCCTTTGTGATCTTTGGAGATGATTTTGATTTCAATTTGGACAAGGAAATCCACCTTGGACACATTTGGATTTGTCTTTGTGGAGACAAATATTCTTTTCAAGACAACCTTCCTTTTATCTCCTTCTTTTGCAACACACGCCTACAATGTTTTTCTTGGGCCTCCATTTTATTTGGATCTTCCATGTACCTAATTTACCTACAAAGCAAACACATGAAACAAAGATCACAAGAAAACAAGACAAAATTCAAATTAAAGAATGCACGCACACACGCACACTCATAAATGCTCAAAGGGTGGGTTCAATGAAATGAACCCATGAAACCTTAGGTTCATCTTGAACATGCTTACACAAGAAGGTTCCAATTTGATGACAAAGTTCTCTTGCCCTCCTTCTTGTCATAGGGCCCTTGACCTCTTGATGGGATCCTTGATCCTCATCAGACCCTTGATCCTCATCAATGCCCCTCCTCAAGAGGATTCGTCCTCGAATCAAAAAGGTCATCAGTGAAAGGGGTGAGGTCAACAACATTAAAAGTAGGCGAAATAGAACCATACCTTTCAGGAAGATCAAGGATGTATGCATTGTCACCTATGCGTTTTAAAACTTTCAAAGGCCCATCTCCTCTACGTAACAGTTTTGACTTTCGCTCACTGGGAAATCTTTCTTTGCGCAAATGTAACCACACTAAATCACCAGGGCTAAACACAACTCATTTTCGATGTTTGTTAGCTCGTCTTTCATAAGCTTCGATTTTCTTTTCAAGTTGTGCTTTAACGCATTCATGCAGTTTCTTTATCTTTTCTGCTTTTTGTTTACCATCAAGACTTGAACGTTCATGCACGGGAATAGGGATCAAATCAAGGGGAAACAAGGGGTTAAAACCATGCACGATTTCAAATGGACTATGCAAGGTATATTGATGGACACTCCTATTGTATGCAAATTTGATATATGGTAAGAAATCTTCCCAATGTTTAACATGCTTTTGCAAAATAGCACGCAAAAGTTGAGAAAGAGTACGATTAACAACTTCAGTTTGTCCATCTGTTTGTGGGTGAGCAGTGTTAGAAAACAACAATTGAGTACCAAGTTTAGCCCACAAAACTCGCCAAAAATGACTAAGAAATTTCGTATCTCTATCACTTACAATTGTACGTGGCATGTCATGCAATCTCACAATTTTTTTAAAGAACAAATCAGCAACATGTGTGGCATCATCAACTTTCCTTCATGCAATGAAGTGTGCCATCTTTGAAAATCAATCAACCATAACATAAATGCTATTGCGCCCTCCTTGAGACCTAGGAAGTCCTAAAACAAAGTCCATGGAGATGTCAAGCCAAGGGGAATCAGGGACGGGTAAAGGCATGTAAAGGCGATGTGGTTGGGACTTGGACTTGGCTTGTTTGCAAGTGATGCAACTACTACATAACCTCTCGATGTGTACGCGCATGTGGGGCCAATAGAAATATTCCTTAAGAGTTTCAAGGGTTTTGAACACTCCGAAATGACCCGTTAAACCTCTCCCATGGACTTTTCTAGTCAATGCTTCTCATAGGGATGATTGGGGAACACATAACTTATGTTCTTTGAAAAGATAACCCTCATGTATGTAGAATTTCCCAAATGGTGCCTCTTTACATGCCTCGAAAATGGTGCCAAAGTCATGGTCATTTGGGTAAAATTCCTTAAGTGATTCGAATCCTAAGAAGCGTGAGGATGATGTTGTCACTAATGTGTATCTCCTAGAGAGGGCAGCAGCAACTATATTGTCCTTTCCTTGTTTGTACTTAATCACGTAAGGGAATGGTTCTATGTACTCTACCCATTTGGCATGTCTCTTGTTCAACTTTCCTTGCCCGTTAAGATACTTAAGCCTTTCGTGGTCAGTGTGGATCACAAACTCTTTAGGTTGAAGATAGTGTTGCCAAGTTTGTAGGGATCTCACGAGGGCATAAAGTTCCTTATCATAGGTAGAGTAATTTAATGCAGCGCCTTTCAACTTCTCACTAAAGTAGGCTATGGTTTCTTACCCTGGGTCAAAACTGCGTCTATACCCACTCCACTTGCATCACACTCGATCTCAAAAGTCTCGTCAAAATTTGGTAACCTAAGTATGTGTGCAGTGGTTAGCCTACATTTACGCTCATCAAATGCCTGTTGTTGTGGCTCTTCCCACCTTAAAGGCACATTTTTTTTCACAATTTCATTTAGGGGTGCAGCTATGGAAGAAAAATATTTGACAAATCGTCTATAAAAACTTGCAAGCCCATGGAAACTACGAACTTCCCCTACATTCTTAGGTATAGGCCACTCCATAATTGACCTAACATTTTCCTCATCCATCTCTACTCCCTCAGCCGAAATGACAAAGCCTAGGAGGTCTACTTGTTCCAAACAAAAAGAGCACTTCTTAAAGTTGGCGTAAAGTTGTTCTTGCTTAAGAAAACGGCCCTAATGTGGTCAAGGTTATCTTCTATGGTTCGGGAATCGATTAGAATATCATCAAAATAAACAACAACAAATCGTCCTATGAACGCTCGTAAGACTTCATTCATTAGCCTCATAAAGGTGCTAGGGGCGTTGGTGAGCCCGAAGGGCATCACTAACCACTCATAGAGCCTAAACTTGGTTTTGAATGCAGTCTTCCATTCGTCCCCTTCTCTAATTCGGACTTGGAATTACCCTTGCTTAAGGTCGATTTTGGTGAAGAATTTAGATCCATGCAACATGTCCAACATATCATCCAACCTAGGTATAGGGTACCTATACTTGACGGTAATTTTGTTTATGGCACGGCAATCAATACACATTCTTCAAGTTCCATCTTTTTTGGGTACTAAAATGACAGGGACGGCGGATGGGCTTAGGCTCTCTCAGACTTGTCCACTCGCTAGGAGCTCCTCCACTTGCCTTTGGATTTCCTTGGTTTCTTCTAGGTTGGCTCGATAGGCTGTGCGATTCAGTAAAACGGCTCCTGGGACGAAATCGATTTGGTGTTCTATTCCTCTAATAGGTGGTAATCCGGAAGGTGGTTCAGTGGAAATAGAACTTCGTACTCTTGGATAAGGGACGCAATTGAGGTAGGCAAGTTTGGTGGGAGTTCTTCTAGGGAAAGGTGACACGCCTTAGGAATGAGAATGAGGACGGTTTGGTTGCTATAAAGGGCTCGTATGAACTCTCTTTTCTTTGAAAAATACCCACACTTCTTTTTGGACTCGGTGATTACTATGGGTACTACCTCTTTTCCCTTGCTTTCTTGCTTTTTTGTTCTCACTTTTCATGCATTCCATGAATTTTCTCTCAGCTTCTTTTTCCTTAGGATCAGCCCTAGACTTAGACATGCGTTGTTGATCCTCGTGGACTTTGTGTGGTGAAAGTGCATGCAATTTGTAAAGTTTGACATTCAACTTGAAAGAATAACGATTCAAATATCCATCATATGTCACATGTCGATCAAATTACCATGGCCTACCAAGTAAGATATGACTAGGATGCATTGGTGCAACATCACATAAAACATCATCTTTGTAACTACCAATGCTAAGAGAAATCAAAACTTGTTTACTTACGCTAACTTCACCGCAATCATTTAACCATGCAAGTTTGTAAGGATGCGGATGATTAGTCATATGCAAATTCAGTTTTCTTACCAATTCGATTCTAGCCACATTCGCACAAGAACTGGAATCAATGATCATGGTGCACACTTTACAATTTATCATGCAATGAATATGGAAAATTTTTTCTCTATGTTGTTCGTGATATCTAATTTCGGATATGCATTTAAAGCTCTATGCACAACAAGAAATCCTTTAGTGTCAAAATCATCTAGTGCGCCTAGATCCTCTTCAGGTTCAAATACATTATCATGCTCAGATTCGTTTTCATGCTCGGACTCAGACACATATTCATTAGTTTCCTCAATTAACATGATTCCTTTTGCATTAGGACACTCTTTTCCTATGTGACCACATCCTTGACATTTATAGCATTTAATGTCTCTAAACCTGTTTGAGAGATCAGAAGAATTTCCTGTGGGAGCTTTTTGTTGGACACGTTCATCTCGTTTTTGTGTGCCCTGCACATGGTTGTCCATCCTTTGTGACGCACCTTGGTCACATGTTTGGCCTCCTGTAGGCCATGAGCTTCCCGATCCTGAAGGCTTGCTAGAAAACCTTGATGAAGACTGATTAGTACGATAAGTGGAATTGAAATTTGAGGAACTACGTACCTTTAGCTGGTGTTCAATCTTCTCAGCCATATGGACCATGGTTGTGAGGTCGAGGTAAGGTTGAAGCTCAACCCTTTGCGCAATCTCCCTGTTTAGACCATGTAAGAAACGAGCCTTTGTGGCTTCTTCGTGTTCTTGCAAGTTAGACTTTTCCAACAAAATTTCTAACTCTTTGTAATACTCGCCTACACTTTTGGAACCTTGTCTTAAGTTTTGCGAACTTGTGAAAATAGAACTCTCAAAATTGTTTGGGATAAAACGTTGTCTCATTCCAAACTTCATTTCTTCCCAAGTGGCAATTGGAGGTTGTCTTGTCTTAGTTCTATTTCGACACAAATTTGTCCACCAATTTAGTTCATAACCAGAAAACTCAATAGCAGCGTACCTCACTTTTTGTAATTCACTGTAGTTGGTACAATAAAAGATTAGATCCACTTTCGTTTTCCATTCCAAATATTCTTCCGTGTTACTTTTACCATAAAACATGGGAATTTTTATTTTTGTTTTGAGAAAATCGTCATCTTGTGGGAAAAGGGGATTTTGGCGTCTTTGGTAGCCACGGGGAGGGTGGTCATCAAAGTCATAATCATCATGCTCAAATGGAATGTAATCATCATTGTACCTTCTTGGAGCGTACCTTCTTGGTTGCGTTGGAGGAACAAACCTTCTTGCCTCGATGTGTGGTGGTCTAAGGTTGTCATCCTCAACTTCTTCTGGGGGTGACACCTAGGTTGTGGTAGGGGAACGGCCCTGCTTGTGACTTGTCCATCACTCGTCTTGTAGCTCCATTCAACATCCTCCAATCGATGTTTGATGACCTCATTGTCATGCATGAGTTTCTTGAGCATCTTCAGCATTTGTTGTTGCGTGTTGTCCAAAGTCTCGGTTTCCTTTGATTTGCTAGAAGCAGAATGAGTGCTGCTCGCCATTTTACCTAAGGAAATTAAACAAAAACAAAAAGAAAAAGGAAAGAACCAAACTAACACAAAGATAAACAAACGTTAAGTGATTAGTGAAAACGAAATATGAACACTCCTCTTTCTCTTCTTCCCACTCTCTTACCACTTTGCTTCTTGGATAACCTGAAGTTAATAAGATTCAAAGCGATCAATTAAGAAAGTGCTTTGCCAATGCTTCTCCAAATCACAATGGTCTACACTTGTTTCTCCCTTTTGCTTTCAGGTTGCACCAAGTAGTATCAAAATAGAATCAAGTGAAATGGAAACAAACTTGAACTTTCTACTAAGATTCAAAGAAAATAAGCAACCAAAATTGATGTATAAGGCTGAATCAAAGATGAACTAAGGGTTGCCGTGGGCAATCTTTAGTTAATTTTGATTCTATGCACTTACATTCCACAAAATGGTTCAAGTCATGCAATAATCGAGCAACTAAGTGTGTGATTGGTTCAAGGAGAGCAGGATAAGGAGAATGAGATGTGGGAGGACGGTTGTATGTAGCAAAACGAAATACGGTATCCAAGGTTTTCAAATTACACCAAAAAAAATTTCAAGTAATGCACAAACGTTTTGCCCTTTTTCTTTTCTCTTTTTCTTTTGTTTTTCTTTCCTTCCTTGCTATTTCAATGTAAGCAAGGTTCAGATTCCCCTTTTTTTTACTAGGGGCAGAACTGGAATTTCACGCGTTTTGCACTCAGAACTTTTTTTTTTGGGCAGAATAGTGCAATGACTTTAAATTGCAGTTTGCAACCTTGAATTGCAACAAAATAACCTTGGAAAGTGAGGGAAATTGTGGTTGGACGGAATTGGGATTAGGGTTAGGGTTTTCAATTTAGGGCTTTTTGGATGTTTTTGGGTATTTATAGAATTGGGGTTTTGGGAATTGACTGTACGGTATATATGGCTATTTGGGTTGGTAATTGAGGATTTGTGTGGTCAATTCGGATAATGGATGAGCGTAGGCCAGAATTGAACAAAATTCAAATCTAGGGTTAGGGCTTTTGGAATGGGTTGGGAACTTTTGATTCTGATTTTGTTTGGCAAAATTGGTTTGGGGCTTTTTGTCAAGAGTGTAAATAAGGTGGTTTGGAATCTGGGTGGTGAGTTTTTAAGGTCGGGTTTGGGTGGATTTTTTCGGGCCGTGGGTTTTTGGGATGGATTTAGGGTTTTGTTGGTGTTGAAAATGGCTTGTGAAGATAAACACATGTAGGATTAACTTGATTTAAAGCATGAAATCAATCACAATGCGAATCACAAGATGCATAAAATCATCACCAACTAAAAGCTTCGGTAGCAACAAGATGATTTGAAGCCGAGGTTGCTTTATATGCTGATGGTTGTAATGTTTAAAGAAAGCTGAATGGGACCTAAATGCAACAAACTCTAATTTGTTCAAGTTTGAATGACTCAAATCAAATGTGATGACAAGATTGAAAAGAAAAGAATGACACTTGAATGATGAATGACAAGATGCAGCAAAAGACAAACACTTAGAAACCCCAGGACGTTTTTTTGTGTATGATAGACCAATGACATGTAGAATGAGGGGTAGAAGAAGGACACAACTGAACTTGAAATGAATAGACTCAAACAAAAAGAAAAGGATAGAATATGGTGGAATAGAGTAACCTGGGCTCTGATACCAATTTGATGCGTGTAAGACGTGGGCTCAAATAATTCCACCTTCTAGACGTCCTTCACAAAGGGTTAGGCACAAGGAAGAAGACTTCCCCTTGCTTCCTTAGTGATAAAAACGTGCAGATCAATGAGCAAGACCAACACTTCAAGATGGTCGTTGTTCAGGCAAACCAACACGGTCCTCCTGGACGACACCTTTAAGCAATGGCAACACCTTCAAAAATGCTGAACTTTGAAGGATCTTAAATTAGGTTTTTAATGCAAAACCAAGAAAACAAAGTCTCTCAATAAGTGAAGAAAATATCAAGAAATTTTATTCATCAAAAGTTGTTTCTCCAATCGGCCAAAGGATCTATTTATAGGCTATAATTCTCGTCCTATCAGCCTTTAAGATGACCAGAAATTATTTCAAATAAGCTAGCTAACAAGTGTTTGAAAATTGAAAATTGTTTGAATTCAAAACTAAAACAAATTCTAGCTAAAATTTTAAATGCTAGTAGATTGCCATCTTTCACCATCCAGCCATGTATGATGAGTCTTTGAAGGTGTTGGAAATCTAATTTGATGATGATAAAGTGATTGGAATTGAATTCAAAGGTTGGTTGAAGATTGAATTCAAATTGAGTTTGAATTTGAGTTCAAACTTGGATTCAATTTGATTCGAATCTATCCCCCCAAGTTGGCGTGTTCCTTGGATAATGAAGTGTAGAAAATCTGGTTTTCATGATGATAAGATGGTTGGAATTGAATTCAAAAGATGGTTGAAGTTTGAATTCAAAATTGAGTTTGAATTTGAATTCAAACTTGGATTCAATTTGAATTGGAACTTATCCTTCTCTTACCCTCCAAGGTGGCGTGTTCATGGCTGAAATCTTCTTGGAATTTAAGTCTCCAATTGGTTGAAACTTGAATTCAAATCATGGTTGAATTTAAATTCAAGTTTATCCTCAAGTATAAATTCAAGTAGAACTGCATCCTTGCACTTCAAAATGGACGGCCCCTTTGTGATCTTTGGAGATGATTTTGATTTCAATTTGGACAAAGAATTCCATCTTGGACACATTTGAATTTGTCTTTGTGGAGACAAATATTCTTTTCAAGACAACATTCCTTTTGTCTCCTTCTTTTGCAACACACGCCTACAATGTTCTTTTTGGACCTCCATTTTATTTGGATCTTCCATGTATATAATTTGCCTACAAAGCAAACACAAAAAACAAACATCACAAGAAAACAAGACAAAAGTCACATTAAAGAATGCACGCACACACGCACACTCATAAATGTTCAAAGGGTGGGTTCAATTAAATGAACCCATGGAACCTTAGGTTCATCTTGAACATGCTTATACAAGAAGGTTCCAACTTGATGACAAAGTTCTCTTACCCTCCTTCTTTTCATAGGGCCCTTGACCTCTTGATGGGATCCTTGATCCTCATCAGACCCTTGATCCACATCAATCTTGCTCACTTGGCATATTTTGATTGGATGGATGACTTGGCTTTGCTTACTTGGCATTTGATGATTGGTCCAACATGTCACCATTTAATGAGCTGTAAAATATGAAAATAACTCATAAAATATGTGCCAAAAAGTGTTCAAAATGTTTCCAAATAATCATCATTTAATTCTTTCAAATTTGGGATGCCAATTAGCCACCATCAAGACAAGAAAATCGGCCAGTACTTAGTAGCATCCGCTGAATTTTCAGCATGTGTTACATTTTCAAAAATTTTGAATTGTTACCTTGTGTAGCTCCCTCTTTTATGTCACTAACCTTGTGTGGCATATTCTCCACCAATTGAGATGCCAACTAAGCTCCACGTAGGCTCCATCATGGCTGAACATGGCGTGTAAGAAGTCTTGCACATGTGCTGAATTTTATTTTGGTAAACTTTGTAAATAGTACACAATAATTACACATATATGGTAAATTTCAATCAGCCCTTATTTGAATTTTCTAGAACACTTTAACATATCTTGAATGTGTAAAAAGTGTCTAGATACATGTTACAAGTCATGCCAAAAACGTTTCATGTGTTATGTTCGTAGAAAACCGAATTTTTGACTTTCGTTGATTATGTGATTTTTCTCCGATTAAATTCAAACTTTTTGCACATGTTATATATATTATGTCACACATATTATACATAAAATAAATTAGATATTCAGCTCTAATGGATGACTTAAAGAGGCGCCCCATGTGCCTTAAACTTTGAATTTGAAATCTCCACAATTTGGCCTAAATTGTGGGTGATTTGTGTGTGCCAACACGGAATGATTTCATGACTAATTTGAGCATGTGAGAGAAAACCTTTTGGCTATTTTTGGAGTATATGGGCTGGCCATCTTTATGTGGCAAGTACATGACACGTTGGCATTGTTTCGGTAGTCACCCGATACGACAATTTTCGGTTTGTAACCTTGTAACGGGTTGTTATAATTTTGTCATCATCATGACTTATATCATATGATATAAGACCCGAATATACTCATAAATGTGAGGTGTATATAGTGGTTTGACGTTGACATACATTTGTAATATATGTAACGTGTCTGTAGTACGTCGGAATATATATGTATTGTGTCTTTTTAAAAAAATCTAAATATATATCATATATATATAGGCGTGTATATCCAAATGGGGAGGAGACTTTCTTTTTCCAAATTTTTTGCCATCAAGCTTTGTCCAAATGTATCTCCATTTAATGAACTAGTTAGTTCATTAACTTAAGTACTTCACTTAATTAACTAGTTTGGTTTATTAATGGTGGCACATAAAAATAGTTCAAAGATAACAAATGTTTGCCATATGATGTAAGATTTAATTCTTCATGGCTTGTTAGTACGGCAACAATATATATCAAGTATATGAGGCATGTATATCATAAAAACGTGTCAAGTAATAAATTTGTCATGCATTTCGTAAACTCGTACTATTTACATCATGCATTTGTAAATCACTCAAACTATTTTTCTCAACAATATGTCTTCATTTAATGAACTACTTAGTTCATCTCCTTAAGCACTTCACTTAATGAACTAGTTTAGTTCATTAATTATGGCACCTTAAATAGTATAAAGACAACAAATGTTTGTCATATGATGTAAGCCTTAATGCTTTATGACATGTTACTATGGCACCATTATATATAAACATGTAAAGCATTTTTATTATGTGCATATATCAAGCAACACTTATTTCATGTATTTCGTACACACGTAACATCTAAATCATGCATTTTCAAATCACTTAAACCCCGATTTCTCAACATATACCAAGTCCCGATATCTTCTAAATACATCATAATCCAATATCTAATATCTTCAAAAGATAACTCTCTGCATACTTCCTTGATCACGATAACTACATGTGATTCCTCTTTTATTACCGGCAATAGGGTACCTGTTCTCTGCAAATATTTAGACAATACGTATGAGCAAATGGATTGCCCGCAAGTAAACCCCTTAAATCTATCATGTGATCAAACATGTGGAGGCGGGGTTCCAAAATAATAATGCAAGAATAAAGAACATAATTATCCATCTCCATTTCACAAATAAAATTTAACACATTTATTTTAAATACATCCATACAAACGGTATATCAATTACCTTTGCAATACCATTTTTAAACCCATTCCATATAGTTTCTAATTCACATACATGTCCGTGTAATTTCCAATTCAAATCTATATTCCTATAGTTTTCATTTCAAATACAAATATGTACATTTGCTTCTTTCCACTACATATTCAAATAGTTTTTCCACGATATTCCATATCCATTAAATTATACATGATAATCCATTCCATATGATGTTCCATGATAATCCATATAATATACAATTCCAATAGATGTCCGTAATGCATATCCATAATAGTTTATATCCATGTCCATGTCTATGATGTAATTCTATAGTCTATGATGATGCAAAATGATACAAGGTTATAAAAATGCAATGCATGTTCATATCCATATCTGGTAAAATACCTGTTACAACCTGCATCCCCATGCTAGGGGATAAAGGAAACAAAGGAAATCATGATAGAGATTAAGTGCGATCGTTATACCGCACATGGTATAACCTGTACGGTTCACTTAATTAAACCTTAAGAACTATTAAGAACTAACCTAATAAGTGCAACAACTAATTAATGAAGTACGTATATACATAGAACAATTAATATCTAAGAATCTAAATATAGGAAAAGAAAGACTACACATGAAGAAAATAAAGAAAGGCTAGGATGGTATTTTTAGCCCCACTACCCCATGGATTTCAGCCACCCCTTAACCCCTTCAAGAATTTTTTTAATTTGTCTTCTTCCCTTAATCATTGCATTCTCTTACACAACCTTTTCCCCACCCAATTGAAATTCATGTAAAAATGTACACAAGTTATCCACATATAGCATAAAGAGTTTACTCTCGACTAATACACAATGTCTTCCAAAGTATTCTTAAACCCCTACCTACCATTAACCGTTTCCCCCCTGCATGTAAGACAAACGTGTCTTACATGGAACCATCATGTTATACTCTTACACACTCTACTTATTCTTCAATAGGAACTCATGCATGGTGGTTCCCCCTCTCACACCTTACGCGGCCCCTTGGAAATTCTTCTAAAATTTTGCCATTTTCTTCTCTTTTTATTCCTTTTATCATGTCACCTTTTTCTTACTCAAGCCAAAAACCACCAATATAATTTCATGAAAAATACTTTCTCCTCCTCCACTGCACCATTCGGGCCCTCCCCTTCTTTCTTTTCCTCAAGATTTTCTATTGCTACTATTTTAAGTTTTATTTCCCTCCATCATATCAAGTCTTACACAAAGTAAGACAACCTACCACTAAAAATTCATGCAACCACTTTCCTCCCTCTAGTCACTCCTTCAACCAAGACAAGCTAATCATTTCCTCCACTACATCAATTTCGGCCAAGGAAGGAAAGGATGGCATAAGAACTTTCCTCCTACACAAGTTCGACTCCATTTTTATCTTACACTCCTTTTCTCATAAAGTTTCTTTTACTCTCACCCTCTCATTATTCCAAAGCCTTCTTCCTCTCATTTCTCTCCTCCAAACAGTAAGCTTCAAGACAAGAAGGAGGAGAACTTCTTCCTTTTGACAAGCAAGAATCAAAGTTGCTGCACTTTAAAACTCAAGGTAAACACTATCTCTATCTCCTTCACATCCTTTTCCCCTTCCATTCTTCACAAAGATACTCAAATCATCCCCATCCTAAGCTTCCATCCGTAGGTTTCAACAAGGAGGTATGAGGAGCTTCTCCATGCTCATCAAGTGAGAATTTTCAAACCAACTAAGGTAAGAATCACTTTGATTAGGTATTGGAACATCCATAACTTTATTGTCCTTCATAAAAGACTAATATTTCTTCCTTTTTGGCCTCAAGGCCGTGTAGCCCTCAAGCTTCACCAAAAAGAAATCTTTCACTAGTTAGTGTGAGATTCAAGCTTCCAAGGCAAGTATTCTTCCTAGCTCCTTCGAGGAAATTAAAAATAAATATTTTTATGTTCACAATTAAGAAATGGATCATGCATGCAACAACTAAAATGAAGTCTTTAGCATCGATTGATGAGAAGGATGTTTGCATGTTCAATTTGTGGATGCATGTGTACTTTTCTTGAATGGATTCCTCAAATATACTTAGGATGACACATTAATGTAACATGCATGACATAATTGAACCTTAAATAGCCCTTTTAGGCCATGCATGACAAGAAGGAGGGAACTTTACCATTCATTCAACACTTTGATGCAAATTGTAGACACATGTGTGTATTATACTGGAAAGTGTAACAAGAACTTCATCCATCATCATCTTAATACATACATATCGCTTTCTTTATGTTCATATGTATGAGAATAGATTCCCATAAATATATAGTAATATAGTACCATGATGGTACAAAACAAACCATTTCACCATGCATGTCACTAAAGATGTCATCTTTGACCATCAACATCTTAGAATCACCATTTTCATTATTAGAGGGGACGGTTCATGAGTCTCCAACCTATGCCGTGAAATCATCACCATCATCATGATGTGTATCTTGATGATCATGGTCTAAGGATGGTATAATTTCATAGATGTTATACTTTATGTGCTTTATGTGATTGCATGTCATTTTTAGCATGATCATCATCATAAACATAATCTTTGTGGTCATGATTATGTTTGTATGATGTGATTTGAACATGTTGAAATTAAGTAAGCCGATGTACATTATAAATCATCATCACAATACCTAAAGTAATTAAAATGTATAGATGGATTTTATCATCATCATTAGCATCACGCATGAATCTTGTATGCTGGAAAATTCAAATTTGAAACACCCCTTAGATTCAGCCAAGGGGTCTAAAATATGTCATATTGAAGTACGAATTTCCATGAGTGTATATTTTCACAATTATGTATAAGGATGGCATGTACAGAAATAATAAAAGGGCCATAAGTGAATCCATTTCATAAGGTTGAAATTTCCAGTATTAAACTTACTAAGATTCGGCCCAATGACAATTTTGGCACCTAAAATAATGAATTATCACCATGTAACAATTTCTATAAGATTAGATTATTATTATGAATCATATATAAGAAAATGAACACAATGGAAAATAAATAGGAACTGAGTAATTTTGAGTTGGGTAATGAGCACTTTCGGCCCTAGGCCCAATTTTGGTGCTTACCATGAACTAACCACTTCAAAGCATAATTATGTAAATATGTACAAAATTATGAATTGAAATTATATTATTGGTGAAAGGAAACTTAGATCTTCAATAGTCATAAGAATATAAATTCCTAACTCCACAAGTCCAAGAAATTAAAGTATGTAAGTATGATAACTCACGGCCCGCAAAGGCCAAATTAGCCAATTAATACAGGCTAATTGAATGAGTAATAACCAATTACAATTATGGACGAACAATTACTAATTCCAAAGAAGAATGGCCATAAAGTTAATGAAAAGGAAAGAAGACCTACGTAAAGCCTTCCCTCATGCATGTTGTCTTCATAGTTTTCAACAACACTGAGTTATTTACAAGCAAGTATATAAGTTTTGCATGAAATGTTTTTAAAGTTTTCATGATTTAAGGAATTGTAAAGCGAGATGAATGATTTCATATGACTTATGCATGTATCTGTGGGTGAGTGTAACATCCTGTCTGGGACAAGGGCTCTCTACGTTTCTGTATACGCATGATCTGTAGGCTAAGTGTAACACCTTGTCCGGGACAAGGGTTCTATGCTTTTAAGTTATATCCAGGACGTTTTGTATGGAGAGCTGTCTGATGTCTGGTCCTGGTGGAAGATGTCAGGGGCAAAATACGTTATTGCAGAGTGTAACACCACGTCCAGGATTCGGGTTCTCAGTTATAACGCGTCACCGTTAGTCCTATGTACGTATGATGTAACACCATGGTTAGACCATCGAGATTCATAGACGGTACCTATGGCTACTTAGGGAATCATTCGATAAGTTGTATGTACCATTCTTATGTTACGAAAAGTGCTATAGCCATTCATGTCATATTTATGTATGTATGAAAAGAAATGTTTTCAAAAGTTTTACGACGCATTCATCACGATCATGTCTCATGAACCCTTCAGTGCCCTAAGTCACGACTCTCGTAGTACGAGATCAAGTATGATAAAAGAACAACAAGAAACACGCCAAAGAGAGTGAACACAAGAACAATATTGACTATATGCCAAACCAAGAATGATTAACAGAAGAGTCTATTTACCTTATGATGCTCTTCATCTGTGATAGTCTTTTATTATATGATATTTGTTTGATTTATTGCACTGCTTATTTTGTTGATTTCTTTTATGTTATTTTCATATGTTTTGCACACATAATATCTGCGTTACACATTACTGTATCACCCACTCCCCAGTCCCTATGCATGATCCAATTGACGAATCTAGGCTGAAATACTTGCTGAGCAATTCGTTATTGCTCATCCTTTTATTTTACCATGCAGATCCACAAGACCCTGAGCTAGAGTTTATAGAGGATGAGCCTCGGGACTAGGAGTGAGGAGCTGACTAGTAGCCTGCTGCGGCCTCTTTTGTATTTTGGATATCCATCTATGTATTCTGATATTTTGTACTCATGATGTACTTATGACACTTATTCGAATGTATTAGGATGTACTTATGTCGATGTTTATTTCTTCTTATGTTACTTTGCTTCCGCTCATCGATACATGTTATGACGATCTGTGCATAACTGTCATCAACGCCTTGTACTTCTCGTAGCAGAGTACGACGGTGCATCGTGCCAAGACCCTAGTCCTGGGCGGGACGCTACAATACCAGTCCACATCCATATACATATCTGGTCTATGACTTGTCCATATCCATATCCATATCCCATCCCCGGTGGGTATCGTGATTTCACAAACAATGCAAGATGCATATTTCCATATCCAAATCCAATGAAGTTTCGCGACATGTCGCATATATTTATCCATATTATTTACACCACGATAATATCACAATGATGCAGATGTTATAAACAATGTAATGCACGTACATGGTCAGTGATCGCTTCCATCTGCGGAGGGTGCATGATTTTGCAACCAAATGCATATGTTCAAAACAAATGAACTTTTGCAAAATGATGTATTCTATCCGTAAAATTTGTGAAAAGTGTCGACTAATTCATAGGAGGGGACGACTTATAGTAATTTGTTTCAACTCGAGACATAAACAAAGACAGGGATAATCAAACTCGCTAAAGAAATGATCCATGTCCATACATGTATATTTATTAATCCATAAGATATCCATGTGGTTATGTGTTTATATTAATCCATCCAATGTCCATTCGTTTGAGTGTATAATTACTAATCCATTCCAATGTCCATGTATGGCTTACATGTATATACTAATCTATTCCAATGTCCATTTGGCCTTATACGTATAATATATTCCAGTCCATATGAAAATATCATATGGCATATTTAGTTGAAGGACTGGCGGTACACCATATAGTGTATATATATATATATATTAATATATATAATATATTATACCTATATTACCACACGTAGAGGATGGCCGCCGCACTGCTCTGGCGATCGCCGCCGATTCTGCGGCACTAGCCGCTGCCGCTGCGTACTACTCTCCAAATCTCGTTCACAATGCAATTCTGATCCAAGTTTCCCTTTTCATATTGTTTTGGTAATTAAAGCTCTCATTTTTCCGTTTTTATATTGTTTTCATATTGTTTCGCCGCAATGTCTTATGCACCGTTGCCTGCCCCTGCGGCGGTGGTTACTGGCCAGACGTCTCCATAGAAGATTAATATCTCGCCAAAGATTGTATCATGGTATAAGGGCATCCCGATGATCTCCTTCCTTGATTCAGAAATTGATGCCCTTGCTGCACCATTCAGATTGTCCCTAGTAGGCACTTTCTCGTACAGTCGTCCTCCATTGAAGGTTATACGAGAAGTGTTCGAGAAAATCGGATTTCATCATGATCTGCGCATCACACTAATAGATCAAATGCACATTCTGCTGAATTTCCGCAATGAAGCGGATTACTTGAGATGTTTTTATCGTCGTTCATGGCACATATCCGGTTGTCACATGCATATCACGAAGTGGACAGTTGATTTCGATCCAACTGCTGATATTCCCATCGTCCCGGTTTGGATCGCATTTCCAGGCTTACCAATCCACCTTCATCGCCAAGAGGCGTTGTTCGAAATTGTACGTACGATAGGCTCTCCGATAAAATTTGATGTAGCAACGGTGGAAGGGTTACGACTGTCAGTCGCACGGGTATGCGTAGAAGTGGACGTTTCCCAGGAGTTGCCTCAGAAGATTTATTTGCAGGCAAAAAATAGAATGATCTTGCAGTCAGTGGTTTATGAAGATTTGCCTTAGTTTTGCACGTCATGTAGAAGATTGGGTCATGCAGCGTCTGCTTGCCCTCCGAAAGAGAAATCCACTATGCCGCCTCCACCCCCACCTCCGCCACCCTGGCCGCAGACATAAAGATGGACGCCAGTTAAGCAGAAAACAAACAATTCAACCTCAGCCGACCCTCTATTGGATAATGATTCAATGGATCAATCAGGAACAGCCGGCTGCCATCCCATCGCATGATGCTCCCTCTGCCATCCCTCCCTCAGTTGAAATAGATGATTTAACTGATGCTTGCGATGCAGCCGAACCCTTGCAAGATGTCTCCGATCATGGTGACCTCGAGCATTGTTCCGACAATAAGCTGCCCATACATGTTGAGCATGCGGAGGTAACAATAGTTCTGGACGATGTGCTCCGACGGATGCAGTTAATCCCTACATCGCCGGATGAAGATATTTTGTTGTCGCGACTTAAGGATCCAACTGAAATAGCAGAGTTTATTCCAGTTGTTCCTCGTCGAATACTTCGTGCAAGAAAGGATCTCCCACCATTACCACCCTCCACTATCCTTACTCGTAGTGCGTCTCATGCAATCCAGGGAAGTGATACTACTCTTTCTCAATGAATATATTAATATGGAATATACAAGGCATGCGTGCCTCTTTGCCTCGACTGCATAATTTAATACATGATCATCATTTAAATATGCTAGCTCTGATAGAACCAAAGCATTCGCCATCACATATTGCTCGTTTTGCGTTGGATCTTGGCTTTTCGCATCATTACTCTTCTCAATCGGAACGTATTTGGCTTTTTTGGCATGACTCAGATTATCATTTGGTTGTAGCGCAGGATCAAAATCAGGTCATTCATTTTACTCTCCTATTTCGCCAACTTCAACTGACTTTTGTGCTATCAGTGGTATACGGCAACCATACATCATCTTTACGTCGCCCCTTATGGCACTCATTGTATACTTTTTCGGAATCAAATGATTTACCATGGGTGATTGGAGGTGATTTTAATACTTTTCGCTCTTTGGAGGATCATGAAGGCCGATCCCAACCATTGCTTTCATCATTGTAAGACTTTAATGACTGTGTTGAATCATGCTCCCTAATGGCCCCACAGTTTCATGGGCCGAGATTTACTTGGACAGATGGTAGAGGACTTGGGCGAGTGCGTCGGAGATTGGATTGGTTATTTCTCAATTCCTCCTTTCAAGATGTTTTTGATGACACACACCTTTCGCATCTCTCCCGCATTTCTTCGGATCACACCCCATTATTATTTGTGTGCCGACTGAATAACCCAGAGGGACGCCGATCTTTCCGTTTTTTAGACTCTTGGTTGCTTCATCCAGATTTTAATACTTATATGCGCCATGCTTGGACATCTTATCCAACGACAGGAGGTATGTATGGATTTTATTCTAAATTGTTCCGGCTGAAGCGTGACATACAAAGGTGGAATAAGGAAATTTTCGGTAATATATTCTCAAATGTTAAGCAAGCTGAATCTGTTCTTGCCATCGCTGAACATGCTTGGGACGCCGACCCTATAGATGCGAACCGTGATGACTATCATAGGGCTAAAGTGGAATATCTACAAGCTTCCTCTTACGAATTCCATTTTTGGAAACAGAAGGCGCGTTAGATGGTTAAAAGACGGAGATGAAAACACACACTATTTCCATTCCATTGTAAAAGGGAGACGTTTGCAACTTCGCATATGCCAAATCCGCACATCTGCAGACACGTTATGCACCACTCCTACAGCTATCAAGGACGAAGCCATGGCATTTTATACATCATTATTTGCTCAAGAGCCACACATAATTATGACTCATTGCTCAGTCATATTCCACATTTGATCACGGAAGATGACAGTTTGATGCTTACACAACTGCCGATGGAGGACGAAGTTAAGGCAGCAGTCTGGCATTTGGACCCCCAAAGTGCGGCAGGACCTGATGGTTTCAACGGTAACTTATATCGTTCTTGTTGGTCGATTATTCATATTGATGTGGTAAATGCAGTGCAGGAATTTTTTCTTGGAATCCCTTAGCCTTCTGTAATGGCTAGTGCACTTATCACGTTGATCCCTAAAAAGCCATCTCCTATCACATTTAGTGATTTTCGGCCCATCTGCCTCACTAATGTTTTGAGGAAAGTCTGTATAAGAATCATTGCTACTAGGTTGAATACTTTACTTCCCAAAATAATATTGCCGGAACAAACAGGGTTTCTACCAGGTTCGGATATTTCAATGCAAGTTCTCTTGGCTCGAGAGATGATACATATGTCGGATAAAGGTCGTCCTCAGCTATGTTTGAAACTAGACATGATGAAGGCTTTCGATAGAGTCAGCTGGGAATATCTCAAGAGGATATTGCGCACTTTCGGTTTCTTTGCATTTTTCATTCGCATTATACTGAATCATTTACGTGCCACCACACTATCTGTTTTGGTTAATGGGCAACCCACAGCTTCCTTTCGGCCATACAGAGGGGTTAAACAAAGAGATCCATTGTCCCCCTTACTTTTCATTATTTCGTCTGAAGGTTTTAGCAGGGGATTAAAGTCATTAGTAGCATCTGGATCATTGTAGCCATTCCGACTGAGACGGGTTCCTTTTTCTATCACACATTTAGCATATGCAGATGATCTCCTAGTATTCTTATGTGTCACTCAACGTAATCTTCGCCGCTTTCATGCCTTCTTAGCGCAATATGAAACTGTCACTGGTCAAAAGATAAATTTTCAGAAAAGTAACTTTATTCCATCGGCAGCGGTTACTCTTCATCAGCGAGGTTCCTTCGAGACTATCACAGGAATGCGTTGTTCCAGTCTACCTTTTCGATACCTTGGGTATTATTTACATAAAGGCATCAATTGGTCGAGATATTGTGTATCATTATTACAGCATATAGACGACAAACTTCAAGGTTGGCATTCAAGATTATTGTCTTCAGCAGGTCGGCTTGTTTTGCTTCGTTCGGTGGTATCGCCTCTACCTTTGCATATTCTTGCTGCTGGAGGCTTGCCCAAATCGGTGATCAACATTATCAATCGGAAAATGGCAGTTTTTTATTGGGACCGTCAGCATCATTGGGTTTCATGGGCTACTATTACTACGCCTCGGGAAGAGTGCGGACTGGGGCTCCGCAACCTTTGCGCACTACAGCAAGCTTATCAATGTCGTATCAGCAACAAACTACACTATGGAGCAAATATATGTATGGCAAGTATGGTCACCGCGGAGATTATCTACCTCGTTTGCCTGATTCACCTGTTTGGAAGATGATTTGTAGAATTCATCCTACCTGCCTTGCTCAGACGGAAGGTCAAGGGGCTCATCTCACTTGGACTCCTACGATGACAGGGGAGTTCTCCTTGTGCAGCGTATTTGGCATCTGTCGTTCATCCAGCCCAATGCTCCTTTCGACGAAGTTTATTTGGTTCAAGCATCATTCGCCCATCATTCAGATCTTTCTATGGTGGATATTTCATTCAGCGTTGCCGTTTGAAGATTACACTAGTAAGTATTACACGACATGCCCAACACAATGTCCTTTTTGTAAGCATGCATCGGCCACGGTGGACCATATATTCTTATACTGTTCAGGTATACGTACGTTATGAAGTTTTTTTGCCGGTGAATTACATTGCCCCCATCCCGACATCACTACACCTTCGCCAGTACTTACTTTCTTGGTGGTATCGTTCTACTTCTTCATCTTTCCTTGGGATCTTACGCATTATTATCCCAGCAATCATTGTGTATAATGTGTGGCGTTCCTATGCCTCATTAGTTTACGGTGAGCAACGCACTTTTACATTGACATCACTACGGGCCTCCATACAATATGATATTACTATGTGGTGTAAATCCAAAGCGGGATCAAAATTATTGACTGGCCCTCGGCAGCCCCTTCCTTGGCTTCCTCCACTTTGGGTACAACGCCCTCTTTTGGTGCGCTGGTGGCTACAACCTTCAGGACGATTCAAATTAAATACATATGCGGCAGTTGGTAGACACTATGCAGCAGGAGGTGCTATATTGAGAGATCACATTGGTTCGTGTGTGGGCGCAGTTTCTTTTCGCTTACATCCAAGTTCGCCTTTGAATGCGGAGATACACGTAGCAGTTTTTGGACTTTTATATTTTCTTCCGCTATATTGCTCAATTATTCTAGAATCAGACTGTGCACTGCTCATATCTCGTTTGTCTCGGCCCCAGCAGATTCAGGGGAACTACTATCTCCGGCTGTTGCACACGTTAGTGCATCTACATCGTTTGGACTTTCACCATATTTACAAAGAGGCAAATATGGCAGCCATTATCTTGCACAGAATGCCATGTTAAACCCAAGCACTCAAGTCTACGGTTCTCGCTCTCTTCCGCCATTAGTTTGCAGTTCTATATCATTGGATCTCTTGTTCAGTCCATTTGCGTGTTCCTTGATATATTCACGTCTTTCATATGGATTGGCACATATTTACTTTTCCTGCCTGTATCGTATGGGGTTCAGGCAGGCTCGGTATGATTTGTTACCTATTGGTTTTACATATTGTGCTATGCTTTATTATCGGTTATGACGCGATCGTTTTCTGTCTTTGTGCATGCCTTGGGCGTTTCACTGCAATGGTGTCTACGCGGGCGGTGGCTAAGATATTTCCAGCGCATCATGTTCACAAGGCCTCAGCGAATGCAGATTCTTCAGCGCTAACAGCACGGCGGCTACTTTTTTCACATCTTTTGTGCTCTGCTCAAATGTACAGTGTTGTACCCCGACAACCGTGTACTTGAGACTATGATTAAGTGACAAAATAAAAGCGATGATTCCTTCACGAGCATGTTACTCAAGTCACATTTATCGCATTCTTATTTAAATTCTTCAAGTTCGTTTAGGACGGACACTAAATAGTTATACAAGCGAACATCACGAGGAGTGTAATACCCTTTGTGAATTCGGCCAAGGGCCATTGATCACCCTTGGAGTAAACTAGTTCTTGTGAGAATACAAACATAAACAATCCTCACAAAGCAAGATTAAAACCAAAATTAAATGAAATAAATAACATTGTAAACTATATAAATGTGGGATAGGATAAATGTGAAATGACCAAAACACCCCCAAGAGCCCAAAAATTTCGGCCAAGCAAATGGAGGGATCTAGAATCCTCTCCATTATTCCACTATTTAAATATCTAAACAAAAATATCAAATTAGTATAAATAAAACAATAAAATAATCTAAGCATGCAAGAAAAGAAATAATAAAAAAATAGCATGCATGGACAAAAGCTTGTAGCCTACAAGCTTAGGCCTCCTTTTTCTTCCCCATGCAGCCGAATGCCCCCTTCCCCATGCCCCCTTGATTTTTAAATTGTGCAAGACCCCTCTTTCCAAGTCCTATCTTGAACCTTCTCTCAAGCAAAACCAAGACTACACTTAAGAAGATTCTCCATCTCCCTTCTACCCCAACTTTCGGCCAACACCTCAAGAATAGGAGGTTCAACTTCATCTTCTTCTTCAAGCTCAAGGATCCTCTAGGTAAGTCTCATTTCAAAGTTCTTAAGTAGATTCTTCATACAAAATAGTGAAGCTCACATGGGTGTTCTTTTCTCCCCTAAACCGTGGCCTTCATGTTCAAGGAGGTGAAAATCTTCAACACTCTTAGGTGAAGCTATCTTGCTACACTCGAATCTCCATTCCAAGACTACTTTGGTAAGATGTTTTAGCCTCAAATAAAGCTCTATTATCACTATTTAAGGAAGACTAACCTTTTCCTTCCTCTTCTTCCAAAATCGTGTGCTCAAGGGAGTAGGAGGAGAAGGATTCCAACTCAACTCACTCCAAAACCAAGCAAAGGCAAAAAAAAAACTTTGGCTTGAAGAGGCAAGTATACACTAATCTCTCATGACTTACCTAAAGAATTAGTGACTTGAATGACTAAAAGTTCCAAAGATATGATCTTTAGTGAAATATCTTAAGTCTAAGGTCATATCTTAATGATTCCTTAAGTACAATGCTTTGCATGTGGGTTATTGTGTCTAAGATGGAGTTATTTCTTACATGCAACATGGAATGAGGCTGTTTTAGGATGGATTAAGGTGCATCTAAGTGAGTCTAGGCAGGATTAAATTCTTGGTTGGAACTTGAGAGGTCTTAGGAAGACATGCATGTAATGGATGTTGGTTTTTATGAGGTTATTTGTAAGACTAGACTAAAATGACTCTTGAATATGTTGCATGTTTGAATATATGTTTTAAAATGTGTTTAAGAGTCCCCATATGTTTCGGCCTAATGGATGGAAAGAAGGGTGAACCTTGACTCTAAGGAAGAATAACTATTTTAAGCGTGTGTGATACTTGCTTGGTTTACCATTTACAAACTGTTTAGTATGATGCAAAGGTGATCTTATAACAAGCATGCAATCTGGATATTCATGCTACAAAGGAATGTAAGTGATAACCAATGACCTAGTTCATAAGAACAAAAGGAATGGTGAGCATTTGACTTAAACCATGACAATATAGCAAAGTACTGGAACTAGGCAGAATGGGATGACATTTTCAACGACCTGAGAACTGGACTTTCAGACCTTCAATGAAGCTAAATTTTGGTATAACGTTATTCCTATGAATGTAGCACGAGTGAGAGTTAGAATTTCGTTAAAATAAGCTAAGGATTATTTTTAATAAATTATGCGGTAAAAATGCTCCAGTAGGAAATTCTGGAGCAGGGCAGAATTGGTCCCTGAGTTTAACGAATTTAAAAAGGGTCTTTTGAACCTTCAATAAATCTGGTCTTTGTCACAGAGCTAGTCCCATGTGTATAGCAGAGTTGAGAGTTGGAATTTTGGTAAAATAAGTTATGGTTAATTTTTAATAAAATAATTGGTGAGACTGCTCAGGCTGTAAATTCTGGAACATGACAGAATGATGTAATGTTTTGCATGACCTGAAAAGAGATCTTGTAGATGTTCAAAGAGGCTAATTTTCGGTGTGATGACACCATTATGTTTATAGGAAATGTGAAAGCTGGAATTTTGGAAAAAGGAGTTGTGGAATATTTTTAATAAAATATTTAGTAAAGCTGCTCAGGCTGGAAAGCCTGAAACTGGGCAGAACAGGATATTATTTTGTTTTACCCGAAAAAGGACCTTGTGAATAACCAATAAAGCTGGTTTTTGGCATAATAATAACTCTATGAGTCTAGAAGACATGACAGTTGGAATTTCAGCAAAATAAGTTCTGGATTATTTTTAATGAATTATTTGGTAAAACTGCTCAATAGAAATTACTGGAGCCACCCTGAAATTTGTAACGATTTTCCAGGCTTAGAAAAGGGACTTAGAGACATGCAAATGGGATGAATTTCGGTAGGATACTAGTCCCACATGTTTATGACGTATACGAGTTGGAATTTTTGGAAACCGCATTACGGATTTACCGTAATTGAATTTTTAGTAAAGTCTGTCAGCTCAGCCTCAGCCCCTAAAATAGTTCGGAAAGTAAGTAAGCAAACCCCTTTATGGTTATTGGAATAATCCGCAAATTTTATGACATGTATCTAAACGTATTTGTGACAAAAGAATTATGGAAATGAACCTAATTGATTAGCTTAATCGTCCTATGAAAATGAAGTGAAAGTCTTGGAGATATGTAGCTTCCATATTCATGTTTGTTGATATGTTATAAGGAATGCATACGATTATTCATGTCATGGCTTGCATTTCATATCACGGCATGTATCATGCATGAGCATGAAACTGATTTTCATGGATTTTTATGATGCAAGCAAGGTTTTGTAAACGACTATCCTTTCGTTATGCATGAAAAGTTTTTACGGTCCCATGTTTTTTTAAGAAAGCTTCATGATTCCTTTGCCGGCCAAGCATGCTACTAACCCGACTCCAGACCCGGGGTTAATTGGTCTGATGACATGATATCTGTTCTGGACCCGCTCAGATCCGGGGTTAATTGATCTGATATCTGTTCTGGACCCGCTCAGATCCGGGGTTAATTGATCTGATATCTGTTCTGGACCCGCTCAGATCCGGGGTTAATTGATCTGATATCTGTTCTGGACCCGCTCAGATCCGGGGTTAATTGATCTGATTTCTGTTCTGGACCCGCTCAGATCCGGGGTTAATTTATCTGACACTCTGTTTTATGACACGTTATTTATGGGACCATAATGATGTTTTGACATGACATGACATGACATTCATGCATTGCATATTGCATAATTCAGGATCACGTTAATATGTGGTATGATACAGTTAAGGACTTAATATGCCAATAGTGGTTAGCGGTATCTAGAATTATGCTTAGTCCATATCGCCAGTTGACTTCAGGACTTAAGACAGGTATGAGTTGCTATTCAAAGATTTATGTTGTTAGATTCACGTTATAATTCTTTATGTACTTCATGGTCGTTTATTGTATCCTTGCTGGGTGATTTTTATCACTCACACTTTATTTTTTCCCCAGATAATACCAAGATAGAGTAGATCGAAGATGAGCCGAGGGCACCATATCCATAGGCGTGGAGACATGAAGGGAGATGAACTTAAGGACTTTTGTGCTACTGAGATGTTTGTATTATGACTATGTTGGTACTCTGTGGGATTTGAATATGATGTTTTGTGTGACTGCTACTTTGGGGATCTAGTTATTTCGTAATGCATGTTTTATTTGGAAAGTTTTAATTCTGCCTAAGTTTTACTGTCATGTTAAATGTTAACATGGGAATCCATGACTTATATTATGGATTTTCGTATGTTACGCATGACGCTTTGTACTCTCCTTAGTGAAGTACGGCGGGTGCACCGTATCCGGACGAGGCCCGGGTGCGGGGCGCTACAGGTGGTATCAGAGCCCAGGCTCTAGATTACGGGCAGAACGTAGGACTAAGTTATGATCTTAGCAATCTAAGTTTGATCGTAGACCTATGTCATGATCTTAGATGAGTGGCGACCTTAGAATAGGACCACTTAGACCGGGTTTAGGATATGATTTAATAACTAATCCTAAACTATGAAAGCCAAGTCTATGACATAAGGCGTACCCTTTATCTTCTTTACTTAAGAATTTTCGATTTTGGTCCTTAGTCAAATTCAATTGATTTTAATTCCGATATTCTAAATAGACATTAAAACCATAAGTGCAGATGGCATCACAGACTAACGAACAAGCATTGTCACTTTCACCCCCGGGCAGCGCTGAGTTTTATTACCGGCAGCTAGTAAGAGCACATATCCCAGAATTTGGCGGAGAATCTAGTCCCGAGGAAGCGGAAAAATGGCTTGATGAAGTCGAAAGTACCTTCTTGCTGATACGAGTACCTGAGAAGGTAAAGACACCAATTGTCCGGCCATTTTTGATTGGCAAGGCCAGCCTGTGGTGGAGAACTTGTATCCAGCCATTGCCCCGACCGGTGACTTGGGCAAGGTTTCTAGAGGAGTTTTGTGAGTTTTTTCTCTCTACAGAACTAATCATGACGAGGGTTGAGGAATTTGACACCTTAAGACAAGAACCAGGTATCACTGTCTCAGAGTATGCTCGTCGGTTCACTACATTGGGCCGCTATGTTCCCTTGATCATTGAAGACGGAGAGCACAAGGTAATCAGATTCATGCGAGGTCTAGACTTTCGGATTAAGATTCGGCTAGCTAATGCATATTCTAGCACTTTCGAGGAATTACTGGAGGACTGCTACAGAGCGGAACACGATATTAAACTAATGGAAGGACAAAATAAAGGACTTAAGGAACGAAACAGGAGGTGGCGACCGCTTCCCCTGAGGGATAATAAAGAGATAACCAAGAACGCTAACCTGGATGAAAGAGTGCCTGATTCAGCAGTGCCTGAAACCTCAAATCGTAACAGGTACTCCGGACTGCTTAATTTAAATCTGAAGTACCTATGTTTTATTATGTCTTTTAGCCAGGTATAAACGGTCATTGGAGCAATGCGATAAAGTAACCCAACTAAAGTGTAAAAACTAGAATAAGTTATCAAATTGCTCTTAACGGTTGGATTATTACCATAATAGTCGGAGCTCAATAAGGTTTCCATGGAAGATAAATACCAGTTGCCTAGGATCAATGATTTGTTTGACCACTTCGGGAAACACAAGTGTTAACAAAACCGAATTGCAAACTGACTATTTCCAACGAGAGAACCAAGCTCGAGGAAGAACATGGAATGTGTGCAAGGCGAATCATAGACATCCCCAAAACAAATAGGATTGACAAACGTCCGGACATGTTATAGACTTTATGAGTCCGGCATCTTAAGGACAATTCAGTAAGATGGTTAAATTCCTTCCATGACTATTATAAGTCGGGATTATCTAACCCACGCTAGCAGTAACAATATGAGGTGACGAAATCTTGCATAGCATAATAGTCTATGAGGACAAAGCAAACGAGAATACTCTTGTGATTGGGAAAAGAAAACATAAATTCTGTAAGGAACAAGAACACCACGAAACGACATAAATTCCCAGGAAGGACTTCCACCCTAGGTTCGATTATTACGGGATTGGCGTGTCGACGAAACGGATGAGTCAAGTAGGACTTAGCGAGAGGTTGGGGTTTCACCATTCTATAAGAGTACAATCTCAGATTAAGGTACGAGTCATCATATATGTATTATAGGGAAGAAGTTTCTAACACCGATGGAAACGCTTTTATGACTAACGCATGGATACAGAAGGATGTTTATCGAAGGAAAGCGTATGGATCACAGTCAGGACTTAAGGACCTCTGTCATGAAAAGAAGGAAACTCCAATAGTACATAATCATGATAGGTCAATTACATCATACTAACCCTGAAGGAATATCATTGTTGATTTAACTCACTAAGACAAGGGCCAGGCATTTCCATACTCATTCATTACTTTGGGACAGTATGTTCCTTTGATTATAAGAGATGAAAGGTTTAGACTACCAGATCCAATTAGGTTAAGTTAAATCGTATTCAAGGACCTTTGGTGAATTATTGGAGGGCCGCTATGGAGCGGAATGCGATGTAAGGGGACGAAAGAATGAAAGAAACGATTTAACAAGCAAACGAAGTAGAAGGTGGAAACCGTAACCATATAAGGCTAGTCTATGCGGATGACAAAGAAACAACCAAGGTATGCCTAATAAGTGTAAGATACCTATGTCCTCTGCTCTACTTCCTATTAACCAAGTACGAGTGATTATGATAGTTTCCTTGGGTTATGATTAGTAGACCACAAGCGAGTAGGTAAGTTTATTAGTGATAACATTACTAAGTATGACACTGTGTATGGGACGCAGGGTTCTCGTCATGATGCGTCACTATTAGCACTTGTACCCGTTTTATTGCACTATGCAGGGAATAGGTCATGACTATGAAAACCATGTCTTAAGAGAACGGGCCACCTTAGGATGATTGAAATGTCATAAAGGGGACATAAGTTTCAAAGGAGAACCCACAACTTCTAGTTCGATTCTATGAAATGATCGCAAAAAGGGGTAAGAGTTAGTACGTAATAAGGCAATCATCAAGACGGATGAATACGGGACATACCTTATGAAGAGCTTGGTATGTGTACCTTATGGGAATTATCCCGGGTGTCTTTGGAAGCTATTTCGTAAGTAGGATGACCGCTATATGATCACTGAAAGGATGTTTATAGAAAAGAGCTAATGGTCTATACCCCAGAGTTAATGATCGCTGCCTAGTTGTTCATTTTAAAAAGGAAATTATAAGCCTGCTATGATCATGATTATAGGGAAGGGATAGGTGACAATAACACCTTTCGAGAATTAGAATAAGTTCTGATGAGACCTCTAAGATGAAGGGAACAAAGCAGTTCTGAGGGAACTAAATATACGCTTTATGCGATCTTATTTACCTAAAGAAGAAGCCACATGGGAAACGGAAGACAACGTGAGGAGTCGATGCCTCATCTTTTGACTAGTTCTGAAGTTTCGAGGACGAAACTTATGATAAGAGGGGGAGGATGTTGTACCCCGACAACCGTGTACTTGAGACTATGATTAAGTGACAAAATAAAAGCGATGATTCCTTCACGAGCCTGTTACTCAAGTCACATTTATCGCATTCTTATTTTAATTCTTCAAGTTCGTTTAGGACGGACACTAAATAGTTATACAAGCGAACATCACGAGGAGTGTAATACCCTTTGTGAATTCGGCCAAGGGCCATTGATCACCCTTGGAGTAAACTAGTTCTTGTGAGAATACAAACATAAACAATCCTCACAAAGCAAGATTAAAACCAAAATTAAATGAAATAAATAACATTGTAAACTATATAAATGTGGGATAGGATAAATGTGAAATGACCAAAACACCCCCAAGAGCCCAAAAATTTCGGCCAAGCAAATGGAGGGATCTAGAATCCTCTCCATTATTCCACTATTTAAATATCTAAACAAAAATATCAAATTAGTATAAATAAAACAATAAATAATCCAAGCATGCAAGAAAAGAAATAATAAAAAAATAGCATGCATGGACAAAAGCTTGTAGCCTACAAGCTTAGGCCTCCTTTTTCTTCCCCATGCAGCCGAATGCCCCCTTCCCCATGCCCCCTTGATTTTTAAATTGTGCAAGACCCCTCTTTCCAAGTCCTATCTTGAACCTTCTCTCAAGCAAAACCAAGACTACACTTAAGAAGATTCTCCATCTCCCTTCTACCCCAACTTTCGGCCAACACCTCAAGAATAGGAGGTTCAACTTCATCTTCTTCTTCAAGCTCAAGGATCCTCTAGGTAAGTCTCATTTCAAAGTTCTTAAGTAGATTCTTCATACAAAATAGTGAAGCTCACATGGGTGTTCTTTTCTCCCCTAAACCGTGGCCTTCATGTTCAAGGAGGTGAAAATCTTCAACACTCTTAGGTGAAGCTATCTTGCTACACTCGAATCTCCATTCCAAGACTACTTTGGTAAGATGTTTTAGCCTCAAATAAAGCTCTATTATCACTATTTAAGGAAGACTAACCTTTTCCTTCCTCTTCTTCCAAAATCGTGTGCTCAAGGGAGTAGGAGGAGAAGGATTCCAACTCAACTCACTCCAAAACCAAGCAAAGGCAAAAAAAAAAACTTTGGCTTGAAGAGGCAAGTATACACTAATCTCTCATGACTTACCTAAAGAATTAGTGACTTGAATGACTAAAAGTTCCAAAGATATGATCTTTAGTGAAATATCTTAAGTCTAAGGTCATATCTTAATGATTCCTTAAGTACAATGCTTTGCATGTGGGTTATTGTGTCTAAGATGGAGTTATTTCTTACATGCAACATGGAATGAGGCTGTTTTAGGATGGATTAAGGTGCATCTAAGTGAGTCTAGGCAAGATTAAATTCTTGGTTGGAACTTGAGAGGTCTTAGGAAGACATGCATGTAATGGATGTTGGTTTTTATGAGGTTATTTGTAAGACTAGACTAAAATGACTCTTGAATATGTTGCATGTTTGAATATATGTTTTAAAATGTGTTTAAGAGTCCCCATATGTTTCGGCCTAATGGATGGAAAGAAGGGTGAACCTTGACTCTAAGGAAGAATAACTATTTTAAGCGTGTGTGATACTTGCTTGGTTTACCATTTACAAACTGTTTAGTATGATGCAAAGGTGATCTTATAACAAGCATGCAATCTGGATATTCATGCTACAAAGGAATGTAAGTGATAACCAATGACCTAGTTCATAAGAACAAAAGGAATGGTGAGCATTTGACTTAAACCATGACAATATAGCAAAGTACTGGAACTAGGCAGAATGGGATGACATTTTCAACGACCTGAGAACTGGACTTTCAGACCTTCAATGAAGCTAAATTTTGGCATAACGTTAGTCCTATGAATGTAGCACGAGTGAGAGTTGGAATTTCGTTAAAATAAGCTAAGGATTATTTTTAATAAATTATGCGGTAAAAATGCTCCAGTAGAAAATTCTGGAGCAGGGCAGAATTGGTCCCTGAGTTTAACGAATTTAAAAAGGGTCTTTTGATCCTTCAATAAATCTGGTCTTTGTAATAGAGCTAGCCCCATGTGTATAGCAGAGTTGAGAGCTGGAATTTTGGTAAAATAAGTTATGGTTAATTTTTAATAAAATAATTGGTGAGACTGCTCAGGCTGTAAATTCTGGAACATGACAGAATGATGTAATGTTTTGCATGACCTGAAAAGAGATCTTGTAGAGTTCAAAGAGGCTAATTTTCGGTGTGATGACACCATTATGTGTATAGGAAATGTGAAAGCTGGAATTTTGGAAAAAGGAGTTGTGGAATATTTTTAATAAAATATTTAGTAAAGCTGCTCAGGCTAGAAAGCCTGAAACTGGGCAGAACAGGACATTATTTTGTTTTACCCGAAAAAGGACCTTGTGAATAACCAATAAAGCTGGTTTTTGGCATAATAATAACTCTATGAGTCTAGAAGACATGCCAGTTGGAATTTCAGCAAAATAAGTTCTGGATTATTTTTAATGAATTATTTGGTAAAACTGCTCAATAGAAATTACTGGAGCCACCCTGAAATTTGTAACGACTTTCCAGGCTTAGAAAAGGGACTTAGAGACATGCAAATGGGATGAATTTCGGTAGGATACTATTCCCACATGTTTATGACGTATACGAGTTGGAATTTTTGGAAACCGCATTACGGATTTACCGTAATTGAATTTTTAGTAAAGTCTATCAGCCCAGCCTCAGCCCCTAAAATAGTTCGGAAAGTAAGTAAGCAAACCCCTTTATGGTTATTGGAATAATCCGCAAATTTTATGACATGTATCTAAACGTATTTGTGACAAAAGAATTATGGAAATGAACCTAATTGATTAGCTTAACCGTCCTATGAAAATGAAGTGAAAGTCTTGGAGATATGTAGCTTCCATATTCATGTATGTTGATATGTTATAAGGAATGCATACGATTATTCATGTCATGGCTTGCATTTCATATCACGGCATGTATCATGCATGAGCATGAAACTGATTTTCATGGATTTTTATGATGCAAGCAAGGTTTTGTAAACGACTATCCTTTCGTTATGCATGAAAAGTTTTTACGGTCCCATGTTTTTTTAAGAAAGCTTCATGATTCCTTTGCCGGCCAAGCATGCTACTAACCTGACTCCAGACCCGGGGTTAATTGGTCTGATGACATGATATCTGTTCTGGACCCGCTCAGATCCAGGGTTAATTGATCTGATATCTATTCTGGACCCGCTCAGATCCGGGGTTAATTGATCTGATATCTGTTCTGGACCCGCTCAGATCCGGGGTTAATTGATCTGATATCTGTTCTGGACCCGCTCAGATCCGGGGTTAATTGATCTGATTTCTGTTCTAGACCCGCTCAGATCCGGGGTTAATTTATCTGACACTCTGTTTTATGACACGTTATTTATGGGACCATAATGATGTTTTGACATGACATGACATGACATTCATGCATTGCATATTGCATAATTCAGGATCACGTTAATATGTGGTATGATACAGTTAAGGACTTAATATGCCAATAGTGGTTAGCGGTATCTAGAATTATGCTTAGTCCATATCGCCAGTTGACTTCAGGACTTAAGACAGGTATGAGTTGCTATTCAAAGATTTATGTTGTTACATTCACGTTATAATTCTTTATGTACTTCATGGTCGTTTATTGTATCCTTGCTGGGTGATTTTTATCACTCACACTTTATTTTTCCCCCAGATAATACCAAGATAGAGTGGATCGAAGATGAGCCGATGGCACCATATTCATAGGTGTGGAGACATGAAGGGAGATGAACTTAAGGACTTTTGTGCTACTGAGATGTTTGTATTATGACTATGTTGGTACTCTGTGGGATTTGACTATGATGTTTTGTGTGACTGCTACTTTGGGGACCTAGTTATTTTGTAATGCATGTTTTATTTGGAAAGTTTTAATTCTGCCTAAGTTTTACTGTCATGTTAAATGTTAACATGGGAATCCATGACTTATATTATGGATTTTCGTATGTTACGCATGACGCTTTGTACTCTCCTTAGTGAAGTACGGCGGGTGCACCGTATCCGGACGAGGCCCGGGTGCGGGGCGCTACATACAGTGTTTTAAAATCTAACTCCAGTCGTATAAATATTTACGCTTTTTCCTTGGCCAGGGTTTTATCCACTAGGGTGATTTTACCTGGCAAGGTTTTAATGCGGCATATCATATATGACTGGAGACTACAAATCATTGGCTATTTGTATTCGTTTTTCTCTTATACAGACTTTCTGTTTTGTACTATGGTTTTCCTCCGCCACAAGTGAGGTTTATCTATGAATAAAATTTTTGCTTAAAAAAAATAAAAAAATTACCTATATTACCACATGTTCAAAATAAGTTTCGAAGCCATACGTAATTAAACAAATTAATTTCCATATTCAAACATATCCATATACGGTTTCATATATGTATGTGTATATATACGTATACCAATCTTAGTCATAGTTATTCAGTTAGGTATGTTTACAATCTCATCCAATGTCTATAATTTATATCCATTTTACAACCTGTATATCTTAAGTTCCATACTTAGCTATAATTACTCATGAATATGAGAGTTTACACCATTCCACATATTTAAAACTTAACAGTCATTATCCAAATCTTTATCCTAATGAATCCATACACTTAGGAGGTTTAAAAGAAACCGAGGCTATGAAACGCTTAAGGATAAATCCTCTTCTTACATATACCATTTGATACATATTTGAGATCCTTTACGCAACTACATAATCTTTACCTAAACAACCACTATAGCCTAAAATTTCCACATCTTCATACTTACTACTTTTGTCCAACCTATTTCATGATTCTTCCTCTTAATTTCTTTATCACTCCTAATCCAAATAATTTGACCAAATCCTCATATGTCTCCTACTATTTTCATACATCCTCCTTGAGGTCATTCTTACAAAATACCTACATTACCCCTTTGAAATAGGCTCCATAGCCGAATGGTGGCGTCTTTTGCTCCCATTATTCTTTTTATACAACATATATTATAACTTAATCTATTTCGTGAAGTGCACCTTTTATGCTCGAAATGTTCATCTTTATAATACAAATGACATTAATCCCTCTTAAATTACCAAGTGTTGAAAATCAAATGATTTAAACCTTTCGTCCTAAGTAATTATATCCAATCTTCCTAAAGGCATTCTAATCATTTTATGTAAAACTATGCTAAACATAAATATTATCAAAACAAATTTTGTTCAACCAAGAGTGTTGAAAATTGGTGCCGAATATTTTAGGGGTTGTGGGGAGGTCACCAATCATCATGTAAAAACTTGTCATTGCCTTAACTAAGTACATGTATTATCTCCATACTTATCCATAATTTAATCTTGTCCCAAAATATCTTAATTGCCGAATGTTTACTAGATTAGGAGTCCCCAAAATCATCATATAAGAACAACAATCTTGTGATTAAATCTTAGCTAAATACATGCATTCTTCATCTTCATATTTTCTCATAATTTTGTCTTGTCCTAAAAACACCTTCATGACCGAATTTGTATACTTCTTTCTACTTCATCCTACATTCAAAATTTCATTTCTTTTCTTTCACATGCCCTTCCTTCTTCTAACCAAACATATTCATCACTAAACTTGGTCATAGTCATATTTCACCATCCTCCTACAAAACCATCCCCATTTCCCCTCTTTTCTTATTTTGTTGTGACCATACATTTTCCATATTAACATAGTTTGAAATATTCTTATATTTTGTCCCTATCATAGTTCAACATACATAGAAGTCTCATTCTTTTTTTTCACAAAAACTTAGCTTTGAACATAATCATGAATGATCCATTTTCTTATAGAAACTACATATTCATTTTTAGAAAGAACATGAAGAATCTAAAGGATGTACTTGCCTACTTCAATTGCTTCAAGTTTATACTTGATGATTGACTTACAAGCTTTCTTCTTGGTCTTATCTTGAAGATTCATCCTCTTGTTCCTTTGGATAGGCACGTCCAAAAGGTGAGGAATGTAGAGAAAAAGGGGTTTGAGTGATTTTCAAATGCATGATTTAAATGTGCACAAAAATGAGCATAAGCTAAAACGTGCATGATATATAGACATGTGTGCATGATAACTTGACATTACTTGCCTTATTTAGCTTATATATTATGTTGCCGTACTAACGAGCCATGAAGCATTAAAGCTTACATCATATGGCGAACATTTGTTGAGTTTATACTATTTTCAGGTGCCACAATTAATGAACTAAAGTAATTCATTAAGTGAAGTACTTAGTTTAATAAACTAAGTAGTTCATTAAAGGAAGATGTATTTGGAAAAGGCATAAAGGCAACATGGCTATGGAAGGAAAGTCCTCTCCTCCTCCCCACATTCATGACACACGCTTTTTAATATATATATATACTATATTTTCAGATTTTTTATAAAAGGCACATACACATGTATTCCAACGTACTATCGACACGTTATATGTCTTACGAACGTACGTTTACGTCACACCACTATACTTAACTCATATTTATGAGTATATTCAGATCTTATATCATATGATATAAGATATGGTGATGACAAATTAAATACGACACGATAAAAGGTTCTAAACCGAAATTTGTCGTATCGGGCGATACCGAAACTTCGCCAACGTGTCACGTACTTGCCATAAATAAATGGCCAGCCCATATACATCAAAATTCATTAAAAATTTCGTGCCATACACTGTATATTGAGACAAAAATACTTTCCATGTTGGCACACACAAATTACTCCACATTTAGGCCAAAATGTGAAGATTCCAATTTTATTTTTGTCACATGTTTATGGTACCACTTTAAATCAGCCAAGTGCTGAAAATTAAAGTATATATTATATATATTATGTATAACATAATATATATAGCATGTGCAAAAGTTGGAATTTAAATTAGAGAAAAATCGGGTAATCGATAAATATCGAAAATTCGGTTTTCTACGCACTTGACATGGAACGTTTTTCTTGAACATGATGTGGCACGTATCTAGAAACTTTTTACATATAATATACATCTTAAAGTGTTCTAGAAAATTAAATTAAGGGCTGATTGGAATATTACAAGTGTATATTATTAAATGTGCATTATTTTACAAAGTTAGCAAAAATAAATTTCAGCACATGCACATACACATTAAACGTCACCTACAGCTGATGTGGAGCACATGTGGAGCCTTGTTGGCATGTTGATTGGTCAAGAATCAATCATACAATGTTGATGAATCAAAGAGAGAAGCTACAAAAGGTAAGTTTTCAACATACACCTCTCTTATGTCACATGCTGAAAATTTCAGCATGTCACACTAGCCATGGACGTTTTCTTCATTGTAAAGGAAGATAAATTGTCAATTTTTTATTAAGGAATAAATCAAAGGAGTTATGGAAATGATTTGAATTGTATTAAGTGTGATATTCTTCATATCACACATGCTGAAATTTTTCAGCATGTGTGAAGATGTTATGGCCGAACCTTGCCCTCTTTTGGTGTCCAAATTCATTCTTCATCTTGTAGCAAGACTTGCCTTAAATATTGGATGTATTTTTATGGAAGAAATTCAAAGAAAAATGGAAGAAATCCAGATTTATTTTATGTTGTAAATGCTGAAAATTTCAGCATTGAAACCTAGTGATGGCCGAATTTTGAAGTGATGGAAAGAAGGGATTTTTGTGTCTCACACTTTATGACAAATTGTGACTATTATGGCATGATTTAATAATTGATTATTTGGCATATATTTAGTGT
>AP025040.1:26118340-26240480 GCA_036186865.1 Eustoma russellianum | reverse complement strand
GAGCTTGTTGGCATGTTGATTAGTCAAGAATCAATCATACAATGTTGATGAATCAAAGAGAGAAGCTACAAAAGGTAAGTTTTCAACATACACCTCTCTTATGTCACATGCTGAAAATTTCAGCATGTCACACTAGCCATGGACGTTTTCTTCATTGTAAAGGAAGATAAATTGTCAATTTTTTATTAAGGAATAAATCAAAGGAGTTATGGAAATGATTTGAATTGTATTAAGTGTGATATTCTTCATATCACACATGCTGAAATTTTTCAGCATGTGTGAAGATGTTATGGCCGAACCTTGCCCTCTTTTGGTGTCCAAATTCATTCTTCATCTTGTAGCAAGACTTGCCTTAAATATTGGATGTATTTTTATGGAAGAAATTCAAAGAAAAATGGAAGAAATCCAGATTTATTTTATGTTGTAAATGCTGAAAATTTCAGCATTGAAACCTAGTGATGGCCGAATTTTGAAGTGATGGAAAGAAGGGATTTTTGTGTCTCACACTTTATGACAAATTGTGACTATTATGGCATGATTTAATAATTGATTATTTGGCATATATTTAGTGTTTTTTTTCAGAATATCCATGTCATCAAATGATGACAACATTGAGCCAATCAAAAGGTGCCAAGTAAGCAATGACTAAATGATGGTCCAATGGAGTGATGCCAAGCAAGCAAAACATTGTCACCATGATGTCTCACATCCTCTCAAGCACTTAAAAGGAAATTTTCAAGAGGGGGAGAAGCAATAGGGGGGACGGCTGGACCTATAAGGGAGGAAGAGAAGAACAAACAAAAACAAGAACAAGATTTGCAAAGAAAAGAATCAAAAGTGTTCTAGCCCTCTTTTCTTACATCTTCTTTCTTTCTCTTTCTTGTAAAAAGCCTATTGTATTTGATTTCTTTCATCCTTGAATAGGCTTCATAGAAACCACCATTCATATATCTTTGTACAAGATTGATCAAGGTGTGATCAATCTTCATTCTTACGAGGTGGTGGTGTTCGTGTGAATTGTACTCACAATACAAGGTTTGTAAAGGGTTGGAGTTAAGGTGTAACTCTATCAACCCTGTGGTAAGGTGTGGTGTGTGTGTGAATAGTGTGAACCAAGGAAGGTGTTCCTTGAAGACTGGAGTAGGTTGTTTATAACCGAACCAGTATAAAAATCTCGGTGCAATTTACTTTCAGCATTTACTTTTCAGTTTCTGCACTGTTTACTTATATTGTTGACGTTCGTAAAAATAGTAAACGTTTTCTAAAAATTATAAAATTTTCCAGAAACATACATAAACGTTCTAGGGTTAATTTGGCACAAGTTTCAACCCTTTTGGACAAGTATAAGTCATCCAAACATCAAAAGTTCTGAGACTAGTGCAGTCTGATTTTCAGACTTGCAAAGGTTGAGACTTTGGGTGTATTTGACCTACTTCCCAAAAGAATTTTCAAAAACTGTTTCAACCCATTTCAATATAGTGTGTGAAGAGTTATTGGTCAAATTTTCAGATCATTTGGACATTCACACAAATAGGAATTAATTTTTCAAAACCATCTACCGTTTCTGGCAGAATTGTACAATCTGAGTGCCAACGGTTTTTGAAGGGGTTAAAGGTTGAATTTTGATTTGAAATTTTTAGGGGACCCTCACAACATCTGAGGCTAAGTTCTCTCAAAATTTCATAATTTTTGGAGACCTCTAACCTAGTTTTAAAAACATTTTAAAACTGGTCCTGAAAACAGAAACTGTTTTCAGAACTTGAATTGTTCAAGTTTAAAGAAATTTTAAAAACCATATTTTCCGCACCACCTATTCAACCCCCCCCTTCTAGTGGTGCCTTGCAGATCCTACAATTGGTATCAGAGCAGGAACACTCACTTCAAAGAATCCAGCGATTCAGTGAGATGGCAACCACAACCGTGCAAGAAGGAATGTCAACCATAAGGCCTCCTCTTTTTGACGGTGAGTCTTTCATTCAATGGAAGGTAAGAATGAAACTCTTCTTTATGGCAATAGATATTGATCTTTGGTCCATTATAGAAGATGGTCCTTTTGTTCCATCTAAGTTGTCCACTGTAGACGGAGTCACATTAGAAGTCATTAAAACTAGACAAGAATATACAAGTGATGATAAAAAGAAACTTAGCATGAATGCTAAAGCCATGCAACTATTATTAAATGGCCTAAGTAAAAGTGAGGCTAGTTACGTGTCAAATTGTTCTAGTGCTCAAGAGATGTGGCATATTCTTGAAATGAAACATGAAAGGACTAGCCAAGTAAAAGAGTCCAAAATTAACATGCTCATGTCCACACTTGAGTCTTTTAAATTATTGCCCAATGAGTCTATTGTAGATATGGATCTTCGTTTGACTAACATCTACAACTCTCTTGAGTCTCTTGGTAAGGCTTTTACTACGCAGGAAAAGGTGCAGAAAGTTCTACGAAGCCTTCCTTCTGAATGGGACCCTAAAGTAACGGCCATAGAAGAAAGCAAAGAGACCAAATCAATTAAAATGGAAGAACTAATCGGATCACTTAAGGTATATGAAAACAAACTTGCTTTAAGACATTCTGAGTCTATTTCTAATAATGATAGGGCCATAGCATTTAAATCAAATGAATACGTCATAGATGATAGTGATACAGATTCCGATGACGAGGACTTAATCACAATGGCTAAGAGATTAAGAAAAATATTGAGAAAATCGATTAAACATAAGTCCACCTCATCTAAGGATCATAAAAATAAAAATAAAGAAATAAAGTGCTATGAATGCGGCAAACTCGGACATCTATCATATGACTGCCCTAATAAAGAAAAACAAATAAACGAATACCCTGACAAGGATTGGAACAAGAATAGACTCGTCTCAGAACCTAAGCAAAGGAGAAGAGCATTCAAAGCCTCCACTTGGAGTGACACATCGGATTCTGAGACTGATGATACGGAAGAACACAAGGCACAAGCATGCTTTACATCTAAAGCATCAAATGAGGTAATTTCCGATTCTGATTCCGATTCTGAATGTTCATATGATGATTTATTTAGTCAATATTTAGAATTGCATAAGTTTTCAAAAACTCTTGCAAAAGAAAAGAAGCGATTAATTGAAGACAAGAAATTGTTAGAATTTTCTAACGAAAATCTTGTCGCTCAATTAAACGATTCTAAAGAAGAGTCATCCTGTATCATAAATGCATTAAAATCTGAAATTTCATCACTGACATCCGAGAACGTTGAATTGAAATCCGAGATTTCAAAATTAAAATCAAGGAATGCCGATGTAGAGAAAAAGGTGAAACAGTTTGATACAGGATCCAACATGCTACATCGCATTATATCATCACAAAAGCATGACAGCGATAAAACGGGGTTGGGATACGTTGATACAAATGAAGTATCAACCAAACCAACAAAGTTTGTTATGTCTAAGAAAGTAGACACCCCAAAGCCTCAAGTGGCGTCTAAGATGACGCAAAAGGTGCCCTCTTCCACACACCCCACTCCCTCATATCATGTGAAATATAACGTTGTACCATATAGATATGAGAAGAAAAGAACAATGCATACACGAAATACATATCATCCACGCGCTATGCATACAAACACAAGGACATATCCAAAGCGTCCTACATATAATGTGTATAAAGGAGTCCTTGGCCAAAGGCCAGATACAGTCGCACCAAAAGTTTATTATGTTGCGTTCTCATCACCTTTCTCACCTTTTGGAAGACCTAGAAAGGTCACCCAAATGTGGGTACCAAAAGGAACATTTTCAAAGGGTTAAATAAATAACCCTTACGAAAGCACGTATACGAAATGCATGATTTTCTTTTCTTCATCTTTACAGTCATCTTTTGATTTGCTTTCCAAAATAAAGGGGGAGAGAAAGCATGATTTAAGGGGGAGAGAGAAATGATTTAAGGGGGAGAGAGAGACTAATTGATCTTAATTGCACAAATCAAGGGGGAGCCGGATTTGAAATTCGAAATTCAAATTTCAAATATGTGCACGATTCAAGGGGGAGAGATAGCACTTAAATCATGTACACTAGTTATTTTGAAAATCATCAAAAGGGGGAGATTGTAGAGAAAAAGGGGTTTGAGTGATTTTCAAATGCATGATTTAAATGTGCACAAAAATGAGCATAAGCTAAAACGTGCATGATATATAGACATGTGTGCATGATAACTTGACATTACTTGCCTTATTTAGCTTATATATTATGTTTCCGTACTAACGAGCCATGAAGCATTAAAGCTTACATCATATGGCGAACATTTGTTGAGTTTATACTATTTTCAGGTGCCACAATTAATGAACTAAAGTAGTTCATTAAGTGAAGTACTTAGTTTAATAAACTAAGTAGTTCATTAAAGGAAGATGTATTTGGAAAAGGCATAAAGGCAACATGGCTATGGAAGGAAAGTCCTCTCCTCCTCCCCACATTCATGACACACGCTTTTTAATATATATATATACTATATTTTCAGATTTTTTATAAAAGGCACATACACATGTATTCCAACGTACTATCGACACGTTATATGTCTTACGAACGTACGTTTACGTCACACCACTATACTTAACTCATATTTATGAGTATATTCAGATCTTATATCATATGATATAAGATATGGTGATGACAAATTAAATACGACACGATAAAAGGTTCTAAACCGAAATTTGTCGTATCGGGCGATACCGAAACTTCGCCAACGTGTCACGTACTTGCCATAAATAAATGGCCAGCCCATATACATCAAAATTCATTAAAAATTTCGTGCCATACACTGTATATTGAGACAAAAATACTTTCCATGTTGGCACACACAAATTACTCCACATTTAGGCCAAAATGTGAAGATTCCAATTTTATTTTTGTCACATGTTTATGGTACCACTTTAAATCAGCCAAGTGCTGAAAATTAAAGTATATATTATATATATTATGTATAACATAATATATATAGCATGTGCAAAAGTTGGAATTTAAATTAGAGAAAAATCGGGTAATCGATAAATATCGAAAATTCGGTTTTCTACGCACTTGACATGGAACGTTTTTCTTGAACATGATGTGGCACGTATCTAGACACTTTTTACATATAATATACATCTTAAAGTGTTCTAGAAAATTAAATTAAGGGCTGATTGGAATATTACAAGTGTATATTATTAAATGTGCATTATTTTACAAAGTTAGCAAAAATAAATTTCAGCACATGCACATACACATTAAACGTCACCTACAGCTGATGTGGAGCACATGTGGAGCCTTGTTGGCATGTTGATTGGTCAAGAATCAATCATACAATGTTGATGAATCAAAGAGAGAAGCTACAAAAGGTAAGTTTTCAACATACACCTCTCTTATGTCACATGCTGAAAATTTCAGCATGTCACACTAGCCATGGACGTTTTCTTCATTGTAAAGGAAGATAAATTGTCAATTTTTTATTAAGGAATAAATCAAAGGAGTTATGGAAATGATTTGAATTGTATTAAGTGTGATATTCTTCATATCACACATGCTGAAATTTTTCAGCATGTGTGAAGATGTTATGGCCGAACCTTGCCCTCTTTTGGTGTCCAAATTCATTCTTCATCTTGTAGCAAGACTTGCCTTAAATATTGGATGTATTTTTATGGAAGAAATTCAAAGAAAAATGGAAGAAATCCAGATTTATTTTATGTTGTAAATGCTGAAAATTTCAGCATTGAAACCTAGTGATGGCCGAATTTTGAAGTGATGGAAAGAAGGGATTTTTGTGTCTCACACTTTATGACAAATTGTGACTATTATGGCATGATTTAATAATTGATTATTTGGCATATATTTAGTGTTTTTTTTCAGAATATCCATGTCATCAAATGATGACAACATTGAGCCAATCAAAAGGTGCCAAGTAAGCAATGACTAAATGATGGTCCAATGGAGTGATGCCAAGCAAGCAAAACATTGTCACCATGATGTCTCACATCCTCTCAAGCACTTAAAAGGAAATTTTCAAGAGGGGGAGAAGCAATAGGGGGGACGGCTGGACCTATAAGGGAGGAAGAGAAGAACAAACAAAAACAAGAACAAGATTTGCAAAGAAAAGAATCAAAAGTGTTCTAGCCCTCTTTTCTTACATCTTCTTTCTTTCTCTTTCTTGTAAAAAGCCTATTGTATTTGATTTCTTTCATCCTTGAATAGGCTTCATAGAAACCACCATTCATATATCTTTGTACAAGATTGATCAAGGTGTGATCAATCTTCATTCTTACGAGGTGGTGGTGTTCGTGTGAATTGTACTCACAATACAAGGTTTGTAAAGGGTTGGAGTTAAGGTGTAACTCTATCAACCCTGTGGTAAGGTGTGGTGTGTGTGTGAATAGTGTGAACCAAGGAAGGTGTTCCTTGAAGACTGGAGTAGGTTGTTTATAACCGAACCAGTATAAAAATCTCGGTGCAATTTACTTTCAGCATTTACTTTTCAGTTTCTGCACTGTTTACTTATATTGTTGACGTTCGTAAAAATAGTAAACGTTTTCTAAAAATTATAAAATTTTCCAGAAACATACATAAACGTTCTAGGGTTAATTTGGCACAAGTTTCAACCCTTTTGGACAAGTATAAGTCATCCAAACATCAAAAGTTCTGAGACTAGTGCAGTCTGATTTTCAGACTTGCAAAGGTTGAGACTTTGGGTGTATTTGACCTACTTCCCAAAAGAATTTTCAAAAACTGTTTCAACCCATTTCAATATAGTGTGTGAAGAGTTATTGGTCAAATTTTCAGATCATTTGGACATTCACACAAATAGGAATTAATTTTTCAAAACCATCTACCGTTTCTGGCAGAATTGTACAATCTGAGTGCCAACGGTTTTTGAAGGGGTTAAAGGTTGAATTTTGATTTGAAATTTTTAGGGGACCCTCACAACATCTGAGGCTAAGTTCTCTCAAAATTTCATAATTTTTGGAGACCTCTAACCTAGTTTTAAAAACATTTTAAAACTGGTCCTGAAAACAGAAACTGTTTTCAGAACTTGAATTGTTCAAGTTTAAAGAAATTTTAAAAACCATATTTTCCGCACCACCTATTCAACCCCCCCCTTCTAGTGGTGCCTTGCAGATCCTACAAGGAAAAGGTGAAGTGAGCAACTTGAAAGAAACTTAGAGTTTTCTAACATCAACTCTTAATAAAGGTCATACCTTTGGAGATTCTTAAAGTTATCTTCCTTCTTCAACCTAGAAAACTTCCTTCTTTCTTTCCTAGTAGAAGCCACAGGTTGCTCAACCAAAACAAGAGAGTGGATGAGCAATTATAGAAAGTGTTATATTAAAGGATTTGAAATCATTTCTGAGTGTAATCTTACCTTGATTCTTCTTGCTCCATAGCCCTCTAACCCATGGTTTTCCATGCCTAAAAGGGTTAAGATTGCTTAGTCTTGTATTGTGAGGATGAGGTATGGTGCTAAGAGGAAATTTTCCTCTTCATCCTTCATCCTTGAAGCTCTCGATTGAAATGTGAAGAAATGGAGCTTCAAGACTAGTTTTTCTCTTTCTTGGAAGAAGAAGAAGTGTTGGTTGATCTTTAGATAAAAAGTGAAGTGTAGGGAGTAGAACAAAGAGGGAGAATTCCTTCATTCTAAGGAGCTTGACTGGTCACCAAGAAGAGGGAGGGAAAGGAGAGAAAAATGAAATGAGTGGAGTGGAGTGGAGTGGTTGAAGGAAGGTAAGAAAAGTGAGGATTTCTTGGAAGAAATTTTGGAAGACTTCTTCCATCTTGTATTTGGACACATGGCCGAATTTTTGGTCTTCTTTTCTTTTTTTTTCCTTCCCCAAATATCTTCATATGTCCCAACTTCTTTTCTTTTTATTTAAGTAGTATAAAATAGTTGGGTCATGCCCTTTTCTTTAATACTTAAGTTGTTACTTACTAGTCTCATTTTGATTTTTATCATATGTTCGAAAATTTTTATTACCTAGTTTTGTCGTATATCGATATCTTGGGTAATTTATTGTTCGGTTATTTTTCTGAGCGTTTCAAACCCCGATATTCTATCTTAGTCTATTTTATATTATCAGACGATAAGGAAATTAGGAGTGTCACCTAGTGATGTGAACCCATTATATACAATCAATGTCCTATTTAATTTCTATTCAAATTTTTATTCTACCTTAATTTTACTGATATCGCACTTTATTTTATTTTCTATTATCTTATTTCTTTTTCTACCGACCCAGAAATGCGGGTCATAACGGAAGTGGTCATCCAAGCCACTTGATATTTCCAAAAATTTGTGCAAAAAATTTTAGCATTATGTTAAGAGTTGAAATGGTCCAATCATATTTCTTGAAGGTGACAAATAAGCAAGGTAGCGTGGTGGCTATCCAATCAAGTGAAGATAAGAGTGATTGATGACATTATGACATGTGGGCATTCTAATCCACAATAGGCTGCTCACACCTATAAATAGAAGAGGAGTTGAAGAACGAATATACAACACCTGGAGCTTTCTTCTTTCTTGCTACTTCTTCTTCTCCTTTCTTATTCTTCATATTTGCAGATAGGGATGAATTATCTAAAGTTGTTATTGTGCTGCATTCACACCTTTTTTACTTATAAAAGTCTTAATTGATTAGCCATTCTACAAGGCTACATCAATAGGTGGTGACATGTATTCATTTTTGTGTTGTAAGGTGCTGTGATCAAGTCTTCATCAGTGTTGGTGTATAACCCCATAATCAAGTACTTTGAAAGTTGTAATATGTTCATATCATAGTGGAAATCAAAGGAAAGGTGTTCCTTGGGACTTGAGTAGGTCACATTGACCGAACTAGTACAAATCCTTGTGCCTTGTCTATTTACTTTTCCGCCCATTTTTTCCCAGTTTCTGAACTCCATTTTGCACGATTGTTTGACCTAGCAAAAAGTTGTTAAAATCTTTGATTTTTGGTTACAGTAAACTTTAGACTTTTTAGATTTCATTTGCAAAAAGAATCATTGAATTTGAGCAAAAGAAAGTTAGTCATTCAGTCTTTGAAAGTTTACTGCTTAGTTCTGCCAATAGATTGACCAGTCTTCAAGAAACTCATTTTTAAATTATATTAAACATAGTTTCTGGTCAATGACTTTTGGTAACATAAATTAGATATCTTAAGGAGTATTTTGACATAAAAAACTTTTTGACTTAGTAAACAAAAACTTATAGTCTTTCAAAGTTTCCTAACTTTCCGTTTAAAACCGTTCAAACTGACCATCTGAATTTTTACACTTGTTTGAAGGGTCAAACACTTTTAATTTTTGCTCAATTTTGGATAGAGTGAACATAACACATTGATATCTTTAAAATTTCATAATTTTTGAAGTTGTGTATCATATACAATAAAATTTTCAAAAGCGGGTACTGGTTCTGAAAGTTTTCAGAGTCAGTTCTGAGGAGAGTTTTCAAAGGGTTTAAATAGTGTAATTTCCACTAACCACTATTTTTTTCAGGTGTTATGGTCCAAAAATTTGTATCAGATCCAAGGTCAACACCACACTAAGAAGACAAATTTAGAAGCAAGAGTACTCTGAAGCTTTCTTGTTCATCTCAAAGGCACTCAATTTATTCAAGTTTGGCAACGATTCCTCATAAAGATGAGCAAGAAGGTATGTCTACTCAACGCCCTACCTTATTTGATGAGGATAATTTTGTTCATTGGAAACTAGGATGAGGCTAATCTTAATGGCTAGAGACATTGATTTATGGTGCATAGTTGAAGATGAGTACATATCAATGAAGGTTGTACAAGTGAATGGAGTAACTCAAGAAGTAGACAAATATAAGAGTGAATGGACACGTGAGGATAAAAAGAGAATGTCTATGATGTTACAGAAATACAACTATTACTTAATTGTCTTAGTAAGTCAGAAGCAGCTTATGTCTCAAATTGTAATAGTGCCTATGAAATATGGAAATCTCTAGAGTTAAAATATAAAGGCACTAGTAGAGTAAAGGAGTCTAAGATCAACATGCATGTGACAGAATTAGAATGCTTTAAAATGTTTCTTAATGAATCCATAGACTCTATAGATTTAAGACGCACAAATGTTTTTAATGCACTTGAGTCATTAGAAAAATCTTTCACCAACAAGGACAAGGTGCAAAAAGTACTTAGGAGTCTCCCCGCCTAGTGGGATCCTAAAGTCAATGTAATAGAGGAAACTAAGTCTATCACAAATATGGATGAACTTATCAGCCCACTTAAAGTCTATGAGGCCAAATTAAACCAAAGGAAAGCTGAGTGGTCTAGACAATCTGGTAAGGATATAGATTTCAATTCGAATGAATCGTCACAAGTTAATGAAGCTAGCTCAAGAAGTAGTCATAATGAGTTAGATGATGATATAATAATGGTGGCTAAAAAACTTAGAAAATTCTTTAGGAAGCGTCCTAATAAACTAAATAGGTATAAACCGTCTTTTTCTTCTACCCTTCAATGTAAGAAGACAAATAGAACAAAAAACAATAAATGGTAGATAAAGAGTTAAAGTGTTATGAGTGCAGACAAAAGGGTCATGTATCATATGATTGTCCAAGTAAAAATACTAAACCTACCAAGGAAAGTCCAAGAAGAAGGCCACAGGTGGTCAAAGAAAAAAAGGAGAAACATTCACTCAAGGCAAGCACATGGAGTGATTATTCGGATTCAGAATCGGAGCACTCGGAGAGCGAAGAAGCTCAAGTGTGCTTCGTCTCAAACAAGGTAATATCTATGTATGATTTTGATTCTGACACAGAAATGACGTTTTATGAAATGTATGATGAATTTATGAAAATGCATGCTCATTGTAAAAGATTATCTGAAGAGCAAAAGAAGCTAACTGAAGAAAATGACAAGTTGAAGACGTACAACTTGAACTTTTCCGATCAATTAGAGTCTTTCAAACAAGAGTCTTCTAATACTCTTGAATCTATGAAAATTAAAATTAGTCATATAGAGAATCCAAACAAACATTAAACACTGAAAATAATATGTTGAGAACTAAGATAGATAGTTATAAAAATGAAATATCTAAACTTAAATCGTGCAATCTAGACTTAGAGAAAACTTTAGAACAATTTAAATCTAGAACTAATTTGTTAGATACTTTAATATCTTCACAAAAATATGGAAATGATAAAAAAGATTAGGTTATAAAGAAGAAAATGACAAGTTAGGTAAAAAAACTAACTTTGTGTTATCAAGTTCTAAATTACCATATAGGGCAACTAAATCAAACATACTCATTTTGCCTACTCCTTCTTTTGCTAAGTCTATGTCTAAGGTAAGATAACATATACCACAATAGTTTCTATGAGAAATTTTGCATCTAAAACACCTAGAAATTCTGCTTATATGTATACAAATGTGTCTAGACCAAATAAAATGCATCCAACTCATTTTGATGCATATAGACCTAAATATAGGCAACCTACTCATCCTCCTTGTAAATCATATGGAAATGTATATACAACCCATGATTATACTAATAAGGTGCCTTTCAAGAATCAAATTCCTATGTCCTACTTACTTATCAAAATCAGTCAAGTAATAGTGCATATACACTAAGGTATAACAAATATAAACATCTCTATTTAAACGGAATGGTCAAATATTTGCTAATCCTCTTTATTCTTCCAACTACAACAATGCTAAAAATATGCCAAAAAGGCACATCTAAGTTTGGATACCCAAAGGGTATATAAACAAGGATGGTGCCCCTAACATTCAAGGACCCAGATAAAGGGTACCTAACTTTATCTTCTTTGTAGGATAATTGTAAAAGAGAAGACATGAAGAAGATAAAGACAAAGAATTTAGATGCTGGATGTTCGAGCCACATGACGGGAAAACCCAATCTATTCACCGGGCTGAAAGAAGTAAAGAACGGAAGAAAGGTGACATTTGGTGACAACAACCAAGGAAGAGTTGTTGGAAAAGGAATGATTGGGTACCCAAACACATTTTAAACAAGAAATGTGCTACTCATAAGTAATTTATCTTATAATTTGTTAAGCATTTCTCAAATTATTTATTGTGATTATAATTTTCTTTTCTCCCCACTTCATGTGATACAACCAATAATGAAGGAAATATTTTGTTAAAATAAAATAGAGATGGAAATATATACACTTTATCCTTAAACAACATGTTAGATGCTAAAATTAAGTGTTTAGTATCACATGACTTAGTTGTAAACCTATGACATAGACGATTAGGCCATATAGCAATTGAAAATTTGCTTAGGGAAAAACCTTATAAGAGGCTTGCCTAGGCTTAAACTGAACAATTTTCAACTATGTGAAACCTGTATTAAAGGTAAACATAGTAAAGGAACGTTAAAGCCAAAACGTGAAGTTAGTACTAGTCACATATTAGAACTACTACACAAAGATTTATTTGGTCCAAGTAGGACAGAAATTTTAGATGGACACTATTCTGTATGTGTTGTAGTAGATGATTACTCAAAATATACCTAGACTTTGTTCATAACCAACAAAGATGAAACATCATTAGAAATTGAAAATCTCATTAATTAATATGAGTTAATATTAAAAGAATTAGAATTGACAGGGGTGGAGAGTTTTAAAATAAGGATGTAACTAAATTTTGTGACTCAAAACGTATAAAACATGAGTTTTCACCATCAAGAACGCCATAACTTAATGGTATTGTAGAACGGAAAAATAGAACCATACAGGAAATATCAAGAACTATGCTATGTGAAAATCATGTTCCCAAAGTTTTATGGGCCAAAACAGTAAGTTGCGCAGTCTAAATCATAAATGGGTTATCCATAATGAAAGAATTAAATAAAACACCTTATGAACTATTAAATAATAGATTGCCAAAAATAGATTATTTTTGTGTTTTTTGTTGCAAATATTTTGCGTTAACCAATATAAATAATCTACATAAATTTAAACCAGAATCAATAGAATGCATTTTTGTTGGATATTCAACCAACTCAAAAGCATATAGGTGTTATAATCCTGCATCTAGAAAGATTGTTGAATATATCCATGTGAAATTTAATGATAATATTTATCTTAAAACGAATGAAAGAACGAAAAAGTATGAACCTAGTCATGAAAACTTTCACGATAATGATTTTTTCTTAGAACACACAACCGGTCCTCTAGATCCAACTCTCCCTAAACATGAGCTTTTAGAGGATATTGATCTGAAAAATCTTCAAATAGAAGAATCAAGTTTAAAAAATGTCCAATAGAATATGGAATTATTCAGCCAAATGATATATTTAAAGAAGAGAGTGAACCTAATCAACCTAGTAATTGCTAACATATCAAAGATAAACATAAACATCCTAAGGAGTTAATAATTACAGATTTAAATTAAGGGATAAGAACTCGGAGAAATACTAACAGAGTTGATTTTGCGAGTGGCATGCATTAGTTTCTCACTTAGAACCCAAAAAGGTTAAAGAATCTTTGGGTGATACATTTTGGATGAATGCTATGCACGAGGAATTGAACAAGTTTACTTGGAATGATGTACCGGATTTAGTACCAAAACCTGAGAATAAATCCATAACAGGTACTAAGTGGGTTTTAGAAATAAGATGAATGAACAAGGTGATGTAGTCCGTAATAAAGATAGGCTAGTCGTACAAGGATATAACCAACAAGAATGAATAGATTATGAGGAGACATTTGCACCTATTACACGAATAGAAGCCATTAGACTACTATTAGCCATTGTTAGTTTGAGTAATATCAAACTATTTCAAATGGATGTTAAAAGCACCTTCTTGAACGGGTTTATACAAAAAGAAGTTTTTGTAAAATAACCCCCGGGTTTTGAAGACCTAAAACATCCTAACCATGTATATGAGCTCAAGAAAGCAATATATAGTTTAAAACAAGCTCCAGGAGCTTGGTATGATAGATTTGCAAACATTCTCCTCACAAGTAATTATAGGAGGAGAACCATTAATAATACCCTATTTCTTAAAAGAAAAGAGATTGATCTACTGATAGTACATATCTATGTAGATGACATGATCTTTGGTTCAACCAATCCTTCCCTAGTAAAGGGCTTCAAATAATGTATGAAGTCTGAATTTGAAATGTCTATAGTAGGAGAACTCAACTGTTTCTTAGGATTGCAAATAAAACAAACTCCCCGTGGAATCCATATTAGCAAAATTAAGTATATCAATGACATGATTAAGAAATTTGGATTTGAAGAGTTGAAACCTACAATTACCTCCATAAGTGTAAGTACCAAGTTAGACAAAGACGAAATGGAAAACTGTTTGATGACACAATATACAGGTCAATGATAGAATCGCTATTGTACTTAACTACATCAAGACGAGATATAATGTTTAGTGTGTGCATATGTGCCAGGTTTCAATCTTGCCCTAAGGTATCACACGGCAAAAAGGATATTTAGTTGTATTAAACATAGATCTTATTTAGTACTTTGGTATGATAGAAATTCCAAATTAGAACTATATGCCTATAGTGACACTGATTACGATGGGTGTAAGATAGATAGAAAATTCACTAGTTGACATAACCAATCTAATCTCTTGGTTTTCTAAGAAACAAGCTAGTGTAGCCCTCTCAACCACCAAGCAGAATTTATTGCCTTAAGCCTTTATACCACACAAATGCTTTGGCTAAAATAGCAACATTAGTGATTTCGGCATTATAATAAGTCGGATTCCAATTTTCTGCGGTAGCACAAGTGCAATCAATCTTTCATGAAATCTGGTATTTCATTCTAAAGGCAAACACATAGAAGTTAGGTACATTTCTTACGAGTCCATGCCCAAAATGGAAATGTAACCCGTAGACTACGTAAGAACTGATAACCAAGTTGTTGACATCTTTACCAAACTCCTATCAAGCCACTTTCGAAGCCTTAGGAGATAAGTTATGAATGTTGTCCTGTCACACCATAGTATGATTTTCTCTTTTTGCATGATTTGCAAAATAAAGGGGGAGAGAGACATCATGATTTTATAAGATGTATATGTTGAGAAAACGGGGTTTGAGTGATTCACAAAATGCATGATTTAAATAACGTGTGCTAAAGAAATGCATGACACATTTTATGACTTGACATGTCTTTGTGACAAACTTGCCTTATATACTTTATATATAATGTTTCCGTACCAACAAGCCATGAAGCTTTAAAGCTTACATCAAATGGCAAACATTTGTTGTGTTTGTACTATTTTCAGGTGCCACCATTAATGAACTAAACTAGTTCATTAAGTGAAGTACTTAGTTAAATGAACTAAGTAGTTCATTAAATGGAGATATATTGGAAAAGACATGATGGCAACAAATTGAAGAATGGAAAGTCTCCTTCTACTACTCATCACACGTTTTATATATATTTATATATACACATTCAGATTTTTTTAAAAGGCACAATACATATATATTCCAACGTACTACCGACACGTTATATATATTACGAACGTACGTCAACGTCACACCACTATACTTACCTCATATTTATGAGTATATTCAGGTCTTCTATCATATGATATAAGTCATGGTGATGACAAAATTATTACGACACGTTACAAGGTTCTAAACAAAAAATTGTCGTATCGGGTGACTACCGAAACTTCGCCAACGTATCACGTACTTGCCATATATAGATGGCCAGCCCATACACTTCAAAAATATGTCTTACATGGTATATTCAGCCATAAAATCATTCCATGTTGGCACACACAAATTACCCCCAATTAAAGCCAAATTGTGGAGATTTCAATTTCATTCTTTTATATCACATGTGGCACCATTTGTCTCAGCCATTAAGAGCTGAATATTCAAATTATTTTATGTATATTATGTGTGACATAATATATATAACATGTGCAAAAAGTTTGAATTTAATCGGAGAAAAATCGCGTAATCGACAAAAGTCGAAAATTCGGTTTTCTAGAACACGACACATGGAACGTTGTTGGCATGACATGTAACATGTATCTAGACACTTTTTCTGTATTCAATACATATTAAAGTGTTCTAGAAAATTCAAATTAGGGCTGATTATAATTTACCATATATGTGTGAATATTGTGCATTATTTGACAAAGTTTGCCAAAAGAAAATACAGCACATGTGCAGGAATTTCACAAACCATTTTCAGCTTTGTTGGAGCCTAGATGGAGCTTATTTGACACTTTAATTGGTGGAAAATAAGCCACACATGATGGGTGACTTTGAAGAGGTCAACAGACAAGGAAAGATTTCTAAAATGGGCCGAATTTACTATTCATTTGTCCTTAATTTGCATCTCAAAATTGAAAGGATTGAATGGTGATTATTTGGTAGTGTTTTGAATTCCTTTTTGCACATGTTTTTCAAGTTAATCTCAGATTTTTACAGCACACTAAATGGTGACAAGGTTGGACCAATCATGAAGTGCCATGTAAGCAAAGACAAGACGTTCTTCCAATCAAGTTGTGCCAATTAAGCAAGTTGATGTCACATTTACACAAGACATTCTTCCAAGGACTTAAAAGAGAATCCTCAAGATGGAAAAGAGCCCTAGGGGGCGGCCAAGGCTGATTAAAAGGAGAAGAGATGTAGCGAACAAAAGCAAGACAATTCTCATATTCTCTCAAGTGCAAAAAGTGTCTTCCACTTTCTTCTTCTACCTTTCTTTCTTCTTCTCCCTCAAGCCTATTGTTCTTATATTCAAATATATTGAATAGGCTTTGTATAGACCACCATACACGCTCATTGTTGTAAAAGGTTGATCAAGGTTTGATCAATCCTTCATTCGTTCAGTGGTGGTGTTCGTGAAAGGTGTGATTGCTTGTAACGTTTGTTTAAGGGTGGAGTTGGTGTGTAACTCCAGAAACATTTGTGGTAAGGTGTTATTTTGTTTAGTGATAACCGACGAAGGTATCCTCGAAGACTGGAGTAGATTGTGTTAACCGAACCAGTATAAAATTCTCGGTGTTATTACTTTCAGCCCTTTACTTTCAGTTTGCAGCACGGTGCATCATTTTCATTGCAGTAGTAAAAATATCAAACGAATTTTAAAAATAACAAAACTTTTCAGAAACATAGCCACACATTTTAAGTTTCATTTGGCGCAAGTTTCAACCCTTTTGGACAAGTATAAGTCATTCAAACGTTAATAGTTCTGAGACTAGTGCAATCTGTTTTTCAGACTTGCAAAGGTTGAGAATGTGGACATATTTGACATACTTCCCAAAGGAAATTTTCAAAACTGTTTCAACTCAATTAAATAAATATGGTAAGGAGTTTGTTATTAAATTTTCAGACCATTTGGAGCTACGGATTAATCGGACTAAATTTTTTAAATCAGACTACTGTTTCTGACAGATTTGAGCAACCTGACCACAAACAATTTTTCAAGGGGTTAGAGGTTGGATTTTGTTCTGAAAGTTTTAGGAGATACTCAAAACATATGAGACTACAATATCTCCAAATTTCAGAATTTTTAAAGGCATGTAACCTAGTTTTTCAAACGTTGCAAAACAGGACCTGAAACAGAAACTGTTTTCAGAAGTTGAGTTTTTGGGCCAAAACATTTTAAAAACCAAATTTTCTGCACCCACTATTCAACCCCCCCTTCTAGTAGTACCTTGCAGGTCCTACAGTATACAAGTGAATTCAGAGCATAAGATAAGGGGAGAGTATACACTAAGTATAAACTTAGGGGGAGAGCATACGTTGGGAAAAACATGTCTAAAAACAATTGATACGATTGGTGAGCATTAAAGAATATGAACTTAAAATCATGTAAAGCTGTTTTGAAAATCATCCAAAAGGGGAAGAATGTTGAGAATATTGTGCTTTAATGATTTCAAAACCATGAGTGTTAAAATACTTCAGGAATATCACTTTATACTATAAATGTATCAAAAAGTTGAAACAAAGTTGAAACAAGTGAAAAAGTGACATCGATATCTCAGGTTGAGACACATGGACCGATCGATGTACATTATCTCCTAACATTGATTGATCTATGTCATACAGAATCAAAACAAAAGCTCACTGTGAGACATCAACTCTCAACCTGAGATAAATCGATCGATCGATGTACATCAGCCCCTCACATTGATCGATCGATGTCAAACAGATTCAAAAACAAAACCTCACTTTGAGGCACGATCTCTCACCTGCAGGTACATCGATTGATCGATGCATACATCAGTCTCTAAAATTGAGACAAGGATCGATCGATATCAACAGATTTCTGAAAAGTTTCTCCAACATATAACAAACTAATAATCATTATTGGTATACACATGATCTTCTTTGCATGAAATGAATTTTTAGACATTCCATATATTTTTGTCACATTTCATTACTTAAATTTTGTATGTTTACGTGTTTATATATATATGCATGTTTTATATCACTAACTTGCCAAGGAAGCTATTACAACTTGCCACAAAGGCAATAGCGTGTTTTTGAGCTTTTGCAGGACCATATCTTAAAAAGAACATCCATATGAATGAATGTACAATGTTGGAGTACCTCTACACTCTTTTTGGACATATGTGGTGCTTAGGGATATTTTGGTCATTTTGAAGACAATGACATTTTGGTCATTTACACAGATTTATTTTCGATGTAATGCTGAAATGGTTTCCCTATGAATGTCTCTTATATCATATTCATGGTCTTCATATTATTCTTGGTGGTTATGGACTTCTTATTTATATTAACCATATATGTTCAGATTTTTGGTTTTATCGGATTTCTTATGTTGTAACATTTCTTTTGTCACATTATATAATCATCTTGGTGTTATCATACACATATTTTGGGACTTATTCCTTATTAGTTTTGGATGGATATTGGTCAAAAGTCTGAAAAGAAATTAGCCACACTTGAAGGGAAAAATAGAAGTAGTTTGGAACATTAGTGATATTTTACTATGCAGCTGATTCTCACCATTATTCAGCCATTATTATCCGGATTTTACACATTTCTAAACGTCAAAAAAAAATCTATATATGTGTTTATGAGGTGGACAAATCAAATGTTTACATAAGTGCAAGACTACACCACATGAACTAACCAAAACACTCCTAGATGATATGTTGGCAATGAGTTGGATATTTGGCACCCAAGGTGGCATTAATTTCGGATTTGGCAGATAAAGATCAGTTGATTTGCTTCTCTATATCCCAACCAATTTATTGAAGAGGTTGGGAAGAAGGTGGAGGAAGAAGTGGTCATCCAAACCACTTGACCTTTCCAAAATTTCTGTAGAAAATTTCAGCATTATGATAAGAGTTTAAGTGGCCCAATCATATTTCTTGAAGGTGACAACTAAGCCAGGTGGTGTAATGGCTATCCAATCAATGAGGACAAGTGTGATTGATGACATTGATGATGACATGTGGGCATCCTAATCCACAAGGGCTGCCACACCTATAAATAGAAGAGGAGTTGAAGAATGAAGATACAACACTTGGAGCTTTCTTCTTTCTTGCTACTTCTTCCTCTCCTCTCTTATTCTTCATATTTGCAGTTGGGGTGCATTATCTAAAGTTGTTATTGTGCTAGATAAACACCTTTTGTAGTCATAAATTTTTTAATTAATAAGTCATTTTACTAGGCTACATCAATACGTGGTGACGTGTATTCATTTTCGTGTTGTAAAGTGCTGTGATCAAATCTTGATTAGGGTTGGTGTATAACCCCAGAATCAAGTACCTTTAAAAGTTGTAAGGTGTTCATATCATAGTGAAAATTAAAGAAAAGGTTTTTCTTGGGACTTGAGTAGGTCACATTGACCGAACAAGTATAAATCCTTGTGCCTTTGTCTCTGCCCCTTTTTCACAATTTCTGCACTCTATTTTGCACGATTGTTTAACCTAGCAAAAAGTTTTTAAAATCTTTATTTTTTGTTACAGTAAACTTTATACTTTTATCTTTCTTTTGCAAAAAGAATCATTGAATTTGAGCAAAGGAAAGTTAGTCATTCAATCTTTGAAAGGTTACTGCTCAGTTCTGCCATCAGATTGACCAGTCTTCAAGAAACTCATTTTTCAATCATATTAAACAAAGTTTCTTGTCAAAGCCTTCTAGTAACATAAACTATACATCTTCAGGAGTATTTTGGCACAAGCATAAAACTTTTTGATTAGTAAACAAAAAGTTATAGTCTTTCAAAGTTTGCTAACTTTCTGCTTAAAGCAGTTCAGACTGACCATATGAATTTCTACACTTGTTTGAAAGCCCAAACGCTTTTAATTTTTGTTCAGTTTTAGATAGAGTGAACACAACACTTTGAAGTTAATACCTGTAAAGTTTCATAATTTTTGGAGTTGTGCATCATATACAGTAAAATTTTCAAAAACAGATACTGAAACTGAAGTTTTCAGAATCAGTTTTGAGTAACACAACATAACCCAAACCTGACTCACTCCTCGTGGATATGGGTATAGCCTTGGCGGGTTCTGTGTGCAAATTGGGTAAGACCTAAAACTTACCTGTTAAGAGCGAGGCGTGGCTAGGTACACTCGCAGGTTACCCATTTATACGCACCATACCCGAATTTTTTAAATATAAATTAAATTATTAAAGTAAAATTATAAAATAAAGAAAGAAACTCTTAAAACCTAAAAACTAATCTCTGGTTCCAAATTTCTCATTCCCTTCCTTCTTACCCTCTGTAATTCACCACTGCCACCCCTACCCATCATTCTCCATTTCTCCTCTGTTCACTCACTCTTAACTCTTCTTAGTTCTCACTTCTCACTTCTCACTTAAGTGGCAGGCCGCAAGCAAATTTGTTTCGTTCCGACAAAGTTGGTGAAGCCGAAGGACATGCCAAAATTCACTCCAAATAAAAAAAGACATTGTAGATATGAAGATGATTCGAAGTTATGATGTAACTTTTATTCTCTAATTTTTGAAATACTTTGTCTGCAGGTCGACACACCGTCGCCATCGCCGTCGTCGTCCTCATCCTTCTCATCAAAGATACTTCTCCCTCCTCCCTTCTTTTGTTGCCTGACTTTCCACAAAACGTGAAAATACCTAAACAATACACAAAATGACCCATACACAACCTGAAACATTTGTACTTGTCAAGTTTGTGCGCATATCTGATACACGATAGAAACCTAAGATGTACATATTTGGGTATCTACTTTCATACACGCAAAGCAAACAGGTAAGATATGAGTCTGGTACTTTGATACCTAAAACCCAAAAACATGGAACACAACATGTTTGCCACCCTTAGTTTGGGGGGAGTTTTCAAAGGGTTTAAATAGTGTAATTTCCGCTAACCACTATTCACCCCTCTTTAGTGGTGTTTTTGCAGGCGTTACGGTCCAACATCATTCTCTTTTGACTATTTTGCCACTGCCGTTTTCTTCCTCTAGGTGGCCGTCACCGCTGCTGGTGGCCCTCAGGATGCCCACAACGATGGACATGTTCCCGTGCTCAGTCCATCCTCGGGATGTTCTGTGAGTATCATCCCACCATTCTGGGTAACCCACGAGTTGAAAACAAGTTTTCTTCTTATGTTCCTTCACCCCATAATAGGTGCAGACAAGCTTGGGTTTATCGTCCCTTTTTGTGTTTCACAATAATGGTGTTGTCTGAAACCTTCGTTGTTTTGCTGATTGAGTTCCGACTGATTAGGTACCATTGTTTATGCCTCGATATTTAGCCACAAATCTGAGGCCTATCCCTAATGGTGTTTCGTCTCGCCTTAGAGGATTGACTTTGAAATACTCATCCATTCTTCCTCCCTCCACCTCCACCGGTGGCAATTGCTCCCTTTTTAGCAACACTTTTTTTACACTCTCATACTTGTCATCGGTGGCCGTCGATAATTAAAACTATCTTTGTTCTTGAACCCTTTGGACACTTTGATGTCCTCCAGACATTTCATTGGGTTTGAGTCCCAACGATCAATTGAATTGGCCCTTTTGTGAAGCTCAAATATTTGTAATCAATCTGTTCCTGAGCCATATGTGACGGCTAACCCATCCCAATAGACTTTTTCCATTAGGTATATTGACATGCTATTAATGAGGTTGAATTCAATGTTCTGAATCAACTAAGTGAAAACACGGTGATTGTTTTGTTCCTATTGCTCGTGCACCAGTTCTGTTGCTAGAGGGGTAGGGGTACCCGGTGATGTGGAGAACCTCTCCCCATTCTTCAAATAAACTTTTTCATTAACGTTGCAATAGTCCATAATTGCCTCCATTAAGCTTTATTCTGAGAGATAAGTTCTCAGAATTGGCTTGTGTTTATTGTGATCCAAGGTTATTCCGTAAAAGATCGGCAATTTGTAGTGTCAAGCAATAAGGGACGATTCCTGCATTTTGGGTTGTTTTGGCTTCGGAACTGTCGCTTGAGCTTGACAATCTTAGTTGTATTGGTTATATGGCCGGCTTTGTGCAATTGTTGATGGATGGTTGTTTTTGGTCACTTCGGCTAAGAGAGGTACCTTGTGATTGTGATGAAATGATTTCTTAGTCCCAAGTTTCTGTTTTGTTGGATTGTATTGATATTTTAGTGGTTGCGGTAGCTTCAATATGATTTTTTTAGGCTGAGTTTTTGCTATTGTTCTGAGATTCGGGTGGAGATTTGGTTCTATAATGATTTCTGTTTTGACCGAGAAAGTCTTTTTCCCTTTTTGGACAATGAAAAATGTGTTCCTGAGTCCTATAGATAAATAACTTTTCTCTAATACCACGTTAAATCATTAACAGACTGATTGATTCTCATTCATTTTGTCTGTACTAACCGGTCATATCTGTAGCACAACCTCCTACGCCACATATGGTAGGTGATAGTCACAATCAATGTAATGTTATTCTTTCTATGGATACAACATTCCTTCTGCCACAATTAGTGCAATCATATTTTCTATCAGCTAGTTCAGAAAAATCAATAAAATTATAAAAAGGTTGAAGGAGGGAAGAGAGGCACGTGCCCTATGTGCCCTCAATCCGTGCCAGGGTCAGTGTCGCCTTAAATCCCAAGAGGAGCCATACATGCAATTCTTTTTTAATGTGTTATTAGGGGGTCTCGGTTATGGCTGCTCCAGATTATTTGACCGTAAGTCTAATAAAATGATCTAACCGAGTCTACACCATAGTTGATCGTGTTTCCCGTCCTATAATTCTGCTTTGCCATTTTGTTTTCTTCTGTTTTCTCATATCGTTCCCGGAAAGCACCCATAATATAAACAAAATCCACACTTCAAATAAACCAAATGATCAAAATCAAAACACTAGAATTATATTATAGTAGCTAAGATTTTCGTCAAAAGGTTTCCTCAATCAAAGCTGTCTCACATCCCCCCGAACTTTCATAAGTCTGCTGCCAATATTTCTAATATCGCCAAAGAAATATTGTGGTTTGTATAATTTCTTGTATATATACGACTATTTCTTTTCCTTCAAGTCTATGTCTTGCGATCCTGCTTTATCACACCACCTATCATCCGCTGCCTATGAGTCACTAGGCCTCTGTTAAGTCTCGTCTATGATTATCCCGTTGTCCAAAAATACTGATTATTACACCCCCGGAATATTTTCTTTAATTGCTCATTATATGCTAAATTTAACACTAAGTAGTCGTTGGGTGTTACGACCTTTCGAAATTAAATTAACTGAAACGTATCGAATTATGTCCAAGTAATTTTGCAATTTTATGAAATTGTTATATATATGCATAGGATGGAAAAAAATAATAATATAATGTAAAAAAAAGTACCGTAGGATAAGAACAAAAATAAAATATAAAAATAAAATAATTGAAAAAAATAGTGGCGTGATTTGGGGGAGTAACGGTCCCCCCCAAAATGTGCAACAATCTAATTAAATGGGGCTGGGGATTCAAGAGGGGATTAACAATAAAAAAAAGGGGGGTGCAAAGCAGAGAGGGGGAAAAGAGACGCGGCGAATAAAGAAAAGAGGGAGAAAAGAGAGGAAAGAAAAGAGAGGAAGAAGAAGGAGGGAAGAGGGAAGAGAGAAGAGGAGAGAAGGAGAAAAAAAAAAGGAAAAAGCAAGCAAAATTCATTTATTCGTATAATCGCATAATCTGTCCGCAATCGACGTAGGTTCCTTTTTTTCTCTCCAATGGGTACAATTCAAGCATGACATAGTGATATATTATGTGTTTTTGTTTTTTTAATTGTTGGAATCTATATCATGTTGTTGAATCTGTGAAAGACATATGCTTTTGAGGACTATTGAATGCGTATATTAGTTTTTCGTGCACTGTGATTTGATGTTAGAGATGAATTTGATATCAAAATAGTACAACTTTTGCATGATTAGGGTTTTTTAGTTTTTGTTTTAGCCTTAGATTAGGTTCTCATAGACAAGAAATAGGCGGAAATATAAGTCGGAGTCGGAAAATGGGCGCTGGAGGCTGCACGTGCGCCTCACGCGCTGGCAGAAGGGCCGTGCGTGGGCTTCACGTGCGCACGTGGACACACACGCGCCTTCCGGGATCCACTGGGTATTTAAATGACATAAAAATAAAAAATTAATAGAAGGGCCGGACTCTTAACGGGCTGGCTGCACCAGGGCTTGGCCCATCACCGATGGAGATATAAAAAAAGTAAAGAAAAAGACTTGGGCTGAGCCAGCAGCGGACTGGACCGAATGGCCAACAGACCGAGCCAGCTGCTAGCCGGCCCATGAGCAGCGAATTAAAAAAAAAGGGAGAGTTGTAGCAGGCTGGACCCTAGCAGGCCGGACCAAGAGAGGAAGCGGACCAGGCTGGCAGAAAGGGCCAGCCCAAATGAAAAAAAAATTAATTAGTAATTAATATAATTTCTGAATTTCTGGAATTTTTGTAAAGGATAATGAATTAATTTACAATTGTAATAATTATAGGAAAAATATAAATAATTATCAGAAAATTATAAAAAAAATTCAGAAATTATTAGATGCTGAAATTGAATTAATTCCATTAAATTTGTGTACTTATGATACTTTATTTGATTCAGATAATTAGGTAATTGATAGAAATAAATAGGAGGAAAATGAGAAAAAATATAGAAAATGCCCGATAGATGTGTACAAGACGTGGAAAAGTGGATTTGATGCCGAACAACATTTAGCCATTACTCGAATAATAAACGGACCTAGAGATGAGCGCCGGAGGATGGTGAGGATGGGCCGTAAGGCCTCAGACGATCTTGCTTTTGCATTCATGGCACATGCATTGCATTTATGGTGGGTCGTGACGTATGGGTCACGGACACTCAATATGGTGTGTGGTGGCGGGGCCATGTACACTCAGTATCGTTACTGTGGGTGGGTACGACCCACAGCTACTCAGTAGAACCTCGGATCATGCATTACACGGTAGAGATATGGACATCCTGTATGACATGACTTTGCTGTGTGTGACACGCATAGCTAGACGTGCATCATGAAGTTGCGCATTCTTTATCTGGAGTGAATTACTTTTCCACATTCTTCTCTATGCTTATGTTATCTCATGTTCTATGTGTTATGTCACTTCGGTATGCGCGTCTTGTATTATTTGGAGGCAGGTGTCTGCTGAGTGATTTCCCGTCACTCACCCCTACTCCTCCTCCCCCTCCAGGTTAGCAGGAAGATGTCTACGACTATGTCTTTGTTGAGGACGGGGCTGATACGGTGGAGTGGCCAGATTGATGGTCGAATTTAGGATATAAGAAGACCCTGCGATCGTCTATCTTTATTTTCAATGGGATCTCATCAGACGTTACCTTGTTTAGATTGTTATGTTGTAGATGCCAGTACTTTTTGGTATTTCCAGAAATTGGTTCATTATTGTATTAAGGATTTTCTTGTATTATGAAACTAAATTTTATTGTATTTCGTTTCCACGAGAAAAATTTCTACGTCAATTCTGACATGTAAGTAGTTGATTCGATGCCTTGTATTCTCCTTAGCGAGAAATGACGGGTGCACTATTACCGATGCTAGGGCTCGGGAGCGGGGCGCTACAGGTGGTATCAGAGCTGAGGCTTCAGATCCGCCTCAGGAACGCATGATTAATTAGATCACTTAGACATATGTTATGATCTGTTTTCAAAATGACGATTTTACCCTTAATAAAATGAAATAGACCTAGGTTATGATTGAGTTATGGGAGGTGTGTGCCGTTGGTGAGTTTTCTCTATTTAATTACCGTGTACCCCCAAACCTTCGCATGAGGCCCATAAATGCTCAAATCCCCTGATTACTCCCGTTCAATCAAAATTCTTGTCAAGGTTCACGTGAAATCCAAGAAAATGCCATCGTGTCGTGAACAATCTGGCAAAGGAGGCAATGGTGATTATGGTAATGACTGCCAGGATCAGGGGACATCCCCTAGGCATTGATCGACACCATGGCTACCCTGGCCACCATTCTGGCGCAACAGTAGTAGTAGCAGTTGAACCAGCAGCTTCCACTGCCGCCGCCACCGGATCTGAGGTTCTACTACAGAGAAATGCAGGATGTCCGTAATTTGATGTTCAGAATGACCCTTCACCGGAGGAGACGGAGATATGCGACATGGCCGCTATTAATCACAGGACTGCCATGACGAAAGTACAGCTGCGAGGGAGTGCATGGCCACCTACGCCACCATTTGCTAATTGTGGACGTCACACTCGGGTCAGTGTGGGGGGATTATGCAAGTATGAGTGCGACAACTGGAACGTTTTACAAGAGAGGGCATTGAGCAGAGACCGATGTCACTATCACAATAGAATCAGGAGCGGCATAAAGGGAAACAAGGATGATCTGGATCCACGTGATGACTGATACGGATGTCGAGGAGACTGGCGACATCATAGCAGAGTTCAACCGCTGGCGACCAGGTATCAATGACTCATCATTAGTACAGAGGATGTCATTCAGAGATAAATGATCAGAGTTGCGCAGCGGAAGCGTGGCTTTCTTAAGTCATGTAAGTTCAAAAGAGTGGACCTCAATGGATCCGAAGAAGATTAAGGCTATCGCTGAGTAGCCTTGACCGACCAAGGTGACTGAAGTAAGGAGTTTTCTTGGTTTGGCCAGCTGCTACATGAAATTTGTTGAAGGATTTTCGTCGATACTGGTGCCCCTGAACATACGGAAGCAAAAGAAGCCGAAGTTCGAGGGGACCGTTGATATCAGCAAGTTTAGCTAAGCCAAAAACAACTTAAACACAAGACCATAATACACAATTTTGCTAATTAACTATATATACACACTGATCAATACAACATATCTTAACGACATATTTCCACATATCAAACACGTACTAGAACATCAACCATACAAAATCAAACACAACTACCCAAAGAAACATAACACAGTACAAAAAAAAGATATCACATAACAAAATGAACTATGAATATACAGCAACATACAAAATATATAATAATACATAACAAGGTAAAGTTCATCTAAGATGAATCTTAGAACAATTATATACTCTTTCTTCTTGAATAGGACTAACTCTTTCTCCATTTCGGCCTTTAAGGCCGTAACTCTCAAGCCAGAGGCCAAAGGAGCAATCTTTCTTCCATTAGTGTATGACTCAAGATATCAAGGCAAATAATTCCTCCTACTTTCTTCAAGCAAATTTAAAATGAATATTAGCATGCTCACTAACAACTATTGGATCGTGCATGCAACTAAAATTATGAACTTTAAGTTTTGATGATATTAATGAAAGCTTGCATGTTGAAATTGTAGATGTATGTGCTCTTTCCTTGAGTAGAATTATCAAATGTGCCTAGAGTATTAATTTAATTCACCATGCAAGATGGGATTAGACCATCACTTGCAATATAGGCCATGCATGCCATTAAGATGACATTGTCATTTTACTTTCACAACTTGGATTATAGATGGTATACATATTAAGATGAGATGCTAAGGAATGCACTAAGAATGTTCTTCTTTGTTATTCTAATACATGCATGTCTATCTTCTTCTTATGCATATGTGAAAAAGAGGATTTTCATGAAGATTGAAGGATTGTACTCTCAAGATGACATAAACCATCCATTTCTATATTCATGTCCAAAAAGATGTCATCTTGGTCATTATAAGTGTTAGCATGTCCATTTTCACTCCCATAGGGGACGGTCCAAGGGCCTCCCATCTAAGCCATGAATTCATCACCATCACGATGATTTGTATCTCGATGATCATGGTCTTAGAAAGGAGAAATGACATAGTAATCTCTATTTTTTGCCCGGGGTGCGGGGGGGGGGGGGTGGGGGGTGGGTGGGTGGTGTGGCGTGGGGGGGTAGGTGGGTGGAGTGCTGGAGTGTTGTGGGTAATTTTTTTTATTTTTATATTTTTTTCCTAATTTTTTTGATATTTAAAATGTTTTTTAATTAATTTTTACAATTTTTTAGAATTTTTAAATTCATTTTAAATCAATTTATTCAAAAATACAATTTTATTTTTTTTAATTAAAAAGGGTTGCCACGTGTCAGATTCTGGTTGGTCTGAGAAAGTCAACGGCTGGTCAACGGTTAGTCAACGGTTGGTCAACGGTCACCTGGCTACAAGTGAGACATTTCGGCAAAAGAGTGGTTATTAAGTGAGTTTCATGAACGTTAGGCTGCTAACTGAGTAATGGGCCAAACCTTAGGCTAATAAGTGAGATTTTCTCTGCTATGTATTATGTATTTGCATGTTAGTTTAGCATGCCATTATCAATGCACCTTCATTTTTATGATAAGAAACATGCATGTATGATATGTTTTGAGCATATGATCATTTAGCATGATTGGCATATATTAGGCCCATTATGAACATCAAGATTTTTATTAGTGTTGAGGAAATTCCCTCTTGAGACACCCCACTTTCGGTCAACGCATGAAAATAAGTAACTTTGATGTATTAATTGTTATTGTAATATATTTTGTACTATGAGATGTAATCAAAAGGAGAACTAGCCACAAGAGCCACAACTACATATTAAGGAAGTTAAAATATTGGGCCCACATTAATTTCGGCCCGAATGGCCTTTTGGTAATTAGGCTCATAAAGTCCAAGTATTTAATTTAATTTTCTTGACACGTAATATGAGCATGAATTATAAATGGCTAAAATAATTAAAGTCAAATGAGATCCTACAAAAAAAGAAGGATAAAAACAAAATTGTGGCTAGAGGGCCTTTCGGACCTAAGCCCGAAAATTCGGCTATCACCTATAGCTGAGGTAATATTGGTCCTACCATATAAATAAGAGTTAAGTATGTTTGAAGACTAGTTTAATTGATAACGCAATATGAGTTGAATGACTAACATCTTGAATATAAAAATCCTTCAAGTCATTGTGTATGGTTCTATGATTATAACTCAATTTCTAATGGATGTTACCACCTTTGGCGACATCTTAACTGTAACATGTAGAATATAAGTATGCTATTTTCCACAAATGTCTAAATCAAAGAAGCTAATTGCATATGTATGATATTACACAACACAAGAACTACACCAACTAATTAAGTAATGTCTACTTAAGTACTTATTATAATTCGGCCCAATCAAGAATAACCATGAAGACACTTACCAAGAAAATTCCATTTTATGCATAACATCCTCATACTTTCAAGTATCATGGAACATGTTATAAATTTGATCTCTGCATGAAATATTTTAAGTCTGCATGATTTCTCAATAATTCGTACCGCGAGACGATTGATTCCATACAACTTATGCATGTACTCATAAGTAAGTGTAACACTTTGTCTAGGACAAAGGCTCTCTACCTATCTTTAAACGCATGATATGCAGGCTGAGTGTAACACCTTGCCTGGGGTAAGGGTTTTCTGCCTTTTCTGTTTCATCTATGATGTTCAATATGGAGGGCTGCCTGATGTCTGGTCCTGGGGGAGGATGTTAGGGTAAATACGTTATTGTAGACTGTAACACCGTGTCTGGGACCCAGGATCTCTGTGATAGCGTGTCACCCTTAGTTCTATGTACGTATGATGTAGCACCGTGGTTGGACCATCAGGATTCTTAGACGGTACTTATGGCTATTCGGAGAATCATTTGGTATGTATTGGGTACCTTTATCATGTTATGAAAAGTGATATAGCCACCCATGTTATATCATGTCATGTTCATGCAAGTATGAAATAAAGTGTTTTCTTTTCAAGAAATATTTTCCTCTTCATATGTCAGAAAAGGTTTTTTCTTGCACATTTCACGATCATATCTCATGTACCAAGTAACATTAAGCCACAAACCTCAAATGTAAGATAAGACATACCACAAAATGACGAAGATAAACCAAGAAAGACACGTACAAGTACAAAGAATCCACAAGCTAAAACTAGTTGTTTAATAGGATTAGCTGTTTACGTTATCATGCTCTCTACCTGCAATGATGCTTGATATGATATTTGCATTACTGTTTCCATGCCTACATTTGGATGTATTGTACAGCTTCCACTGTGTGTTTCATGCTTTGTGTTATACTACATGTATGATTTGCTGTACTTCATCATACTGTATCACCCATTACCATACCCCTATGTATGATCCACTTGACGAACCTAGGCGGAACGACTTACTGAGCAATTCATTATTGCTTACCCCTTTATATTACCATGCAGATCCACATGACCCTGAACTGGAGTTCATTGAAGACGAGCCTCGGGAGTAGACGTATGGAGCTGATTAGTAGCTGGCTACGGCCTCTTTTGTACTTTTGGAATTTTTAGCTCTGTATTTTGATATTTTGTTTCATGGATGTATCTATGACACTGATGCAGATATATTAGGATGTACTCTTGTTAACGTTTATTTCAGCTTATGTCATTTCTTTTTCGCTTATCGATACATGTTGTTACGATTTATGCATGTATGATGATGTCGCCTTGTACTCCTCGTAGTAGAGTTTGACGGGTGCACCATGCCGAGACCCTGATCTCAGGCGGCGCGCTACAGGTGGTATCAGAGCCAAGGCTCCAGATCAACAGCAGACAACATAAGCTATACAATGACAAGTACATAGGCAGTGATCGTAGACCCTAGGCTATAATTTTAGAAACTTAAGTTGGATGTTAGAAAAGCGAGCTAATCTTAGTATAAATCTCTGGGAACAATTCACTAGCACTAGTATGTGCCTCACCAAAATGTTCCAACTATTAAGTATACTGATGATATAAATGAATTATGTATAGAATGGCATCAAGACCATGAGGCAGACCACGAATAGGCAGGTCCGCCAAGTACCTCCACCATCACAGGCGCCACCAACTGAGGAGCAGGTGCCACCACCAGAGCATGTCCCTCCTCCACCAGCGCAAGGACCTAGAGGTATCCCTCAAGCCTTCTTTGACGCTATGATTCAGCTAGGACAAGTAGTGGGAAACGCTCAAGCAGCACCAGTGCCACCACCCGAAGCGCAACCACCGCAGAGATGGGCACAAGATACTTTTTCCGTGAATTGAAGAGATTCTGGGTACTAAGTTTCGAGGGAGGACCAGATGCAGACGAGGCTGAAAAATGGCTGGACGAGGTGGAAAATTGTTTTGAACTATTACAAGTACCAGATGAGGTGAAGACTTAGATTATCCGCCCGTTTCTGATTGATGAATCAAATCAATGGTGGAAAACTAATATTCAACCACTGCCCACCCCGGTAGCTTGGGAGACATTTGTGAATGATTTCCAGAAGTTCTATATTCCACATTCGGTGACTATCCAGAAAATCAGTGAATTCGAATCCTTAAGACAAGATATTGGTATGACTGTATCAGAGTATGCTAATCAATTCACAGCACTGGGTTGGTATGTCCCATGGTGATTGCTGATGAAAAGCTTAAGATGATAAAATTTGAAAGAGGATTAAACTCAATGATTCGGACCTGGATAGTAAATGCAAACCCGATTAATTTCGGAAAGTTATTGGATGCATGTTATAGGGTTGAACAAGACAATGAGCGAAGAGATGAAGAGACAAAGGGCAAGAGGCCAAGGGAAATAACTGCTGGTCGAACTGAACAAAGAACGAAGTTTCAAAAAGGAACAGGCAGAAGACCGTAGCCTCAACGTCAACAGCAGCCACTGCAAAGACAACGTTAGCAGAACCAGTCACAGCCAGTTTATCCTAAGTGTCAGGCATGTCAGAAAAAACATCCGGGAGAATGTCGAAAGGAAAGCGGAGCTTGTTTTAGCTATGGTGAGACAGGACACATGATTAGAGATTGCCCAGAGAGACAAAAGCAACCACAACAGCAAGGAGGACGCCCTAAAGCTAATGCAAGGGTACATGTTATGACAGATGCAGAAATTGAGGAGGCTCATGATGTTGTGGCAGGTAATTTCTATCAATCTGCTTTAAATTAACTATTTTAGCTTGCCATAAGAATTACTCTATATTGCATAATAAGACCTATGATAGCATTTATGGTGATTACTGTAGAAATTTCATATTTATATATGAATGGATTCAGGTGCGATACTAGTAAATAGATTACCAGCCAACGTATTGTTTGACAGTGGCGCTAGCCACTCGTTTATATCTAAAAGATTTGCAAAGAAGTTGGATAGTTGCCCTATCTGGTTAGAAAATCCCTATAGGGTATTAGCCGCGGGTGATCAGGTTATAGTATCTCACCATTTGTACAAGAATTGTGGTGATCAGATAGAGGAACAACAATTTGAGGCAACGCTAATTCCGATACAGATGGGCGATTTCGATGTCATCTTGGGCATGGACTGGTTATTCCATAACCATGCTCAGATTGATTGTCGGAAGAAGCAAATAAGAATCCAAATTCCAGGACAGAAGGAAGTGATCTATTAGGGACATAATAAGTTAAGGAAGAACCCTCAGAACATATACCTAACCGCGGTTCAGGCTTTTTAAGCATTGAGAACAGGAAATCAAGGGTTTTTAGTATATGCTATGGAAGTCGATGGTGAAACCCCAACTCTATAAAGCATTCCAGTGGTTCGGGAATTTCCGGAAGTGTTTTCGGAAGAACTGCCAAGATTACCCCGGATCAGGAAATAGACTTCGAGATTAATGTAATGCTTGGAACTGAACCTATCTCAAAAGCTCCCTACAGGATGGCCCAGTGGAACTGAAAGAGTTAAAAACACAACTACATGAATTGATTGATAAAAAGTTTATCAGGCCTAGCGTGTTGCCTTGGGGAGCTCCAGTGTTATTTGTAAAGAAGAAGGACGATGGCATGCGACTATGCATTGACTACAGAGAATTAAATAAAGTCACGATCAAGAATAAGTATCCTTTACCCCGTATAAATGATTTGTTCGACTGGCTGAGGGGAGCTTCTATATTCAGCAAGATCGATCACCAATCGGGTTACCATCAGTTAAGGATTAAGGCTGAGGATATTCCGAAGATAGCTTTTCGAACCTGATACGGGCATTATGAGTTTCTGGTAATGCCATTCGGATTAACTAATGCCCCTGCCGCATTCATGGACCTAATGAACATGGTATTTCGGGAGCAACTAGACAAGTTTGTCGTAGTCTTCATCGATGATATTCTGTTGTACTCTCCAAATGAGGGTACTCACGCCGAACATCTACGCATAGTATTGAGCATTTTAAAAGAAAAGAAACTGCATGCCAAGTTCAGCAAATGTGAATTTTGGTTACGAAGTGTCACTTTCTTGGGACATGTAGTATCAGAAGCAGGCACAGTAGTAGACCCTAAAACGATCGAAGCAATTACGAATTGGCCACGACCCACGAATGTGACTGAGGTTTGAATCTTCTTGGGATTAGCTGGCTATTATCGAAAATTTGTGGAGGGGTTCTCTAGAATAGCAATACCCTTGACCAGAATGACACAAAAGAAAACCAAGTTTGAATGGACTGTAGGCTGTGAAAAGAGTTTCACTGAACTTAAACAAAGATTAACTACCGCTCCAATCTTAGCTCAGCCGGTTGCTGGAGAGAATTTCATCATTTACACCGATGCATCTCGAAATGGGTCAGGCTGCGTCTTGATGCAAAAAGAACGAGTAATTGCATATGCATCGCGACAACTTAAACCATATGAACAGAATTACCCAGTGCATGATTTGGAATTGGCAGCCGTGGTATTTTCATTGAAAATCTGGAGACATTACCTGTAAGGAGAACGATGTGAAGTATACACCGACCACAAGAGTTTGAAATACTTATTCACGCAGAAAGAATTAAATATGAGACAACGCATATGGCTGAAATTGATAAAGGACTATGATTTGGTTATTCGCTATCACCCAGGAAAAGAAAATAAAGTGGCAGACGCTCTGAGCAGAAAATCTAGTCATGCAAGGCAAACACCCATGGAGCGGGAAATGGCTGAATTTGAACTGGATGTCGTTGAATCTACAGCTAACATTCTAGCAACTCTGATGATAACACCAACTTTGATCAATCGAATAAAGGAAGCACAATCAAAGGATGACGAATTGATAAGAATCAGAAATAAAGGATAATCAAGCAATAGCAAACGATTTCCAGGTTAGAGATGACAGTAGTTTGTGGCTCCGGAATCGACTCTGTGTGCCGAATGACAAGGAGATTCAGAGGAAAATCATGAAGGAAGCTCACAGCTCACGACTGTCTATACACCCTGGAGCTACAAAGATGTATCAAGATCTCAAACGACATTACTGGTGGAACAGGATGAAACAGCAAATTGTTGAGTATGTAGAACGATGTTTGGTATGGCAACAAGTGAAAGCAGAACATCAAAGACCATCTGGGCTTCTGCAATCGTTAGAGATCCCAAAGTAGAAATGGGAGCACATTACCATGGACTTCGTCGCAGGACTTCCAAAGACCCGAGGAAGCAATATGGGTGATTGTGGATAGACTTACTAAAACTGCACACTTCTTACCCATGACAATTCGGGCACCAATGGAGAAATTAATACAAATGTACGTAGACAATGTGGTGAGTTTGCATGGGGTTCCATCAGCATAGTCTGCAACCGAGATCCACGATTTACATCCAGATTCTAGACCGTATTCCAATGAGCCATGGGTACAGAGATTCGGATGAGTACTGCGTACCATCCACAAACTAATGGACAGACCGAAAGAACCATGCAAACATTGGAAGACATGTCAAGGGCTTGCACCTTGGATTTTAAAATTTCGTGGGACAAAGCGGTGAAACTGATGGAGTTCGCATACAATAATAGTTACCACAGCTCGATTGGGATGGCATCTTTTGAGGCATTATATGGACGAAAATTTCGGTCTCCCTTATATTGGAATGAAGTCGGTGAAAGAGTAATTACCAGACCAGAATTGGTAGAACAAACTAAGAAACAAGTCTGACAGATACGAGAAAGACTAAGGTCGGCCAAGGATCGCAACAAAAGCTGGGTAGACTCGAAGCGACGACCAATCAAGTTTGAGATCCGTGAAAAAGTATACTTGAGGATTTCACCCACAAAAGGAGTAACGCGTTCGGCATAAAAGAAAAATTAAGCCCTCGTTTCATCGGACCATACGAAATCTTAGAGAAGATTGGATCATTAGCCTACCGACTAGTATTACCACCCACACTATCCCAGATACATGACGTATTCCATGTGTCGTAACTACGAAGATACGTTCATGACCCAAGACATGTACTGGAACATCAAAACCTACAAATCCGGGATGATGCCTCTTACAATGAAAAACCAGTATGAATTGTCGATCGTAAGGAGCAAAAACTACGAAACAAGTCGATTCCGTTTGTAAAAGTCCAGTGGAGTAACCACAATGAACGAGAGGCTACTTGGGAACTGGAGCACCAGATGAAGGAACAATACCCTTATATCTTCGAACTAGGTACGTAAGTTTCAAGGCCGAAACTTTTTATAAGGGAGGGGGAAAATGTTACCCCCGATTTCTGTCACGTACTTAGCGTAAATTTTGTGATGTTTTGGGATAATAAGTCTATTGAATATTATAAGGGGTCATAGGAATTACTAAATTAGTTATGAAGTATAGGACTAGATTTTAAAACCTAAAGGGTAGTACAAGTTTTATTTAGCCATTAAATAAAGAGAAAAGGAAATTACCACATAAGGAGACAAAGAAGGATGTAATTGTAAATTCACCATTCACCTACACCCCAATCTTTCTCCAACCGGCCCCCCACTATTTCAATTTCTAGGAAATTCTAAACCTTTCCTTTTATTTTGCCTTCAATCACTGCTATACCTTACATTATGTAAGATGCATCCAATGGGATTGCATGCAAAAACAATTTAATCCCATTTTCTCCTTAACCTAAGAAACAACCATCAACCTCATTCTCCACTACCCCATCCGGTCTTTCCCCTTTTCTTACATACCCAATTTTCCTTCAATTTTTTCATTTTCTCCTCTTAACATGCCTTACACGAACAAGACCTCCAACCACTCACAATGCATGCAATTGCTTTATCCTCCCACTATTTCCCTCATCCAAGAAAGCCCTATCATTACTTCGCCACTCTCCTATCTGGCCAAGGCTTTCTCTAGGCCATAAAATACAACTCAATTTGGTTTCTTCCTTCATTCTACACCTAGTAAACTCATTCCTCAAAAGTTTCATCACATTGCACTCTCTCTACAAAATTAAGTCTCTCCCTTCCCATTTCCCTCTCCTTCAACCGTGAGATCCCAAGCCAAGAACCAAGGGAGTTCTTTCATCTTCAAGCTATCATCAAGCTTCGTCTTAGGTAAGGACATCATCAACCTCTCTCTAAATCCTTTCTCTTTAAATTTCATCTCTCACCAAGACCCTCCATGTCTCTCATTTGGATCTTTAAAACCGTAGGCCTCAACAAGGGAATAAAAGAGATTTTTCAGCTTGATAAGTGAAGAATATCAAGTTAAATCCAAGATAAAGTTCATCTAAGACGAATCTTAAAACAATTATATACTCTTTCTTCTTGAATAGGACTAACTCTTTCTCTATATTGGACTTTAAGGCCGTAACTCTCAAGCTAGGGGCCAAAGGAGCAATCTTTCTTCTATTAGTGTAAGACTCAAGCTATCAAGGCAAGTAATTCCTCCTAGTTCCTTCAAGCAAATTTAAAATGAAAATTATCATGCTCACTAACAACTATTGGATCATGCATGCAACTAAAACTATGAACTTTATGTTTTGATGCCATTAATGAAAGCTTGCATGTTGAAATTGTAGATGTATATGCTCTTTCCTTGAGTAGAATAATCAAATGTACCTAGAGTAGTAATTTAATTCAACAAGCAAGATGGGATTTTGCCATATAGGTCGTGCATGCCATTAAGATGAAATTGTCATTTTACTTTCTCAACTTGGATGATAGATGGTATACATATGAAGATGAGATGCTAAGGAATGCACTAAGAATGTTCTTCTTTGTTATTCTAATACATGCATGTCCATCTTCTCTCCTTATGCATATGTGAAAAAGAGGATTTTCATGAAGATTGAACGATTGTACTCTCAAGATGACATAAACCATCCATTTCCATATGCATGTCCAAAAAGATGTTATCTTGATCATTATAAGTGTTATTATCTCCATTTTCACTCCCATAGGGGACGGTCCAAGGGCCTCCCATCTAAGCCATGAATTCATCACCATCACCATGATGTATATCTTGATTATCATGATCTTAAAAACGATAAATGACATAGTAATCTCTATTTTCTAGCCTTATATGTTGCATGTTATGAATAGCATGATCATCATCATAATGTGCTATGTATTATGTATTTGCATGTTAATTTAGTATGCCATTATCAATGCACCTTCATTTTTATGATAAGAAACATGTATGTATGATATGTTTTGAGCATATGATCATTTAGCATGATTGGCATATATTAGGCCCATTATGAACATCAAGATTTTTATTAGTGTTGAGGAAATTCCCTCTTGAGACACCCCACTTTCGGTCAATGCATGAAAATAAGTAACTTTGATGTATTAATTGTTATTGTAATATATTTTGTACTATGAGATGTAATCAAAAGGAGAACTAGCCACAATAGCCACAACTACATATTAAGGAAGTTAAAATATTGGGCCCACATTAATTTCGGCCCGAATGGCCTTTTGGTAATTAGGCTCATAAAGTCCAAATATTTAATTTAATTTTCTTGACACGTAATACGAGCATGAATTATAAATGGCTAAAATAATTAAAGTCAAATAAGATCCTACAAGAAAAGAAGGATAAAAACAAAATTGTGGCTAGAGGGCCTTTCGGACCTAAGCCCGAAAATTCGGCTATCACCTATAGCTGAGGTAATATTGGTCCTACCATATAAATAAGAGTTAAGTATGTTTGAAGACTAGTTTAATTGATAACGCAATATGAGTTGAATGACTAACATCTTGAATTTAAAAATCCTTCAAGTCATTGTGTATGGTTCTATGAATATAACTCAATTTCTAATGGATGTTACCACCTTTGGCAACATCTTAATTGTAACATGTAGAATATAAGTATGCTATTTTCCACAAATGTCTAAATCAAAGAAGCTAATTGCATATGTATGATATTACACAACACAAGAACTACACCAACTAATTAAGCAATGTCTACTTAAGTACTTGTAAGAATACGGCCCAATCAAGGATAACCATGAAGACACGAGGAAAAGTCCATGTCATGCATAACATCCTCATGTTTTCAAGTATCATGGAACATGTTATGAATTTGATCTCTGCATGAAACATTTTAAGTCTGCATGATTTCCCAAGAATTCGTACCGCGAGACGATTGATTCCATACAACTTATGCATGTACTCATAGGTAAGTGTAACACCTTGTCTGGGACAAGGGCTCTATACCTATCTTTATATGCATGATATGCAGGCTGAGTGTAACACCTTGCCCGGGGTAAGAGTTCTTTGCCTTCTCTGTTACGTCTATGACGTTCAGTATGGAGGGCTGCCTGATGTCTTGTCCTGGGAGAGGATGTTAGGGGCAAATACGTTATTGTAGAGTGTAACACTGCGTCCGAGACTTAGGATCTCTGTCATAACGTGTCATCGTTAATCCTATGTACGTATGATGTAACACCGTGGTTGGACCATCGGGATTCATAGACGGTACTTGTGGCTATTCGGAGAATCATTCGGTATGTCGTGGGTACCTTTCTCATGTTAAGAAATGTGCTATAGCCACCCATGTTATATCATGTCATGTTCATGCAAGTATGAAATAAATTGCTCTCTTTTCAAGAAATATTTTCCGCTGCATATGTCAGAAAATGTTTTCTCTTACACATTTCACGATCATGTCTCATGTACTAAGTAACATTAAGCCACGAACCTCAAATATACGACAAGACATACCACAAAATGACGAAGATAAACCAAGAAAGACACGTACAAGAACAAAGAATCCATAAGCTAAAACTAGTTGTTTAATAGGATTATCTGTTTATGTTATCATGCTCTCTACCTGTATTGATGCTTGATATGATATATGCATTACTGTTTCCATGCCTACATTTAGATGTATTGTGCAGCTTCCACTCTGTGTTTCATGCTTCCTGTTATGCTACATGTATGAATTAGTGTACTTCATCATACTGTATCACTCATTACCCTACCCTCATGTATGATCCACTTGACCAACCTAGGCGGAATGACTTGCTGGCGATTCATTATCGCTTACCCCTTTATATTACCACGCAGATCCACAGGACCCTGAACTGGAGTTCATTGAAGACGAGCCCAGGGAGTAGACGCCTAGAGCTGATTATTAGCTGGCTACGGCCTGTTTTGTACTTTTGGGATTTGCAGCTCTGTATTTTGATATTTCGTTTCATGGATGTATCTATGACACCGATGCGGATGTATTAGGATGTACTCTTTTTAACGTTTATATCAGCTTATGTCATTTCGTTTCCGCTTATCGATACATGTTTTTATGATTTATGCATGTATGATGATGTCTCCTTGTACTCCTCGTAGTAGAGTACGGCGGGTGCACCGTGCCGAGACCCTGGTCCTGGGCGAAGCACTACAAGTGGTGTCATAGCCAAGGTTCCAGATCCACAGCGGACAACATAAGCTATACAATGACAAGTACATAGGCACAATGTATTCCATGTTTCTCAGGTATGAAGGTATGTTTCAAACCTGAGTCGTATATGGACACACCACTTTTAAGAATTAGACCGGACGCATCATATGAAGAGACTCTTTTTCGAATCATAGACCGCAAAGATCAGGAGCTGAGGAGGAGAATCATTCCGTATGTCAAGATGCAATGGAGCGATCATAAGAAAAAAGAAGCAACATGGGAGCTGGAAGATCAGATGCGAAAGTCCTATCCCTACCTCTTCGAATAAGGTACATTTCCAAATTAAATTAACTGAAACGTGTCAAATTATGTCTAAATAATTTTATAATTTTATGAAATTGTTATATATATGCATAGAATGGGAAAAAAATAAATAATAATAAGATAATGTAAAAAAGGTACCGTAGGATAAGAACAAAAATAAATTAAAAACAAAATAATTAAAAAAATAGTGGCGTGATTTAGGGGGAGGCAAAATGTGCAACAATCTAATTAAATGGGGTTGGGGATTCAGGAGGGGATTAACAATAAAAAAAGGGGGGGTGCAAAGCAAAGCGGGGGAAGAGAGACGCGGCAGAATAAAGAAAAGAGGGAGAAAAAAGAGGAAAGAGAAGGGAGGAAGAGGAAGGAAGGAAGAGAGAATAGGATAGAAGGTGAAAGAAGAAAAAGGGAAAAGCAAACAAAATTCATTTTTCCGTATAATCATATAATCTGTCTGCAATCGAGGTAGGTTCCTTTTTTCCCCTCTAATTGGTACAATTCAAGCATGCCTTAGTGATATATTATGTGTTTTTGTTGTTTTAATTGTTGGAATCTACATTATGTTGTTGAATCTGTGAAAGACATATGCTTTTGAGGACTATTGAATGCGTATACTGGTTTGTGTGCGCTATGATTTGATGTTAGGGGTGAATTTGATATCAAAATAGTACAACTTTTGCATGATTAGGGTTTTTTAGTTTTTGTTTTGACCTTAGATTAAGTTTCCATAGACTGGAAATAGGCGGAAATATAGGTCGGAGTCGGAAAACGAGCGCCAGAGGCTGCGCGTGAGCCGGAAGGGCCGCGCATGGCCTTCACACAAGCACTTGGGCACACACGCGTCTTCTAGGAGCCACTAGGTATTTAAAAAATATAAAAATAAAAAACAAACAGAAGGGCTACACTAGGCTGGCAGGCCGGACCCTTAACGGGCCGGCTGCACCAGGGCCTGGTCCATCACTAATGCAGATATAAAAAAAGGGAAAGAAAAAGACTTCGGCTGAGCCGGCAGCAGTCCGGGCCGAATGGCCAACGGATCGAGCCAGCTGCTAGCCGGCCTATGAGCAGCAAATTAAAAAAGGGAGAGTTGTAGCAGGCCGGACCAAGAGAAGAAGCCGACTTCGGCCAGCCCAAATGAAAAAAAAAATTAATTAATAATTAATATAATTTCTAAATTTCTAGAATTTTCGTAAAGGATAATTAATTAATTTAAAATAGTAATAATTATACGAAAAATATAAATGATTATAAAAAATTATAAAAAAATTCCAAAAATTATTATATGCTGAAATTGAATTAATTCCATTAAATTTCTGTACTTATGATAATTTATTTAATTCGGATAATTAGGTAATAGAAAGAAATAAATAGGAAGAAAATGAGGAAAAATATAGAAAATGCCCGATAGATGTTTACAAGCCGTGGAAAAGTAGATTTGATGCCGAACAATGTTTAGTCATTACTCGAATAATAAACGGACCTAGAGATGAGCGCCGGAGGATGGTGATGATGGGTCATAAGGCCTCAGGCGATCTTGCTTTTGTATGCATGGCACGTGCATTGCATTTATGGTGTGTCGTGTCGTACGGGTCATGGACACTCAGTATGGTGTGCGGTGGCGAGTCCACGTACACTTAGTATGGTGATTGTGGGTGGGTACGAAACATAGTCACTCAGTAGGACCCAGGATCATGCATTGTACAGTAGAGATATGGACATCCTGTATGACATGACTTTGCTGCATGTAACATGCATAGCTGGACATGCATCATGAAGTTGCGCATTCTTTATCTGGAGTGAATTACTTTTCCACATTCTTCCATATGCTTATGTTATCTCATGTTCTATGTGCTATGTGTTATATCATTTCAGTATGCGCGTCTTGTATTAGTTGGAGGCAGGTGCTTGGGTGATTTTCCATCACTCACCCCTAATCCTCCCCCCTCCAGGTTAGCAGGAAGATGTCTAAGACTGTCTTTTTTGGGGGCGGAGCTGATACGGTGGAGTTGGCAGATTGATGGTCGAATTTAGGGTATAAGAAGACCCTGCGACCGTCTATCTTTATATTCATTGGGATCTCATCATATGTTACCTTGTTTATATTGCTAGGCTATAGATGCCAGTACTTTTTGTTATTTCCAGAAGTTGGTTCATTATTGTATTAAGGATTTTCTTGTATCATGAAACTGAATGTTATTGTATTTCGTTTTCGCAAGAAAAATTTCTACGTCAATTCTGACATGTAAGTAGTTGATTCGACGCATTGTATTCTCCTTAGCGAGATACGATGGGTGCACTGTTCCCAATGCTAGGGTTCAGAAGCGGGACGCTACACTGATACCGTTGGTTTTATAGTTTATCTTTTAACTATTCATTTGTTGTTACCCGCTTTCCTACTAATCTAATAAATTCTAGAACATAACCAATTAACTACCATACAGGCTCCTAGGTACTAGTTGAAGCTTATGAGATCCATGAAGACTTCGCGGGTGCACGTAGACAAATACATAAGTTCAATTTATATGTGCTTACATATATCTGTGCATGCATTTTAAGTTATCTTTATATTTAAGGTTTTTCTTATCCATTTAGTTAGTATACTCTTCATTGTTGTTGTTGTTATCATTATATTCTCTCTTTACGCTAACGAATAATTAGAGCCTTCACAAACCAATATATAAACCCCTTTAAAAAATCTACATCTTTTATTATCATTCCTTTTTATCATGTCATTCGTCATTCATCATCTCATAGGTTCATTTTAGGTCCTTTAATCATAATAACATGAATTATTATTTTTAGTTTACATGTCTCTTCACGTACCATGCGTTATGGATAATAGTTCGGGAAACGAAATATATCATGTTCTTATCAACAATTTTCAGAGGAATGTTTTGACTTCTGTTCCTTCTTTCAACATTTTAGTCCTTTCCATGCTTAAATCGATATATTTTGATCTTTCAAATGGTGAAACAACATGATTTTAGCATAAAATTGTAATTTCACTTTTTATGATAAAAAAGATTTTCCTTTTTATGTTTTTTTCTTTCTATCCTTCTTCCTTCTTTTTCCCCCTCCATAACCTCTCATCCACCAAACCAGCAGCTCCGCATTCCCTGCCACCAGCAAGCTTCAGCCCGCTGACCTCTTCTTCCTCTCACTCTGCCCCTTTTGCCCCTACCTAACTCCGATATATTCAAGCTGTTAGGAGCAACAATCCTGTACCAAGAAGCAGTGATATATGTGTATAAACAAACAGTAAACCATAGATCAAACCCAAACGAGCCGAGGACTCTGTCCTTAATACTTATTGCTCCGGTATAGTGTGCCCAACCGGCGTTAGCAATCGTCTCCCAGGATACAATGGGTACCTGTTCAGTCGAGCGGCACTGCTATAACTTGAACCTCAGCGAACTTCCGAGCATCCCAACTTCTTACGGACTTGATGCAGAATGAAGAAAGGAGAAGAGTGCAGGAAAGATAATTTTGTGTTTCTGAGCACCCAAGGCCCGATTTGTATAGAGGAGACGGTTGGAGAATCAGTTTGACAGATTAATCTATGACCATCGGATCAAAATCACAGATCAACCGGAGCCGTCAGATCAAAACCAAAGTAGCATTTATTGGACGGTTTCTGGACGATTAATCCACAGCCATTGGATGAAAACTGCATTGCAGGATCAATCATGAGGCGTTGGATGAAAACCACATATTATTGGGCGGTTATGTCAGTTTGAACTACATCCATTGGATCAAAACGACACCTAACCATCACGGTTAGATAAAAACAGACAAACCGTTTGATCTTATCCGCGGGCAGTTTGGTTGAACTACAGCCCTTGGAACAAAACCGACATCATAACCGACACCGTTATATAAAAACGGACAAATTGTTTGATCTTATGCGTGGGTAGAGAAGTCTTGTGGACTGTGCTGGAGGATCGGACCATACCGCTCTTAGAGACATCTCGTTGGTCCGCCGTCCAACTAGGCCTGAATCCTTTTACAAATAATTAATCCAAAAAGCCCAAAGAAATTTTCTCCAAAAAGATAGAAACCAGTCCGAGCCCGAACACGAGCACGAGCCAAGTCAAGCTGGCTGGCCAGACAAGCAAACGGCAGCGCACGCGCGTGTGGCAATCTTGTAGGTCTTCCCTCTGGTTAAAACTTCTCATGTCCTAAGGGCACATCTAAAGTTGCCATTCTTCACATGTATTTGGTGGTAATTTTACTTCCTTTCACCAATGTGGTATTCCCTCCACAAGGGCACATCACACATTAAACAATGTTTAACACCCACTTTGAGTATTAATTTCTGATTCACCTGGTATCGTAATTGAGTGATTCCAAAGCCTAATAGTATATAGTCGTTACGTAGATATTTAAAGGCCCACTTTTCTTTTTGTCATTAATGTAAACTAAATATAATTAAGCTCAAAGTATGATGCTAACCATGTTTGTAACTTGTCTTATTGGGCCAGATACCAAGTTTTTTCAATTACTCCAACAATCCCCCACATGAATGGAAATTAATGCAAATGTAGATGCAGACTCTGCAGAGAAGTCAGACAAGGAAATGATGCATCAGAAGAGGTAGCTTCTGGCTTGAACCTTTCATAGTGATGTACTATCGGATCTACTCGAACTAATCAGTGACTTGACATCTTGAACTGAGCAGTTTTTACTGTGAACCTAGACAATAGTACGACACATTATTCCTTTAACACTCTTTTTTGTTCTCATGGTTGTATTCATTTTGGCCATGAACAGTGTGGTTTCAGAAAGCGTTTTAGATAATTCTTGTCTCACAGACTTCTCATAGAGGCGGCCCTACTTCACACTTACATAGACATTTTCTATAGGGAGTATTCTGTCATACTTCACTTGATGTACCAAGATATAGGAAAACATTAAAAGCATTGGCTTATCCTGACTCTTTCTGCAGACAACACTTTTATCCAACATAATGGGTAAGTGCTCTACTAAAACTTTATAACTTAGTTGTCCCATTGAACCAAGATTCTAGGATGTCCAGTCAACAAGGTTGGGTTGCCGTTACAAAGATTCTTGCGTTTTAGGCTTTAGTCCGATTCTGTTTGTCAATTTTGACAACTGACCTCTAGGGAAATGTTTTGTAAGAGGATCTGCAAGATTCTCCTTTGATTTTATATAATCAATGAAAATCACGACATTAAAGATCAACTGTTTAATGATATTATGTATTCGATGTATATGTCGAGACTTACCATTATATATACGGCTTTGAGCTCGTCCTATAGCTGATTGACTATCACAGTGTATGCTGATAGGAGCGATTGGCTTAGGCAGCATGAAACATCCTCCAAGAAATTTCAAATCCATTCAACCTCTTCCCCAGATTTATCTATGTTGAGAAATCGGGGTTTGAGTGATTTGAAAATTCATGATTTAAATGTTACGTGTTTACGTCATAAATTTAAGTGTTACTTGATATATGTACGTGATAACAATGCTTTACATGCTTATATATATTGTTGCCATATTAACGGGCCATGAAGTGTTAAAGCTTACATCATATGGTAAACATTTGTATGCTTTTTTCAGGTGCCATGATTAATGAACTAAACTAGTTAAAACTAGTTCATTAAGTGAAGTGCTTAAGTTAATGAACTAACTAGTTCATTAAATGAAGACATATTTGGAAACAAACTTGAAATGGAAAGTTTTCTCATCTCATCGAAACTCACACACCATATAAATATATATATATATTTCATATACAAATTTGTTTATAAAGACACACTATATACTTATGTTTTTACGTACCACCAACACATCATACACATCATAACCATACGTTGACGTTACACCACCATATACACATTATATTTATGAGTATATACAGGTCTCATATCATATATTACAAGTCATCTTGATACAAAAATTATAACGACATATCACGGAGATATAAACCGAAAATTGTCGACCGGGTGACTACCGAACCTTCACCGACATGTCACGTACTTAGCATATAAAGATGTCCAGGCCACATATACTTAAAAGTACTCAAACATTTCGGGCTCCACACGTCCAATTCAGGCTCAAAGTCATACCATGCTTACATACATCAATCACCCACAATTTAGCCTAAACTTGTGGAGAATCCAAAATCATTTTTTTAAAAGGCACATGGAGTTTTTCTCAGCCATTGGAGCTGATTATACATTTTATGTTATGTATATTATGTGTGACATAATATATATTACATGCCTAAGAAGTTTGAGTTTAATCGGAGAGAAATCACGTAATCGACGAAAGTTGAAAATTCGGTTTTCTACACTTAGGCATACATGAAAACATTTTGGCCTTGATGTCACATGTATCTAGACACTTTTAAATATTCAAGACTTAAGCAACATGGCCGTCCCCCCCTTAGTTCTCTCCCCTCTTGAAAGTTGTCTTCTAAGTCCTTGGGAGAATGCGTGGCATCATTGTGACATGCTCTTGCTTACTTGGCACCTTCTCATTGGATGATCATTTAACCTTTGCTTACTTGGCACTTCATGATTGGTTGAATGTTGTCATCATTTGATGACTTGGAAAATCTGAAAATTCCACTACAAACATGTGCCAAAATCATCATAAAATAATTTCCATAATTCATAAGATTATCACCCAAATCAATCAAGACAATATTTCTCCAAATATGGTGAAAATTTCGGCCATTAAGACTACTTGACATGTTGAAATTTCAGCATGTCTTACATGGTGATATAATTCAAATTCCTTCCAAATTTTCATTGATTTTTCTTTTAAAATAAATCACCAATTGGTAGCAAATATTCCCATCATTTTGGAAATGAAATTTGGACAATGATAAGGCCTAGAATTCGGCCAAGGTTCATTCCACACATGCTGAAAAATTTCAGCATGTGTGATATTCAAGATATCACACTTTATGGCTTTGTATTTAATTCAAATTACTTCCATTTCTTCTTCCAATTAACCACATGTTTCAAGACACAAATTATATGCTCATTAGTCCCAAAAATCGGCCAGCTATAACTATACATGCTGAAATTTTCAGCATGTGTTTCAAATGAGATAAAAATTGAAATATTACCTTTTGTAGCTTCTTTCTTTAAATCACCAACATTGTATGATTGATTCTTGACCAATCAATATGACAACAAGGCTCCACATATGCTCCATCTCAGCTGTATAGGGCGTGTCTAACATGTATTGTATGTGCTGAATTTTATTTTTGCAAACTTTGTAAAATAGTGTACATTTAATAATACACACATGTTATATTCCAATCAGCCCTTAATTTAATTTTCTAGAACACTTTAAGATGTATGACATATGTAAAAAGTGTCTAGATACGTGTCTACGATGTGCCAAAAATGTTCCATGTGTTGTGTACGTAGAAAACCGAATTTTCGATGTTTATCGATTACCTGATTTTTCTCTAATTAAATTCCAACTTTTTGCACATGTTATATATATTATGTTACACATAATATATATAATATGAACTTTAATTCTCATCACTTGTCTGGTCTAAAGTGACGCCATTAACATGTGACAAAATTGAAATTGGAATCTCCACAATTTGGCCTTAATGTGGGGTGATTTGTGTGTGCCAACATGGAATGATTTTATGGCTGGAATTTTCATCATAGGCACGAAATTTAAGAGTATTTTTGAAGTGTAGGGGCTGGACATCTATTTATGGCAAGTACGTGACACGTTGGCAAAGTTTCGGTATTCGCCCGATACGACAATTTTTGGTTTAGAACCTTTTAACGTGTCGTATTTAATTTGTCATCACCATGACTTATATCATATGACATAAGACCTGAATATACTTATAAATATGAGTTAAGTATGGTGGTGTGACGTTAACGTACGTACGTAAAATATATAACGTGTTGGTAGTATGTTGGAATACATGTGTAAGTGCCTTTTTCAAAAAAAATTTGAAAATATATATTTATATATGTATATGGCCGTGTATATTGATGAAGAGAGGAGGAGGAGACTTTCCTTTCTTAGTCTTGTTGCCTTTGTGCCTTTTCCAAATGTAGCTTCCTTTAATGAACTACTTAGTTTAATTAACTAAGTACTTCACTTAATGAACTAGTTTAGTTCATTAACGGCGGCACCTGAAAATAGTATAAACACAACAAATGTTTGTCATTTGATGTAAGCTTTAAAGCTTCATGGCTCGTTAGTACGGCAACATTATATATGAACTATATAAGGCAAGTAATATGCAATATATCATGCACATTTATCTTATGCACGTTTTTAAGCTCATTTAAATCATATATTTTGAAATCACTCAATCCTCCTTTTTCTCTACAATCTCCCCCTTTTGATGATTTTCAAAATAACATGTGCACATGATTTAAATCCTATCGCTCCCCCTTCAATCATGCATAAATTCAAAATTTGAATTTTAAATTTCGAATTCGCTCCCCCTTGATTTACGCAATCAGTATCTCTCTCCCCCTTAAATCATGCTTTCTCTCCCCCTTTATTTTGGAAAGTTAATCAAAATATGCCTGTAAATAAGGAAAGAGAATCACATCAAATCAAATCAAATCAGCTGAGATCATGCCTAATTTAGAACGAAGAGATTCATACGTGGCTTGATTTTAGGCTTTTGTAAAGATATCCGCTACTTGTGCTTCTGTGCGTACGTGATCTATGACGATATCACCATTGTTTACGTGATCACGAAGAAAGTGATAGCGTACTTCTATATGCTTGGCCTTAGAGTGTAACACGGGGTTCTTAGACAGATTAATGGCACTCATACTATCACAGTATATAGGAATTCTATTTACGGTAATTCCAAAATCCGAAAGTTGTTGTTTTATCCACAACAACTGTGTGCAACAAAGGCTAAGTGCCATGTACTCAACCTCAGTAGTGGACAAAGCAACGCTTGCTTGCTTTTTGGAAAACCATGAAATGAGTGAGTTTCTTATAAATTGGCAAGTACCACTCGTGCTTTTCCTATCTATTTTACAGCCACTGTAATCTGCATCAGTATAAGCATGTAAGTTAAATTCGGAATCTTTATCATACCAAATGCCTAAGGTGGGCGTGTGCTTAATATAACAGAATATTCTTTTTACCGCATTATAGTGAGACACATTAGGTTGACTTTGAAAACGTGCACACATGCATACACTGAACATGATACCAGGCCTACTAGCAGTTAAATATAGCAAAGAACCAATCATAGATCTATATAAGGCATTATCAAAATCTTTACCATGTTCATCCTTATCCAATTTGGTGGTGAGACTCATAGGGGTGGGGGATGATTTCAGATTTTCAAAATTGAACTTTTTAATCATGTCATTTATATGTTTAGCTTGACTTATGTGAATGCCTTTACTCGTTTGCTTAATCTGCAAGCCAAGAAAATAGTTAAGTTCACCAACCATAGACATTTCAAATTCGGATTTCATGCATTTTTTAAAATCTTCAACAAGTTTATGTGAGGTAGAACCAAAAATAATGTCATCAACGTAGATTTGAATAATAAGTAAATCTGTTTTATCTTGTTTCAAAAATAGTGTACTATCTATAGTACCTCGTTTAAAATCATTTTCTAAAAGGAAAGTAGCAAAACGATCATACCATGCTCTCGGTGCTTGCTTTAGTCCGTATAGTGCCTTCTTTAGTTTGTACACGTGATCGGGATGTTTCAAATCTTCAAAACCGGGTGGTTGCTTCATGTATACCTCTTCTTGTATAAATCCATTTAGGAATGCACTTTTTACGTCCATTTGATACAATTTGAAATCTTTCATGCAAGCAATAGCAAGTAAGAGTCGTATAGCCTCTAAACGTGCTACGGGTGCAAATGTTTCATCGTAGTCAATTCCTTCTTCTTGATTATAGCCTTGTGCTACAAGTCTAGCTTTATTTCTAACGACCTTTCCTTCTTCATTCATTTTATTCCTAAACACCCACTTTGTGCCTATTATGGTCTTATCTTGTGGTCGTGGCACTAAATCCCATACATCATTTCTAACAAATTGATTAAGCTCATCATGCATAGCATCAATCTAAGAAGAATCACTCAAAGCATCATGCACATTTTTGGGTTCAATTTCAGAAATCATAGCATGAAATTGATTTATTTTATCCGAAGTAATTCTTCTACGTGGTCGCACACCGTGAGTGATGTCGCCTATGATGAGATCATGTGGGTGATCTCTATGCCATCTTGGTTGATTATTTTCTATGTTATCATGTATTTCTAAGTGATCATGCATTTCTAGTGTGTCATTCATGTCATGCATATCAAATGTACCATCATCTTCATTCAACACGGGTTTCAATTCAAAGTCATCATCATATTTTTTATCTTTATCAATCTCACCAAATTCATTAAACTTCACATGAATAGATTCTATGATTTGTCTAGTGAGAGGATCATAACATCTATATGCCTTTGAATTTATAGAATATCCAACAAAAATGCACTAAATTGATTTGGATTCAAATTTATCTAAATTATCTTTTGTATTTAAAACAAAACATTTGCATCCAAACACACGAAAATAGTCAATCTTAGGCATGCGATCATTCAATATCTCATAAGGCGTCTTGTTTATTTTCTTTCTAATAGATAGGCGATTTACTAAGTAGCATGCACAATTTACGGCTTCCGCCCACAGAAATCTTGGGAATTTATTTTCGCATAACATAGTCCTAGCGATTTCTTGTAATGTTCGATTCTTTCTTTCTACTACTCCATTTAATTGTGGAGTTCTAGGTGGCGAAAATTCATGCTTGATTCCTTTTTCTTCGCAAAATGAAATCATATCCTTGTTTTTAAATTCACCGCCTCTATCGCTTCTTATCTTTTTCACATTGACACCGTATTGATTTTCAAGTTGTTTGATTAATTTCGCAATTTCAATGGCACTATCATCCTTATGTGCAAGAAATAAAGTCCAAGTATAACGAGAAAAATCATCAACAATCACGCATGCATAGTGGCGCCCACCCAGGCTTGTAGTGCGACTAGGACCAAACAAATCAATGTGTAGTAGTTCTAAGGCTCTAGTCGTGCTTATTTCATTCTTAGGCTTAAGTGACTCACATGTGTAGGATCTGCAAGGCACCACTAGAAGGGGGGGGGTTGAATAGATGGTGCGGAAAGTGTGCTTTTTAAAATTTCTTTAAACTTGAACAATTCAAGTTCTGAAAACAGATTCTGTTTTCAGGACCTGTTTTAAAACGTTTTTAAAACCAGGTTAGAGGTCTCCAAAAATTATGAAATTTTGAGAGAACTTAGCCTCAGATGTTGTGAGGGTCCCCTAAAAATTTCAAATCAAAATTCAACCTTTAACCCCTTCAAAAACCGTTGGCACTCAGATTGTGCAAATCTGCCAGAAACGGTAGATGGTTTTGAAAAATTAATTCCTATTTGTGTGAATGTCCAAATGATCTGAAAATTTGACAAATAACTCCTCACACACTATATTGAAATGGGTTGAAACAGTTTTTGAAAATTCTTTTGGGAAGTAGGTCAAATACACCCAAAGTCTCAACCTTTGCAAGTCTGAAAATCAGACTGCACTAGTCTCAGAACTTTTGATGTTTGACTGACCTATACTTGTCCAAAAGGGTTGAAACTTGTGCCAAATTAACCCTAGAACGTTTATGTATGTTTCTGGAAATTTTTATAATTTTTAGAAAACGTTTACTATTTTTGCGAACGTGAACAATATGAGTAAACAGCGCAGAAACTGAAACGTAAATGCAGAAAGTAAATTGCACCAAGAATTTTATACTGGTTCGGTTATAAACAACCTACTCCAGTCTTCAAGGAACACCTTCCTTGGTTCACACTAATTTCACACATGCAGTACACCTTACCGCAGGGTTGATAGAGTTACACCTTAACTCCAACCCTTTACAAACCTTGTATTGTGAGTACAATTTGCACGAACACCACCACCTCGCTAGAATGAAGATTGATCACACCTTGATCAATCTTGTACAAAGATATATGAATGGTGGTTTCTATGAAGCCTATCCAAGGATGAAAGAAATAAAATACAATAGGCTTTTTACAAGAGAAGAAAGAAAGAAAGTGTAGGAGAAGAAAGCTTTTGCACTTTGATCACTTTTGAATATGATTCTTGGTCTTGTTTTTGTTTGTTCTTCTCTTCCCTTTATAGAATGTATTGGCCGTCCCCTTGCACCCCTTCTCCCCTCTTGAAACTTTCCTTTTAATTGCTTGAGAGGGTGTGAGACATCATGGTGACAACATTTTGCTTACTTGGCATCACTTCATTGGACCATCATTTAGTCATTGCTTACTTGGCACCTCTTGATTGGCTCATTGTTGTCATCATTTGATGACATGGATATTCTGAAAAAAAACACTAAATATATGCCAAATAATCAATTATCAAATCATGCCAAAATAGTCACAATATGTCATAAAGTTTGAGACACAAAAATCTCTCTTTCCAACCTAGTCAAAATCGGCCATATCAACATGTTAATGCTGAAATTTTCAGCATTTACCATGTGAGATTAAATTAATATTTCTTCCATTTTTCTTTGAATTTCTTCCATAACAATACAACCAATATTTAAGGCAAGTCTTGCTACAAGATTGAGAATGAATTTGGACACCAAAAGGAGATGAAATTCGGCCACACCATTTTCACACATGCTGAAAAATTTCAGCATGTGTGATATAAAGAATATCACACTTAATACAATTCAAATCATTTCCATAACTTCTTTGATTTATTCCTTAATGAAAAATTAGCAAAATATCTTCCTTACTATTGAAGAAAACGTCCACAACTAGTGTGACATGCTGAAATTTTTCAGCATGTGACATAAGAGAGGTGTATGTTGAAAACTTACCTTTTGTAGCTTCTCTCTTTGATTCATCAACATTGTATGATTGATTCTTGACCAATCAACATGCCAACAAGGCTCCACATGTGCTCCACATAAGCTGTAGGTGGCGTTGAGAAAGTGTATATACATGTGCTGAAATTTATTTTTGCTAACTTTGAAAAATAGTGCACATTTAATAATACACACATGTAATATTCCAATCAGCCCTTAATTTAATTTTCTAGAACACTTTAAGATGTATATTATACGTAAAAAGTGTCTAGATACGTGCCACATCATGTTCAAAAAAAACGTTCCATGTCAAGTGCGTAGAAAACCGAATTTTCGATATTTATCGATTACCCGATTTTTCTCTAATTTAAATTCCAACTTTTGCACATGCTATATATATTATGTTATACATAATATATATAATATATACTTTAATTTCCAGCACTTGGCTGATTTAAAGTGGTACCATAAACATGTGACAAAAATAAAATTAGAATCTTCACATTTTGGCCTAAATGTGGGATGATTTGTGTGTGCCAACATGGAAAGTATTTTTGGCTGATCATATCATGTATATCACGAAATTTACATCAATTTTTGATGTATATGGGCTGGCCATTTATCTATGGCAAGTACGTGACACGTTGGCGAAGTTTCGGTATCGCCCGATACGACAAATTTCGGTTTAGAACCTTTTATCGTGTCGTTTTTAATTTGTCATCACCATATCTTATATCATATGATATAAGATCTGAATATACTCATAAATATGAGTTAAGTATAGTGGTGTGACGTAAACGTACGTTCGTAAGAAATATAACGTGTCGATAGTACGTTGGAATAAATGTGTATGTGCCTTTTATAAAAATCTGAAAATATAGTATATATATATGTATTAAAAACGTGTGACATTGATGTGGGGAGGAGGAGAGAACTTTCCTTCCATAGCCATGTTGCCTTTATGCCTTTTCCAAATGCATCTTCCTTTAATGAACTACTTAGTTTATTAAACTAAGTACTTCACTTAATGAACTACTTTAGTTCATTAATTGTGGCACCTGAAAATAGTATAAACTCAACAAATGTTCGCCATATGATGTAAGCTTTAACGCTTCATGGCTTGTTAGTACGGCAACATAATATATAAGCTAAATAAGGTAAGTTATCATGCATACATGTACACTTGTGTATATATATATATATATCCAACGTTAATATATATATATATATATATATATATATTCAAATTTCTTTATTTTGAAATCACTCAAACCCTCATATTTCTACAATCTCCCCCTTTTGATGATTTTCAAAATAACTAGTGTACATGATTTAAGTGTTATCTCTCCCCCTTGAATTATGCACAAATTTGAAATTTGAATTTCGAATTTCAAATCCGGCTCCCCCTTGATTCATGCAATTAGGATCAATCAGTAATCTCTCTCCCCCTTAAATCTCTCTCTCTCCCCCTTAAATCATGCTTCTCTCTCCCCCTTTATTTTGGAAAGTTAATCAAAAGATTCCTGTCAAAAAGGAAAGTAAATCAAATGATATCGCATTAAATCACATCAACAGGAAGCATGCCTAATTTAGAACGGAGAGATTCAAATGTGGCTTGATTTAAGGCCTTTGTAAATATATCCGCTACTTGTGATTCTGTGCGTACGTGATCTATGACAATATTACCATTGTTAACGTGATCACGAAGAAAATGATAGCGAACTTCTATATGCTTAGCCTTAGAGTGTAATACGGGGTTCTTAGACAAATTTATTGCACTCATACTATCACAATATATAGGAATTTTATCTACGGTAATTCCAAAGTCCGAAAGTTGTTGTTTTATCCACAACAACTGTGTGCAGCAAAGGCTAAGAGCCATATACTCAGCCTCAGTAGTGGACAAAGCAACACTTGCTTGCTTTTTGGAAAACCACGAAATAAGGGAATTTCCTATAAATTCGCAAGTTCCGCTCGTGCTTTTTCTATCTATTTTGCAGCCACCATAATCTGCATCAGTGTAAGCATGTAAGTCGAATGTAGAATCCTTATCGTACCAAATACCTAAGGTGGGCGTGTGCTTAATATAGCGAAATATTCTTTTTACCGCATTTAAGTGTGACACCTTAGGTTGACTTTGAAAACGAGCACACATGCATACGCTAAACATGATGTCAGGCCTACTAGCAGTTAAATATAGTAAAGAACCTATCATAGATCGATATAATCCATTATCAACGTCTTTACCATGTTCATCTTTGTCTAATTTATTAGTAACACTCATAGGCGTGGGGGATGGTTTCAAATTTTCAAAATTGAACTTCTTGATCATGTCATTTACGTACTTAGCTTGGCTTATATGAATTCCTTTACTCGTTTGCTTAATCTGCAAGCCAAGAAAATAATTAAGTTCACCAACCATAGACATTTCAAATTCAGCTTTCATACAATTTTCAAAATCCTTAACGAGTCTATGTGAGGTAGAACCAAAAATAATGTCATCTACGTAAATTTGAATAATAAGTAAATCTGATTTTTCTTGTTTCAAAAATAGTGTACTGTCTATAGTACCACGTTTAAAATTATTTTCTAAAAGAAAAGTAGCAAAACGATCATACCATGCTCTAGGCGCTTGCTTTAGTCCATATAGTGCCTTCTTTAGTTTGTACACGTGATCAGGATGTTTCAAATCTTCAAAACCGGATGGTTGCTTTACGTATACTTCTTCTTGTATAAACCCATTTAGAAAAGCACTTTTGACGTCCATTTGATATAATTTAAAATCTTTCATGCAAGCAATAGCAAGTAAGAGTCGTATGGCTTCTAAACGTGCTACCGGTGCAAATGTTTCATCGTAGTCTATTCCTTCTTCTTGATTATATCCTTGAGCTACGAGTCTTGCTTTATTTCTAACGACCTTTCCTTCTTCATTCATTTTGTTCCTAAATACCCACTTTGTGCCTATTATTGTCTTATCTTGTGGTCGTGACACTAAATCCCATACATCATTTCTAACGAATTGATTAAGTTCGTCATGCATAGCATCAATCCAAGATGAATCACTCAAAGCATCATGCACATTTTTAGGCTCAATTTCAGAAATCATAGCATGAAATTCATTTATTTCATCCGAAGTGATTCTTCTACGTGGTCGCACACCGTGAGTGATGTCGCCTATGATGAGATCATGTGGGTGATCTCTATGCCATCTTGGTTGATTATTTTCTAAGTTATCATGCATTTCTATATGATCATGCATTTCTAGTGTTTCATTCATCTCATGCATATTAAAAGACTCATTTTCTTCATCCAAAACGGGTTTCAAATCAAAGTCATCATCATATTCCTTTTCTTTATCAACCTCTCCAAATTCATTGAATTTAACATGAATAGATTCTATGATTTGTCTAGTGAGAGGATCATAACATCTATATGCTTTTGAGTTTATGGAATACCCAATAAAAATGCACTCAATCGATTTGGATTCAAATTTATCTAAGTTATCTTTTGTATTCAAGACAAAACATTTGCATCCAAACACACGAAAATAATCTATCTTAGGCATGCGATCATTCAAAATTTCGTAAGGCGTCTTGTTTATTTTCTTTCTTATAGATAGGCGATTTACAATATAGCATGCACAATTTACGGCTTCCGCCCACAGAAATCTAGGTAATTTATTTTCGCAAAGCATAGTTCTAGCGATTTCTTGTAGTGTGCGATTCTTTCTTTCTACTACTCCATTTAATTGTGGAGTTCTAGGTGGCGAAAACTCATGTTTAATTCCTTTTTCTTCACAGAATGAAATCATCTCTTTATTTTTAAACTCACCGCCTCTATCGCTTCTTATTCTTTTCACATTTACGCCGTATTGATTTTCAAGTTGTTTAATTAATTTAGCGATTTCTACGGCGCTATCATCCTTATGTGCAAGAAATAAAGTCCAAGTATAACGAGAAAAGTCATCAACAAGTACACATGCATAGTGACGCCCACCAAGGCTTGTAGTACGACTAGGACCAAACAAATCGATATGCAATAGTTCTAGTATTCTAGTCGTGCTTATCTCATTTTTAGGCTTAAGTGACTCACGTGTTTGTTTGCCTTTTATGCAAGATTCACACAACTGAAAGTTGTCTAAATCAAGCTTAGGCAATCCCCGTACTAGGTTCTTTTGTTGCAATTTTTCTAGTGTAGAAATACCTATGTGTCCTAAACGTCTATGCCACAAATTCACATTGGGTTCATTTGACATAAAACATTTAACTTTGGCATCTACTACATCATCCATAGATAGTGTGAATATATTTCCTTCACGTTTTCCTTTTAAAACAGTTTCTCTATTTTTATTTATTATATTACAGTAAGGGTGAGTAAAACACACATTGAAACCATTGTCAACAAATTGCGAAATACTAAGAAGATTGTAAGATAAGTTGCTTACCAAAAACACGTTGGAGATTTGAAGTGTATCCGGGTTTCCAATCGTACCTTTACCAATGATCTTGCCTTCATTGTTGTCTCCAAAGGTCACGGATCCGCCTTTTGTGACCTTCTTTAATTTGGAGAAGAGGCTCGGGTCACCTGTCATGTGCCTCGAGCAACCACTGTCAAGGAACCACTTTATTGATATGTCTTTTGATGAGTGGTCTCCCTGCAATGTAAAAAGGTGATTTAGGTACCCTTTTAATTTTGGGTCCTTTCGAGTTAGTTAATCACCTTTTAGTAAAGGTACCTTTCGGTACCCATACTTGGGTGATCCTTCTCGGTCTATCAAATGGCAAGAAAGTAGATGAAGGTGCGACATAGTATACATGTGGTGCATGTACTTTGGGTCTTTGCCCAAGGACTCCCCTATACTCAATGTATGAAGGACGTTTGTGATATGTCCTTGTGTGTGTGTGCGTGGTGCGTGGATGATATGTATTCCGTGTATGCATTGATCTCTTCTTCTCATATCTATATGGTACAACATTATATTTCACATGATATGAGGGAGTGGGGCGTGTGGAAGGGGGTGCTTTCTGCGTCATCTTAGACGCCACTTGATGCTTAGGGGTGTCTACCTTTTTAGACACAACAAACTTGGTTGGTTTGGTTGATACTTCGTTAGTATCAACGTACCCCAATCCAGTTTTGTCACTGTCATGCTTTTGCGATAATATGATGCGATGCAGCATGTTTGACCCTGTATCGAATTGTTTCATCATGTTCTCTAAATCTGTATTCCTTGATTTCAAATTTGAAATCTCGGATTTCATTTCATTATTTTGAGAAGTTAATGATGAGATCTCGGTTTTTAATGCAGTGATGGCACATGAAGACTCTTTCTTTGAATCGCTTAATTGAGCGACAAGATTCTCGTTAGAAGATTCTAACAGTTTCTTGTCTTCAATTAAACGTTTCTTTTCTTTTGCGAGAGTCTTAGTAAATTTATGTAACTCAAGATATTGACTAAATAAATCATCGTAAGAAGGTTCAGAGTGAGAGTCAGAGTCAGATGATACCTCATTAGACGCCTTTGAAGCGAAGCAAACTTGAGCGGTCTCCTCTTCGGTCTCAGTTTCAGAGTCTGATGAGTCACTCCATGTGGAGGCCTTTAGTGCACGTTTCCTTTGTTTAGGATCTGAGACGGGTCTATTTTTGTTCCGCTCCTTGTCAGGGTACTTATTAGTTTGCTTTTCTTTGTTTGGGCAGTCATATGATAAGTGTCCGAGTTTGCCGCATTCATAACATTTAATGTCCTTATCATTTGACTTGTTTTTATTTCTCTTAGATGTAGTGCCCTTGTTTTTATTTCTAAATGATTTTCTCATGAATCTTCTTAGTCCTTTTGCCAATAGAATTAAGTCATCATTATCCGATTCGGAATCACTATCATCTATGTGATCGGAGGGAGGGGAGACGTATTCATTTGATTTAAAAGCAATTGTCTTACCTTGTTTGGTTGATTCCGATTTCCGAATAATGAGTTTGTTTTCATACACTTTTAGTGAACCAATGAGTTCTTCCATTTTTATTGACTTAGTCTCCTTGCTTTCTTCTATGGCAGTCACTTTAGGATCCCATTCTGAAGGGAGGCTCCGTAGGACTTTCTGTACTTTTTCCTGCGTTGTAAAGGCCTTACCAAGAGACTCAAGAGAGTTATAGATGTTAGTCAAACGAAGATCCATATCAACAATTGACTCATTAGGCAACAACTTGAAAGACTCAAGAGTAGACATAAGCATATTAATTTTAGACTCTTTGACTTGACTCGTGCCTTCGTGTTTCATTTCTAAGATTCTCCACATTTCTTGTGCACTCGAACAATTGGACACATAACTAGACTCACTCTTACTTAAGCCATTTAAGAGTAATTGCATGGCCTTAGCATTCATACTCAGTTTCTTTTTGTCTTCACTAGTATAGTCTTGTCTCGTTTTAATTACTTCTAGTGTGACTCCATCTACAATGGACAATTTAGACGGGACATATGGACCATCTTCAATTATTGACCAAAGGTCTATGTCTATAGCCATAAGAAATAATTTCATCCTAAGTTTCCATTGAATAAAAGACTCACCGTCAAAGAGTGGAGGCCTTTGGCTTGACATACCTTCTTGTTCGGTTTTGAGATTTGTGGATGCCATCTCACTGAATCGTTGGATTCCTTGTCGTGAGTATTCCTGCGCTCTGATACCACTTGTAGGATCTGCAAGGCACCACTAGAAGGGGGGGGGGGTTGAATAGATGGTGCGGAAAGTGTGCTTTTTAAAATTTCTTTAAACTTGAACAATTCAAGTTCTGAAAACAGATTCTGTTTTCAGGACCTGTTTTAAAACGTTTTTAAAACCAGGTTAGAGGTCTCCAAAAATTATGAAATTTTGAGAGAACTTAGCCTCAGATGTTGTGAGGGTCCCCTAAAAATTTCAAATCAAAATTCAACCTTTAACCCCTTCAAAAACCGTTGGCACTCAGATTGTGCAAATCTGCCAGAAACGGTAGATGGTTTTGAAAAATTAATTCCTATTTGTGTGAATGTCCAAATGATCTGAAAATTTGACAAATAACTCCTCACACACTATATTGAAATGGGTTGAAACAGTTTTTGAAAATTCTTTTGGGAAGTAGGTCAAATACACCCAAAGTCTCAACCTTTGCAAGTCTGAAAATCAGACTGCACTAGTCTCAGAACTTTTGATGTTTGACTGACCTATACTTGTCCAAAAGGGTTGAAACTTGTGCCAAATTAACCCTAGAACGTTTATGTATGTTTCTGGAAATTTTTATAATTTTTAGAAAACGTTTACTATTTTTGCGAACGTGAACAATATGAGTAAACAGCGCAGAAACTGAAACGTAAATGCAGAAAGTAAATTGCACCAAGAATTTTATACTGGTTCGGTTATAAACAACCTACTCCAGTCTTCAAGGAACACCTTCCTTGGTTCACACTAATTTCACACATGCAGTACACCTTACCGCAGGGTTGATAGAGTTACACCTTAACTCCAACCCTTTACAAACCTTGTATTGTGAGAACAATTTGCACGAACACCACCACCTCGCTAGAATGAAGATTGATCACACCTTGATCAATCTTGTACAAAGATATATGAATGGTGGTTTCTATGAAGCCTATCCAAGGATGAAAGAAATAAAATACAATAGGCTTTTTACAAGAGAAGAAAGAAAGAAAGTGTAGGAGAAGAAAGCTTTTGCACTTTGATCACTTTTGAATATGATTCTTGGTCTTGTTTTTGTTTGTTCTTCTCTTCCCTTTATAGAATGTCTTGGCCGTCCCCTTGCACCCCTTCTCCCCTCTTGAAACTTTCCTTTTAATTGCTTGAGAGGGTGTGAGACATCATGGTGACAACATTTTGCTTACTTGGCATCACTTCATTGGACCATCATTTAGTCATTGCTTACTTGGCACCTCTTGATTGGCTCATTGTTGTCATCATTTGATGACATGGATATTCTGAAAAAAAACACTAAATATATGCCAAATAATCAATTATCAAATCATGCCAAAATAGTCACAATATGTCATAAAGTTTGAGACACAAAAATCTCTCTTTCCAACCTAGTCAAAATCGGCCATATCAACATGTTAATGCTGAAATTTTCAGCATTTACCATGTGAGATTAAATTAATATTTCTTCCATTTTTCTTTGAATTTCTTCCATAACAATACAACCAATATTTAAGGCAAGTCTTGCTACAAGATTGAGAATGAATTTGGACACCAAAAGGAGATGAAATTCGGCCACACCATTTTCACACATGCTGAAAAATTTCAGCATGTGTGATATAAAGAATATCACACTTAATACAATTCAAATCATTTCCATAACTTCTTTGATTTATTCCTTAATGAAAAATTAGCAAAATATCTTCCTTACTATTGAAGAAAACGTCCACAACTAGTGTGACATGCTGAAATTTTTCAGCATGTGACATAAGAGAGGTGTATGTTGAAAACTTACCTTTTGTAGCTTCTCTCTTTGATTCATCAACATTGTATGATTGATTCTTGACCAATCAACATGCCAACAAGGCTCCACATGTGCTCCACATAAGCTGTAGGTGGCGTTGAGAAAGTGTATATACATGTGCTGAAATTTATTTTTGCTAACTTTGAAAAATAGTGCACATTTAATAATACACACATGTAATATTCCAATCAGCCCTTAATTTAATTTTCTAGAACACTTTAAGATGTATATTATACGTAAAAAGTGTCTAGATACGTGCCACATCATGTTCAAAAAAAACGTTCCATGTCAAGTGCGTAGAAAACCGAATTTTCGATATTTATCGATTACCCGATTTTTCTCTAATTTAAATTCCAACTTTTGCACATGCTATATATATTATGTTATACATAATATATATAATATATACTTTAATTTCCAGCACTTGGCTGATTTAAAGTGGTACCATAAACATGTGACAAAAATAAAATTGGAATCTTCACATTTTGGCCTAAATGTGGGATGATTTGTGTGTGCCAACATGGAAAGTATTTTTGGCTGATCATATCATGTATATCACGAAATTTACATCAATTTTTGATGTATATGGGCTGGCCATTTATCTATGGCAAGTACGTGACACGTTGGCGAAGTTTCGGTATCGCCCGATACGACAAATTTCGGTTTAGAACCTTTTATCGTGTCGTTTTTAATTTGTCATCACCATATCTTATATCATATGATATAAGATCTGAATATACTCATAAATATGAGTTAAGTATAGTGGTGTGACGTAAACGTACGTTCGTAAGATATATAACGTGTCGATAGTACGTTGGAATAAATGTGTATGTGCCTTTTATAAAAATCTGAAAATATAGTATATATATATGTATTAAAAACGTGTGACATTGATGTGGGGAGGAGGAGAGAACTTTCCTTCCATAGCCATGTTGCCTTTATGCCTTTTCCAAATGCATCTTCCTTTAATGAACTACTTAGTTTATTAAACTAAGTACTTCACTTAATGAACTACTTTAGTTCATTAATTGTGGCACCTGAAAATAGTATAAACTCAACAAATGTTCGCCATATGATGTAAGCTTTAACGCTTCATGGCTTGTTAGTACGGCAACATAATATATAAGCTAAATAAGGCAAGTTATCATGCATACATGTACACTTGTGTATATATATATATATATCCAACGTTAATATATATATATATATATATATATTCAAATTTCTTTATTTTGAAATCACTCAAACCCTCATATTTCTACAACATGTTTGTTTGCCTTTTATGCAAGATTCACACAACTGAAAGTTGTCTAAATCAAGTGTAGACAATCCTCGTACTAGGTTCTTTCGTTGGAGTTTTTCTAGTGTGGAAATACCAATGTATCCTAAACGTCTATGCCATAAATTCACATTGAGTTTGTTTGACATAAAGCACTTAACTTTAGCGTCTACCATATCATCCATAGAAAGCGTAAAAATGTTACCTTCTCGTTTTCCTTTTAAAACGGTTTCTCCATTTTTATTTATTATATTGCAGTAAGGGTGAGTAAAACATACATTCAAGCCATTGTCAATAAATTGAGAAATGCTAAGAAGATTGTAAGATAAGTTGCTTACTAAATAGACGTTGGAGATTTGAAGAGTGCTTGGATTTCCTATCGTACCTTTTCCGATGATCTTGCCTTCATTGTTGTCTCCAAAGGTCACAGTTCCGCCTTTTGTGACCTTCTTTAATTTTGTGAACAAGCTCGAGTCACCCGTCATGTGCCTCGAGCAACCACTGTCAAGGAACCACTTTATAGTTGTATCTTTTGATGTGTGGGCTCCCTGCAATGTGCAAAAATGATTTAGGTACCCTTTTAACTTTGGGTCCCTGTGAGTTAGTTAATCACCTCTTGGTAAAAGTACCTTTCGGTACCCATACTTGAGTGATCCTTCTCGGTCTAGCAAATGGCAAGAATGTAGATGAAGGTGCGATATAGTAGACATGTGGTGAATACACTTTGGGCCTTTGCCCAAGAACTCCTTTATACTCATTGTATGAAGGACGTTTTTGATATGTCATTGTGTGTGTGTGCGTAGTGCGTGGATGAAATGAATGCCGTGTATGCATAACTCTTTTCTTTTCATATCTATATGGTACAAAATTGTATTTCGCATGATATGAAGAGGAAGTGGGGCGTGATGAGGGAAGAGGCGGTTTTTGCGTCATCTAAGACGCCATTTGAGGCTTTGGGGTGTCTACTTTCTTAGACACAACAAACTTAGTTGGTTTGGTGGATACTTCATTAGTATCAATGTATCCCAAACCCGTTTTGTCACTGTCATGCTTCTGTGATAAGATAATACGATGCAGCATGTTAGATCCCGTATCAAACTGTTTCATCATTTTTTCTAGGTCTATATTCCTTGATTTCAAATTTGAAATCTCGGATTTCATTTCGTTATTTTGAGTGGTTAATGATGAAATTTCTGTCTTTAATGCAGTGATGATGCATGATGACTCTTTCTTTGAATCATTTAATTGAGCGACAAGATTCTCGTTAGAAGATTCTAACAGTTTCTTATCTTCAATTAATCGCTTCTTTTCCTTAGCGAGAGTCTTAGTGAATTTATGCAAATCTAAATACTGACTAAAAAGATCATCATAAGAAGGCTCAGAGTCAGAATCAGAATAATATGATACCTCATTAGATGCTTTGGACACAAAGCATACTTGTGCAGCCTCTTCTTCGGTTTTAGTCTCGGAATCCGATGTATCACTCCAGGTGGAGGCCTTTAGAGCACGTTTCCTTTGCTTGGGTTCTGAGACGAGTCTATTCTTGTTCCGCTCCTTGTCAGGGTATTTATTTGTTTGCTTTTCTTTATTGGGGCAGTCATATGATAAATGTCCAAGTTTGCCACATTCATAACATTTAACATCTTTATCATTTGTCTTGTTCTTATTTCTTTTAGTCGTAGTGCCCTTATTTTTGTTTCTAAATAACCTTCTCATAAATTTTCTTAAACCTTTAGCCAATAGAATTAGGTCATCGTTATCCGATTCAGAATCACTATAATCTACGTGATTGGAAGAAGTAGAGACGTATTCATTTGATTTAAAAGCAATAGCTTTACCTTGTTTAGATGATTCCGATTTCCGTATGGTGAGTTTATTTTCATACACCTTAAGTGATCCAATTAACTCTTCCATCTTTATTGAGTTCGTTTCTTTGCTTTCTTCTATTGCGGTTACTTTAAGGTCCCACTCTGATGGAAGGCTTCGCAAGACTTTCTGTACTTTTTCCTGCATGGTAAAAGCTTTACCAAGAGACTCAAGAGAATTGTAGATGTTAGTCAAACGAAGATCCATATCAACTATAGATTCATTAGGCAATAGTTTAAACGACTCAAGTGTGGACATAAGCATGTTTATCTTTGACTCTTTTACTTGACTCGTGCCTTCGTGTTTCATTTCGAGTATCCTCCACATTTCTTGTGCTTTAGAACAGTTTGAGACATAACTAGACTCACTCTTACTTAATCCATTTAAGAGCAATTGCATAGCCCTAGCATTCATGCTAAGTTTCTTTTTATCATCACTTGTATATTCTTGTCTAGGTTTAACAACTTCTAGTGTGACTCCGTCTACGGTGGATGACTTAGATGGAACAAAAGGACCATCTTCTATAATCGGCCAAAGATCAATATCTATTGCCATAAGAAAAAGCTTTATTCTTAGTTTCCATTGAATAAACGACTCACCGTCAAAAAGAGGAGGCATTTGGCTCGACATACCTTCTTGCTTGGTTTTGAGATTTGTGGTTGCCATCTCACTGAATCGTTGGATCCTTTGTAGTGAGTGTTCCTGTGCTCTGATACCACTTGTAGGATCTTCAAGGCACCACTAGAAGGGGGGGTTGAATAGTTGGTGCGGAAAGTGTGGTTTTTAAAATTTTTAAAACCAAAAACTCAACTTCTGAAAACAGATTCAGTTTTCAGGACCAGTTTTAAAACGTTTTTAAAACTAGGTTGTAGGTCTTCACAAATTATGAAATTTTGAGATAACTTAGCCTCAGATGTTATGAGTGTCTCCTAAAAATTTCAGATTTAAATTCAACCTTTAACCCCTTCAAAAATCGTTAGAGGTCAGATTGCGCGAATCTGCCAGAAACGGTAGACTGTTTTGAAAAATTTATTCCTATTTTTACTTAACTCCAATTGCTCTGAAATTTTAACCACTAACCCCTTATATGTTGTATTTAAATGGGTTGAAACAGTTTTGAAAACTTCTTTTGGGAAGTTAGTCAAATACATTCAAAGTCTCAACCTTTGTAAGCCTGAAAATCAGACTGCACTAGTCTCAGAACTTTGGATGTTTGAGTGACTTATACTTATCAAAAAGGGTTGAAACTTATGCCAAATTAACCCTGAGACGTGTGGCTATGTTTATTAAAATTTTCGTAATTTTTGAAAATCGTTTACTATTTTTACTAACGTAAACAAAAAGAGTAAATAGTGGAGAAACAGAATATAAGTGCTGAAAGTAAATGACACCGAGAATTTTATACTGGTTCGGTTATAAACAACCTACTCCAGTCTTTGAGGAACACCTTCCTCGGTTCACACTAGTCACACACGCAAGTACACCTTACCACAGGGTTGATGGAGTTATACACCAACTCCAACCCTTTACAAACCTTGTATGATGAATACAATTACGCACGAACACCACCACCTTGCAAGAATGAAGATTGATCACACCTTGATCAATCTTTTACAAAGATATAGAATGTGTGGTGGTCTAAGATAAGCCTATTCAAGAATAAGAATATAAGTACAATAGGCTTTCAAGAAGAAGAAAGAAAGAGAGTGTAGAAGAAAGGAGTGCTAGGCGTTTTTGATCCTTGAATTTGCAATGCTTGTTCTTGTCTTTTGTTTTTGCTCATCTCCTTTCCTTTTAAGCAACATGGCCGTCCCCCCCTTAGTGCTCTCCCCTCTTGAAAGTTGTCTTCTAAGTCCTTGGGAGAATGTGTGGCATCATTGTGACATGCTCTTGCTTACTTGGCACCTTCTCATTGGATGATCATTTAACCTTTGCTGACTTGGCACTTCACGATTGGTTGAATGTTGTCATCATTTGATGAATTGGAAAATCTGAAAATTCCACTACAAACATGTGCCAAAATCATCATAAAATAATTTCCATAATTCATAAGATTATCACCCAAATCAAGCAAGACAATATTTCTCCAAATAAGGTGAAAATTTCGGCCATTAAGACTACTTGACATGCTGAAATTTTAGCATGTGTTACATGGTGATATAATTCAAATTCCTTCCAAATTTTCATTGATTTTTTTTTTAAAATAAATCACCAATTGGTAGAAAATATTCTCATCATTTTGGAAATGAAATTTGGACAATGATAAGGCCTAGAATACGGCCAATGTTCATTTCACACATGCTGAAAAATTTCAGCATGTGTGATATTCAAGATATCACACTTTATGGCTTTGTATTTAATTCAAGTTACTTCCATTTCTTCTTCCAATTAACCACGTGTTTCAAGACACAAATTATATGCTCATTAGTCCCAAAAATCGGCCAGCTATAACTATACATGCTGAAATTTTCAGCATGTGTTTCAAATGAGATAAAATTTGAAACATTACCTTTTGTAGCTTCTTTCTTTAAATCACCAACATTGTATGATTGATTCTTGACCAATCAATATGACAACAAGGCTCCACATATGCTCCATCTCAGCTGTATAGGGCGTGTCTAACATGTATTGCATGTGCTGAATTTTATTTTTGCAAACTTTGTAAAATAGTGTACATTTAATAATACACACATGTTATATTCCAATCAGTCCTTAATTTAATTTTCTAGAACACTTTAAGATGTATGACATATGTAAAAAGTGTCTAGATACGTGTCTATGATGTGCCAAAAATGTTCCATGTGTTGTGTACGTAGAAAACCGAATTTTCGATGTTTATCGATTACCCGATTTTTCTCTAATTAAATTCCAACTTTTTGAACATGTTATATATATTATGTTACACACAATATATATAATATAAACTTTAATTCTCAGCACTTGGCTGGTCTAAAGTGGCGCCATTAACATTTGACAAAATTGAAATTGGAATCTCCACAATTTGGCCTTAATGTGGGGTGATTTGTGTGTGCCAACATAGAATGATTTTATGGCTGGAATTTTCATCATATGCACGAAATTTATGAGTATTTTTGAAGTGTAGGGGCTGGCCATCTATTTATGGCAAGTACGTGACACGTTGACGAAGTTTCGGTATTCGCCCAATACGATAATTTTTGGTTTAGAACCTTTTAACATGTCGTATTTAATTTGTCATTACCATGACTATATCATATGATATAAGACCTGAATATACTCATAAATATGAGTTAAGTATGGTGGTGTGACGTTAACGTACGTACGTAAAATATATAACGTGTCGGTAGTACGTTGGAATACATGTGTATGTGCCTTTTTCAAAAAAATTTGAAAATATATATTTATATATGTATATGGCCGTGTACATTGATGAAGAGAGGAGGAGGAGACTTTCCTTTCTTAGTCTTGTTGCCTTTGTGCCTTTTCCAAATGTAGCTTCCTTTAATGAACTACTTAGTTTAATTAACTAAGTACTTTACTTAATGAACTAGTTTAGTTCATTAATGGTGGCACCTGAAAATAGTATAAACACAACAAATATTTGCCATTTGATGTAAGCTTTAAAGCTTCATGGCTCGTTAGTACGGCAACATTATATATGAACTATATAAGGCAAGTAATATGCAATATATCATGCACATTTATCTTATGCACGTTTTTAAGCTCATTTAAATCATATATTTTGAATCACTCAAACCTCTTTTTTCTCTACAAATTGGTAAAGTCAACCAAGAACCAAGTCTGACAGATACGTGAAAGACTAAAGGTGGCCCAAGATCGCAGTAAAAGCCGGACAGACTCAAAACGTGGACCTATCGAGTTTGAGATTGGCAAGAAGGTATACTTGAGGATCTCACCAACAAAAAGAGTAATGCGCTTCGCGGTAAAAGGAAAGTTGAGTCCTCGTTTCGTCGGACCATATGAAATTTTGGAGAAAATTGGATCCCTAGCATACCGACTAGCATTATCACCTTCACTATCACAAATACATGATGTGTTCCATGTATTACAACTGTGGAGATACATTCATGACCCGAGTCATGCATTGGAGCATCAGTAGTTGGAAATCAGAGGTTACACTTCCTACGACGAAGTAGGTGAAAGAGCAATTACCGGGCCAAAATTGGTAGAGCAAACTAAGAACCAAGTCTGACGGATACGTGAAAGACTAAAGGTGGCCCAGGATTGCAGCAAAAGCTGGGCGGACTCGAAATATGGACCTATCAAGTTTGAGATTGGCGAGAAGGTATACTTTAGGATCTCACCGACAAAAGGAACAATGCACTTCGTTGTAAAAGGAAAGTTGAGTTCTCGTTTCGCCGGACCATATGAAATTTCGGAGAAGATTGGATCCGTAGCATACCGACTAGCATTACCACCTTCACTATCATAGATACACAACGTGTTCCACGTATTGTAACTACGGAGATACGTTCATTGCCCAAGTCATGTATTGGAACATCAGTAGTTGGAAATCAAGGATGACGCTTCCTACGACGAAGTACCCGTGCGTATTTTAGATCGGAAGGAGCAAGTATTACGAAGTAAGTCGATTCCATTTGTGAAAGTACAGTGGAGTAATAACATTGAACGGGAGGCTACTTGGGAGCTAGAGCAACAAATGAGGGAGCAATATCCTCAGGTCTTTGACAAAGATACGTAAGTTTCGAGGCCGAAACTTTTCATAAGGGTAGAGAAATGTTACACCCGACTCCCGTTACGTACTTAGAATAAACCTCGTGTTGCTATCATAAAATGGTATAACATGTCTAAGTGTTATTTTAAGTGAATCCTAGAAATTACTAAATTAATCTAATAAGTATAAGACTAGTAATTAAAATAAAGTAGTACAAGTTCTATTTAGAAATTAAATAAAGAGAAAAGAAAATAGCACATAAGGAAACAAAAGAGGGATAGAATGGTAATTTCACCATCCACTTGCACCCAACCCCATCCAACCGGCCACCCTTTTATTTTATTACTAAAATTTCTGATTATTTTCTTTTATTCCTTCCCTTTTATCATTATCATGTCTTACACCATGTAAGACATGCATCCAATAAGGTTGCATGCAAATTCTTTTTCACTCCACTAACTTATCCGTCCAAGACTCCCCATCATTTGCCCCTTCCACTCCACATCCGGCCAAGGCTTAGAGAAGGGGGAATAAAACTCTCAAATTTAAGATAATTCTTCATTTCAATCTCTCCCCATTCTCCACACTTTTCAACCTCTCACTAAAACACTTTTTCTCTTCCTTCTCTCTACAAATTCAAGTCTTTCTCTCCTCCTTTTTGTCTTCTACCCGTGAGCCAACATGGCAAGGAAGAGGTGAATTCCTTCAACTTTCAAGTGAGGAATCAAGTATCCAAACATTATAAACATCAAGGTAAACACTTTATCAATCTTCGTCACCTCCTTCTCACTCTCCATCTTCCACAAAAACACTCAACTCATCTTCCATTTTAAACTATAACCGAAAGTTCTTTAAGGAGAAAGAAGCAGACATCTTAGTTGAGCAAATAGGAATCTTCAAGCTATTCAAGGTAATAATAATCTAGAATTGGTTCTAGTACATTTAAGCTCTCATTTCTTTCATAAAAGGACTAATTCTTGTCTTCTTTTTGGCCTCAAGGCCGTACCTCCCCAAACCCAAACCAAAGAAGGAAATTTTGCTCTTTTAGGTGCAAGATACAAACATCCAACGAAAGTATTTGTAGCGCCCTGCACCCGGCCTCGTCCGGATACGGTGCACCTGCCGTACTTCACTGAGGAGAGTACAAGGTGTCATGCATAACATGCGATCATCCATAACATAAGTCGTGGACTCCCATGCTATCATTCAACATGGTAGTAAAATTTAGGCAGAATAAGAAAAACTTTTCAAATTAAACATTCATCACTAAATTACTAAGTTCTCAAAAGTAGTAGTCCCATAAAATAACATAACTGAAATCCAGAGAGTTCAAACATAGTCACGATACAAAACGTCTTGCCCGCACAAAAGTCCTTAGCTTAGCTCCCTTCATATCTTCTCGCCTATGGATAAGGTACCCTCGGCTCATCCTCGATCCATTCTATCTTGGCATTATCTGGCTCTGGAGGAAAAAATAAAGTGTGAGTGATAAAAATCACCCAGCAAGAATACAATAAACGACCATGAAATACGTAAAGAATCATGACATGAATGTATTACCCCAAAAACCTCAAAGAATCATAATTCATACCTGATCTTAAATCCCGAGCTTGCTTGACGTTCGGCTTAAGCATTTTTTTAGAGAATGCTATACCATACCTGGTCTTAGATCCTGAACTTACTTGGCGTTCGGCTTAGGCATGTTTTTAGGTAATGCTATACCAATAATAACTTATAACCATTAACTCTAACATGCAATCATGTCCTCATGATCGTGAATTATGCAAGATGCAATGCATGATGTCATGTCATGTCAAAACATCAAAACATCATTTTGGTCCCATAAAGTAACATGTCGTGAAAACAGAGTGTCAGATCAATTAACCCCGGATCTGAGCGGGTCCAGAACATATCATCAGACTAATTAACCCCAGGTCTGAACGGTCCAGAACAGATATCAGATCAATTAACCCCGGATCTGAACGGGTCCAGAACAGATATCAGATCAATTAACCCCGGATCTAAACGGGTCCAGAACATATCATGTCATTAGACCAATTATCCCCGGGTCTGGAGTCGGGTTAGTCGCATGCTTGGCCGGCAAAGGAATCATGAAGCTTTCTTTAAAAACATGGGACCGTAAAAACTTTTCATGCATAACGAAAATATAGTCACTTGTAAAACTTGCTTGCATCATAAAATCCATGAAAATCAGTTTCATGATCATGCGTGATACATGTAGTGATATGCAATGCAAGTCATGACATGGATAATCGTATGCATTCCTTATAGCATGCATGAATTTGGAAGCTAAATACTTCCAGACTTTTACTTCGTATTCATAGGGCGGTTAAGCTAACCAATTAGGTCCATTTCCATAATTCTTTTGTCACAAATACGTTCTGTGGAATCTTAGATACATGCCATAAAAATTTCAAATTTTGTTAATAATCATAAAAGGCTCATTCAATTAACTTCCCAAACGGATTAAGTGCTAAAACTGAACTGACATATTCTACTAAAAATTCAATTGCGACAAATCCGAGATTCGTTTTTCAGAAATTCCAACTCGCACAGATCATAAACTTGTGGAACTAGTATCCTACCAAAATTTAGCCTATTTTCATATCTCTAGTCCCCTTTCTGAGTCCATAAATTTGTTACTAAACTTCAGGTTGGTTCCAGTGATTTCAGTTGAGCAGTTTGACTAATTAATTCATATAAAAAAATCCAGAACTTGTTTTACCAAAATTCTAACTGGCGTGATCACTGCACTCATAGTGTTATTACCATGCCAAAAATCAGCTTTATTGGTCCTCTACAAGGTCTCTTCTCCATCCGTTCAAAATGTTACACCATTCTGTCATGTTCCAGAATTTACAGCCTGAGCAGTCTCACTAATTATTTTATTAAAAACTAACCATAACTTATTTTACCAAAATTCCAACTCTCATCTCTGCTACACTCATGGGAATAGCTCTGTGATAAAAATCAGATTTATTGAAGGTCCACAAAGTCCTCTTTTAATTCGTTGAAACCAGTGATCAATTCTGCCCAGCTCCAGAATTTTCTACTGGAGCAGTTTCACCGCATAATTTCTTAAAAATAATCCTTACCTTACTTTAATGAAATTCTAACTCTCACTTGGGCTACACTCGTAAGGTTAACTTTGTACCAAAAATTAGCTTCATTGAAAGTCTGTAAGGTCAGTTCTTAAACCATCTAAAACATCACTCTATTCTGTCCATTTCCAGTGGTTTGCTATTTTGTCATCCATCCAAGTCAAATGTCCATGTCTTCACTCAATACTTTGGGCCGAAACTTGTGTGTTGCCTTAACCACATTTTACAACACATATTCAAGCATGCATTCATATTCAAGAGTCATCTTAATCTAAACTTACCAACAACCTCATAAAGCTCCTAGCTTTCACATGTATACTTTCCTTAGGACCTTTTGTGTTACATTCACAAGTCAATCTTGTCTAGACCTACTTAGGTGAACCTTATTTCACTCTAGGTCAGCCTTATTTCATATAGCATATAGGAAAAGACTTCATCTTTAAAGGAATAAATCACATGCAAGGCATTGTTCTTAGGGAATCACTAAGATATAGTCTCAAACTTAAGATATTCAACTAAAGATCATATCTTAATAACTTCTAAGCATTCAAGTCACAAACTCTTTAAATAAATCATGAGAGATCATTGTATACTTGCCTCTTCAAGCTAAAGCTCTTGTCTTTGCTTGGTTATGGAGTGAGTTGAGTTGAAATCCTTCTCCTTCCTCACCTTGAGCATACGGTTTTGATGGAGAATGGAAGGAAAAGATTAGTTCTTTAGTCAATAGAGAAAATAGGATAGGTTTGAGGTCTAGAGCTTCTTACCAAAATGAGATTGAGTGGGGAATTCAAGCACCACAATATGTCTCCACCTAAGAAAGTTAAAGGCTTTTACCTATTTAGACCATGGATGTCACGGTTTTGAGGTGAATGAGAGGATTCATGTTAGCTTCATTCTTCACCAAAATAAGAATTCACTTAAGGAAGTTTGGAACAAGACTTACCTGGATGTCTTCTTGAGTCTTGAAAGTGAAGTTGAACTTCTATCCTTGAAGATGAAGGGCCGAAATATTGATGAGGGAGATGAGGGAATTTTTGCTAAGTGTTGCTCTTGCTTGAATGTGTCTTGAGAGGAGTCTCAAGATGACAAGAAGGTAGATGTTTCTAGAAGGGTTTAAAACATGCTAGGGGCTTAGGAAGGGGGGACGGTTTTGGAGGGAGAATTAGGGGGGTTAGGGTTCTCATGAGTGTTAATCGAGGTTAGGTTAGTATAACCTTGGTTACTTTATTCCAACTATGGTTACTTTGGTGCTAACCCAAGTTACTTTATCAAATCATGGTTATCTTAACCTTGGTTTAAGGGAAAAAGTAACCATGGTAGGATTTAAAAATCCTCCATGTCTAGACACTTAAGGGGGCGGTTTTGGTTGGGGTCTTTATGGCCTCAACCATACTACCTCTTTCTTTAATGAGTTGTCTTACTTGTTCCTTAAATGCATGTCTACTTTATTTTCTTTTTATTCTTTGCATAATAACTTCTTGTCTTAATGGTGTAGTAGACTTCAAGTAATTATTTTAACTAATAAAATTGGCTAGAGAATTCTAGAACCCTTACATGTCTTGGCCGAAATTTTTGAGCTTCTTGGGCATCTTGATATTTCTTGAAATTTTAATTCATGTACTATATTGTTTCCTTTATTTTATCATATTCTAAGATTAGTATGTGTATGTATACATACATATACACGCCATGTGCACTATATATATATATATATCCTCCTATGTATACGCATGTAGGTATTTATACATTTCGTACACATATATCCTATACACGCGCATACATACATAGTGGTATATATGGTTCATATAACTCTATATTTCATATACTACTTTCTTGAAGTTTCCCTTATTTAATTTGGCTTGGTATCACCTCAATAATAATTAAGTAAAGAGGGTTAAGTTGACTTAAGTAACACGCGCTAAAAGAAATTATCGCTTTCATTCCGTCTCATATTCATAGTTTTCACGTACATGATCGTTGGGGTACAACATCCTCCCCCCTTATCATAAGTTTCGTCCTCGAAACTTTGGAACTAGTCAAAAAGGTAGGGGTATCTACTCCTCATGTCTTCCTCCGTTTCCCAAGTTGCTTCTTCTTCCGAATGATGCTTCCGTTGTACCTTCACCATGGATATGGATCTCTTCCTTAATGCCTTCTCTTTCCGATCAACTATCCTTAACGGTTCCTCCTCATAAGTTACATCTTTTTCAACCTTCAACTGTTGATCTTCAAGGATGTGGCTTGGGTCATATACATATCGACGGAGTTGAGAAACATGAAATACATCATGTAACTGAGAAAGGGATGGTGGCAACGCCAAACGGTATGCAACTTCGCCTATTCTTTCAAGCACTTCATAAGGTCCAACAAATCTTGGGCTTAGTTTTCCCCTGATGCCAAATCTCTTAACTCCTTTGGCCGGAGACTCTTTCAAGAAGACTTTCTCTCCTTCTTGGAATTCTAAAGGTCTCCTTCTTTCATCTGCCCATATCTTCGTTCTATCTTGCGCTGCTCTTAGTCTTTGTTGGACTAACTTTACCTTCTCTCGTGTTTGCTCAACAATGTCGGGTCCTGCGTAGATCTTATATCCAATTTCGTCCCAATATAGTGGGGATCGACATTTTCATCCATACAATGCCTCATAAGGTGCCATTCCGATGGATCTGTGGAAGCTATTATTGTAAGAAAACTCAACGAGCTTAAGAGTTTTATCCCAGCTTCCTCTGAAATCAAGGATGGAAGCACGTAGCATATCCTCAAGGGTTTGGATTGTTCTTTCTGATTGTCCGTCTGTTTGAGGATGAAATGCGGAACTCATTCTTATCTCTGTGCCCATTGCCTTTTGAAAGGCAGTCCAAAATCTCGAAGTAAATCGGGGGTCACGGTCGCATACAATGCTGATGGGCACTCCATGTAAACAAACAATCTGATCAATATACATAGAGGCTAACTTCTCCATAGATGCTTTTATTGTCATAGCCAAGAAGTGAGCAGACTTAGTCAAACAATCCACAATGACCCATATAGCATCATTCCCATGCTTGGTCTTGGGTAAGTCAGTCACAAAGTTCATGGTGATGTGATCCCACTTCCATTCCGGCACTTCTAAGGGTTGTAACAATCCAGCAGGTCTTTGGTGTTCGGCTTTCACTCTTTGGCAGATCAAACATCGCTCAACAAATTCTGCTATTTGTTTCTTCATACGGGCCACCAAAACTTTTGCTTGAGATCTTGATACATCTTATTAGCTCCCGGATGTATAGATAGTCGAGAATTATGTGCTTCCATCAATACTTCATCCTTAATTTCTTTGTTTTCGGGGACACATAACCGTCCTTGGTACCATAAACTGCCATCACTGCGAATCTCAAAGTCATCTCGCGGCTTTTCTTCCATCCTTTCCTTGACCTTCCTTAAGTTTTCATCAAGTCCTTGAGTCTCCTTGATCTTATCAATTAATGAAGGAAAAAGAACTAACTTGGCTAGAACTTCATCGATTGAGTCAACTTCTTCTAGGCCAAATTCTTTCATATCTCGCTGAAGAGGTGGTTGCCGTGGGTGGCTTGTTTTTCGGCTTAGGGCATCAGCGACTTTGTTAGCTTTTCCTGGATGATACTGAATGGAGAGATCATAATCTTTGATTAGTTCCAACCATCTACGTTGCTGCATATTAAGCTCCTTCTGGGTAAAGAGGTACTTTAGGCTCTTGTGGTCCGTGTAGATCTCGCACTTTTCGCCATATAAATAGTGCCTCCATATTTTTAACGCGAATACCACTACGGCAAGTTCAAGATCATGGATAGGATAGTTTTGCTCAAAGGGTTTCAACTGTCGGGATGCATAAGCTATCACTTTGTCATTCTGCATAAGGACGCATCCGAGACCATTTTTCGAAGCATCGCTGTACACTACGTACTTCTCACCGGGAGTGGGCTGAGCTAGGATAGGAGCGGATGTCAACTTTGCTTTTAGCTCCGAGAAACTCTTTTCACAATCGGCACTCCACTCAAACTTGGTCTTCTTTTGGGTCAATCTAGTGAGGGGAACAGCTATCTTCGAAAATACTTCCACAAACTTCCTGTAATATCCGGCTAGTCCGAGAAAACTTCTCACTTCAGTAACGTTTGTTGGCCTGGGCCATTTCGTGATAGCTTCAATTTTCTTGGGATCTACCGAAATCCCATCTTCTGAAATCACATGACCAAGGAATGATACACTCCGCAGCCAAAACGCACATTTGCTAAACTTGGCATACAACTGTCTTGCTCTTAGAATATTCAAGATTGTCCTTAAATGGGCTGCGTGAGTCTCTTCGTTGGGTGAATAAATCAAGATGTCGTCTATGAAGACCACTACGAACTTGTCCAACTGCTCTTGAAAAATTCGATTCATAAGATCCATAAAGACGGCAGGGGCATTGGTCAAACCAAATGGCATGACTAAGAACTCATAGTGTCCATAGCGGGTTCTGAAAGCAGTCTTAGGGACATCTTCCGCCTTAATCTTCAATTGAAAGTATCCAGATCGTAAGTCAATCTTACTAAAAATTCGAGATCCCTGCATCAAAATGCTTTAGATAGGGTTTCAAAGGATTTAAAATCTTAATCAAGTTAAAACTTATGAGTTACTTACCCTGAGCTGATCGAATAGGTCATCAATCCGTGGTAATGGGTACTTGTTCTTTATGGTGATTTTGTTGAGCTCCCGGTAATCGATGCATAAGCGCATACTTCCATCTTTCTTCTTCATGAATAGCACTGGAGCACCCCAAGGTGAAACACTGGGGCGAATAAGTTTCCTTTCTAACAGTTCATGTAATTGTTCCTTTAGCTCCTTTAGTTCCGCAGGTGCCATGCGATAAGGGGCTTTAGATATGGGCTCAGCTCCTGGAACAAGGTTTATTTCGAAAGCAATCTCGCGATCAGGAGGTAGTCCAGACAGATCATCAGGAAATACATCAGGGTATTCATTAACAACTGGAACTTGTGCAAGGGTAGGGCTTCCTTGTTCAGCACTTAAAACATAAACCAAGAATCCTTCATGACCTTTCTTTAATGCTTGATTGGCACAAGCTGCGTTAACAAAGACTTTCTTGGATGGTTTCTTTAACTTAGTTCCTCCTTGGAATGACATCTCTTCTCGAGCTGGGTTCTTAATGATAACTTGCCTGCTTCGGCAGTCAATGTGAGCATGATTCTTTGAGAGCCAATCCATTCCGAGAATCACGTCAAAATCACTCATAGATATAGGGATCAAATTGGCCTCAAACAACTGGTCATTAAACTCAAGTGCACAATTTCTGAATATGTGATGGGAAACAAGCACCTGGTCGCCAGCTGCTTGTACTCTATAAGGTGAATCTAATCGGACTGGATCATGATCGATATTCTTAGCAAACTTCCTTGAGATAAATGAGTGGCTAGCGCCACTGTCGAACAACACATTTGCGGGTATGCTACACACTAGGATAGTTCCTGAACCAGGCACGTATTTCTAAGCAATATGATAGTTATACATTAGTGAAAGGTATTGAAGACATAAAACTTTAAATCTTACCAGTCACTACGTCAGCGGTCTCTTCAACATCAGCATCAGTCATAGCGTGCACCCTTGCATTTGCACGTGGCCGTTGATTCCTTTGCTGTTGCTGTGGTTGTTCTCCCTTTTTCGGGCAATCCTTAATCATATGACCATCCTTTCCGCATCCAAAGCACTTACCCGTCTTCCACCTACACTCTTCCACGTGCCTCTTTTGGCAATGAGGGCATACTGGTATCGCTGGCTGCTGAGCTGGGGCCTGATTCTTTGGATGATTATTTTGATTTTGCTTGCGGCGCTGACTTTGTCCTTGAGATTGTCCCTGACGAACGGATCCTCTGAAATTCTTCTTAGCCATTTTCCTATACTTCTCATTTCCGGTCCCTTGTCTTTCTCGCTTTTGACCCACATCATCTCTTCGTATGATATCTCTCTCTATACGGTAGCATGCATCCAGAAGTGCTCCAAAATTGGCAGGATTTGCATTTACCAACCACGTCCTAATTCTTGGGTTCAGACCTCTTTCAAACTTTAGCATTTTCGTTTCCTCATCGTTCATAGTAACAGGCTGAAACGTCCCAAGTGCAATGAACTTATTTGCATACTCAGCTACTGTCATGCCTGACTCTTGCTTCAGAGATTCAAACTCATGCCTCTTTTGCAATTTGACTGACGGAGGAATATAGAACTTATGAAATTCTTGCAGAAATCTTTCCCAAGTGATAGGTCTGGGCAAAGGTTGCAGATTCGTCTTCCACCATTGATTAGCTTCATTGATCAAGAAAGGTCTGATAGCCTGAGCCTTCATCTCTTCTGGGGCTTGAATTAGCTCAAAACAATTTTCAACTTCATCTAGCCACTTCTCCGCAGTATCTAGGTCAGTTTTCCCTCAAACGGTGGTACATTAGCCCTCTTGAGCTTCTCAAAATAGTACTGAGCATCCCTTACTGGCTGATGTGGCTGAGGTGGAGCATTCTGATGAATTAGGCCTTGCCCTATTTGAGTAACAACTTGGCAAAAGGTCTGAAATGCATTCATATCCGGGATGACCGGAGGAACAGGTGCCTGTGGAGCCGGTGGTGGATTATTCTGTGCTGGAGGATCCTGATCCGGCTGAGGTGGCGGCGGGACCTGTGCTGGTGGTGGAGGAATGGGCTCCTGAGCAGCTGGTCGCGCTCTCGGGGGTCTGCCACGTGGCCTCACCATCTGCCTTTATGGTTTAACGTCTATTTAGCATATCGGAGTAAAATCAATTTATTTGACTAAGGACCATAATTCGAAAATTTTAAAATACGGAAGGAAAGGGCACGTCTTACGTCATAGACCTAGCTTCATAGTTCATGATTCTTTATTAAGTTACATCCTAAACCCGGTCTACGTGGTCCTAGTCTAAGGCCATCACTCATCTAAGATCATGACTTAGGTCTAAGATCAAACTTAGATTGCTAAGATCATAACTTAGTCCTACGTTCTGCCCGAAATCTAGAGCCTGGGCTCTGATACCACCTGTAGCGCCCCGCACCCAGCCTCGTCCGGATACGGTGCACCCGCCGTACTTCACTGAGGAGAGTACAAGGCGTCATGCATAACATGCGATCATCCATAACATAAGTCGTGGACTCCCATGCTATCATTCAACATGGTAGTAAAATTTAGGCAGAATAAAAAAGAACTTTTCAAATTAAACATTCATCACTAAGTTACTAAGTTCTCAAAAGTAGTAGTCCCATAAAATAACATAACTGAAATCCAGAGAGTTCAAACATAGTCACGATACAAAACGTCTTGGCCGCACAAAAGTCCTTAGCTTAGCTCCCTTCATATCTTCTCGCCTATGGATAAGGTACCCTCGGCTCATCCTCGATCCATTCTATCTTGGCATTATCTGGCTCTGGAGGAAAAAATAAAGTGTGAGTGATAAAAATCACCCAGCAAGAATACAATAAACGACCATGAAATACGTAAAGAATCATGACATGAATGTATTACCCCAAAAACCTCAAAGAATCATAATTCATACCTGATCTTAAATCCCGAGCTTGCTTGACATTCGGCTTAAGCATTTTTTTAGAGAATGCTATATCATACCTGGTCTTAGATCCTGAACTTACTTGGCGTTCGGCTTAGGCATGTTTTTAGGTAATGCTATACCAATAATAACTTATAACCATTAACTCTAACATGCAATCATGTCCTCATGATCGTGAATTATGCAAGATGCAATGCATGATGTCATGTCATGTCAAAACATCAAAACATCATTTTGGTCCCATAAAGTAACATGTCGTGAAAACAGAGTGTCAGATCAATTAACCCCGGATCTGAGCGGGTCCAGAAGATATCATCAGACCAATTAACCCCGGGTCTGAACGGGTCCAGAACATATATCAGATCAATTAACCCCGGATCTGAACGGGTCCAAAACAGATATCAGATCAATTAACCCCGGATCTGAACGAGTCCAAAACATATCATGTCATCAGACCAATTAACCCCGGGTCTGGAGTCGGGTTAGTCGCATGTTTGGCCGGCAAAGGAATCATGAAGCTTTCTTTAAAAACATGGGACCGTAAAAACTTTTCATGCATAACGAAAATATATTCGCTTGTAAAACTTGATTGCATCATAAAATCCATGAAAATCAGTTTCATGATCATGCGTGATACATGTAGTGATATGGAATGCAAGTCATGACATGGATAATCGTATGCATTCCTTATAGCATGCATGAATTTGAAAGCTAAATACTTCCAGACTTTTACTTCGTATTCATAGGGCGGTTAAGCTAACCAATTAGGTCCATTTCCATAATTTTTTTGTCACAAATACGTTCGGTGGAATCTTAGATACATGCCATAAAAATTTCAAATTATTTTAATAACCATAAAAGGCTCATTCAATTAACTTCCGAAACGGATTAAGTGCTGAAACTGAACAGACATATTCTACTAAAAATTCAATTGCGGCAAATCCGAGATTCGTTTTTCAGAAATTCCAACTCGCACAGATCATAAACATGTGGAATCTAGTATCCTACTAAAATTTAGCCTATTTTCATCTCTCTAGTCCCCTTTCTGAGTCCATAAAATCGTTACTAAACTTCAGGTTGGTTCCAGTGATTTCAGTTGAGCAGTTTGACTAATTAATTCATATAAAATAATCCAGAACTTGTTTTACCAAAATTCCAACTCTCATCTCTGCTACACTCATGGGACTAGCTCTGTGCCAAAAATCAAATTTATTAAAGGTCCACAAGGTCCTCTTTTAATTCGTTGAAACCAGTGATCAATTCTGCCCAGCTCCAGAATTTTCTACTGGAGCAGTTTCACCGCATAATTTCTTAAAAATAATCCTTAGCTTACTTTAACGAAATTCCAACTCTCACTTGGGCTACACTCGTAAGGCTAACTTTTTACCAAAAATTAGCTTCATTGAAAGTCTGTAAGGTCAGTTCTTAAACCATCTAATATGTCACTCTATTCTGTCCATTTCCAGTGGTTTGCTATTTTGTCATCCATCCAAGTCAAATGTCCATGTCTTCACTCAATACTTTGGGCCGAAACTTGTGTGTTGCCTTAACCACATTTTACAACACATATTCAAGCATGCATTCACATTCAAGAGTCATCTTAATCTAAACTTACCAACAACCTCATAAATCTCCTAGCTTTCACATGTATACTTTCCTTAGGACCTTTTGTGTTACATTCACAAGTCAATCTTGACTAGACCTACTTAGGTGAACCTTATTTCACTCTAGGTCAGCCTTATTTCATATAACATATAGGAAAAGACTTCATCTTTAAAGGAATAAATCACATGCAAGGCATTGTTCTTAGGGAATCACTAAGATATAGTCTCAAACTTAAGATATTCAACTAAAGATCATATCTTAAGAACTTCTAAGCATTCAAGTCACAAACTCTTTAAATAAATCATGAGAGATCATTTTATACTTGCCTCTTCAAGCTAAAGCTCTTGTCTTTGCTTGGTTATGGAGTGAGTTGAGTTGAAATCCTTCTCCTTCCTCACCTTGAGCATACGGTTTTGATGGAGAATGGAAGGAAAAGATTAGTTCTTTAGTCAATAGAGAAAATAGGATAGGTTTGAGGTCTAGAGCTTCTTACCAAAATGAGCTTGAGTGGGAAATTCAAGCACCACAATATGTCTCCACCTAAGAAAGTTGAAGGCTTTCACCTATTTAGACCATGGATGTCACGGTTTTGAGGTGAATGAGAGGATTCATGTTAGCTTCATTCTTCACCAAAATAAGAATTCACTTAAGGAAGTTTGGAACAAGACTTACCTGGATGTCTTCTTGAGTCTTGAAAGTGAAGTTGAACTTCTATCCTTGAAGATGAAGGGCCGAAATATTGATGAGGGAGATGAGGGAATTTTTGCTAAGTGTTGCTCTTGCTTGAATGTGTCTTGAGAGGAGTCTCAAGATGACAAGAAGGTAGATGTTTCTAGAAGGGTTTAAAACATGCTAGGGGCTTAGGAAGGGGGGACGGTTTTGGAGGGAGAATTAGGAGGGTTAGGGTTCTCATGAGTGTTGATCAAGGTTAGGTTAGTATAACCTTGGTTACTTTATTCCAACTATGGTTACTTTGGTGCTAACCCAAGTTACTTTATCAAATCATGGTTATCTTAACCTTGGTTTAAGGGAAAAAGTAACCATGGTAGGATTTAAAAATCCTCCATGTCTAGACACTTAAGGGGGCGGTTTTGGTTGGGGTCTTTATGGCCTCAACCATACTACCTCTTTCTTTAATGAGTTGTCTTACTTGTTCCTTAAATGCATGTCTACTTTATTTTCTTTTTATTCTTTGCATAATAACTTCTTGTCTTAATGGTGTAGTAGACTTCAAGTAATTATTTTAACTAATAAAATTGGCTAGAGAATTCTAGAACCCTTACATGTCTTGGCCGAAATTTTTGAGCTTCTTGGGCATCTTGATATTTCTTGAAATTTTAATTCATGTACTATATTGTTTCCTTTATTTTATCATATTCTAAGATTAGTATGTGTATGTATACATACATATACACGCCATGTGCACTATATATATATATATATATATATATATATATATATATATATATATCCTCCTATGTATACGCATGTAGGTATTTATACATTTCGTACACATATATCCTATACACGCGCATACATACATAGTGGTATATATGGTTCATATAACTCTATATTTCATATACTACTTTCTTGAAGTTTCCCTTATTTAATTTGGCTTGGTATCACCTCAATAATAATTAAGTAAAGAGGGTTAAGTTGACTTAAGTAACACACGCTAAAAGAAATTGTCGCTTTTATTCCGTCTCATATTCATAGTTTTCACGTACATGATCGTTGGGGTACAACAGTATTCTTCCTAGATCCTTCAAGAAAACTAAAAATGGAATTTCTTATGTTCATAATCAAGAAATGGATCATGCATGCATCAACTAAAATGAAGTCTCTAACATAAAGTGATGAAAAGTATGTTTGCATGTTCAAGTTGTGTATGAATGTGTACTTTTCTTGGATGGTTTCATCAAGATGACTAGGATGATATTTAGATCTAACATGCATGGCAAAAATGAGTCATAAATAGCCGTTTTAGGGTTGTGTGGAAAGAAGAAACAATCTTTACCCTTCATTTGTCACCTCAATGCAAATTGTAGGAACATGAGTACATTTTCCTAGAAAGTGAACTAAGAACTTCATCAATCATCATCTCCATACATGCATGTGGAGAATTAAATCATCTCCTTTATGTTTATATGTAAGAGAAGGTATTTACATGATTATGGTCATAATATAGTACATTTATTGCACAATATAAATCAATTCATAAAGCATGTCATAAAAGATGTAATCTTTGACAATCAATATCATAGAATCACCATTTACCCTCCAGGACTGGGCGGTTATGACCCTCCATCATAGGCCATGGATTCATCACCATCATCATGATGTGTATCTTGATGATCATGGTCTAAAGAGATGTGGTTCCATAGATGCTACATCCTATGTGCTTGCATGTCACGTTTATCATGATTTCACTATACTTATGGTTCATATGATCATGAATATATATGATGTGATATTATATAAATGAGCATGTTAAAGAAATCGTGGATATTGATTGTTATCATATATAAAATCTTAAAAATGATCATGATAGGAAAATATAAGACTAGATGTTATCAAAATAGTCTCAAGCATGCACACTTTGGAAAATTAATATGGCAATATCCCCTCAACATTCGGCCAATGAACCTAAATCATGTCATGTGGATGTACAAATTGCTATTGGAATATACTTAAGTGATTATGTAAATTAATGATGTGTAAATAAAAGAAAATTTGCCATAAAGTGTCACAATTACAAAATGTTGAAATTCCAAGAATTAGGCATAATTGGTTCCGGCCCAATGGCCATTTTGACACTCAAATTGATGAATTACACTCATGAGACAATCTCTATGTGACTAGATATTTACTATGTGTCATATATATGGAAACTAGCACAATGGAACACTACATGGAATTTAAGAATTACATTGGTACAATTGGACACTTTCGGCCCTAGGCCCAAATTGGGTACTTTGTCATGGATAACTTCTTCCAAGCATAGTCATGTAAATGCATGTATAATATGTGTTGGGATTATATTATCATTAAAATACAAGCATAAATGTTTTACTAGATAGAAAGAGAAATTAAGAAAGGACTTACACCAACTTTCAGCACTAAGGTGTATGGCCCTATCCAACATGATTTATGACCACTTGTACTCTCCTAACTAAATATAAGTATTACATGTGTAATATATGAAGCAAATAGCATAAATGTTTAACACCTCAAAACGAAGAAATTAAATTATGTATGTATGATAACACACGGCCAAAATGGGCAAATTGGCCCACGTAAGACAAGCTAATTGAATAAATATTAGGTAAATACAATTATGAACAAATAAGTATTAATTCCAATCCAGAATAACCATGAAGCTAATTCCAGAAAAGATACCTACATTAAGCATTCCCTCATGCATGTTGTCTTCATGATTTTTAACACAATCAGTTTTATTTACAAACATGTTTATGAAAAGATTTCTCAAGAAAAGTTTTACAGTTTTCATGATTTAAGGAATTGTAATGCAAGACAAATGATTCTATATGACTTATGCATGTATCTGTGGTTGAGTGTAACACCTTGTCAGGGACAAAGGTTCTCTACCTTTTTGTATACGCATGATCTACTGGCTGACTGTAACACCTTGTTCGGGACAAAGGTTCTCTACCTCTCAGTTACATCTACAACGTTCTGTATGGTGAGCTGCCTGATGCTGGTCTTGGGGGAGGATTTCAGGGGCAAAACATGTTATTACAAATTGTAACACTGCGTCCGGTACTCGGGTTCTCTGTTATTACACGTCAACGTTAGCCCTATGTACGTATGATGTAACACCGTGGTTGGACCATCGGGATTTATAGACGGTACTCGTGGCTATTCGGGAAATCATTTGATACGTCATGGGTAATATTCTTATGTTACAAAAAGTGCTATAGCCAATTCAAGTCATGTCATGTTTACGTATGTATGAAATGAAATGTTTTTGAAAGTTTTACGATGCATACGTCACGATCATGTCTCATGAATCCTCTAGCGCCCTAAGTGATGACTCTCATAGTACGAGGTCAAGTACGATTGAAGAACAATAAGGAACAAAACCAAAAATATTGCACATAAGAATGATACTGGGTATAAGCTAAGATAAGAATGATTAAAGGAAGAGTCTGTTTACGTTATGATTCTCTTTATCTATGATATTCGTCTCTTATATGATATCTGTTAGATTTACTGTACTGTTTACCTTTATTGCTTTCCACTAATATCTTCATTCATGTGGTACATTTGATATTTGAGCTATCATTCATAGTATTACCCTTCTTTCCAGTCCCCATGCATGATCCACTTGACGAATCCAGACGGAAATACTTGCTGAGCGATTTGTTATTGCTCACCCCTTTATTTTACCATGCAGACCCACAGGACCCCGAGCCAGAGTTCATAGAGGTGGAGAGCTGACTAGTAGCCAGTAGTGGCGTTTTTTGTATTTGCTATTCAGCTTTGTAGTATGATATTTTGTTCCAGTGATGTACTAATAACATTACTTTGGATGTATTAGGATGTACTTATGTCGATGTTTATTTCTGCTTATGTTACTTTGCTTCCGTTCATCGATACATGTTATGACGATTTGTACATGAATGTTATCGACGACTTGCACTTCTCGTAGCAGAGTACGGCAGGTGGGCGTGCCGAGACCCTAGTCCTGGGCGGGGCACTACAACAGGCTTTAAAATATCTCAGAATTCTTAAAGCACGGTTATAATGTTCAATAGATGGATCATGCATATACTGACTAATGAGACTTACTCAATAACATATATCAGGTCTTGTATGAGACAAATACATTAGTTTACCTGTCAGTCGTTGGTATCTTGGCTTATTAGTTTTATCAGAGTTCCATACCTCTCTGGCCTTGTGTCTTGGTTCCTGGTGTGCTAACAGGTTTACAGTTGGTCATACATGTATCTTCAAGTAGATCAAGAACATACTTCCTCTGAGACAGTTCCAAAGCATTTCTGGGGTGAGGGAGTACTTACTGCCACTCACCTCATTAACAGAATGCCTTCCAAGGTCCTTCTCTTTGATTCCCCTAGACATGTTCTATCCCAATCTTATGGAGAATCAGACCTATTTTTTGAGTTACCTCTGAAGGTGTTTGGGTGTGTTGTGTATAAACATATTCCTGAGCAATTCAGGAGTAAATTGAATATGAGATCTGAGAGGTGTATCTTCCTTGGGTATGCCCTTACTCAGAAGGGATACAAGTGTTATTACCCTAGTACTAGGAAAATGTATGTTTCTCTGGATGTTGTGTTTGATGAAACTGAACCTTATTATGGGACTATCTCCTCTGAATATTATCATGGATCTAAAACTGAGATGTGGAGCATCATAGACATACCTAGTCCTGGAGCTAATAAAGAGAGGTTATTCATCTGAGGGGGAGTGCAACTCTCCATCACAGAGAGATGAATCAGACCTTGATCAGAATATTAGCACGCCAAGAAGTAGGAAGGAGCAGTGAAACCTCTTCCACCTACAGGGAAATAACTCCTATGGGCAACAGGCCCATTGCAATTAGAAAAGGTGTCAGGGCCTTTGTCAAGAAGCTATATCCAATTACCAATTTCATATCATATGACATACTTAGCAACAAGGTCAGAGCCTTTGTCTCTAGCCTTAGCATAACAAAAATTCCAAGAAGCATTCAAGAAGCCCCTGCACTGCCTGAATAGACAGAGGCTGTCCAAGAAGAAATGAATGCACTGCTGAAGAATGAGACTGGGAACTGATTCTAGCAGTTGAAGGCATTAGACCTGTTGAATTTAAGTGGATATTTCCTGCTAAATCTAACTCTGATGGTTCCATAAATAGGTATAAAGAAAGGTTGGTGGCTAAAGGCTTCACTCAAACCTATGGGATAGACTATGAAGAAACCTTTGCACTTGTTGCAAAGCTCAATACTGTAAGGATTCTATTTACTCTTGTTGTAAACCTTGACTGACACTTATTCCAACTTGACATTAAGAATGCATTTTTCGATGGTGAATTGGAAGAAGAAGCGCACACGCACATTCCTTTTGGATTTATGACTGAGTCCAACAAGAATTTAGTGTGTAGACTAAAGAGATCTCTCTATGGCCTAAAACAGTCTAATAGATCTTGGTTTAAAAGATTTAACACTGCTATTATTTCACTTGGTTTTGTACAATGTCACAATGATCACACTTTATTCACTAAATATGTTGACTATATCATCTAATTCTCATTTTAGTATATTTTGATGATATTCTATTCACTTGTAACCACTACACTGGGATCATAAAAATGAAGAAGCAGTTGTCTGAATCTTTTGAGGTTAAAGACTTGGGCCAACCAAGGTACTTCCTTGGTATGGAAGTATCCAGATCATCATAGAGAATCGGTCTGTCTTTTCATTGACATCATGATGGCCCTGGTAACTTCAAAGAGATGTCTGTTTTTTTCCTTTCTGCAACTCCATTCTGCTGTGGAGTATAAGTGCAGGAGGTTTGATGAAGGATTCCTTTGTTTCCAAGATAGTCCTAAACTGATTTTTTAAGATATTCCAATCTATTATCTATTCTTAGGATTTCAATTGAAGCATTGAATTCATTTTGAACCATACTAATAAATCTCTTAATTATGTCACCAAATTCATACTTATGTTTCATCAAAAATACCCAAGTGACTCTGGAGTGGTCATCCACAAATGTAATGAACCACCTGCATTGATATTGGAAACCCTTGAGGGTCCTCAAACATCTGAGTATACAAGACTGAATGGGGAGCTTTTCTCATAATTTTTAGCAGGAAAATTAGTTGTTGTACTCTTACAAATTGGCATTCTTCCCAAAACAGATTCCTTTGATTAATATTGGCAAACAAGGCTGGCATAAGCTGTCTGAGATACAGAAAGTTAGGATGTCCTAATCTCTTATGCCACAACAAAATACTCTCTGTATTCTAACTAGCTGTCATACAAATGCCTAAACTAGTTCGATTACGGAGAGGACTTGATTCTTCAGCTCGAAGAAGGAAAAGTCTATTGACCTTGTTAGCAATGCCAATCATCTTCTTAGAGAAGATCTCCTGAAAATAACATGTAGAAGATGAGAACCTTACTTCAAAGGTGTTATCTTCAGCAATTTGTCTCACAGAAATTAAATTAAAACTTAGTTCTTGAAGCAGCATGTGTAGGTCCTCTCCAGTTACCCATGTTTCAGGCTTGAGACCTCCAAGGTTCAGGATTCCTCCATTGCTCATTGAACCTAGGAGGAGGCCTTCCATTCTTGGCATAGCACCTGTTCTCAGTGTGGCCAACTTTCTTGCAGAACTTGCACGTGGGCTTAGAGTCAGAATTTCTTCTACTATCAAACTGGCTTGGAGGCATATACCTCCTGGTAACATCATTGGCAGCAACATTGTCTATCTATGAAAACTTGGGTTTTGAGATTGCTATAGCAGCCCCTTCAGTGGAAGAGTTGGAGATCATCATCAGTTTTATCATGCACTATTCCTGTCTAATTTCAGAAAATATAGCATTGATTGCTTGAAGAGATTTAGTGCCAAGAATCCTCCCTCATACAGCATCAAATTCCTTGTTCAAGCCTCCCAGGAATTTAAATATTCTTCTTGTCTCTGTGATGATTTTCTACATCTTGTCGGCTTCCTGACTAGGCCATCCGTGAGTATCATGAACATCAAGCTGCTGTTAGATTTGCTTCAATTGTCCAAAGTACACATTAATAGGGGAATCCTCTTGCTTGATGTCATGCAACATGACCTCTAGTTCATAGAATTCTGATACATTGTCAACTTTGGAGTACATCTCCTGTGCTGCTACCCATATTTCAGATGCAGAGTCATAAAGACTGAAGTTGTTACTTACTTCAGTGATCATAGACCCAATCAACCATGACATGATCATGGCATTCTCAGCATTCCAGATTTTGAACTGTGCATCAGTCTCTACAGGAATTTCAGCATCAGATTTGAGATACTCTTCCTTTCCCTTACCACTGGTGAACATTTTTACAACTCTCGACCAAGCCAAATAATTGCTACCATTGAGTTTGTGATGAGTTATGGTAATAGGCGTAGCATCAATGGAGCTTGGATTTGAGTTGACTCCAGATGAGCCTGTAGGACCTGCTATAGGTCTAGCAACTGATGGTGTTTCACTTCCAACGGATTCCTTTATTTGATATTGATCAAATAACAGAAACGTCTACAGATGACACAACTCAGTTTCAAATTTTTAGATGAAACTAAAGATAGCTTCAAGACGAGAGTAATGAACAATGGGAATTTGATCTCAAACACTCAAATGAGCCATTGGCTCTGATACTATATACACAAAATAGCACTTAGAACACTGAAATAACTCAACACAATGAAGAAATATGCTTACTTCATTCAAATGAGGGAAGGGGAAGATATATACACAAACCAGCTACGGCTAGTCAGCCATTGACAGTGACAGCCTCCAATGGATAGTTGGCCGGGTAAAATAAATACCCTAATCTCTTAATTAACAATCAAACTGATGATCATCTTCTATAATGATGTTTAAGCTACGCGACTACATACGTACAACTTAAATGGATACATTGAGGGGGCAAAAAATTAGGCTCTCATAAGGTGTTCGACGTAATAAATAAAGTGCTCGACAAAATGCCTCAGTGAGTTTCTGCTATGGACATTTTCTGCACTATCCTTATGAGTTGTCTTCAATGTATTTTCCTTGTATTCCAACAATAATCGCGAATTGTGTGCCTCGGTCATAATCTCCTTCTTAAGCTCATCAATATTAGGTACGCACAATCTCCCTTGAAACCAAAGGCTGCCATCATCATGAAGCTGAAAATCCTTTACTGGCTCATCTTTCAACTGCTCAGCTATCTTCATCAACTCAGTATCATTCTTCTGCGCCTCCTTACTTCAGTCAATCAGAGTAGGGGTGATCACCAATGTAGCTAGAATATACGCAGTAGATTCAACAACATCCAATCCAAACTCGGCTATCTCCCTCTCAAGTGGCGTCTGTCGGGCATGGCTTGATTTCCTACTCTATGCATCCGCTACCTTGTTCGCCTTACCCGGATGATAATGAATCACGAGATCATAGTCCTTTATCAGTTCGAGCCATCTTCACCTCATGTTCAGGTCTTTCTAGGTGAAAAGATACTTCAGATACTCATGATCCATATACACCTCACATCTTTCACCATATAAGTAGTGTCCCCAGATTTTCAACGTGAACACTACTACTACCAAATCCAAGTCATGGGTAAGGTAATTCTACTCATAGGGTTTCAGCTGTCTAAAAGCATAATCAATTACCTACTCAATCTGAATCAATACGCAGCCTACAAGAAAAGGGTTAATGCACTTATATTTTATGGAAATGTAAAATAATAGAGTTGTTTATTCATTTACCTAACCCATTCTTGGATGCATCACTGTATACTACAAACCTTTCACCGAAAATGGGTTGTGCTAAAACTGGGGCTGAGGTCAATCTCTTCATAAGTTCAACGAAGCTTTGTTCACATGCGACAATTCAGTAAAACTTCGTTTCTTTTGTGCCAATCTAGTCAATGGAACTGCAATTCTGGAGAAACCTTTGACAAACATCTGATAATATCCGGCCAATCCTTAGAAACTTCCGACCTCTATCACATTCGTCGATCTTGGCCGCTCAGTAATGGCCTTGGTCTTCTTACGGTCTACTTATATGCCATCTTCGGAAACAACATGACCCAAGAATGCAACAATGCACAGCCAAAACTTGAACTTACTGAACTTGGCATAGAGCTGCTTCTCTGCAATATATTCAGTACAATCCTCAAGTGCTCAGCGTGTTTTTCTTCATCTGGTGAATATACAAGAATGTCATCGATGAAAACCACCACAAGCTTGTCTAGTTGTTCTCGAAACACCGTATTCATCAAATCCATAAATATTGCTGGGGCATTAATCAACCCGAATGGCATTACCAAGAACTCATAATGGCCATATTGAGTTCGAAAGTGGTCTTAGCAACATCATCTGTTTTGATCTTTAGTTGATGATATCCGGAGCAAAGATAATCTTGCGAACACTTTGGCACCCTGTATGCTACAGTTATAGTTTATATTCATTCATATTAGTGTTAATTAAGTATTTAAATTACTTACCTAAACTAATCAAAGAAGTCATCGATCCTTGGCAGTGGATACTTGTTCTTGATTGTGATTTAATTTAGCTCTCGGTAATCGATGCACAATCTCATACTGTCATCCTTCTTCTTCATGAACAAAACTAGAGCGCCCCAAGGAGATACACTAGGCCATATAAATTTCTTCTCGGTCAACTCTTGTAACTGCACCTTCAGCTCTTTAAATTCTGCTGGTGTCATCCGATACTGTGCTTTAGAAATAAGATCCGCTCCTGGTACAACATTTATCTCAAGCTCTATCTCCTTGTCCGAAGGTAAACTAGGCAAATCATCCGAAAAGACATCCGAAAACTCCTTGACTACCGGAATACTGCCGAGCGTAGGCACCTCTAGCTCGTCGCTAAGGGCATACACAAGGAACCCTTTGTCTCCTTTTTTTGGCTCGGTAGGCTTGAGCTGCTATCAAATATATGTTCTGCAGTGTCTTTCTCAGCTTAGAATTTCTCTGATAGACAACTTCTTCTCAGGTCAGGTATTGATCACTACGTGCTTTCCATGACAGTCGATAGAAGCATGGTGCTTGAATAGCCAAATCCATGCCCAGAATAATGTCAAAGTGCCCAATCTGTATCAGAATAAAGGTAGCATCAAACTTTTGTCCCCTTCCATCTCGATTTTATAATCATTTTACAGGTGATGTGAAATAAGAGTCTGCTTGCCAGCTGCCTGAACATAATAAGGCGTCTCTAACTATGTCGGGCAGCTGCTAAGGTTCTTGGAAAACCTCTTAGACACGAAAGAGTGGCTTGCACCACTATCAAAGAATACATTCGCGGGTACATTATCTAATAATATCGCACCTGAGACAGTTTATAATTCAAGTAGCAAATCTAAATAGGTATAACATAATAGTACTTAAATTTCAAAATTGAATATACCAGTGACTACGTCAGGAGCATCTAGGACTTCTGCATTCGTCATCACATGAACTCGGGTGTTGTCCCGTGAGCGATCCCTCTGTTTTGGAACATTCCTCTACTGTCCATTCCTAGGCACTAAATAGTCTTTCATCATATTGACCAGTCTTACACCAATTAAAACACGCACCGATATTCAGTTGGCAAACTGCGTTGTGTAGTCTCTAGCAAGTAGGGCAACGAAGAATAGCCGGATGTGGTCCAGCCCTGTAATGCTGTGGCTGTGGGGGTCAATGAAACTGCGGCTGACGCTAAAACTGCGGTGGCCACTATGGCTGCTGTCGGTGCTGGGTCTACCACCTGCTCCCCTCTGTGTCTTGGCCCATTGTCTGGATCTATCATCAACAATGTCTCTTGGCCTCTTGCCCTTCATCTCCTCATCGCGTCTCAGAATATCGTGTTCGATGTGATAGCATGCATCTAGTATCTCTCCAAAGTCTCTCGGATTTGCAGTCACAATCCATATGCGAATGCAAAAATTCCAACCCCGCTCGGACTTAATCATCTTTAGACGCTCATCTCCCATAATAGATGGAACGTATCTCCCCGAAGCTGTAAACTGATTAGCATAATCAGTTGCGGTCATACCAGGCACCTGCCTCAAAGACTCAAACATCTCAATCTTTTGCAAGGTCACTGGTGGTGGGATGTAAAACTTATGGAACTCCTCCAGAAAACAAGTCCAAGTGATTGGTAGAGGCAAGTGCTAAACATTTGTCTTCCACCATTGATTGGCCTCTCCAAACAGAAACAGTCATATCACCTGCGCCTTCATCTCATCAGGTGCCTGAATCAACTCAAAGTTATTATGTACCTCATCTACCCATTTCTCGGCTACATTCGGATCTGATTCTCCCTTAAAATTTGAGACTCGGGTCCTCTTCAACTCTCCGTAATAGAAACGAGTACTGTGCTGTGGTGGCGGTGGAGGTGCGGCATGATGATTATTATTATTGTTCCCGACTACCTGGCCAATATGCACTAAAACATTAAGTAGATCCTGATGAAAATCTCACAGATAATGCTGCTGAGGTGGTACTGGCTCAGTATATGATGGTACCGGCTCTGCTGACGGGGGTACCTGTGGCGGAGGAGGTAACTATGTGGGTCTATCACCGCGTGGTCTATCTCGTTGTCATGAAGACATCCTATCGGAGACATTTATCAATTCAACAATTCACAAATACGTTATGAAAATATTTATTCAAATTATTTTCCATATTCCTTAGACAGTATTTCTAGTTATTAGGGTTTTCTCTATATCCATATATTACTTAACTAAAGTAAGGTTATTTTGTGTGTCAACTCTAAACCGTTCCAGTTGACTTAGTCTAAGGCTGAACCCTCGGTCTAAAATCATCACTTAAGTTCTAAAATCATGACTTAAATTCTAATTTGTTTACTTTACTGTTTTCGCCGTGGATCCAGAGCCTTAGGCTCTGATACCACCTGTAGCATCCCGCCCGGAACTAGGGTTCGGCCTGATGCACTTGTTGTACTCTACTACGAGAAGTATAAGGCGTCGATACCATACATGTGCATGTTGAAATGAATCATGAGTCGATATAGCAGAAGCAACATAAAGATAAACATATGACATGCATATAATACAAACCATCATAAGTCCATACAAATAATAATGTACAATGTCTCAAAATAGTCTAAGTACATAATGATAAAAATATCTAACATATCCAAAAAGGTAACTTCGGCATACTTTTTCGCTCATAGGTGACCTAGCTGGGGTTCGTCCTTTATGAATAGTGTGTCAGTGTCCATGTTCTCTACAATGTGATAAGGCAAGTATGAACGATTACATTAATCACCCAGCAAGTAATCCGTCTAGATACGTCATGTGGATCATGCATGGAAGACGAGGTAATAAAATAATAAAGTGTGAATAAGGAACATATCATGTCATGTCTTCAACTTTAATAAATAAAGTGCATGACATAAATGTAACAAATAACATGTATAGTTAACATCATCACAAAAGTAAACATTTTATGCTATCAAACCCACATAAATGCCATTTCTGCACATGTCCATACTTAAAGTCTCAATCAAGGTCTAAGATAATCATCATACTTAATCTTATCATCTAGATGCATGAAATCTCTATACTAGTCATGTAATTGTGATATTCTTACGATGCAATGTCATAAAACGATGCCATAAATATTCCATAACGATGAACGATAAATCATGATATTCATATACATTTTTCCATAAACATGTCCAAAACATAACATTTCATAAACATGTCATTTTCATATGATGGTTATAGCACTTTACCTTGCATGCAAATGATATCGTCATAGTAACGGAATAATCCCTCATATAGTCACATGTACAAAATATGAATCCCGATGCTCCAAACATGGTGTTACATCATAATGTACATAAACTAACGGTGACTCGATATATCGGAGATCCCTTGTCCTCGACAAGGTGTTACACTAGGCTTATAAAGAAACATACTATGTGCCCATGACATCAACCCACTTGGGTTCCGATGTCATGCTGGCCTCCAATCATCAATAACATACTATATACCCATAATACCAACCACATCGGACATGGTACTATGACGGCCTCCAAACTATCATATACATACGATAAGCATGTCATGATATATCTGACTATACGATATAATTCGATATGCAAGGGTGAACTTTTTAAAACATTTCATTGGATGCAAAACTGTATGCATATGACCAGACCTAATTGTGCATTTCATCATCTATATGTTCTTAAACATTCTCATATGATCATGTCATAAAAATCCCACATATATGCATCTAATCCATGCCTTAAATCATGAAAATATACCATCTATTCTCTCCATTCTCACTCTCGGACATGCACCCCCAAAACAGCCCACTTTTATCCTTTTTTCCCCATCAATAGTTCTTTAAAATACACATCTTGCACTTAGTTAAAATGGCCAAAAACACTAATTAAACATTCATTTCATATGCTTTCATACATCATAAAAATATACATAAAATGACCATATTTTCTATCATTGTGTGTTTCATGCATATTTATATTCATAAACATGTGCAAAGCTATTTATTCCACTTTAAAAAGGTTATTAGGCCGTGTACTATATATATGTATACATAAATGGCCTTTTGGCCGAATATACATACATATACATATTGATATTTTTCCATTCATGTAACACTCTTCTTTATTCTATATTTTAGCCTTATGGCCACTTTTTTACATGACATACATATATTGATTCACAACATGTAACAAAGTTTGTTTATTTTTCATTTCTTGGCCTTATGGCCGAATATACATAATGTGTATATGTCACAGAAATCTTTTCTTTTTCACCTCTCTTATATTTTGATTTTGCTATTTATCTCAACTATATGCATACTAGCTTCCATCAACATAATGATTTTGAATGTCATGATAAAATACATAAACATACAAGATGAAGGAAACCATGAAAATAAAGTAAGTAGGCTATAAGCCCTACTTTGGCCGTGTGTATACATATATATAATTAATATGGAGATAATCAAGGAACAACTTTTGTGAGCTAGAATCATAGACATGAATATGATTGCCTCATAACATGCTAAATCAAGGACACAAAAGTTCAAGAAAGTCAAAATCATAAACAAAAACATAAGTGATGATCTTCATAGAAATTTTTGGACCGTAACACCTGCAATAAACACCACTAGAGTAAGAATAGTGGTTACCGAAAATTACACTACTACCCTTAAAAAAATTTCTCAAAACAGAATCAGAGAACTACTCAGATTCAGTATCCGTTTTTGCAAAATTCACAGATCACTGCACACAACTCCAAATATTATGAAACTTTCCCAAAATCAATTTCAATGTCTTGACAGACTCTGTCCAAAAATGAGCTAAAAATACAATATTTTAGCCCTTCAAACAAATAAAAAGATTCCGATGGTCAATCTGGATAGTATTGGATAGAAAGTTGCTGAACTTTGAAAACTTATATCTCTTTAATTACTTAACCAAAAAGGTTGATCTTTATGTCAAAATACTCCTTAGGATGTCTAATTTAATTTTCCAAAAGGCCCTGGCCTGAAACCGTGCTTAATAAAACCAGAATGCATGTTTCTTAGAAACTTGTCAGATTGCAGTAAGAATGGAGCAGTTATTTTTCTAAGACTGAAAGACTAACATTCCTTTGCTCAAATCAAGTGATTCTTGTTGCAAATGAATGATAAAAATTTGAAGTATAACTCCACCAAAATCAAGAATTTTGAAAATGTTTTGCTATTTTATCAAGACGTGTAAAGTTGGGTGAAATATACAAAGAAAAACGGCCAGATGCAGAAAAGTAGAACCAAGACAAGAACACCAAGAATTTATCCTGGTTCGGTCAATGTGACCTACTCCAGTCCCAAGGAACACCTTTCCTCAGATTTTACTATAAATCAAACACCAATACAACAAGAACCGATATTGATCCTTGGGATATACACTAGCCCTATTCAAAACTTGGATTATCACCTCTATGTAACTTTGGTTGCAACACCTCAAACACCTATTCATATTGCCTTATATACTTGGCTAATCAATCTCACAAAATATGAACCAATAGGTGTATAATGTATCTATAGAACAACTACCAATGGAACACCTTAGCTACACAAAGAATGAATCAAGAAATAAAGAAGAGAATAGCAACACAACGAACTTCAACTTTTGATTTCAAGTGTGTAACTTCTCTTCTTCACCTTGCCTTCTATTTATAATGTGAGTTGAGCCTTGAAGATAAGAATGCCAATGTGTCATAGCCTTCCATCAATGCTTAAGTGTCTTCACATCATTGGTTGGCCACATAAACACCTTGTATACTTGGCAACATGAAGCAACATGATTGGTCCACCATTGCACTTGTAATGACCGATTTTTCCACCTTGAAAATGTCTTGAAATTCATGAAGATAATATGAAGGATTAAGATCGCATATTCCATCCAAGATTACCTCAAATCTTTAGCATGATAATAGGCCATGTGATGATGAAAAATTTCAGATAAAACAGCTCCAAACAGCCTTTAGTAGCAGTTGGTTTCAAACATGGTTTCTAAGTTGGCAACTTTTGCCAACTAGCTTGTATTTGGTTGGTCCAAGTGGTATAATCTTGTACAAATATCACAATATGAATAAAAAACTTTGCCATGGGATTATACACGTTTTTGAGGCAATAATATGTGTACAACCTGAGATTTAATGAAGAGAAAGCAATAGATAAAATTGACAAGACTTTGTCAACATATATTTCAAAATTCCCACATTTTTTCCTTCTAATTTGTGCTGAATTTTATACAAATAACACCTTCAAATTCTCTGCAAAAATATGATTAAGAATCCCCAATAATATATCCGTAAGAGTCTTCAAGAAGAAAATAGAATGTGACATCGAAATTCGTCACATATCCCGCTGCTGTCGATAATATCACCAAATAAAGGATAAAATAGATAACCACCAGATATTCTTCAAGAAAACCATAAATAAGTTCCAAAATGCAGATAATATGATACTCAAGAGATGTCCTTGAGTAAAATGACCAAACTGCCCTTGGGAGGTAAAATGACGAAAATACCTCTGGTGATAGAAAACTCCAAAAATAACACAGATGGTCAGAAATAAATATGATAACACCTTCATAGTGATGAGTGAGATATAAATGAGTCCTTGAATCATTTTCTTCATATCAAGTACCTACAAGAACTCAAAATACCACTTTTATCTTTTTTTTGGTAAGTTATAGAAACTTCCAAGACACATTAGTTACAAGACATAATTATATTCATCAAAATCACATAATAAAAACACAATAATCATATATGAACATTGTACAAATTAAAACAACTATTTTATAACATTTTAGAAAAAATGTTTTTAAAAAAAGCCTAGACATCGATCGATCAAAGTACCTCTGTTTGAGAGATCGATGTCTCACAGTGAGGCCCAGATTTTGAATCTGCCCTACATCGATCGATTGATGTGAGGGATTCATGTATACATCGATCGATAATATGAAGGATTAAGTTGGCCACATAAACACCTTGTATACTTGGCAACATGAAGCAACATGATTGGTCCACCATTGCACTTGTAATGACCGATTTTTCCACCTTGAAATTGTCTTGAAATTCATGAAGATAATATGAAGGATTAAGATGGCATATTCCATCCAAGATTACCTCAAATCTTTGGCATGATAATAGGCCATGTGATGATGAAAAATTTTAGATAAAACAGCTCCAAACAGCCTGTAGTAGCAGTTGGTTTCAAACATGGTTTCTAAGTTGGCAACTTTTGCCAACTAGCTTGTATTTGGTTGGTCCAAGTGGTGTAGTCTTGTACAAATATCACAATATGAATAAAAAAAACTTTTCCATGGGATTATACACGTTTTTGAGGCAATAATATGTGTACAACCTGAGATTTAATGAAGAGAAAGCAATAGATAAAATTGACAAAACTTTGTCAACATATATTTCAAAATTCCCACATTTTTTCCTTCTAGTTTGTGCTGAATTTTATACAAATAACACCTTCAAATTCTCTGCAAAAATATGATTAAGAATCCCCAATAATATATCCGTAAGAGTATTCAAGAAGAAAATAGAATGTGACATCGAAATTCGTCACATATCCCGCTGCTGTCGATAATATCACCAAATAAAGGATAAAATAGATAACCACAAGATATTCTTCAACAAAACCATAAATAAGTTCCAAAATGCATATAATATGATACTCAAGAGATGTCCTTGAGTAAAATGACCAAACTGCGCTTGGGAGGTAAAATGACGAAAATACCTCTGGTGATAGAAAACTCCGAAAATAACCCAGATAGTCAGAAATAAATATGATAACACCTTCATAGTGATGAGTGAGATATAAATGAGTCCTTGAATCATTTTCTCCATATCAAGTACCTACAAGAACTCAAAATACCACTTTTATCTTTTTTTGGTAAGTTGTAGAAACTTCCAAGACACATTAGTCACAAGACATAATTATATTCATCAAAATCACATAATAAAAACACAATAATCATATATGAACAATGTACAAATTAAAACAACTATTTTATCACATTTTAGAAAAAATGTTTTTAAAAAAAGCCTAGACATCGATCGATCAAAGTACCTCTGCTTGAGAGATCGATGTCTCACAGTGAGGCCCAGATTTTGAATCTGCCCTACATCGATCGATTGATGTGAGGGATTCATGTATACATCGATCGATAATATGAAGGATTAAGTTGGCCACATAAACACCTTGTATACTTGACAACATGAAGCAACATGATTGGTCCACCATTGCACTTGTAATGACCGATTTTTCCACCTTGAAATTGTCTTGAAATTCATGAAGATAATATGAAGGATTAAGATGGCCTATTCCATCCAAGATTACCTCAAATCTTTGGCATGATAATAGGCCATGTGATGATGAAAAATTTTAGATAAAACAGCTCCAAACAGCCTTTAGTAGCAGTTGGTTTCAAACATGGTTTCTAAGTTGGCAACTTTTGCCAACTAGCTTGTATTTGGTTGGTCCAAGTGGTATAATCTTGTACAAATATCACAATATGAATAAAAAAACTTTGCCATGGGATTATACACGTTTTTGAGGCAGTAATATGTGTACAACCTGAGATTTAATGAAGAGAAAGCAATAGATAAAATTGACAAGACTTTGTCAATATATATTTCAAAATTCCCACATTTTTTCCTTCTAAATTGTGGTGAATTTTATACAAATAACACCTTCAAATTCTCTGCAAAAATATGATTAAGAATCCCCAATAATATATCCGTAAGAGTCTTCAAGAAGAAAATAGAATATGACATCGAAATTCGTCACATATCCCGCTGCTGTCGATAATATCACCAAATAAAGGATAAAATAGATAACCACCAGATATTCTTCAAGAAAACCATAAATAAGTTCCAAAATGCAGATAATATGATACTCAAGAGATGTCCTTGAGTAAAATGACCAAACTGCCATTGGGAGGTAAAATGACGAAAATACCTCTGGTGATAGAAAACTCCGAAAATAACCCAGATAGTCAGAAATAAATATGATAACACCTTCATAGTGATGAGTGAGATATAAATGAGTCCTTGAATCATTTTCTCCATATCAAGTACCTATAAGAACTCAAAATACCACTTTTATCTTTTTTTGGTAAGTTGTAGAAACTTCCAAGACACATTAGTCACAAGACATTATTATATTCATCAAAATCACATAATAAAAACACAATAATCATATATGAACAATGTACAAATTAAAACAACTATTTTATCACATTTTAGAAAAAATGTTTTTAAAAAAAGCTTAGACATCGATCGATCAAAGTACCTCTGCTTGAGAGATCGATGTCTCACAGTGAGGCCCAGATTTTGAATCTGCCCTACATCGATCGATTGATGTGAGGGATTCATGTATACATCGATCGATAATATGAAGGATTAAGTTGGCCACATAAACACCTTGTATACTTGCAACATGAAGCAACATGATTGGTCCACCATTGCACTTGTAATGACCGTTTTTTCCACCTTGAAATTGTCTTGAAATTCATGAAGATAATATGAAGGATTAAGATGGCATATTCCATCCAAGATTATCTCAAATCTTTGGCATTATAATAGGCCATGTGATGATGAAAAATTTCAGATAAAACAGCTCCAAACAGCCTTTAGTAGCAGTTGGTTTCAAACATGGTTTCTAAGTTGGCAACTTTTGCCAACTAGCTTGTATTTGGTTGGTCCAAGTGGTGTAATCTTGTACAAATATCACAATATGAATAAAAACTTTTCCATGGGATTATACACGTTTTTGAGGCAATAATATGTGTACAACCTGAGATTTAATGAAGAGAAAGCAATAGATAAAATTGACAAGACTTTGATCAACATATATTTCAAAATTCCCACATTTTTTCCTTCTAATTTGTGGTGAATTTTATACAAATAACACCTTCAAATTCTCTGCAAAAATATGATTAAGAATCCCCAATAATATATCCGTAAGAGCCTTCAAGAAGAAAATAGAATGTGACATCGAAATTCGTCACATATCCCGCTGCTGTCGATAATATCACCAAATAAAGGATAAAATAGATAACCACCAAATATTCTTCAAGAAAACCATAAATAAGTTCCAAAATGCAGATAATATGATACTCAAGAGATGTCCTTGAATAAAATGACCAAATTGCCCTTGGGAGGTAAAATGACGAAAATACCTCGGTGATAGAAAACTCCGAAAATAACCCAGATGGTCAGAAATAAATATGATAACACCTTCATAGTGATGAGTGAGATATAAATGAGTCCTTGAATCATTTTCTCCATATCAAGTACCTACAAGAACTCAAAATACCACTTTTATCTTTTTTTGGTAAGTTGTAGAAACTTCCAAGACACATTAGTCACAAGACATAATTATATTCATCAAAATCACATAATAAAAACACAATAATCATATATGAACAATGTACAAATTGAAACAACTATTTGATCACATTTTAGAAAAAAAGGTTTAAAAAAAAGCCTAGACATCGATCGATCAAAGTACCTCTGCTTGAGAGATCGATGTCTCACAGTGAGGCCCAGATTTTGAATCTGCCCTACATCGATCGATTGATGTGAGGTATTCATGTATACATCGATCGATAATATGAAGGATTAAGTTGGCCACATAAACACCTTGTATACTTGGCAACATGAAGCAACATGATTGGTCCACCATTGCACTTGTAATGACCGATTTTTCCACCTTGAAATTGTCTTGAAATTCATGAAGATAATATGAAGGATTAAGATGGCATATTCCATCCAAGATTACCTCAAATCTTTGGCATGATAACAGGCCATGTGATGATGAAAAATTTCAGATAAAACAGCTCCAAATAGCCTTTAGTAGCAGTTGGTTTCAAACATGGTTTCTAAGTTGGCAACTTTTGCCAACTAGCTTGTATTTGGTTGGTCCAAGTGGTATAATCTTGTACAAATATCACAATATGAATAAAAAAACTTTGTCATGGGATTATACACGTTTTTGAGGAAATAATATGTGTACAACCTGAGATTTAATGAAGAGAAAGCAATAGATAAAATTGACAAGACTTTGTCAACATATATTTCAAAATTCCCACATTTTTTCCTTCTAAATTGTGGTGAATTTTATACAAATAACACCTTCAAATTCTCTGCAAAAATATGATTAAGAATCCCCAATAATATATCCGTAAGAGTCTTCAAGAAGAAAATAGAATATGACATCGAAATTCGTCACATATCCCGCTGCTGTCGATAATATCACCAAATAAAGGATAAAATAGATAACCACCAGATATTCTTCAAGAAAACCATAAATAAGTTCCAAAATGCAGATAATATGATACTCAAGAGATGTCCTTGAGTAAAATGACCAAATTGCCCTTGGGAGGTAGAATGACGAAAATACCTCGGTGATAGAAAACTCCGAAAATAACCCAGATGGTCAGAAATAAATATGATAACACCTTCATAGTGATGAGTGAGATATAAATGAGTCCTTGAATCATTTTCTCCATATCAAGTACCTACAAGAACTCAAAATACCACTTTTATCTTTTTTTGGTAAGTTGTAGAAACTTCCAAGACACATTAGTCACAAGACATAATTATATTCATCAAAATCACATAATAAAAACACAATAATCATATATGAACAATGTACAAATTGAAACAACTATTTGATCACATTTTAGAAAAAAAGGTTTAAAAAAAAGCCTAGACATCGATCGATCAAAGTACCTCTGCTTGAGAGATCGATGTCTCACAGTGAGGCCCAGATTTTGAATCTGCCCTACATCGATCGATTGATGTGAGGGATTCATGTATACATCGATCGATAATATGAAGGATTAAGTTGGCCACATAAACACCGTGTATACTTGGCAACATGAAGCAACATGATTGGTCCACCATTGCACTTGTAATGACCGATTTTTCCACCTTGAAATTGTCTTGAAATTCATGAAGATAATATGAAGGATTAAGATGGCATATTCCATCCAAGATTACCTCAAATCTTTGGCATGATAATAGGCCATGTGATGATGAAAAATTTCAGATAAAACAGCTCCAAACAGCCTTTAGTAGCAATTGGTTTCAAACATGGTTTCTAAGTTGGCAACTTTTGCCAACTAGCTTGTATTTGGTTGGTCCAAGTGGTATAATCTTGTACAAATATCACAATATGAATAAAAAAACTTTACCATGGGATTATACACGTTTTTGAGGCAATAATATGTGTACAACCTGAGATTTAATGAAGAGAAAGCAATAGATAAAATTGACAAGACTTTGTCAACATATATTTCAAAATTCCCACATTTTTTCCTTCTAAATTGTGGTGAATTTTATACAAATAACACCTTCAAATTCTCTGCAAAAATATGATTAAGAATCCCCAATAATATATCCGTAAGAGTCTTCAAGAAGAAAATAGAATATGACATCGAAATTCGTCACATATCCCGCTGCTGTCGATAATATCACCAAATAAAGGATAAAATAGATAACCACCAGATATTCTTCAAGAAAACCATAAATAAGTTCCAAAATGCAGATAATATGATACTCAAGAGATGTCCTTGAGTAAAATGACCAAATTGCCCTTGGGAGGTAAAATGACGAAAATACCTCGGTGATAGAAAACTCCGAAAATAACCCAGATGGTCAGAAATAAATATGATAACACCTTCATAGTGATGAGTGAGATATAAATGAGTCCTTGAATCATTTTCTCCATATCAAGTACCTACAAGAACTCAAAATACCACTTTTATCTTTTTTTGGTAAGTTGTAGAAACTTCCAAGACACATTAGTCACAAGACATAATTATATTCATCAAAATCACATAATAAAAACACAATAATCATATATGAACAATGTACAAATTGAAACAACTATTTGATCACATTTTAGAAAAAAAGGTTTAAAAAAAAGCCTAGACATCGATCGATCAAAGTACCTCTGCTTGAGAGATCGATGTCTCACAGTGAGGCCCAGATTTTGAATCTGCCCTACATCGATCGATTGATGTGAGGGATTCATGTATACATCGATCGATAATATGAAGGATTAAGTTGGCCACATAAACACCTTGTATACTTGGCAACATGAAGCAACCTGATTGGTCCACCATTGCACTTGTAATGACCGATTTTTCCACCTTGAAATTGTCTTGAAATTCATGAAGATAATATGAAGGATTAAGATGGCATATTCCATCCAAGATTACCTCAAATCTTTGGCATGATAATAGGCCATGTGATGATGAAAAATTTCAGATAAAACAGCTCCAAACAGCCTGTAGTAGCAGTTGGTTTCAAACATGGTTTCTAAGTTGGCAACTTTTGCCAACTAGCTTGTATTTGGTTGGTCCAAGTGGTGTAATCTTGTACAAATATCACAATATGAATAAAAAAACTTTGCCATGGGATTATACACGTTTTTGAGGCAATAATATGTGTACAACTTGAGATTTAATGAAGAGAAAGCAATAGATAAAATTGACAAGACTTTGTCAACATATATTTCAAAATTCCCACATTTTTTCCTTCTAATTTGTGGTGAATTTTATACAAATAACACCTTCAAATTCTCTACAAAAATATAATTAAGAATCCCCAATAATATATCCGTAAGAGTCTTCAAGAAGAAAATAGAATGTGACATCGAAATTCGTCACATATCCCGCTGCTATCGATAATATCACCAAATAAAGGATAAAATAGATAACCACCAGATATTCTTCAAGAAAACCATAAATAAGTTCCAAAATGCGTATAATATGATACTCAAGAGATGTCCTTGAGTAAAATGACCAAACTGCCCTTGGGAGGTAAAATGACGAAAATACCTCTGGTGATAGAAAACTCCGAAAATAACCCAGATAGTCAGAAATAAATATGATAACACCTTCATAGTGATGAGTGAGATATAAATGAGTCCGTGAATCATTTTCTCCATATCAAGTACCTACAAGAACTCAAAATACCACTTTTATCTTTTTTGGTAAGTTGTAGAAACTTCCAAGACACATTAGTCACAAGACATAATTATATTCATCAAAATCACATAATAAAAACACAATAATCATATATGAACAATGTACAAATTAAAACAACTATTTTATCACATTTTATAAAAAATGTTTTTAAAAAAAGCCTAGACATCGATCGATCAAAGTACCTCTGCTTGAGAGATCGATGTCTCACAGTGAGGCCCAGATTTTGAATCTGCCCTATATCGATCGATTGATGTGAGGGATTCATGTATACATCGATCGATAATATGAAGGATTAAGTTGGCCACATAAACACCTTGTATACTTGGCAACATGAAGCAACATGATTGGTCCACCATTGCACTTGTAATGACCGATTTTTCCACCTTGAAATTGTCTTGAAATTCATGAAGATAATATGAAGGATTAAGATGGCATATTCCATCCAAGATTACCTCAAATCTTTGGCATGATAATAGACCATGTGATGATGAAAAATTTCAGATAAAACAGCTCCAAAGAGCCTTTAGTAGCAGTTGGTTTCAAACATGGTTTCTAAGTTGGCAACTTTTGCCAACTAGCTTGTATTTGGTTGGTCTAAGTGGTATAATCTTGTACAAATATCACAATATGAATAAAAAAACTTTTCCATGGGATTATACACGTTTTTGAGGCAATAATATGTGTACAACCTGAGATTTAATGAAGAGAAAGCAATAGATAAAATTGACAAGACTTTGTCAACATATATTTCAAAATTCCCACATTTTTTCCTTCTAAATTGTGGTGAATTTTATGCAAATAACACCTTCAAATTCTCTGCAAAAATATGATTAAGAATCCCCAATAATATATCCGTAAGAGTCTTCAAGAAGAAAATAGAATATGACATCGAAATTCGTCACATATCCCGCTGCTGTCGATAATATCACCAAATAAAGGATAAAATAGATAACCACCAGATATTCTTCAAGAAAACCATAAATAAGTTCCAAAATGCAGATAATATGATACTCAAGAGATGTCCTTGAGTAAAATGACCAAAGTGCCCTTGGGAGGTAAAATGACGAAAATACCTCTGTTGATAGAAAACTCCGAAAATAACCCAGATGGTCAGAAATAAATATGATAACACCTTCATAGTGATGAGTGAGATATAAATGAGTCCTTGAATCATTTTCTCCATATCAAGTACCTATAAGAACTCAAAATACCACTTTTATCTTTTTTTGGTAAGTTGTAGAAACTTACAAGACACATTAGTCACAAGACATTATTATATTCATCAAAATCACATAATAAAAACACAATAATCATATATGAACAATGTACAAATTAAAACAACTATTTTATCACATTTTAGAAAAAATGTTTTTTAAAAAAAGCTTAGACATCGATCGATCAAAGTACCTCTGCTTGAGAGATCGATGTCTCACAGTGAGGCCCAGATTTTGAATCTGCCCTACATCGATCGATTGATGTGAGGGATTCATGTATACATCGATCGATAATATGAAAGATTAAGTTGGCCACATAAACACCTTGTATACTTGGCAACATGAAGCAACATGATTGGTCCACCATTGCACTTGTAATGACCGTTTTTTCCACCTTGAAATTGTCTTGAAATTCATGAAGATAATATGAAGGATTAAGATGGCATATTCCATCCAAGATTATCTCAAATCTTTGGCATTATAATAGGCCATGTGATGATGAAAAATTTCAGATAAAACAGCTCCAAACAGCCTTTAGTAGCAGTTGGTTTCAAACATGGTTTCTAAGTTGGCAACTTTTGCCAACTAGCTTGTATTTGGTTGGTCCAAGTGGTGTAATCTTGTACAAATATCACAATATGAATAAAAAAACTTTGCCATGGGATTATACACGTTTTTGAGGCAATAATATGTGTACAACCTGAGATTTAATGAAGAGAAAGCAATAGATAAAATTGACAAGACTTTGTCAACATATATTTCAAAATTCCCACATTTTTTCCTTCTAATTTGTGGTGAATTTTATACAAATAACACCTTCAAATTCTCTGCAAAAATATGATTAAGAATCCCCAATAATATATCCGTAAGAGCCTTCAAGAAGAAAATAGAATGTGACATCGAAATTCGTCACATATCCCGCTGCTGTCGATAATATCACCAAATAAAGGATAAAATAGATAACCACCAGATATTCTTCAAGAAAACCATAAATAAGTTCTAAAATGCAGATAATATGATACTCAAGAGATGTCCTTGAGTAAAATGATCAAACTGCCCTTGGGAGATAAAATGACGAAAATACCTCGGTGATAGAAAACTCCGAAAATAACCCAGATGGTCAGAAATAAATATGATAACACCTTCATAGTGATGAGTGAGATATAAATGAGTCCTTGAATCATTTTCTCCATATCAAGTACCTACAAGAACTCAAAATACCACTTTTATCTTTTTTTGGTAAGTTGTAGAAACTTCCAAGACACATTAGTCACAAGACATAATTATATTCATCAAAATCACATAATAAAAACACAATAATTATATATGAACAATGTACAAATTAAAACAACTATTTTATCACATTTTAGAAAAAATGTTTAAAAAAAAGCCTAGACATCGATCGATCAAAGTACCTCTGCTTGAGAGATCGATGTCTCACAGTGAGGCCCAGATTTTGAATCTGCCCTACATCGATCGATTGATGTGAGGGATTCATGTATACATCGATCGATAATATGAAGGATTAAGTTGGCCACATAAACACCGTGTATACTTGGCAACATGAAGCAACATGATTGGTCCACCATTGCACTTGTAATGACCGATTTTTCCACCTTGAAATTGTCTTGAAATTCATGAAGATAATATGAAGGATTAAGATGGCATATTCCATCCAAGATTACCTCAAATCTTTGGCATGATAATAGGCCATGTGATGATGAAAATTTCAGATAAAACAGCTCCAAACAGCCTTTAGTAGCAATTGGTTTCAAACATGGTTTCTAAGTTGGCAACTTTTGCCAACTAGCTTGTATTTGGTTGGTCCAAGTGGTATAATCTTGTACAAATATCACAATATGAATAAAAAAACTTTACCATGGGATTATACACGTTTTTGAGGCAATAATATGTGTACAACCTGAGATTTAATGAAGAGAAAGCAATAGATAAAATTGACAAGACTTTGTCAACATATATTTCAAAATTCCCACATTTTTTCCTTCTAGTTTGCGGTGAATTTTATACAAATAAGACCTTCAAATTCTCTGCAAAAATATGATTAAGAATCCCCAATAATATATCCGTAAGAGTCTTCAAGAAGAAAATAGAATGTGACATCGAAATTCGTCACATATCCCGCTGCTGTCGATAATATCACCAAATAAAGGATAAAATAGATAACCACCAGATATTCTTCAAGAAAACCATAAATAAGTTCCAAAATGCAGATAATATGATACTCAAGAGATGTCCTTGAGTAAAATGACCAAACTGCCCTTGGGAGGTAAAATGACGAAAATACCTCTGGTGATAGAAAACTCTAAAAATAACCCAGATGGTCAGAAATAAATATGATAACACCTTCATAGTGACGAATGCGATATAAATGAGTCCTTGAATCATTTTCTCCATATCAAGTCCCTACAAGACTCAAAATACCGCTTTTGCCTTTTTTTGCAAGTTGTAGAAACTTCTAAGGCACATTAGTCATAAGACATAATGATATTCATCAAAATCACATAATAAAAACACAATAATCATATATGAACCATGTACAAATGAAAACAACCATTTTATCATATTTTAGAAAAATGTTTCTCAAAACCCTAGAAATCCATCGATCGAAGTACCTCTGCTTGAGAGATTGATGTCTCACAGTGAGGTCCAAATTTTGAATCTGCCCTACATCGATCGATTGATGTGAGGGATCGATGTATGTGTCTGAGGTTTAGAAATCGATATCTCACAGTAAGGTTTTAGTTTTCCTCTGCCTTACATAGATCGATCGATGTAAGGGATTGATATACATTGATCGATGTGAGGGATCGATGTACATCGATCGATCGAAGTGCATAAGCTTGAGAGATCGATGTCATTTTTCTTCACTTATTCAACTTTTATCATTTATAACACCATGTGTGACATTCTTAACTATTCAACATTTAAAATCAAGGCTTTGAAAATTATCCAAATATACTACTCAACAGAAAACATATGAACATCTGCATAAAAATGTCTTCTTAGTGATCTTTTCCTAACATATCATATATCTTCATTTTCTTTCTTTAATTTCTACCTACATCGCATATGAGTGTTCATTTCATTTCATTTGTACATATAAGTCCATTTTTCCCTATAATAACCCAATTTATATATGTCATATATCACACTATATGCATCACTTAGAAACATAGCTTTTTCATATTATAGATACTAAAACATTGAACATACATCATGAATGATCTAACTTTATATGAACATATATACTTAGATCTTTGGAAATCCATGAAAGAACTAGGAAGATTACTTGCCTTTCTCACTTAATCTTAGAAGAAACGTGAAGATTTGTTCAATTGGCTTGAAGAAAACCTTCCCTTTATTGACTTAATAAGCCACAAGTTTGACACCAAAATGGAGAGGTTAGTGAGCAACCATGGAAATGAATAAATGGAAGAAGTTAAACTCATTTATCATAAAGTTCTTACCTTGCTACTCTTTGATTCTTGGCTCAAAAAGGTTTGGTCTCTTTCTTTATGTATGAAAGAGGATGTTGTAGCTATTGTTTTGGATGATTGTATGAGATGAAGAGAAGAAAATTCCTTCTTGGTTCCTTCTTGGTAACTATTGGCCAAGAGAAAAAAGATGGGGTTGGAAGACTTGTTTTCTTGCTTGGGAGAGGAAAGAGAGTGTTTAGGAGATGATAACTTTGGCTAAGTGTGAAATGGTAATAAGAAGATAGCCTTCTCTCTTCTATAAGGATTAGACAGTTGGAAGCCGTTGGAGTGGGGGAGGAAGACTTTATCATGAAGCTGGAAGATTGATGGGAGAAGATGAAATAGTTGTTGTCTTGAAAGTGCAAGACAATTGAGTGAAGAAAAGAAAAAAATCTTCTCCTCCATTGGACTAGAGTGACTGGTTGTGAGGAGGGAAAAGTGGGTTGGGTTGGTTTGGATGAGAGGTGTAAGAAGGTGTAAGAAGGTGTAAGAGAGTGGAAGACTTTTTGGTGAATGAAATGATGGGTTTCTTGTGGAAGAAAAATCTTCTTCCCCTTTATTTAGGCATGGCCGAAATTTGTGGGTGGGAGTGAGTAGAATATAACAAAATTTATTATTTGGTTTCTACACTTGCTGTTTTGTTGATGTATTAATCTAACCACAATTTCTTCTTCCTTTTCCTATCCTTGATCGCCCCTATTATGCACACATATATATGAGAGAGAGTGTGTGTGTATATTATATAATTTTTCTACTTATCTAAAATATCTACTCATGTCTTGCTTTCTTTTTTCTTTTATTTGAATAACCCTAATTTCTTGTGTCATGTATTTTGTTTTGTTTTAATTTACCCTAATACTTAAGTTGTTACATATAAGTCTTGTTTTAATTCTTATTATGTAATCGTAACGTTCGTTATCAAATTTCATCGCATATCGATATTTCATATGTTTTAATACTCACGCAAAATTTACACGTATTTAAATACGATATTAGACACCTATGACGTAACGAAATTTTTCCGGGACGTAACAGTAAAGGTATTGATTGATTCTGTGCAAGTAAAACAAAAGATGCCACAAGGAAATACATCACAAGAAAACAATTTTATTTTCCACTGGTGTACGGCACGTGAAGAAGAACGCTATTACAGATTTCGTTAGCTGGATTTCTGACTTCTCTTTTAACTTTTCTGTTCTATGTTTCCATTGGAACTTGTACTTCAGTATTTCTGACTTCTCTTTTAACTTTTCTGTTCTATGTTTCCATTGGAACTTGTACTTGTTCTGAAGAAATTATAATTTTTTCTTTGTTTTTGACTGGGATCATTAAAAGTTTTATTTTCTCCTTGCTATTTTGTTAAAATTTCAATTCTTAGTTAAGTAAATATTTGCTCCTTATTTATCATTGATTATGTTGTGTATCTTTTAAATAGAGTCGTATCATGCCTTTATAAAATTATGATCTTTTTGACTTTTAATTATGTAAACTATGAGTTATACTGATAATGCCACGGTGTAAATGAACGACGAGATACAAATTCTTTTTTCCTTTTGAATGGTTTGCACTTTTTTCCCGCAATTATTTGATGGCATGATCAATTATGAACGTTTGGAACCTACGGATACGAACAACCAACAAAAAACATATTTTAAAACCGGTTAGCTATTTTTCTTTTAAGTATTAGGAAATAAGGGAAAATAAAACTCATGCATGCATTAAAAAGACCCACACAGAATTTATTAAAGAAAAAAGAAAAGGAAAAAGGAGAATCCACAATTATTCAAATTCTAGCTGTCAAAATTTAGGAAAAAATCTATAACTTGTATTGTCCAATAGGCATGATTTTATATGGACTAAATGGCATATAACTACGTTCAAACTCGGATATCATTGGCGTATGCATCTTTTAAACAAGATACAATTTGTTGACGTATATTGCAATGATAAAGAACTAAGTGGGAAAAAAAAAACAAAAAACGGTTGAGATATTCAAGTTTGAATCATTTTTCGAATTAAAAAAAAAAGATAAAACAATTCACTCGGTCATAAAACGCGTAAGTACTTGCCCAAGTATGGAGCGCGTTGATACATGGGAGCTTGTGGAGGCAATTGCTTGTTCAGAAGATGCGACAATGTGGGTTATGGGAAATTTGCAGAATTCATGGCAACCGGGGTAATGGCATATACGAATGGCGTTATGTCTTTTCGCGAAGCTTTGTCCACGATATGGTACTGGAGAAATCAGCTGATACATGGTCATATACTACAACTTCCCCCTCCCAATCAAGTTGTTCGTGATATTATGAGTCGTTTATGTTTACAATAGTCTGTAAATATTTCTGGCAGGACAAGTTTGTAGGCTAGGAGTAGTCTGTACCGTAACATTATTGTAAACGTTTGAATATTTTGTTGAAATAAAAAAGCCCCTTCCTCGGAAAAAAGTACTTGACCAAGTTATTTTGCACGTTAAGCAGTTTTTCTAGTGAAGTAGATACTAAATAGACTAAAAAGATGAAAACACACGCGCGCACACACAAAAAAAAAAGCAAAAAAAAAACGGTGCAGTTCCAACGTATAGTGAAAAAGAAATCATTATAAGAAAATACAATAATACATTGATAAATTGTGATAATAGTGGACGCCTACATTTGATGCAAATTTCTCCGATCTTGTTCTAGCAGATGATATTGTCTAATATTTTGTTGCAATCTTGTCCTACATGGACAAAGGATCAAAAAAAATAAATAAAATATTATCATTATTAGAGCCAAAATAGGGGATGTTAACTATTTTGACGACGTTATCATGGACAAAGAATTTCAATGAAGTATGATATTAATATTTTTGATCCTATAATGGACAAGACCATTCTAATATATGTTATATTAATTTAGATTAACCATTTTGAGGTAAACAAAATGCATATCACATTGATCTTTACTGCCGTTAGACTCATAATAACATCGTGATGTGCCAAGTCAGTGAGTCGTTTGGTGTCTATAATTTGATCGAAATCATCAATTATTGAGCAACAAACTTTCAAGTTTTGAGCTATTCTCTCCAAATTCTAGTTATTCAACTAAAGGGAGAAAGAGCATGTCCAAGCTTATTCGTTCGGTTTGCTTTTGCTCATATCTTCTGGTAAGTCATCACTGCCCCTATTTCTACACTTTGATACTCATCAAATCAAGTTGTTAATCTAGTTCTTATTATTGTTGTATAATCATCGCTGTCGGAACATATACTTTTTTTTTTTTTTGGTCATCGTCGGAACATATACTTCGGGTACATCTGAATTCTCATCATGAATCAGGATTGTCATCAGAAGCTGAAAATGAAACTCAAATCACAGGCTGGAAACCCGCAAAAATTCTCCAACTTCAGGGGTTCCGATCAGGATTCGGGAAGTCTCAGGAAGTATCTTGTGAGGGTTAGAACTTGCGAAGGTATCGATGACTGCATCGATTATGGTGAAAATGCTACTGCGACGAGACAAGAGAAAGGTGCTACGAGGAAATACCATGTGAGGATTTCCCTGCGATGAGAACAGACAATGCAACTCGTTTATGCATCAGCTATGCGTGTGTGATGAGAAATCCATTCCTCCTACGTGCTATGATCAGCTGTTAGAGTGAGATATTGCTTTTGCTTTTGCACCCCCACAATACATGTGTAGCATGAAGATTTTCCCTATTTTCAATAATCCAGCTTTCTTACTGCTTAACTCTTCAGATGCTATACTGGAATGATGATAGGATGACTTTGGTGGTGAATCATTTCCCACTCAATACCTTGTGATCTTTGACATGAATATTCGAAATTACGATAGATGTTGTTCTTGTTAGTTGATAGAGTTTTTCTTTTTTTTTTTCTTTTTTAAATGCTTTTGGTTACGTTTTCTCAACTATTGTGGTGATCTGTGAGCAATCTTCGGTACTCTTTTTTTTCTTTTTTTTTTTGCTTAACTTGTGCACAAATTAATATTTTAGATTAATTTGTGCTTTTCATTACTAAGAATTTCCTGAATTTGCAGGAAATTTTTAGGCAATGAATGTTAGAATCAATTATAATTATAATTGATTGTTATAATCTCGTGATTTATTTATAAATCACTAATGTGGATCACATGTATAACGTACCTGTACGTTATATTGGCTAGATACGTTGCAATTATTGATCTGCATTTAATTATCAGATTTGATTCTGATTGATTGGCAATTATTAAGTTTCCTTTGATGGAAGGAATTAATTGCAGTCAAATTAGGAAAGGGGTCTCTGGTCTAGCCTATAAAATAGAGGGCCTGTGATATTCCATCAATCATAGCTATACAGCATTCACATAGGCATAGACTGGAAGGCCTCCATTTCCGCAAGGATTCTTCTCTGCAGCAGACTTCCGATTCGAAGGTGACGACTAAGCGATAATGGCCGGAGGTAACTTTTCTGCTTCCGCTATTCTTTTGCCTAACATTTGGTATCAGAGCCACCTCTGACCATATCGTTGTATTTAGAAAAATTCTTCCGTTATCCTTTAGTGTAATTCAATCCTTCAAAGGTTACAGATTTATAGTTTTCGAGACCTTCGATATTCAATTGAATATACCGTATTCTGCTAAAATTACTGATACACTTGCACTTTGTTTTCTGATGCATTCGGTCGATTGACATATACTGCTGATTAGCTATGTACATCCCTCACCTTCATAGTTACAGTTGCGAACTCAGTGCAGTCACAATATGCCTGAGTAGAGTCATCACTCTCCAGTAGCACAACCTTAATGGATAGAATGTTAAGAAAACTCTTCCAACAAACTGCAGCCTCTTGAAAGTGCTGCGCTGTACAGGCGGAATGGGAATCTATGGACTTGCAACTCGATTCCGTCCCTATAACTTGATCCCTTATAAGCTTTAACACATTTTCTGTCTCTAAAACTAATACGTTTGGTGTTGCTCACCTGCCGCCGCCGCCGGTGTGGTGGACTGCAAATATGGTTTGATTTGTGATATTCATCTTGTTTTTATGAGAAAAATATTTGGGTTAGGATGAATTGGCACTTTTTGCTCTCTGGTTTTTTTGTTAATTGAAAAAAAGAGAGAGAGAGAAAAGGTTGGCGTTGCAGGCGGGAATGCAGGAAGAAGATGAAGTAAAAACGGCGGGCAGCAGCATATTAGGTTAAATAAAGGGCTTCTTAAAGTATGTGCTTTCTTTTCCACTTAATTTGCCTCCCAAACTATAGAAGATTGGGCCTTTTAAAAACTTGTCTGATTATTTGTTCCTTTAATAGCACGTTGGAGAATGCAGAGAAATATCAGTAAAATTCTTTGGGATAAGTATGATTTTGGTTGTTAAAGAAATCAGTTTAAAAAAAAAATCTAGAGCGTGGCACTGAAAGCAAAAGTTGATGCTTTCTGCGCATTGTTCAGTTTTGTTCTTTTGTACACCACGTTTCCTTATAGATTGATAGCATGTTGCATTATGCATTAATTGTCATAATATGTTATTATTGTATACATGCTGATATTATGATTTAAGACTGTTTATTTTACCTGTTTAGATTTTTTTATATGACCATACTTATTGGCAATTGTAAGGTTATTAAGTAACTTTGTTATTACAACTATGATTATATATCCATTTGAGAAAATTTGTGGCAAATACAAAAGGTGAACTATTGAAAGTGTGATAAATACACCGTACACGTAAATTCTGTCTAGAAAGTCGGTACTTAAGCGGCACCGTTGTGACCCCACCGCACGGCCTGGGACTTTAAGTGGAATGGTAATACCTGTCTAGGAAATTGATGCATGATCTTTCCTGGGGTATTGCCGAATCGGTTCACTTCACATTTTCATTATGATTTCATCTTTTGTTGATGTCATATAAAGGATTTTTAGAGTTGATGACATATAAGAATTATTTTCTTAATTTTAAGGTTAGTCGCAGCATCTTAAAATTATATGGTATACAAGAAAATAAAATGTCATCATAACTATGGTTTGATTAATAAAATAATCACTCACTCTGCCCCACAGGGAAGTGATTATTTTATTGATCAAGAAAATTAAACATAAACATTTCCTATGCCCACAGGTAGGGAAATATTTTGGTTGTTTAATTTTCATATTGTTTAAAGTTTTGATTAATAAGGTAATCACTCTGCCCCACAGGGAAGTGGTTGCTTTATTGATCAAGAAAATTAAACATAAACGTTTCCTATGCCCACAGGCACTGAAATATTTTTGGTTGTTTAATTTTCATATCGTTTTAAAAAATAACTATATAATATGTTGATGGCATATTAAATATTATTTTTTTAATTTTAAGATTAGCCACAACATCTTAAAATTATATGGGCATACAGAAAATAAAATGTCATCATACCTATAGTTTTGATTAATAAAGTAATCACTCTGCCCCACAGGGAAGTGGTTATTTTATTGATCAAGAAAATTAAACATAAACATTTCCTATGCCCACAGGTACGGAAATATTTTGGTTGTTTAATTTTCATACCGTTTTAAGTATATTCTATGCATGAGTGCACCTCTACCCACAGGAAGGTTTAGAATATACTATTTGAATTAACTTGATTAATTCATTCTGGTTATATATGTTCATAGCATGATATGTGTTCTTTGGTTATGCAGTTATTCCCACTACTGCTTTATTTGATTCTGCTAAAACTCCAATCTGACTGGTGACAATTTTACTGAATGGAAGGATAATATCCTTTTGACGTTGGGGTGTATGGACTTAGACCTGGCAATCCGTGAGGAAAAACCACCAAATCCTACGGAATCAAGTACGCCATCTGAGAGGTCTAGTTACGACGCTGGGAGCGATCTAATCGCCTCAGCATGATGCTCATCAAGTCTCGTATAAGTCCAAGCATTAGGGGTTCTATCCCTAATCTTGATAATGTCAAAGCTTACATGAAAGCCATTGATGATCAATTGTAAGCTCTGACAAGGCGGTGCCAGCACCCTTATGAAGAGGCTTTCAAACATGACCCATGACAGAAGCCGTGGTGTGCGCGAGCACATCATGGAGATGAGGGACATTGTTGCTAAATTAAGCTCCCTAAAGGTTGAAATCTCGGAGTCATTCCTGGTGTATTTCATACTCAACTCTCTCCCTTCGGAGTTCACTCCATTTAAGATCTCATACAACACAATAAAGAAAACTGGTCAATTAATGAACTTCTGACCATGTGTGTTCAAGAGGAGAGGTTGAAGAATGAGTCCATTGAGTCTGTGCATCTTGCGACTCATTTTAAGAGAAATGCAAAGAAGGGCAAAGGTGTTCCAATGAAGAAAACCGGCAATAAAGACACATGTCGGTTTTGCAAGAAAAAGGGACACTGGAAGAAAGATTGCCTGAAATATAAGGGATGGCTGGAGAAGAAAGGTAATTTTTCCTTTGTGTGTCATGAATCTAATTTTACTGAGGTTTCTGATAATACATGGTGGATTGATTGTGGTTCTACAATTCACATTGCGAAAACTATACAGGGCTTTCTAAACCTGAGGAAGCCAAATGAAAGTGAGCAATGCATCTATTCTGGAAACCGGATGCGCTCTACTGTTGAAGGAGTGGAATCTTATAGGCTCATTTTGAAAACTGGTTTCAACTTGAGTTAGATCCCATTTACGAGCATACTCTTTTAACAGAAACTGGTACAAAGCGTTGTATTATCAATGAGAACTCATCAAGTCTTTGGCAAAAGATTGGGACATATCTCAATCGAAAGAATGAAAAGATTGGTGAATGAAGGAGTTTTACAAACTCTAGACTTCACTGATTTAGGTACTTGTGTGGGATGCATAAAGGGCAAGCAAACCAACAAGACCATTAAGGGTGCCAAAAGAAGTTCTCAACCTCTTGAAATCATACACACGGATATCTGTGGACCTTTTCATACACCTTGCTTGAATGGTCAGAAATACTTTATTTCATTTATCGACGACCATTCAAGGTTCATGTATCTCTATCTTCTATTTGAAAAATCTGAAGCACTTGATGCGTTCAAAATCTTCAAATTAGAAGTAGAGAAACAAAAGGAGAAGACAATTAAAATTGTCCGATCTGATAGAGGTGGTGAATATTATGGACGTTACACAGAGAAGGGCAAATGATTGGTCCATTTGCCGAATTCCTTCAAAAGGAGGGTATTGTTGCTCAATACACCATGCCTGGCACACCACAACAAAATGGTGTTGCTGAAAGAAGGAATCGGACTCTTATGGACATGGTCAGGAGCATGATTAGCACAACGAATTTGCCTATATCCTTTTGGAGTGAAGCTCTAAAAACCGCTGTGTATGTTTTAAATAGGGTTCCATCTAAGGCCGTTCCTAAAACACCTTTCGAGTTGTGGAATGGTTGGAAACCAAGTTTAAAACATTTACACATATGGGGTTGTCCAGTTGAAGTTAGGGTATACAACCCAAGCATAAAGAAACTGGATGAACGAACGAAAAGCGGTTATTTTATTGGATATGCAGTTAACTTCCAAAGGATATAGATTTTACTGTCCCTCACATACTCCTAAAGTGGTTGAAGCTAGAAATGCTAAGTTTCTAGAGGATCATGAAGTCAGTGGGAGTGATTCGAATCGAGAATTCAATTTTGAGGAATAAGGGATACACGTTGTACCTTTATATGTAGACAATTCGGTTGCTATTCATCAAATGAAGAGCCACCAATTGTACAACCTCAAATTGAAGAATCACATCAAGAACAAACTGAACCCACTAATCCCACATCTACTGAACCAGTGGGAGTACGAAGATCCTCAAGAACTAAAAGGCCAGCAATTTCTAGCGATTATGTTGTATATCTTCAAGAGTCCGATTATGACATTGGACTAAATCATGACCCTATCTCGTTTTCACAAGCCATGATTGTGACAAATCGTCACTATGGTACGATGCCATGAAAGAGGAGATGGAATCAATGGCTAAAAACAATGTCTGGGAACTTGTTCCGTTACCAAACAGAGCCTCTGTGGTGGGATGCAAATGGGTCTTTAAGACCAAAAGAGACTCGTTTGGTAACATTGAACGATATAAAGCCAGACTTGTAGCCAAAGGTTTCACTCAGAAAGAAGGCATTGATTACCATGAAACCTTCTCTCCAGTCTCAAAGAAGGATTCATTTCGGATAATCATGGCATTAGTAGCTCATTTTGATCTCGAGCTACATCAAATGGATGTGAAAACTGTTTTTGAATGGGGTTCTTGATGAAGAGGTATACATGCGTCAACCTGAAGGCTTTGTCAATTCTGATAATGATCAACTGGTTTGCAAATTGAATAAATCCATATATGGGCTTAAACAGGCTTCACGTCAATGGAACATCAGGTTTCATGAGGTAATCTCTTCATTCGGTTTCGTAGAGAACATTGTTGATCAATGTATATACCTCAAGACGAGTGGGAGCAAATACATTTTCTTAGTCCTATATGTGGATGATATTCTACTAGCAAGCAGTGATCTTGGGTTATTGCATGAGACTAAGCGATTTCTCGCTTTGAACTTTGATATGAAGGATATAGGTGAAGCCTCTTATGTCCTTGGCATAGAGATTCACAGAGATAGACAAGTAAAATACTTGGTCTTTCTCAGAAGGCCTACATCATCAAAGTACTTGAGAAATTTGCTATGCAGAATTGCGTCTATTGCGTCACCTATTGTCATTGGAGGCTGAGTTATTGCATGCTATGAAGCTACGTCACAGGCCTTATGGATGAGAAATTTCATCAGTGGTCTTAAGGTTGTCGATATTGTTGATAGACCCATAAAGATTTTCTGCGACAATTCAGCTGCTGTGTTCTTTGCGAAAAATAAAAAGTGGGAGTCGCAGTAAACATATCGACATAAAGTATTTGAAGGTCAGAGATCATGTTAAACAAGGAGAAATAAAGATTGAACACATTAGTACGGAGTCAATGGTTGCTGATCCTATGACTAAAGAATTACCGGTTAAAGTTTTCAGGGATCATGCTACTGATATGGGACTTCTTAGTTCTCCTTGATTTGTTGTACTTTGATCTTATTTTGTCTAGACATTTGTTGACTTTGAATATGCGCATTTAAAGTTGTAGGATCTATTTGATCCATGGACGTGGACCCATTTTGAGATGATTTATAGTAAATCATTCATTTTGTTCGATTGAGTGTATGATGCATTGTAATTCTTGGAAGGGAGTGCTTGGCATCAAAGCATGACCGCCTTGATTCATGTGTTGTTTTCAATCTAAGTTTGGTAGTCAATAGATCCAAGTGACAATAAATTATGGCCATATTGTTTTGTCACTTACCGTGTTATCTAGCATTCGACATGTGATCCAAGTGGGAGAATGTTATAATCAATTATATTAATTATAATTGATTGCTGTAATCTCGTGATTTATCTATAAATCACTAATGTGGATCACATGTATAACGTACCTATACGTTATATTGGCTAGATACGTTGTAATTATTGACTGCATTAATTGTCAGATTTGATTCTGATTGATTGACAATTATTAAGTTTCCTTGATGGTAGGAATTAATTGTCAGTCAAATAAGGAAGGGGTCTCTGGCCTAGCCTATAAATAGAGACCTGTGATATTCCATCAATCATAGCTATACAGCATTTCAGATAGGCATAGGCTGGAAGGCTCCATTTCCGCAAGGATTCTTCTCTGCAGCAAACTTCTGATTCGAAGGCAACGACACTAAGCGATAATGGCCGGAGGTAACTTTTCTGCTTCCACTATTTGTTTTGGCCTAACATTTGGTATCAGAGCCACCTCTGACCATATCGTTTGTATGAAGAAAACATTCTTCCGTAACCTTTAATTCTATTCAATCGTTCAAAGGATACGTGATTATGGTTTTCGAGGCCTTCAGTATTCAATTATATATAATGTCATTCTACATTTCGTCACTGGATTAATGGTCTTCGCGTCCTCTGGAGAATCCATTTCGTTTGTAGTATATGTGAATTTTGCCATCACGAAAATTGCATATTGTGGTCATTTAGAAATACCACTTCCTTTATAAGTTGTTGATATTGCACAGCATCTGCCAACGTGGCCTTTTCTTAGTTCTCAAATTTCAAAGTTCTTTTTTTGGTTGCTGATTCTCTGTATTTTGCTTCACAAATTTCACCATTGAAGGCTGACATCATCATTGAAATGAAAAGGCTTGATTTTAGTGCTGCATCGGTTTTTATTTGTTCTCTAAAAAAAATATGTAAAGTTTCCTTGATTTTTGGTCATCTTATGGAATGGAGTACTGGAAAAATATAGAAATTTAAGAGCAGTGCAAAATTGTGTGGGATCTAAAATTTAGAGGATCTGAAGAATGCTAATAATCAGAATTAAAGAAACTGTGCATT
>AP025040.1:26092558-26118330 GCA_036186865.1 Eustoma russellianum | reverse complement strand
CAAGGCTGACATCATCATTGAAATGAAAAGGCTTGATTTTAGTGCTGCATCGGTTTTTATTTGTTCTCTAAAAAAAATATGTAAAGTTTCCTTGATTTTTGGTCATCTTATGGAATGGAGTACTGGAAAAATATAGAAATTTAAGAGCAGTGCAAAATTGTGTGGGATCTAAAATTTAGAGGATCTGAAGAATGCTAATAATCAGAATTAAAGAAACTGTGCATTTAAGATCAATTTCGGGGAATGATAATGATGCCATTCAACCTGCAACTTTGTCAAATTAACATGTTGATTGGGTGAGATCTTAATCAAGTGATTTTCGTTATTCTAGGAAATTGATATGGGTTTATAAGAAGTGTGGACGATTTTTTGTTTTGTGTATTTCCTTTTCTATTTGATATGGGGTTGTACAGTTGCAAGGACAGAAAGGATATTCGGATAGAAATTGAATCTTGTATGTTTATCAATTGACTTTGTTTATTACAACTATGATTATGTATCCATTTGAAAAAATTTGTGGCAAATACAAAAGGTGAACTATTGAAAGTGTGATAAATACACCGTACACGTAATTTCTGTCTAGAAAGTCGGTATTAAGCGGGACCGTCTGTGACCCCACCGCACGGCCTGGGACTTTACGTGGAATGGTAATGCCTGTCTAGGAAATTGATTCATGATCTTTCCTGGGGTATTGCCGAATCGGTTCACTTCACATTTTCATTATGTTTCATCTTTTGTTGATGTCATATAAAGGGTTTTTGAAGTTGATGACATATAAAGAATTATTTTCTTAATTTTAAGATTACCACATCTTAAAATTGTACGGTATAAAGAAATAAAATATCATCATAACTATTGTTTTGATTAATAAGGTAATCACTCTGCCCCACAGGAAGTGGTTGCTTTATTGATCAAGAAAATTAAACATAAACATTTCCTATGCCCACAGGCACGGAAATATTTTGGTTGTTTAATTTTCATATCGTTTTAAAGAATAACTATATAAATATGTTGATGGCATATTAAGGATTATTTTCTTAATTTTAAGATTAGCCACAGCATCTTAAAATTATATGGCATGCAAATATAAATGTCATCATACCTATAGTTTTTGATTAATAAAGTAATCACTCTGCCCCACAAGGAAGTGGTTGTTTTATTAATCGAGAAAATTAAACATAAAATTTCCTATACCCCAGGTACGGAAATATTTTGGCTTGTTTAATTTTCATACCGTTTTAAGTATATTTTATGCATGAGTGCGACCTCTACCCACAGGAAGGTTTAGAATATACTATTTGAATTAACTTGATTAATTCATTATGGTTATACACGTTCATAGCATGATATATGTTTCTTTGGTTATGCAGTTGTTCCCACTACTGCTTTATTTGATTCTGCTAAAACTCCAATACTGACTGGTGACAATTTTACTGAATGGAAGGATATCATCCTTTTGACGTTAGGGTGTATGGACTTAGATGACACTCCGTGAGGAAAACACCAAATCTCACGAATCAAGAACGCCATCTGAGAGGTCTAGTTACGAGCGCTGAGAGGGATCTAATCGCCTCAGCATGATGCTCATCAAGTCTCGTATAAGTCCAAGCATTAGGGGTTTATCCCTAATCTTGATAATGTCAAAGCTTACATGAAAGCCATTGATGAACAATTCGTAAGCTCTGACAAGGCGGTTGCCAGCACCCTTATGAAAGGCTTTCAAACATGACCCATGACAGAAGCCGTGGTGTGTGCGAGCACATCATGGAGATGAGGGACATTGTTGCTAAATTAAGCTCCCTAAAGGTTGAAATCTCGGAGTCATTCCTGGTGCATTTCATACTCAACTCTCTCCCTTCGGAGTTCTCTCCATTTAAGATCTCATACAACACACATAAAGAAAACTGGTCAATTAATGAACTTCTGACCATGTGTGTTCAAGAGGAGCAGAGGTTGAAGAATGAGTCCATTGAGTCTGTGCATCTTGCGACTCATTTTAAGAGAAATGCAAAGAAGGGCAAAGGTGTTCCAATGAAGAAAACCGGCAATAAAGACATGTCGGTTTTGCAAGAAAAAGGGACACTGGAAGAAAGATTGCCTGAAATATAAGGGATGGCTGGAGAAGAAAGGTAATTTTCCTTTGTGTGTCATGAATCTAATTTTACTGAGGTTTCTGATAATACATGGTGGATTGATTGTGGTTCTAAATTCACATTGCGAAAACCATGCAGGGCTTTCTAAACCTGAGGAAGCCAAATGAAAGTGAGCAATGCATCTATTCTGGAAACCGGATGCGCTCTACTGTTGAAGGAGTGGGATCTTATAGGCTCATTTTGAAAACTGGTTTTCAACTTGATTTGGAAAACACCTTTTATGTACCTTCTTTTTCCAGAAATTTAGTTTCTCTTTCAAGACTTTCGATTATTGGATATTTTTCTATTCACATCTTTTTGTAATGAATGTTTGAAAGAGAATAAAGTTATTGGTTCTGCGAAATTGAATGGTTTTTTTTTCAACTTGAGTAGATCCCATTTACGAGCATACTCTTTTAACAGAAACTGGTACAAAGCGTTGTATTATCAATGAGAACTCATCAAGTCTTTGGCACAAAAGATTGGGACATATCTCAATCGAAAGAATGAAAAGATTGGTGAATGAAGGAGTTTTACAAACTCTAGACTTCACTGATTTAGGTACTTGTGTGGGATGCATAAAGGGCAAGCAAACCAACAAGACCATTAAGGGTGCCAAAAGAAGTTCTCAACCTCTTGAAATCATACACACGGATATCTGTGGACCTTTTCATACACCTTGCTTGAATGGTCAGAAATACTTTATTTCATTTATCGACGACTATTCAAGGTTCATGTATCTCTATCTTCTATTTGAAAAATCTGAAGCACTTGATGCGTTCAAAATCTTCAAATTAGAAGTAGAGAAACAAAAGGAGAAGACAATAAAATTGTCCGAATCCGATAGAGGTGGTGAATATTATGGACGTTACACAGAAAAAGGGACAAATGATTGGTCCCATTTGCCGATTCCTTCAAAAGGAGGGTATTGTTGCTCAATTACACCATGCCCGACACACCACAACAAAATGGTGTTGTTTGAAAGAAAGAATCAGACTCTTATGGACATGGTCAGGAGCATGATTAGCACAATGAGTTTGCCTATATCCTTTTGGAGTGAAGCCCTAAAAACCGCTGTGTATGTTTTAAATAGGGTTCCATCTAAGGCTGTTCCTAAAACACCTTTTGAGTTGTGGAATGGTTGGAAACCAAGTTTAAGACATTTACACATATGGGGTTGTCCAGTTGAAGTTAGGGTATACAACCCAAGCATAAAGAAACTGGATGAACGAACGAAAAAACGGTTATTTTATTGGATATGCAGTTCACTCCAAAGGGTTATAGATTTTTACTGTCCCTCACATACTCCAAAAGTGGTTGAAGCTAGAAATGCTAAGTTTCTAGAGGATCATGAAGTCAGTGGGAGTGATTCGAATCGAGAATTCAGTTTTGAGGAAGTAAGGGATACACACGTTGTACCTTTATTGTAGACAATTCGGTTGCTATTCATCATAATGAAGAGCCACCAATTGTGCAACCTCAAATTGAAGAATCACATCAAGAACAAGCTGAATCCACTAATCCCATATCTACTGAACCAGTGGGGAGTAAGAAGATCCTCAAGAACTAAAAGGCCAGCAATTTCTAGCGATTATGTTGTATATCTTCAAGAGTCCGATTAGGCATTGGGCTAAATCATGATCCTATCTCGTTTTCACAAGCCATGAATTGTGACAAATCGTCACTATGGTACGATGCCATGAAGAGGAGATGAAATCAATGGCTAAAAACAATGTCTGAGAACTTGTTCCGTTACCAAACAGAGCCTCTGTGGTGGGATGCAAATGGGTCTTAAGATCAAAAGAGACTCATTTGGTAACATTGAACGATATAAAGCCAGACTTGTGGCCAAAGGTTTCACTCAAAAAGAAGGCATTGATTACCATGAAACCTTTCTTCTCCAGTCTCAAAGAAGGATTCATTTCGGATAATCATGGCATTAGTAGCTCATTTTGATCTTGAGCTACATCAAATGGATGTGAAAACTGCATTTTTGAATGTGGTTCTTGATGAAGAGGTATACATGCGTCAACCTGAAGGCTTTGTCAATTCTGATAATGATCAACTGGTTTGCAAATGGAATAAATCATATATGAGCTTAAACAGGCTTCACGTCAATGGAACATCAGGTTTCATGAGGTAATCTCTTCATTTGGTTTCGTAGAGAACATTGTTGATCAATGTATATACCTCAAGACGAGTGGGAGCAAATACATTTTCTTAGTCCTATATGTGGATGATATTCTACTGGCAAGCAGTGATATTGGGTTATTGCATGAGACTAAGCGATTTCTCACTTTGAACTTTGATATGAAGGATATGGGTGAAGCCTCTTATGTCCTTGGCATAGAGATTCACAGAGATAGAACAAGTAAAATACTTGGTCTTTCTCAGAAAGGCCTACATCATCAGAGTACTTGAGAAATTTGTTATGCAGAATTGTACGTCTATTGCGTCACCTATTGTCATTGGAGGCTGAGTTTATTGCATGCTATGAAGCTACGTCACAGGCCTTATGGATGAGAAATTTCATCAGTGGTCTTAAGGTTGTCGATATTGTTGATAGACCCATAAAGATTTTCTGCGATAATTTAGCTACTGTGTTCTTTGCAAAAAATAATAAAAGTGGGAGTCGCAGTAAACATATCGACATAAAGTATTTAAGGTCAAAGATCATGTTAAACAAGGAGAAATAAAGATTGAACACATTAGTACGGAGTCAATGGTTGCTGATCCTATGACTAAGAATTACCGGTTAAAGTTTTCAGGGATCATGCTACTGATATGGGACTTCTTAGTTCTCCGTGATTTGTTGTACTTTGATCTTATTTTGTCTAGACAATTTGTGACTTTGATTATGCGCATTTAAAGTTGTAGGATCTATTTGATCCATGGACGTGGACCTATTTTGAGATGATTTATAGTAAATCATTCATTTTGTTCGATTGAGTGTATGATGCATTGTAATTCTTGGAAGGAAGTGCTTGACATCAAAGCATGACCGCCTTGATTCGTGTGTTGTATTCTCAATCTAAGTTTGGTAGTCAATAGATCCAAGTGACAATAAATTATGGCCATATTGTTTTGTCACTTATGCTGTGTTATCTAGCATTCGACATGTGATCCAAGTGGGAGAATGTTAGAGTCAATTATAATTATTATAATTGATTGCTAGAATCTCGTGATTTATTTGTAAATCACTAATGTGGATCACATGAATAACATACCTGTACGTTATATTGGCTAGATACATTGCAATTATTGACTGCATTAATTGTCAGATTTGATTCTGATTGATTGACAATTATTAAGTTCCTTGATGGAAGGAATTAATTGTCAGTCAAATAAGGAAGGGGGTCCCTGACCTAGCCTATAAATAGAGGCCTGTGATATTCCATCAATTATAGCTATACAGCATTCAGATAGGCATAGGCTGGAAGGCTCCATTTCCGCAAGGATTCTTCTCTGCAGCAAACTTCTGATTTGAAGGCAATGACTAAGCGATAATGATCGGAGGTAACTTTTCTGCTTTCGCTATTTGTTTTGGCCTAACATTGTGGATCACATGTATAACGTACCTGTACGTTATATTGGCTAGATACGTTGTAATTATTGACTGCATTAATTATCAGATTTGATTCTGATTGATTGGCAGTTATTAAGTTTCCTTGATGGAAGAAATTAATTGTCAGTCAAATTAGGAAAGGGGTCCCTGGCCTAGCCTATGAATAGAGGGTCTGTGACATTCCATCAATCATAGCTATACAGCATTCACATAGGCATAGGATGGAAGACTCCATTTCCGCAAGGATTCTTCTCTGCAGCAGGCTTCCGATTCGAAGGTGACGACTAAGCGATAATGGCCGGAGGTAACTTTTCTGCTTCCACTATTTCTTTTGGCCTAACAATGAATTGTTAGAAGAGTATGCGTTGAAACCAGAAAGATGTACAATGCATTAATTTCAAAATCCACCGTCAAGCAATTAAAGACAAAGATTGGGATTCAATAAAATATGCCAATCCGAGTGGCACGATCTAATTAAACACTATGAAAAAAAATGGATTCTCCGCCTAAAACTTACTGTTTGATGTTATTCATGTTACGGTAGAAGAGAGTTTTGATGATTAAAATAAAATGGTCAATAGTTAAAGGGTCAAATACTTATTTTTTGTTTAAAAAGTGTCAAAATACTTTGAAATTAATGAAGCGTTTGGTTTCAACTTGGTACCGGTATAATAGTCGGAAGGTTAGATAATGAAATTGGAATGTGTTTGAGTTGTAAATCAATAATAAGTTTGGTAATGAGGTTGAAATGGGCATCATTACTATGCATGTTATTCGGAAACGCATTGCGAGAATAGAAATTAAAACGTACACACAGAGTAGCGGCGTGGTGATGGCACACGGTGGCAGCACAGTGGTGCCACACTGGTGGCATAGTGTGTGGGGTGCGTTGGTGACGCACGGTGGTGGCATACGGTGGTGTTAGGAAACCAACGAGATCACTGCTATCAGAAACGCGCAGCGGAAAAATCGATCTCTGATTTCCTACCAAGGATCCATGTCGTTCGTTTAATTCGATGAAAGAAATTCAAAAATTAACCTATGTAGATTCGAAATTCGCATACGAAGGAGGTGCGATGACATGATCACCCTATGTTGGTATCCACATGATGCTTCCACTCAAATGCTAGCTCTCTAGAAGGTGCGTATGAAGAACTCATTTTTCTCCAAAAGCAAGTTCGGGTTTCTATTTTTCTGTGTAATCTCTGTACGAGATACAACAACATATATACAAATATATAAACCTCAAAATTCGATTCCAGATCAGATTGGTTAAGACCAATCAGAATCGATATCAGATATGGATTCTGTCATGATTGTATAAGATCATCAGAATCTATATCAGATATGGATATGGATTCTATTGTTATTATCCGTAATATATATAAGTATATTTTAAAAAAACCGATAATAATAATAATAATTTCTATTATTATTATTATTATTATTATTATCATCATCATCATCATCATCATCATCATCATCATCATCATCATCATCATCATCTCATGCACATTCTTGTGTGTGACCCGATAGGCCCATATTATTTGGCAGTCGGTTTAAATCACTATTAAACCAACAAGTCGTAATTGACCTCTAGCAAGACATTATGACTACCCAATTGATATAAATACAGTCCGACTAGCCTAATAATAGTACATGTATTAATCCCTTTGTCACACGATATCTATTTTGAACATAAGTCATGGTCAGCATCATACTTATATTGTTCAAACGTGTTATTACTCGATCTTCAAGTAAACTTATAAAACAAATGATATTGATCACACTATCAATTCATTTGAGTACGGCCATGTATTTCACAGTCTCACTTATCGAGGGGCCCAAAAGATATCTCTCTCAAAGAGAGGGACAAATTCTATCTCGACTGTTCAATATCATCTACATAATTTCCATCATACTCAATCATGAACTTTATTATTATGCAGTTACAAAAAAAAGTTTGATCATGTCAAAATATAATAGTTCTTATGTGGGGATACTATGACAATCTCAAGTCTAAGGATTAAAACATGACTATCATGAGATTTACTTATGACGCTAATTTATGTAGTAATCTCATGATGGGTCTATCCAATACATTGTTCTCTAACAAGTATCTATGAGATTGATTTGTATCACCATACACATAATCATCTCATGATTATCAAATCAATATTCATACTGGTTATAAATTATTTTATCTCTATAACAATAATGAATCAGGGACATATATCATAATTTTAAGACTTGTACAGCACCACTAGAAGAGAGGGAGGGTTGAATAGTGAGTGTGGCAAATTTGGTTTTTAAAAACTTTTGGACCAAAAACCTCACTTCTGGAAACAGTTTCTGCTTTCAGATCCTGATTTGAATTATTTAAACGATCTAGTTGTAGATCTCCCAAAATTTTGAAATTTGGTGTGAATGTACTCTCAGATGTTATAAGAGATTCTCAAAAATTTCAAATTAAAACTCCACTCCTAATCCCTTGAAAATACGTTTTTGGTCAGATTGTGCAAATCTGCCAGAAACTGTACTCTGACTTGAAAATTTTATTCCTATTAATCGATGACTCCAAATGGTCTGAAACTTTTATGGTAAGACCCTCAAAATATTTATTTTAGTGGGTTGAAACAGTTTTTGAAAATTCCTTTGGGAAGTATGTCAACCACGTTCATGTTCTCAATCTTTGCAGATCTGAAAATCAGATTGCACTAGTCTCAGAATTATTCATGTTTGACTGACTTATACTTATCCAAATGAGTTGAAACTTACACCAAACAAAAACTATGTGGCTATGTTTCTGCAAAATTTTTATGATTTTTGAAAATCGTTTACTATTTTTACCATTGCAACCAAATCAATGCAGAAAACTGAAAACTGAGAGTAAAGTGCAATAAAGTAAGAACACCAAAGATTTTATACTAGTTCAGTTAAAACAACCTACTCCAGTTTTCGAGGATACCTTCCTTGGTTATCACTAAACACAATAAACACCTTACCACAAGGATGACTTGACCTTGCTCAGTTGTCACTTGTTGATTGATCCACCTTGGCATCATTTAAGGAGCTGTAAATTCTACAAAAAAACTTTCAAAACATGTGTTGAAATATAGTCAAAACATTACGATACAATCATATTTCAATCCCTTGAACTTTGGAAGACAAATTGAGGACAAATTAAAGCTCAAAATCGCCCCACTAAAACATGTGCTGAAATTTTCAGCATGTGTTTTTCTTTTGAATTCTTTCCTTGTTTGGTGCCCTCTTCAATGTCACCAATCTTGTTTGGCATATCCTCCACCAATTGAAGTACCAAATAAGCTCCACCTAGGCTCCAATCCAGATGTAATAGGCGTGTATGAGAGCAAGACATGTGCTGAAATTTCATTTTAGTACGCTTTGTCAAATAATACACAATATTTACACATATCGTAAATAATAATCAGCCTTATTTTAAATTTTATAGAACACTTTTACATGTCTTGAATGTGTAAAAAGTGTCTAAATACATGTTACATCTGTGCCTAAAGAACGTATTATATGTGTATGTTCGTAGAAAACCGAATTTTCGACTTTCTTCGATTACACGCTTTTTCTCCGATTAAATTCAAACTTCTTACACATGTAATATATATATTATGTCACACATAATATACATAAAATAAAGTGTATATTCAGCTAAAATAGCTTAGTTGAAAACGCCTCATGTGCACCAATGAAGTTGAGTTTGAATTCTCTATAAATCTAGCCTAAATTGTGGGTGATTTATGTGTGCCAACATGAAATAATTTAGTGGCTGATTTTAACATGTGAGCCAGGAAAAGTTTTGAGCATTTTTTATGTATATGGGCTGGCCATCTTTATATGGCAAGTACGTGACATGTTGGTGAAGTTTCGGTAGTCACCCGATACGACAATTTTTGGTTTATGACCTTGTAACATGTCGTTATAATTTTAACGTCACCATGACTTATATCATATGATATAAGACCTTAATATACTCATAAATATGAGTTATATATAGTGGTGTGACGTCGACGTACGTTTATAATATAAGTGACGTGTCGGTGGTACGTCAGAATATATGTGTATTGTGCCTTTTTTTTAAAAAATATGGATATATATATTTTATTTATATATATATGGCGTGTAGAGGCATATGAGAAGGAGACTTTCCATTTTCAAATTTGTTTCCATATAGCTTCCACCAAATATGTCTCCATTTAATAAACTAGTTAGTTCATTAACTTAAGCACTCTACTTAATGAACTAGTTTAGTTCATTAATTGTGGCACCTGAAATTAGTACAAAGACAAAAAATGTTTGCCATATGATGTAAGATTTAACGCTTCATGACTTCTTAGTACGGCAACAATATAGATAAGCATATAAAGCATGTTTATCACATAAACGTGTCAAGTAATAATTTTGTCATGCATTTCATAAACACATATCATTTAAATCATGCATTTCTAAATCACTCAAACACTTTTTCTCAACAATCTCCCCCTTTTGATGATTTACAAAATAACATTGGTTCATGATTTAAATGTGATTGCTCCCCCTCCAATTATGCACAAATTCGAATTTTTAATTTTGAATTTCATATCTTTGTGCTCCCCCTTGTATCATGCTTCTCTCCCCCTTAAATCATGCTTTTCTCTCCCCCTTTATTTTGTAAATGGCATAAAAAATACATGTAAGGATGGAAAGAAATATCAATCTATAGCAAATTAGAAATCATGCCTAATTTTGAGTGTAGATTTTCATACGTGGCTTGATTAAGTGCTTTTTTGAATATGTCGGCTACTTGTGCTTCAGTACAGACATGTTCTGTAACGATATCACCACTGTTTACATGATCACGAAGAAAGTGATATCGTACCTCTATGTGCTTTGCCTTAGAGTGTAATACGACGTTCTTAGACAAATTGATAGCACTCATACTATCACAATAAATAAGGATGCAGTTTACCATTATTCCAAAATCAGATAGTTGTTGTTTTAGCCATAAAAGTTGTGTGCAACAATGACTAAATGCCATGGATTCCTCTTCAGTGGTAGATAATGCTACACTTGCTTGCTTTTTCAAAAACCAATATATCAATGAATTTCCAATATATTGACATGTACCACTTGTGTTTTTTATATCTATTTTGCATCCGCCATAATCCGCATCTGTATAAGCATGCAAGTCAAATTCACAAATCTTATTATACCAAATTCCTAAGGTGGAAGTATGCTTAATGTATCGAAATATCCTTTTTACAGCATTATAGTGTGACACTTTAGGGTTTCTTTGAAAACGAGCACACATACAAATACTAAACATGATATCGGGTCTACTTGCGGTAAGATAATGCAAAAAACCAATCATAGACCTATATAAACCATTATCAAAGTCTTTTCCATTCTCATCTTTATCAAGTTTAGTGGTTACACTCATAAGGGTGGGGGATGGTTTCAGGTTTTCAAAGTTAAACTTTTTAATCATGTCGTTCACATATTTTTTTGACTTATATGGATGCCTTTACTAGTTTGTTTAATTTTCAAGCCAAGAAAATAATTCAACTCACCAACCATAGATATTTCAAATTCGGATTTCATGCATATTTCAATTTCTTAAACTAGTTTATGAGATGTAGTTCCAAAGACAATGTCATCAGCATAAATTTAAATAATAAGTAAATCCAATTTTTCTTGTTTCAAGAATAAAGTACTATCTATGGTGCCTCTTTTAAATCCATTTTCTAAAAGAAAAGTAGCGAAACGATCATACCAAGCCCTAGGTGCTTGTTTTAAACCTTATAGTGCCTTCTTTAGTTTATACATATGATTAGGATGTTTCAAACCCTCAAAACCGGGTGGTTGTTTTACATATACTTCTTCTACCATACACTTTTTACGTCCATTTGATAAAATTTAAAATCCTTCATGCAAGCAATAGCAAGTAATAATCGTATGGCTTCTAAGCGTGCTATGGGTGTAAATGTTTCTTTGTAGTCTATTCCCTCTTCTTGATTATATCTTTGTGCTACAAGGGTTGCTTTGTTTCTGACCACTTTACCTTCTTCATTCATTTTGTCTCTAAAGACCCACTTTGTGCCTATTATCGTTTTATCTTGTGGTCGTGGTACTAAATCCTATACATCATTTCTTGTGAATTGATTTAATTCATCAGGCATAGCGTCAATCCAAGAAGAATCATTTAAAGCATCAAACACATTCTTGGGTTCAATTTCAGATATCATAGCATGGAATTGATTTATTTCATCCTGATTTATTCTTCTACGTGGTCGTACACCTTGTGTTATGTCGCCTATGATAAGGTCGTGAGGGTGATTTCTAAGCTATCTTGGTTGATTATTCTCTAAGTTTTCATGCATTTCTAAGTGATCATGCATTTCTAGTGTGTTGTGTTCATCATGTACGATATTTTCTTCTATATAATCTAACACGGGCTTCAGTTCAAAATCATCGTCATTTTCTTCATTTATTTCATATTCAACGAATTCATTAAATTTCACATAGATTCTAAAATATGTCTAATGATAGGATCGAAACATCTATATGCCTTAGAATTTACAGAATATCCAACAAAGATGCATTCAATGGATTTAGACTCAAATTTATCTAGATTATCTTTTGTATTCAAAACAAAGCATTTACAACCAAACACACGAAAGTAATCAATTTTAGGCATGTGACCATTCAAAATTTCATAAGGAGTTTTATTTATTTTCTTTCTAATCGATAAGCGGTTAACTATATAGCATTCACAATTTACGGCTTCCGCCATAAAAATCTAGGTAACTTATTTTCACATAGCATGGTTTTTGCAATTTCTTGTAATGTCCTATTCTTTCTTTTGACTACTCCGTTTAACTGTGGTGTTCTAGGTGGCAAAAACTCTTGTTTAATACCTTTTTCGTTGCAAAATGCAATCATGTCCTTATTTTTAAATTCCCCGCCTCTACGCTCCTAATCTTTTTCACATTCAAACCATACTCATTTTCAAGTTGTTTTATTAATTTAGAAATCTCAATGGCACTATCATCTTTGTTCGTAAGATATAAAGTCCATGTATAGCGAGAAAAATCGTCAAAGATGACACATGCACAATGTCGCCCACCAATACTCTTAGTATGACTAGGACCAAACAAGTCAATGTGTAATAATTCTAAGACTCTAGATGTGCTAATTTTATTTTTAGATTTGAGTGTCCGCGTGTTTGTTTGCCTTTAATACAAGATTCACACAACTTAAAGTTGTCTAAATAAAGTTTAGGCAATCCTCGTACTAGATTCTTTCGTTGAAGTTTTCAAGGGTTGAGATGCCAATGTGTCCTAACCACCTATGCCACAAATTCACGTTAGGTTCATTTGACATAAAACGTTTTACTTTAGCGTCTAACATGTCATCCACAGAAAATGTAAAAATTTAACACTGTTTCTCCGTTTTTATTTACTATATTGCAATATGGGTGAGTGAAACACACATCAAAATCGTTGTCAAGAAACTGTGAGATGCTAAGAAAATTGTAGGATAGATTACTTACCAAAAAGAAGTTAGAGATTATTTCAGAGCATTTGGAGTCACGGTTAAATAGGAATTAATTTTTCAAAACAGACTACCGTTTCTGACAGATTTTGCAATCTGACCATCAACAATTTTTAAAGGGGTTAAAGGTTGAATGTTAATCTAAAATTTTTAAGAGATACTCAAAACATCTGAGACTAAGATCCCTCCAAATTTCAGAATTTTTGAAGACCTGCAACCTAGTTTTCAAAACGTTTCAAAACTGGTCCTGAAAACAGAAACTATTTTCAGAAGTTGGGATTTTGGTTTAAAACAATTTGAAAAACCACATTTTCTGCACCCACTATTCAACCCCACTTCTAGTGGTGCCTTGCAGATCCTACAAGAATGTGTTTTCTATTTTGTTTAATGTCTTCTTAGAAACCAAAACCAAAACAGTTTATCCATGTGTTTTCGAGTTTATTTTTTTGTCTATTCAAAAACAAAAAAGGTTTGATATTCACTTTTTTTTGTTACATCTTGTTTTCTTTGTTGACCATCATTCGAAAAAAATGTTATCTTGTTGTTTATCAAGTTTCTTTGCTTCTTCCGGTTAAACTGTAAAAAAAACCCAAACAAATTGATATAAAAGTTTACCGTATCATTTGGTGATATATGGTTGGATTGGACTCTGGAAAAACGCTGGACCTATATGAAATTGAAAAGGTTGGATTTGACTCTGGAAAATTACCGTAATGCTGGACCTATTTGAAATTTGAAAGGACTACAGACAAACATCTCATAAAACACTTAAAGATTATTTCTTTGTGATGATTTATGATTTGTTTATTTCATTCGGTTGGATTTCAATTTCTTTGTGTTTAGAAACTTTCTTGGACTTTAAGTTCTTCGTTTAGAAGCTTTTCTGCATTACTTATATTCAGTCCATTACTTATATATCTACCTTGGTCTTTCCTATATTCTTGTTGTTATCGAAGCTCTTAACTTGTTTTAGACTTTATGTTTGTTTAGTTGTATTGTGCGGCGAGTTTAGGTGCATTTTCTTGTGTTCAATATCTGATTTGGCAGCCTTGACAAGAAATAAGATCAATTTGTTCATCTTGAACAACTTGATAGGCTATTACACACAAAAATGTCAACATATCCATCCAAAACAAACACACAAAGCCTTACCAATCAATTTTACCAAGATATATACACCTTGTTTAGTTTTGTACAAGGAAAAGAAACAAAGAAAGAAAGAGAAGTTTATTTCAAAGAAAAGTTTGCACAAAACAATTGAAAGTGCAATGAGCAAAAGAACTAGTCTTGTTTCCTTCATAAACCCGAAGTACCTATTTGTTTTCACTTTTGAACACTTGAGTGCTTCTAGTTCATTCATACTTGCATCTAGCTTGCATAAAGCCTAAGATTAAGTTAAGGATTGCCCAGGGCAACCCCTTAGCATTTTCTTTGGCTCAGCCTATTACATCAAATTTGGTTTTAATTTTCTTTGAATCTTAGTACAATCCAAGTTTGTTGTTTTATAACATTGGAATTATGAGTGAATTTGTGGGAGACTTGTGAAGAAAGTTTACTTTACATGATTGAAGTTATCAGAATTGATACTCACTTGGCAAGTCTGCTTTGAATTATTCTAGCCTCAGATTCTTCAAGGAGACACAAGATTTTATGAACTAAAAAGAGAGAGAGGAACAAACACTTGTTTTTTTTGTTTTCTACTAACATAATCAAGTTTCTTTTGTTTTTGTGTTAGTTTTCCGTTTTCTTTGTTTTTCTTGTTAAATTTCAGGTAATTGTACCATGGAAGACACCTGAGAGTACCATGGGCCTAAACAAAGAAGGAGAAAGATTGTCCACAAACATGGATAATTTAGCACAACTAATTCAAAAGACGTTGCGGGAAATGAAATTGATGAGTAGTCGTGTATAGGGCCTAGAAAAACAGTCACAATCTGATCTAGAAAATCCTTTGCATGAAGGGCAAACATCACATATAGCGAAACATAGGCTTGAAAGCCATGGGTCTTTTGCTCTGAAAAGAGGCAGAGGCAAATGAAGAGGGCTTAATAGGGATTTCATACCTATAAGGACCCTTGAAGAAAGAGAAGAAGAACCAAACCAAAGATTTGATGACTATCACATTGAATAAGAGTACAACCAGTTCCGAAACTGTGGGAATCAAAAGAATAACCCACAAGAAGATGAATTCCTCAAAACAAAAGTGAACATCCCCACATTCCATGGAAAGAGTGATGCTGGGGCATATTTTGAATGGGAGAAAAAGGTAGATCTCATATACTCTTGTACAAATTATACTGATTTGACTAAAGTGCACTATACAGCTATAGAGTTTGCAGATTATACCTTAATTTGGTGGGATCAACTACACAACGTAAGGAGAAGTACCAGACAAGCACCTATCTCTAATTGGGAAAAATGAAAATTGAGATGAGAAAAAAATTTATTCCTTCAGACTATGAAAGAACCATCTGCCAAAACTTGCAAAAGCTCACTCAAGGAAGCCAAAGTGCAGATGAGTATTTCAAAGAGTTAGAGATCTTATTGATAAGAGCTAACATTGAAGAACCCGAGGAAGCTACCATGGCTAGATTCTTAGCTGGATTAAACATGGAAATTGCAAACAGAGTTGAAGTTACTACATATTTCAATATGACTTCCATGGTTCATAAAGCTGAAAAGATTGAGAGACAACTCAAGGTAAAACCCTTTACATCTAGTTTATCTTTTCGAGCTAGTTCTTTATCCTATCCAAGAATGCACGCCTAGGACAAATCAAGGCACAAGTTTTAGGCAACTGTACCTCAAGGCAGTGGGTTCTAAGGAAAAACTCAACTGAATCAAAAACCACCTCAACTACCTCAACGAAACTTGGTCAAAGGGAAAAACAAGGTTGAAGGTAACATTTCTAATTCCACTACTAGATTTAGAGACATTTAATGATTTAAACGTTTAGGTAAAGGTCATTTTGCAAATCAATGTCCCAACAATAAATGTATCATGTTCATTTAAAAGTCTAATGAATATTATTCTGATGATGAGGAAGAGGAACATGTTAATGTTGAGGAAAATCATGATGAAAATGAGGAAAGTGTGAGTGAGGATGAAGAACTTGCATAAAAAAAATTATTGGTTGTTAGAAGAACTCTTAATGCACATGTTAAGATTGATGAACAAGATCAACACAGAGGGAACATTTTTCATATCCATTGCATGGTTAAAGGGAAAGTTTGTACTTTGATTATTGACTATGGATCCTGTACTAATCTGACAAGTGTTGAACTCGTTAGAAAACTTGATTCGTCATTACTTAACCACCCACACCCTTATAAACTATCTTGGTTGAATGATTGTCAAGAAGTGAGTGTTAGCAAACAAGTTTTGATCTCATTGTTTATTGGTGGATATAAAGATGATATCTTATGTGATGTAGCTCCTATACATGCAAGTTATATCCTTTTAGGTAGACCATGACAGTTTGATAAGAAAGTTACTTATGATAGATACTTGAATAGGTATTCATTCAGGTTGAACAATAAGTTGTAGGACCTGTATAGCACCACTAGAAAGGGGGTTAAATAGTGAGTGCAGAAAAATTGTTTTCTAAAACTTTTTGTTACCCAATAACTCACTTCTGAAAACATATTCTGTTTTCAGAACTTTTTTTTGATTAACTTAATGATCAGGTTGTAGACCTCTAAAAATTGTAAAATTTGGTAATAAAGTACTCAGATGTTATGTATGTGTCATAAAAATTTTAGATTAAAATTCAAAGTATAAGGCCTTGAAAAAACGTTTTTACTCAGATTGTGTCAATCTGCCAAAACTGTTCCTCAAAATAAAAAATTTATTCATATTAATTGACAACTCCAAATGATCTGAAAATTTTATGGTATGACCCTTAGAATATGTACTTTAAAGGGCTGAAATAGTTTTTAAAAATTCCTTTGGCAAGTATGTCAACCACGTTGATGTTCTCAACCCTTGCAGATCTGAAAATCAGATTGCACTAGTCTCAGAACTTTTAACGTTTGAATGACTTATACTTATCCAAATTCGATGAAACTTGTTTCAAATGAAATCTAAGACCTTTGGCTACATTGCAATGAAAACGGCATAGAAAACAGGAACTGAAAGTAAAAATGCTGAAAAGTAAGAACACTGAGATTTTTATACTAGTTCGGTTAAATCAACAACTCCAGTCTTCGAGGACACCTTCTTTGGTATTCACTAAACACAACAAAAACCTTGACACAAGGGTGACTGGAGTTAAATACCAACTCCATCCTTTTACAATCAAACAAACAAACACAACAAGAGAACACCATCACCGATTGAATGAAGGCTTGATCACACCTTGATCAACCTTTTACACGAGATGAAAATATATGGGCGGTTTACAAAAAGCCTATATACTATATGGAAGATATGTACGATAGGCTTGAGGTTGAGAGCAAGAGAAAAGAATGGGAGAAGAAGAGAGTAGTCTTGCTTTGAACTTGTAAGAATATAAACTTTGCTTAGCCTTGCTTGAATTATCTTGACCCCTTTTTATAGTGTGTTGGCCACCCTCTAGGGTTAGAGACTTCCTTGAAAATTATCTTGAATACCCTTGGAAGATTGCCTTGTATAATATGATGACACACCCTTGCTTATGTGGCGCAATACGATTGGACGAATGACTTGTCTTTTTTTAGTTGTCACTTCTTGATAGGCCATTGCTTATCCACCTTGGCACTCCATAATTGAGTTGGAAATTCCATAAAAAATCTGAAACACATGCTTAAAATCAAGATGTTAATTTTCAATTAATCATAGTATGATTCCCCCACAATTTTCAAAGAAATTTGAAGAGAAATTATGCCAAAATTCGGCCACAAGAGAAGCCATGTGCTGAAATTTCAGCATGTGGTTTATTTTGAAATGTTTCCTTGTGTGTTACCCTCTTCAATGTCACCAATCATGTGTAGCTTATCCTCCATCAATTAAAGTGCCAAATAAGCTCCACATAGACTCCAAGAAGTGGTAAATGGCATGTGATATTCAGCTGCATATCTGCTGAATTCTTTTTATGTAACTTTGTCAAATAATGCATAATCTTCACACATATATGGTAATTGCAATCAGTCTTAATTTGATTTTTCTAGAACACTCTAATATGTCTTGAATATGTAAAAAGTGTCTAGATACATGTGACATCAAGGCCAAAACATTTTCATATATGCCTAAGTGTAGAAAACCGACTTTAGACTTTTGTCGATCACGCGATTTTTCTCCGATTAGACTCAAAATTCTTAGACACGTAATATATATTATGTCACACGTAATCTACATCAAATAAAGTGTATTTTCAGCTCCTATGGCTGATGTTCAAAAACGCCATGTGCTTTAAAAAAGTGAGTTTGAATTTTCCACAAATTAAGGCTAAATTGTCGGTGATTGATGTGTGTAAACTTGGTATGACTTTGGGGCTGAATATGACATGTGTACTACGAATTTTAAGTGTATGTGGGTTGACCATCTTTATATGGTAATTACATGACATGTCAGTGAAGGTTCGGTAGTCACCCGATGCGACAATTTTTGGTTTATGGCTTCGTGACATTTCGTTATAATTTTTGTATCAAGATGACTTGTAATGTATGATATGAGACCTGTATATACTGATAAATATAATGCGTATATGGTGGTGTTACATCGACGTATGGTTATGATGTGTATGACGTGTCGATGGTACGCCGGGACATAAGTATATAGTGTGTCTTTATAAAAAATTTGTATATGAAATATATATATGTATGTGACGTGTGAGTTTGATTGAGATGAGGAGACTTTCCATTTCAAGTTTGTTGCCGTATAGCTCTCTCCAAATATGTCTTCATTTAATGAACTAGTTAGTTCATTAACTTAAACACTTCACTTAATGAACTAGTTTAGTTCATTAATCATGGTACCTGAAAATAGCATAAAGGCAATAAATGTTTGCCATATGATGTAATCTTTAACGCTTTATGGCTTGTTAGTATGACAACATTATGTATAAACATGTAAAGCATTTTTATCACGTGCATATTTCAATTAACACTTATTTCATGCATTTCGTAAACACGTAACATTTAAATCATGCATTTTTCAAATCACTCAAACCCCAATTTCTCAACAATCTCTCCCTTTTGATGATTTGCAAAATAACCTTTATCCATGATTTAAATGTGATCGCTCTCCCTACAATTATGTATAAATTAAAAAGTTGAATTTCATAATATCGCGCTATCGTGCTCCCCCTTAACTTTATCTCTCTTCCTTAAATCATGCTTTTTTTCTCTCCCTTTATTTTGTAAATCACATCAAAAGCAATAGTAGCAATAAAGAGCAATTTATAGCATATCAACAGAAAACATGCATTTCAAGTGCGTTCGTAAGGGTTATTGATTCAACCCTTTGCAAGAGTACCTTTTGGTACCCAAACTTGGGTGACCTTTCTTGATCTTACAAAAGGTGAAAAAAAAAGATGAATAAAGAATATAGTACATGTTGTGATCACTTCTATTTGACCTATGATGGCTGAATCTATCATTTTTAAAATAAGGTGATTTTCGGCTTTGATATGTATTTCGGTTTATATGCACGATGCGTGATCTAGATGTATTTGTATGATATGAATATTGCATATGCATCAATGACTTTCTTTCATATCTATATGACACATAATTATATTTTCCATATGATGAAAAAGAAGTAGTGCGATGAGACGCAACGTAGGGCTCGCTAGATTGTATTGTCGCCTTCTTAGGCTTTACGGTCGTCTTAAATACATGTGGTCCCTTATATGAAGATAAAAAATTTTTTTTAGATTTGTTTTGTACCTGATTATTTTCAATATACCCTAATTCGGTTTTGTCAGTTTTAATGAGACGATCTAACATGCAAGTTCCTCTATCGGACTGTTTTACCGTCTTTTCTAGATCTTGGTTTCTTGATCTCAAATCTGAGACCTCGGATACCATATTTTTTCAAGGATTGAATTTCAGATCTTAATGAAACAATCAAATTAGACGACTCCACTTTTGAATCGTTTAATTGAGATACAAGATTTGTGTTAGAGGATTCTAACAATTTCTTGTCTTCAATTAAGCTTTTCTTTTCTTTTGCAAGAGTCTTAGAAAAGTTATGTAATTCAAGATATTGAACATATAAATCATGATACGATGGTTCATGTAGCGCCCTGCACCGGCCTGCCCGCGTAGGTGAGCCCGCCGTACTTCGCTACGGAGAGTACCAGGCGTCGATGCATAACATGTCATAGTCTATAACAAAATTTATGGACTTTCATGCCTTCATCTTAACAGGTAAGAAAAACTTAGGCAGAACAAAAACTTTTAAACAAAACATTCCGAATATCCTACATACTATTTACAACCATATCCGCAAAATAAAGGAAGATCCGAAATTAATGTTCCAACATAAGTCCATCAAAACATAAACCCATCATAAGAAAATCCTTAAGCTGCCATCCACTCACACATCCACGGATATGGAACTCTAGGCTCATCGTCAATCCACTCTACTCCGTTTCCTACAGGCTCTGGGGGAAAATAAATGGGTGAGTGACAAAGTCACTAGAAAGTACACCATAAACAATCAAGAATTAAATGGAAAGTATACACAAGAACCAAATCCTAAGAATTTGGATTCCCAACTTACCTGACCTTCAATCTATCAGCCATAAAGGAAATAAGATCATAACTTATGTGACGAAAGATAATAAGATCATAACTTAGGTAATGAAGATAATAAGATCATAACCTAAGTAACAGTACATCTAGCATTCGACTAACAATTAGATGCAATGTGTATGAATATGCAAATGTGATACAACATGATAAGATGAGAATTAATTCGATCATTTTTTCTTTCAAAACATCATCGTCGTAAAATCAGAATAGAGAGTGTTCAGATCTATTATCTCCAGATCTGAGGCGGTCATACCATTCCCTTCAGATCTATTATTTCCGGATTTGAAAACGGTCATACAATCAATCATCATCATCAGGTCTATTCTCTCAGGGCCTGAACGGTCATAAATCATCATTCTCAAGTCTATTCTCTCCGTGCCTGGACGGTCATACTCATTATCAGAACAATTAACCCCAGATCTGGAGCGGGTTGTGCTGGCCAGGAATTAATGGTACCAATAGGAGTCTTTCTTTCAAAACTGAAATCTTTTCTTCAAAAAGAGATTTTCTTAAATTTCTTTGGCATAAAATCAGTCTCATAAATTTTATGAACATGGACAATGCAATGCATGATATGCACCATGCAAATCATGACTAAATACATTATATAACCCATATACGGACTTGTCCCTTAAGCTGGAAAATAGTCCAGCATTAATGCTCTATTCATACGGCCTCAAAATCACAGTTCAGGGCCTATTTTTCCAAAATTATGCCACATATATGCATAATGCAATCTTGTCTAAAATGCCATAAAGATTTCATCACATTCCGAGTGATTAAAACCCTCAAATCATCAAATTACTGAAAAGGGGTACTGCTGAATCCAGCAGTGTAGTACCCGCCCTTACCTTAGTTTCAAGGGACATAAAGCATTATTCAGTTTGGGCCATTACCTGGAAAACATAGCTAACACAACAAGAACCACTATTCATATGCCCAAACATCACATACAAGTCTAAATAAACAAGATCAAGGCCTCTCAACTCATGCCATCAAACTGTCATGTTTTCTAGTTTTGCACCGTAACATTCACTTTAATTGTTACCCCATAAAAACAGTGATTTCAAGCCAATTCTTTTCATGGACGTGTTCATCTATGTCTTAGGTAAATACCATAAACATTTCAAGGCAATCCAATATGCTTAAGAGGGTCATTTAATTTTCTTTCTCAGACTAGGTACTTGCAGGAACTGCGGTGACCTACTCCTACTAAAAATTTTACTAAGGTCAAACCACAAGTCATTTTACCAAAATTCCACCTCAAAAATTTAATACACATATAAGGCTACCATCATACCAAAATTTAGCCAAATTTGCAAACTCCTAAGGTTCGTTTTCAGGCTAAACAATTCGTTACTCAAAACTGTCCAGTTCCAGTAATTCTGCCTTTCATCACTTTTTCTTGTTCAACATATCCCAACTAACTTTATTTCCCTAAAATAACTTACTAGACACTAAATACAACTTTAACCTAATCATTGCAAGTCTCATAATATAAGGCTACACATGAACCACGCCAAAACAGCCTTGCAATTTTACACATAGCACACGCCATTTTCATACATTTTACACCTCATAAAGTCTATTGTCAACAAGACTAATTCATGCATCAAATAATCACCATAACAGCCCATATTTTTTGCATAGTAGATCTCATGTCACATTTAAGTTTGAGCCTAAACATATCCATATAATAAATCATTCAATCATGCCAACACTTTTCTTTATAACAACTAAGTTCTCATGTTTGGTACTTAGAATCTTCAACTAAGATTCATATCTTAGAAAAGGCTAGTCATTCAAGCATACACTTCACAAATAAGTCAAGATTGCTTAGAGTATACTTGCCTATTTGAGCTTAGAACTTTCTCTAGATTGAGCCTTGGTTGAAATAGAGTGAAGTTTCCTCCAACTTCTCCCTATAACATACGGTTTTGGAGAGGAAGTGGAAGTAGATGTTAGCTACCATTTAAATATATAATAGATCTAGTTTAAGGCTATGATTCTCTTACCAAAATGGAGCTTGAATGGAGATTGAAATGAATTCAACCAACCAAGATGTTAGCTTCTCTTAGTAGCTTGAAAGATCTTCACCTAGTGACCATGGGAGGTCACGGTTTTTGTAGGGAAAAAGAGACAAAAAGAGAGATTTACAATTTGAAATGTGGAATTCACTTTGAAAATTCAACATGCAACTTACCTAGGTTAGATTTAGAGCTTGAAGATGAAGATAGCCTTGAGTCTCCTATCTCCACCTAGCCGTATGAAATGATGATGATGGAGGAATTGCCTAAGTATGCAAGAGTATTTAGTAGTTGTCTTGAGAGGAACATTTGAGAGTATTGCGAGTTAAAGATGATGGGAGGCTTCTAGGATAAATTGAAGAAGGCTCCATGGGGTAGAAGGAAGGGGGTAGTCGGCGGTTTTCCAAGAAAAGAAGAAGGAGATTCTTCATGTGTGTGTGGGCATGATCATGAGGTATCTTGGTGTTTTGAGCCTTTTGACTACTTGTTGTTTTTGATGGCATGCTAAGGGAATCTCATGGAATACCAAGAGGAAGGGCCGGCGGTCTCTTGACCAAAAAGAGAAGAAAATTCTCCATGTGTAGAAAGCATCTTTGTGTCTTGCACTATTTGACCACTTTTCCCCAATGTCTTTATTTTATTTTATTTTTAATGGTGGTCTTAATACATAATTAAAATGTTAAGAATCTAGGAGAATTCTAGAGTCTCCTAGACCCATGTTAGCCGAATTTCCTATAAGAGTTAGGAGGGTATTTTTGTCATTTCACTCGTTTCATAAGACATACTTGTAGTGTCATACTATTTCTTATAATATTTACTTTAAGGAAATTTAATTAAAGAAGAAGTAATAGAACTTAATAAAATGCACTTTGAAGAACTAACATTTTATTAAACCACTTCATACGAATCTTAAGTACATAACGATTTCCGTTACAAGTTTCGTCCTCGAAACTTAAGAGTACTAGTCAAAGAGATGTGGGTACAAGCTCCTCATGCTTTCTTCCGTCTCCCAAGTGGCTTCATCAATAGAGTGGTGCTTCCATTGCACCTTAACCATGTAAATAGATCGCTTTCTTAGAGTTTTTTCCTTCCGGCCAACTATCCTCTCCGGCTCTTCTTCATAAGACACATTGGCTTCAATTTTCAGTGGCCGCTCCTCGATGATATGAATGGGCTCATGCACATACCGGCAAAGCTGAGTTACATGAAATACATTGTGTAGCTGAGACAGCGATGGCGGTAGTGCTAACCGGTAGGCAACTTCTCCAATCTTTTCAAGAACTTCATATGGCCCGATGAATCTTGGACTCAGTTTAACTTTTATGCCAAATCTTCTTACGCCCTTCGATGGCGAGACTTTTAAGAACACTTTCTCACCTACCTGGAATTCCAATGGTTGACGCTTTTCGTCGGCCCAAACTTTGCTTCTATCTTGAGCCACATTCAATCTTTGCTTGATAATCATCACTTTTTCGCGTGTTTGCTCCACTAGGTCGAGTCCTGCAAAAATCTTGTCTCCAATTTTGTCCCAGTAAAGTGGAGATCGACACTTTCTTCCATACAGCGCTTCATAAGAGGCCATCCCAATAGATCAGTGGTAACTATTATTGTAGTAAAACTCCACAAACTTAAGACTTTTGTCCCAACTCCCTCCAAAATCAAGGATACAAGCTCATAACATGTCCTCCAACGTTTGGATTGTTCTTTTCGATTGACCATCAGTTTGAGGGTGATATGCTGAACTCATCCGAATCTCAATGCCCATTGCCTTCTGGAAGGCTGTCCAAAATCTAGAAGTGAAGCGAGGGTCGCAGTCACAAACTATACTCATGGGTACTCCGTGCAAGCATACAATTTGATCAATATACATGGTAGCCAATTTCTCCATAGAGGCTTTGATTGACATGGCCATGAAATGGGCGGACTTCGTCAAACGATCAACCACAACCCAAATAGCATCGTATCCACTCCTTGTCCTTTGTAAGTTAGTCACGAAATCCATAGTGATGTGATCCCATTTCTACTCAGGAACTTCAAGGGATTGCAACAATCCTGCGGGTCTTTGATGTTCCGCTTTTGCCCTTTCGCAAATAAGACATTTCTAAAAGAATTCAGCAATTTGCTTCTTTATACCAGGCCACCAGAACTTCAGCTTCAAGTCTTGATACATCTTTGTTAGCTCCTGGATGAATGGATAGGCGGAAACTGTGAGCTTCCTGAAGGACTTCATTCTTTATTACATCATCATTGGGTACACATAACCGACCCTTGAACCATAGGCTGTCATCACTGCGGACCTCAAAATCTTCCGATGGCTTCGTTTTCAACTTATCCTTGATCTTCTTCAAAGCGTCATCTGTAGAAATAAGAGGGTTTGAGTGATTTCAAAATAAGAAACGTTGAATATATATACATATATACAAACGTGTATAAGTGTGTACATGTATGCATGATAACTTGTCACTACTTGCCTTATTTAGCTTATATATTATGTTGCCGTACTAACGAGCCATGAAGTATTAAAGCTTACATCATATGGCGAACATTTGTTGAGTTTATACTATTTTCAGGTGCCACAATTAATGAACTAAAGTAGTTCATTAAGTGAAGTACTTAGTTTAATAAACTAAGTAGTTCATTAAAGGAAGATGCATTTGGAAAAGGCATAAAGGCAACATGGCTATGGAAGGAAAGTCCTCTCCTCCTCCCCACATTCATTTCACACGTTTTTATACATGTATATATA
>AP025040.1:25937629-26092548 GCA_036186865.1 Eustoma russellianum | reverse complement strand
CACACGTTTTTATACATGTATATATATATACTATATTTTCAGATTTTTTTATAAAAGCCACATACACATGTATTCCAACGTACTACCGACACGTTATATATCTTACGTACGTACGTTATCGTCACACCACTATACTTAACTCATATTTATGAGTATATTCAGGTCTTATATCATATGATATAAGATATGGTGATGACAAATTAAATACGACACGATAAAAGGTTCTAAACCGAAATTTGTCGTATCGGGCGAATACCGAAACTTCGCCAACGTGTCACGTACTTGCCATAAATAAATGGTCAGCCCATATACATCAAAAATTGATGGAAATTTCGTGATACACATGGTGTGATTAGCCAAAAATACTTTCCATGTTGGCACACACAAATCACCCCACATTTAGGCCAAAATGTGAAGATTCCAATTTTATTTTTGTCACATGTTTATGGTACCATTTTAAATCAGCCAAGAGCTGAAATTTAAAATATATATTATATATATTATGTATAACATAATATATATATCATGTGCAAAAGTTGGAATTTAAGATTAGAGAAAAATCGGGTAATCGATAAATATCGAAAATTCGGTTTTCTACGCACTTAACATGGAACGTTTTTCTTGACCATGATGTGACACGTATCTAGACACTTTTTACATATAATATACATCTTAAAGTGTTCTAGAAAATTAAGTTAAGGGCTGATTGGAATATTACATGTGTGTATTATTAAATGTGCACTATTTTACAAAGTTAGCAAAAATAAAATTCAGCACATGTATATACATATCATAAATGCCTATACAGCTGAGATGAAGCACATGTGGAGCCTTTTTGGCATGTTGATTGGTCAAGGATCAATCATACAATGTTGAGAAATCAAAGAGAGAAGCTACAAAAGGTAAGTCTTCAACATATACCTCTCTTATGTCACATGCTGAAAATTTCAGCATGTCACACTAACCATGGCCGAATCCTTCATGATTAAGCAAGGTATTTTGTCAATTTTTCATTAAAGGATAAATCAAAGGAGTTATGGAAATGATTTGAATTGTATGTAAGGTAATCAAGTGTGATATTTTTCATATCACACATGCTGAAATTTTTTTCAGCATGTGTGAGGGGATGTGGTGGCCGAATGTTACTCCCTTTTGGTGTCCAAGTTCATTCTTCATCTTGTAGCAAGACTTACCTTATATAATTAATTTATTTTTATGGAAAAAATTCAAAAGAAAATGGAAGAAATCTTGATTTATTTCATGTTGTAAATGCTGAAAATTTCAGCATTGAAACTTAGGGTATGGCCGATTTTCATGTGATGGAAAGAAGGGATTTTTGTGTCTTGCACTTTATGACAAAAATGTGACAATTTTGGCATGATTTAATAATTGATTATTTGGCAAATATTTAGTGTTTATTTCAGATTTTCCATGTCATCAAATGATGACAACATTGAGCCAATCAAAAGGTGCCAAGTAAGCAATGACTAAATGATGGTCCAATGGAGTGATGCCAAGTAAGCAAAACATTGTCACCATGATGTCTCACACCCTCTTAAGCACTTAAAAGGAAATTTTCAAGAGGGGGAGAAGCATAGGAAGGACGGCTGGACTTCATAAAAAGAGAAGAGAAGAACAAACAAAAACAAGACCAAGACTTGCATTCAAAAGTGATCAAAGTGCCAAAGCTTTCTTCTCCTACACTTTCTTTCTTTCTTCTCTTGTAAAAAGCCTATTGTACTTTACTTCTTTCATTCTTGAATAGGCTTCATAGAAACCACCATTCATTCTATATCTTTGTAAAAGATTGATCAAGGTGTGATCAATCTTCATTCTAGCGAGGTGGTGGTGTTCGTGCAAATTGTACTAGCAATACAAGGTTTGTAAAGGGTTGGAGTTAAGGTGTAACTCTATCAACCCTGCGGTAAGGTGTACTGCGTGTGTGAAATTAGTGTGAACCAAGGAAGGTGTTCCTTGAAGACTGGAGTAGGTTGTTTATAACCGAACCAGTATAAAATTCTTGGTGCAATTTACTTTCAGCATTTACTTTTCAGTTTCTGCACTGGTTATACGTTTTGTTCACGTTCGGAAAAATAGCAAACGATTTTCAAAAATTATAAAAATTTCCAGAAACATACATAAACGTTCTAGGGTTAATTTGGCACAAGTTTCAACCCTTTTGGACAAGTATAGGTCAGTCAAACATCAAAAGTTCTGAGACTAGTGCAGTCTGATTTTCAGACTTGCAAAGGTTGAGACTTTGGTGGTATTTGACCTACTCACCAAAAGAATTTTCAAAAACTGTTTCAACCCATTTCAATATAGTGTGTGAGGAGTTATTGGTCAAATTTTCAGATCATTTGGACATTCACACAAATAGGAATTAATTTTTCAAAACCATCTACCGTTTCTGGCAGATTTACACAATCTGAGTGCCAACGGTTTTTGAAGGGGTTAAAGGTTGAATTTTGATTTGAAATTTTTAGGGGACCCTCATAACATCTGAGGCTAAGTTCTCTCAAAATTTCATAATTTTTGGAGACCTCTAACCTGGTTTTAAAAACGTTTTAAAACAGGTCCTGAAAACAGAATCTGTTTTCAGAACTTGAATTGTTCAAGTTTAAAGAAATTTTAAAAAGCACACTTTCCGCACCATCTATTCAACCCCCCCCCCCCTTCTAGTGGTGCCTTGCAGATCCTGCAAGTGGTATCAGAGCGCAGGAATACTCACTACAAGCAATCCAACGATTCAGTGAGATGGCATCCACAAATCTCAAAACCGAACAAGAAGGTATGTCGAGCCAAAGGCCTCCACTTTTTGACGGTGAGTCTTTTATTCAATGGAAACTTAGGATGAAACTTTTTCTTATGGCTATAGATATAGATCTTTGGTCAATAATTGAAGATGGTCCATATGTCCCATCTAATGTATCCACTGTAGACGGAGTTACTTTAGAAGTTATTAAAACTAGACAAGAATATACTAGTGAAGATAAAAAGAAACTGAGTATGAATGCTAAGGCCATGCAGTTACTCTTAAATGGTTTAAGTAAGAGTGAGTCTAGTTATGTGTCGAATTGTTCGAGTGCACAAGAAATGTGGAGAATCTTAGAAATGAAACACGAAGGCACAAGTCAAGTAAAAGAGTCTAAAATTAATATGCTCATGTCTACTCTTGAGTCTTTTAAGTTGTTGCCTAATGAGTCAATTGTAGATATGGATCTTCGTTTGACTAACATCTATAACTCTCTTGAGTCTCTTGGTAAGGCTTTTACTACGCAGGAAAAGGTACAGAAAGTCCTACGGAGCCTTCCTTCGGAATGGGATCCTAAAGTGACTGCTATAGAAGAAAGCAAGGAGACTAAATCAATAAAAATTGAAGAACTCATTGGTTCACTCAAAGTTTATGAAAACAAACTTATTATTCGGAAATCGGAATCAACCAAACAAGGTAAGACAATTGCTTTTAAATCAAATGAATACGTCTCCCCTCCCTCCGATCACGTAGATGACAGTGATTCCGAATCGGATAATGATGACTTAATTCTATTGGCTAAAGGACTAAGAAGATTCATGAGAAAATCATTTAGAAATAAAAACAAGGGGACTACATCTAAGAGAAACAAAAACAAGTCAAATGATAAGGACATTAAATGTTATGAATGCGGCAAACTCGGACACTTATCATATGACTGCCCTAACAAAGAAAAGCAAACTAATAAGTACCCTGACAAGGAGCGGAACAAAAATAGACCCGTCTCAGATCCTAAACAAAGGAAACGTGCACTAAAGGCCTCCACATGGAGTGACTCATCAGACTCTGAAACTGAGACCGAAGAGGAGACCGCTCAAGTTTGCTTCGCTTCAAAGGCGTCTAATGAGGTATCATCCGATTCTGACTCTGACTCTGAACCTTCTTATGATGATCTTTTTAGTCAGTATCTTGAATTACATAAATTTACTAAGACTCTCGCAAAAGAAAAGAAACGTTTAATTGAAGACAAGAAACTGTTAGAATCTTCTAACGAGAATCTTGTCGCTCAATTAAGCGATTCAAAGAAAGAGTCTTCATGTGTCATCATTGCATTAAAAACCGAGATCTCATCATTGACTTCTCAAAATAATGAAATGAAATCCGAGATTTCAAATTTGAAATCAAGGAATACAGACTTAGAGAAAATGATGAAACAATTCGATACAGGGTCAAACATGTTGCATCGCATCATATTATCACAAAAGCATGACAGTGACAAAACTGGATTGGGATACGTTGATACTAACGAAGTATCAACCAAACCAACCAAGTTTTTTGTGTCTAAGAGAGTAGACACCCCTAAGCATCAAGTGGCGTCTAAGATGACGCAAAAAGCACCCCCTTCCACACGCCCCACTCCCTCATATCATGTGAAATATAACGTTGTACCATATAGATATGAGAAGAAAAGAACAATGCATACACGAAATACATATCATCCACGCACTACGCACACGCACACAAGGACATATCACAAACGTCCCTCATATAATGAGTATAGAGGAGTCCTTGGGCAAAGACCCAAAATACATGCATCACATGTATACTATCTCGCACCTTCATCTACATTCTTGCCATTTGATAGACCGAGAAGGATCACCCAAGTATGGGTACCGAAAGGTACCTTTACAAAAAGGTGATTAACTAACTCGAAAGGACCCAAAATTAAAAGGGTACCTAAATCACCTTTTCACATTGCAGGGAGACCACTCATCGAAAGACACATCAATAAAGTGGTTCCTTGACAGTGGTTGCTCGAGGCACATGACGGGTGACCCGAGCCTGTTCTCCAAATTAAAGAAGGTCACAAAAGGAGGATCCGTGACCTTTGGAGACAACAATGAAGGCAAGATCATCGGAAAAGGTACGATTGGCAATCCGAATACACTTCAAATCTCCAACGTGTTTTTGGTAAGCAACTTATCTTACAATCTTCTTAGTATTTCTCAATTTGTTGACAATGGTTTCAGTGTGTGTTTTACTCACCCTTATTGCAATATAATAAATAAAAATGGAGAAACCGTTTTAAAAGGAAAACGTGAAGGAAATATATTCACACTATCTATGGATGATGTAGTAGACGCCAAAGTTAAATGTTTTATGTCAAATGAACCCAATGTGAATTTGTGGCATAGACGTTTAGGACACATAGGTATTTCTACACTAGAAAAATTGCAACGAAAGAACCTAGTACGGGGATTGCCTACGCTTGATTTAGACAATTTTCAGTTGTGTGAATCTTGCATAAAGGGCAAACAAACACGTGAGTCACTTAAGCCTAAAAATGAGATACGCACGACTAGAATACTAGAACTATTGCATATCGATTTGTTTGGTCCTAGTCGCACTACAAGCCTTGGTGGGTGTCACTATGCATGCGTGATTGTTGATGACTTCTCTCGCTATACTTGGACTTTATTTCTTGCACATAAGGATGATAGCACCGTAGAAATCGCTAAATTAATTAAACAACTTGAAAATCAATACGGCGTAAATGTGAAAAGAATAAGAAGCGATAGAGGCGGTGAATTTAAAAATAAAGAGATGATTTCGTTTTGTGAAGAAAAAGGAATTAAACATGAGTTTTCGCCACCTAGAACTCCACAATTAAATGGAGTAGTAGAAAGAAAGAATCGCACACTACAAGAAATTGCTAGAACCATGCTTTGCGAAAATAAATTGCCTAAATTTCTGTGGGCGGAAGCCGTAAACTGTGCATGCTATATTGTAAATCGCCTATCTATAAGAAAGAAAATAAACAAGACGCCTTACGAAATTTTGAATGATCGCATGCCTAAGATTGATTATTTTCGTGTGTTTGGATGCAAATGCTTTGTCTTGAATACAAAAGATAATTTAGATAAATTTGAATCCAAATCAATTGAGTGCATTTTTGTTGGGTATTCCATAAATTCAAAAGCATATAGATGTTATGATCCTCTCACTAGACAAATCATAGAATCTATTCATGTTAAATTCAATGAATTTGGAGAGATTGAAAAAGATAAGGAATATGACGATGATTTTGAATTGAAACCCGTTTTGGATGAAGATAATGATTCTTTTGATATGCATGAGATGAATGAGACACTAGAAATGCATGATCATATAGAAATGCATGATAACTTAGAAAATAATCAACCAAGATGGCATAGAGATCACCCACAAGATCTCATCATAGGCGACATTACTCACGGTGTGCGACCACGTAGAAGAATCACTTCGGATGAAATAAATGAATTTCATGCTATGATTTCTGAAATTGAGCCCAAAAATGTGCATGATGCTTTGAGTGATTCATCTTGGATTGATGCTATGCATGACGAACTTAATCAATTCGTTAGAAATGATGTATGGGACTTAGTGCCACGACCACAAGATAAGACAATAATAGGCACAAAGTGGGTATTTAGGAACAAAATGAATGAAGAATGAAAGGTCGTTAGAAATAAAGCAAGACTCGTAGCTCAAGGATATAATCAAGAAGAAGGAATAGACTACGATGAAACATTTGCACCCGTAGCACGTTTAGAAGCTATACGACTCTTACTTGCTATTGCTTGCTTGAAAGATTTTAAATTATATCAAATGGACGTCAAAAGTGCTTTTCTAAACGGATTTATACAAGAAGAAGTATACGTGAAGCAACCACCCGGTTTTGAAGATTTGAAACATCCAGATCACGTGTACAAACTAAAGAAGGCACTATATGGCCTAAAGCAAGCGCCGAGAGCATGGTATGATCGTTTTGCCACTTTTCTTTCAGAAAATAATTTTAAACGTGGTACTATAGATAGTACACTATTTTTGAAACAAGAAAAATCAGATTTACTTATTATTCAAATTTACGTAGATGACATTATTTTCGGTTCTACCTCACATAGACTTGTTAAAGATTTTGAAAATTGTATGAAAGCTGAATTTGAAATGTCTATGGTTGGTGAACTTAATTATTTTCTTGGCTTGCAGATTAAGCAAACGAGTAAAGGAATTCATATAAGCCAAGCTAAGTACGTAAATGACATGATCAAGAAGTTCAATTTTGAAAATTTGAAACCATCCCCTACGCCTATGAGTGTTACTACTAAATTAGACAAAGATGAACATGGTAAAGACGTTGATAATGGATTATATCGATCTATGATAGGTTCTTTACTATATTTAACTGCTAGTAGGCCTGACATTATGTTTAGCGTATGCATGTGTGCTCGTTTTCAAAGTCAACCTAAGGTGTCACACTTAAATGCGGTAAAAAGAATATTCCGCTATATTAAGCACACGCCCACCTTAGGTGTTTGGTATGATAAGGACTCTACATTCGACTTACATGCTTACACTGATGCAGATTATGGTGGCTGTAAGATAGATAGAAAAAGCACGAGCGGAACTTGCCAATTTATAGGAAATTCCCTTATTTCATGGTTTTCCAAAAAGCAAGCAAGTGTTGCTTTGTCCACTACTGAGGCTGAGTATATGGCTCTTAGCCTTTGTTGCACACAGTTGTTGTGGATAAAACAACAACTTTCGGACTTTGGAATTACCGTAAATAAAATTCCTATACATTGTGATAGTATGAGTGCAATAAATTTGTCTAAGAACCCTGTATTACACTCTAAGGCTAAGCATATAGAAGTTCGCTATCATTTTCTTCGTGATCACGTTAACAATGGTAATATTGTCATAGATCACGTACGCACAGAATCACAAGTAGCGGATATATTTACAAAGGCCTTAAATCAAGCCACATTTGAATCTCTTCGTTCTAAATTAGGCATGATTCCTGTTGATGTGATTTAATGCGATATTATTTGATTTACTTTCCTTTTTGACAGGAATCTTTTGATTAACTTTCCAAAATAAAGGGGGAGAGAGAAGCATGATTTAAGGGGGAGAGAGATCACTGATTGATCCTAATTGCATGAATCAAGGGGGAGCCGGATTTGAAATTCGAAATTCAAATTTCAAATCTGTGCATAATTCAAGGGGGAGAGATAGTACTTAAATCATGTACACTAGTTATTTTGAAAATCATCAAAAGGGGGAGATTGTAGAAATAAGAGGGTTTGAGTGATTTCAAAATAAGAAACGTTGAATATATATACATATATACAAACGTGTATAAGTGTGTACATGTATGCATGATAACTTGTCACTACTTGCCTTATTTAGCTTATATATTATGTTGCCGTACTAACGAGCCATGAAGCATTAAAGCTTACATCATATGGCGAACATTTGTTGAGTTTATACTATTTTTAGGTGCCACAATTAATGAACTAAAGTAGTTCATTAAGTGAAGTACTTAGTTTAATAAACTAAGTAGTTCATTAAAGGAAGATGCATTTGGAAAAGGCATAAAGGCAACATGGCTATGGAAGGAAAGTCCTCTCCTCCTCCCCACATTCATTTCACACGTTTTTATACATATATATATATATACTATATTTTCAGTTTTTTTTATAAAAGGCACATACACATGTATTCCAACGTACTACCGACACGTTATATATCTTACGTACGTACGTTATCGTCACACCACTATACTTAACTCATATTTATGAGTATATTCAGGTCTTATATCATATGATATAAGATATGGTGATGACAAATTAAATACGACACGATAAAAGGTTCTAAACCGAAATTTGTCGTATCGGGCGAATACCGAAACTTCGCCAACGTGTCACGTACTTGCCATAAATAAATGGCCAGCCCATATACATCAAAAATTGATGGAAATTTCGTGATACACATGGTGTGATTAGCCAAAAATACTTTCCATGTTGGCACACACAAATCACCCCACATTTAGGCCAAAATGTGAAGATTCCAATTTTATTTTTGTCACATGTTTATGGTACCATTTTAAATCAGCCAAGAGCTGAAATTTAAAATATATATTATATATATTATGTATAACATAATATATATATCATGTGCAAAAGTTGGAATTTAAGATTAGAGAAAAATCGGGTAATCGATAAATATCGAAAATTCGGTTTTCTACGCACTTAACATGGAACGTTTTTCTTGACCATGATGTGACACGTATCTAGACACTTTTTACATATAATATACATCTTAAAGTGTTCTAGAAAATTAAGTTAAGGGCTGATTGGAATATTACATGTGTGTATTATTAAATGTGCACTATTTTACAAAGTTAGCAAAAATAAAATTCAGCACATGTATATACATATCATAAACGCCTATACAGCTGAGATGAAGCACATGTGGAGCCTTGTTGGCATGTTGATTGGTCAAGGATCAATCATACAATGTTGAGAAATCAAAGAGAGAAGCTACAAAAGGTAAGTCTTCAACATATACCTCTCTTATGTCACATGCTGAAAATTTCAGCATGTCACACTAACCATGGCCGAATCCTTCATGATTAAGCAAGGTATTTTGTCAATTTTTCATTAAAGGATAAATCAAAGGAGTTATGGAAATGATTTGAATTGTATGTAAGGTAATCAAGTGTGATATTTTTCATATCACACATGTTGAAATTTTTTTCAGCATGTGTGAGGGGATGTGGTGGCCGAATGTTACTCCCTTTTGGTGTCCAAGTTCATTCTTCATCTTGTAGCAAGACTTACCTTATATAATTAATTTATTTTTATGGAAAAAATTCAAAAGAAAATGGAAGAAATCTTGATTTATTTCATGTTGTAAATGCTGAAAATTTCAGCATTGAAACTTAGGGCATGGCCGATTTTCATGTGATGGAAAGAAGGGATTTTTGTGTCTTGCACTTTATGACAAAAATGTGACAATTATGGCATGATTTAATAATTGATTATTTGGCAAATATTTAGTGTTTATTTCAGATTTTCCATGTCATCAAATGATGACAACATTGAGCCAATCAAAAGGTGCCAAGTAAGCAATGACTAAATGATGGTCCAATGGAGTGATGCCAAGTAAGCAAACATTGTCACCATGATGTCTCACACCCTCTTAAGCACTTAAAAGAAAATTTTCAAGAGGGGGAGAAGCATAGGAGGGACGGCTGGACTTCATAAAAAGAGAAGAGAAGAACAAACAAAAACAAGACCAAGACTTGCATTCAAAAGTGATCAAAGTGCCAAAGCTTTCTTCTCCTACACTTTCTTTCTTTCTTCTCTTGTAAAAAGCCTATTGTACTTTACTTCTTTCATTCTTGAATAGGCTTCATAGAAACCACCATTCATTCTATATCTTTGTAAAAGATTGATCAAGGTGTGATCAATCTTCATTCTAGCGAGGTGGTGGTGTTCGTGCAAATTGTACTAGCAATACAAGGTTTGTAAAGGGTTGGAGTTAAGGTGTAACTCTATCAACCCTGCGGTAAGGTTTACTGCGTGTGTGAAATTAGTGTGAACCAAGGAAGGTGTTCCTTGAAGACTGGAGTAGGTTGTTTATAACCGAACCAGTATAAAATTCTTGGTGCAATTTACTTTCAGCATTTACTTTTCAGTTTCTGCACTGGTTATACGTTTTGTTCATGTTCGGAAAAATAGCAAACGATTTTCAAAAATTATAAAAATTTCCAGAAACATACACAAACGTTCTAGGGTTAATTTGGCACAAGTTTCAACCCTTTTGAACAAGTATAGGTCAGTCAAACATCAAAAGTTCTGTGACTAGTGCAGTCTGATTTTCAGACTTGCAAAGGTTGAGACTTTGGTGGTATTTGACCTACTCACCAAAAGAATTTTCAAAAACTGTTTCAACCCATTTCAATATAGTGTGTGAGGAGTTATTGGTCAAATTTTCAGATCATTTGGACATTCACACAAATAGGAATTAATTTTTCAAAACCATCTACCGTTTCTGGCAGATTTACACAATCTGAGTGCCAACGGTTTTTGAAGGGGTTAAAGGTTGAATTTTGATTTGAAATTTTTAGGGGACCCTCATAACATCTGAGGCTAAGTTCTCTCAAAATTTCATAATTTTTGGAGACTTCTAACCTGGTTTTAAAAACGTTTTAAAACAGGTCCTGAAAACAGAATCTGTTTTCAGAACTTGAATTGTTCAAGTTTAAAGAAATTTTAAAAAGCACACTTTCCGCACCATCTATTCAACCCCCCCCTTCTAGTGGTGCCTTGCAGATCCTACATCATCCTTCTCTTGAGCCTCTTTAGTTTTATCAACCAATGAAGGAATCAAGACCAACTTAGCAAGCACCTCATCAATGGAATCAACCACTTCAAGATCAAACTCTTCCATATTACGATGCAAAGGCGGTTGACGCAGATGGCTTGTTTTTCGACTCAAAGCATCGGCAACCGTATTAGCTTTTCCTGGATGATATTGGATGGAGAGATCATAATCCTTTATCAACTCTAGCCATCGGCGTTGGCGCATATTCAGCTCTTTCTGGGTGAAAAGGTACTTAAGGATTTTGTGGTCGGTAAAGATTTCGCACCTTTCACCGTATAGATAATGTCTCCATATCTTCAGAGCAAAAACTACGGCTGCAAGCTCAAGATCATGTACTGGATAATTCTGTCCAAACGGCTTTAGATGACGAGATGCATATGTAATCACTCGATCTTTCTGCATTAATACACATCCGAAACCATTTTTCGAGGCATCGCTATATACCATAAAACTCTCACCGGGGATAGGTTGATCCAAAACTGGAGCAGATGTCAACTTCTCTTTCAATTCTGCAAATCTCCTTTCGCAGTCAGAACTCTATTCGAACTTTATCTTTTTTTGTGTCAATCGGGTGAGAGGCATAGCAATCCGGGAAAATCCTTCAACAAATTTACGATAGTAGCCAGCGAGACCAAGAAAACTCCGCACTTCTGTAACGTTCGTTGGCCTTGGCCATTCCGTGATTGCTTCAATCTTCTTGGGATCCACCGAGATCCCATCCTCAGATATGAGATGGCCTAGAAATGATACGCTGTGCAGCCAAAATTCACATTTGCTAAATTTAGCGTACAACTGCTTCTTCCGCAATATTTCAAGAACGATCCTCAAATGGGATGCATGAGTTTCTTCATTTGGCGAATAGATCATGATATCATCAATGAAAATCACAACGAATTTATCTAGCTGCTCCTGAAATACTCGATTCATAAGATCCATGAATGCAGCAGGGGTGTTTGTTAATCCAAATGGCATCATAAGAAATTCGTAATGCCCATAACGCGTCATGAACGCAATCTTAGGTATATCCTCAGTTTTGATCTTCAGCTGAAAATATCCAGATCGCAAATCAACTTTACTGAAGACTCGTGCTCCCTGCATCAAGATATATTTAGCAGGGCTCGAAACAGAATTTTATCGAAATGAGACTTATTAATTGCTTACCTGCTGGTCAAATAGATCATCGATTCTAGGCAGAGGGTACTTATTCTTTATGGTAATCTTTTTAAGCTCTCTATAATCTATGCACAAACGCATACTTTCATCCTTTTTCTTTACAAATAGCACGGGAGCACCCCAAGGCAAGACGCTGGGGCGTATAAGTTTCTTCTCTAATAGCTCACTCAACTGCTCTTTTAGTTCCTTCAATTTAGCAGGCGCCATTCGGTAAGGTGCCTTTGATATAGGCTCGGTTCCTGAAATTAGATTGATTTCAAATACAATCTCTTGATCTGGAGGAAGGCCCGACAATTCCTCTGGAAAAACATCAGGATACTCCTGAACTACCGAAACTTGAGAAAGGTCAGATGGCGCTTGATCGACACTTAGAGCATACACTAAGAATCCATCATGTCCTTTCTTCAATGCACTACGGGCACGGATCGCATTCACATAGGTATTCTTGGGGAATTTCTTCAATTTTGAGCCTTCATAGAAAGTAACTTCTTCTCTTTTGGGTTCTTAATGGTAACCCGTCTTTCGCGACAATCAATGTGCGTGCAATTCTTGGAGAGCCAATCCATTCCAAAATTATGTCGAAGTCGTTCATAGCTATCGGAATCAAATCCACTGCAAACCATTGATTGTCAAATTCAATCTCACAGCCCTTGTACAGTTGGTAAGATACAAGCACCTGATCACCAGCTGCTTGAACTCTATATGGCATCCCAAGGTGGACTGGGCTATGATCAATATTCTTTGCAAATTTCCTCGAGATAAATGAGTGGCTAGCGCCACTATCAAACAATACATTTGCAGGCACAGTACACACTAAGATAGCTCCTGAATTATGCAAGATTGACTAAGCGACAACAAAAACAACAATATCTTGTACAATATAACATTGCATAAATCTTAAAACATACCAGTCACAACATCAGTAGCTTCCTCAACAGTAGCATCGGTCATAACATGAACCTTTGGATTTGCACCCTGACGTTGGTTCCTTGGTTGCTGCTGCTGGGCTCCTTTCTTCGGGCAATCCTTGTTCATGTGGCTGACTTTTCCACATCCAAAACAAGTGGTCCCCTTGTCTGGACAGTTCTTGAGCACGTGGCCCACCTTGCCACATCCGAAACATTTTTCTGCCTGAATGAAACATTCTCCCACATGGTGCTTCTAGCAATGAGGACAAGCCAGAATAGCTGGCTGCTGCTGACCCTGATTTCTTGGCTAATTCTTTTGCTGCAAGCGGCGCTGAAAGCGATTCTGGTTCTTTCCTTGATGACCGGGTCCTCTGAAATTTCGTTTTACTGTCTTACGGGATCCTCCATTTCTAGACGCTTCTCTTCCTCTCTTTTGTCCAATTTCATCATGACAGATGATGTCCCTCTCAATTCTATAACAAGCATCAAATAACGCTCCAAAGTTTGCGGGATTTGTGTTAACCAACCAAGTCCTGATTCTCGGATTCAATCCTCTTTCAAATTTCAACATCCTTGTCTCTTCGTCGTTCATCGTCGACGGCTGGAACATCCCCAAAGCTATAAACTTATTAGCATAGTCCGCAACGGTCATTCCTTACTCTTGTTTTAACGACTCAAATTCATGTCTCTTCTGTAGCTTGACTGAAGAAGGTATGTAAAACTTGTTGAACTCTTGTAAAAATCTCTCCCATGGTATTGGTCTTGGTAAAGATTACAAATTTGCTTTCCACCATTGATTTGCTTCTTCAAGAAAGAATGGTCTAACAACTTGGGTTTTCATTTCTTACGGGGCACGGATTAACTCAAAGCAATTCTCCACTTCATCTAGCCATTTTTCAGCAATGTCTGGGTCTGATTTTCCTTCGAATGGTGGTACATTGGCTCTTTTCAGTTTCTCAAAAAAATACTGTGCATCTCTCAGTGGCTCATGTGGCTGAGGAGGGGCATTCTGCTGCATCATCACCTGGCCAATCTGAGTCACAGTCTTGCAGAAAGCCTGAAAGGCATGAATGTCAGAAATCATCTGAGGTAAAGGCCTCTGAGGTGGAGGATTATTCTGAACCGGAGGTGGGTTCTCATCCTGTGGTGGTGGTGGTGGAGGGGCCTAAGCAGGTGGAGGAGGAATAGGCTCTTGAGGCTGCAGAGTCACATGCTCCTGTGCAGCGGGTCGGGCTCTAGCGGGTCTGCCACGAGGTCGAGCCATCTGTACTATGGAGCGTCAAAATTTATTCAGAGTTGAATAATCAGAATATTTGACGGAAATAAATTCATAATTTAAAGAAATCTCGAACAAGGAGAAAAGGATATAAGATTTAGATTAAATTCTGAGGCATTTAAAATCTTATCGACTAGGATTTGATCATTAGGTTAAGGACCTAATTCCGTCTAAGTCATTCTAATCTAAAGTCGACACTCTTCTAAGATCATGACTTAGGTCTAAGATCAAACTTAGATTTCTATAATCATAACTTAGTTCTACATTCTGCCGAATCTAGAGCCTGGGCTCTGATACCACCTATAGCTCCCCGCACCGGCCTACCCGCATATGGTGCACCCACCGTACTTCTGATGAGCTACAGCCTAACCTTGTGGATACAAACACTGATGAAGACACCTCACTGCCCCGCACAGGTCCCATAACAAGGAGTATGGCTAAGAAGTTGTTGCATTGTGTTGAATCGTTTCTTTATAGGCATGAAGAGGATGAACCAAGCAAAGATGATGTCCATTGGGTTTATATGATACAAGCTTTGATCTAGTTGTATCAAAAACATGTTGTACATATCTTTAGTTGTTCTTTTTAATATTGTTGGTTGGTTAACCTTGTTTTAGGATAGTTTGTGTTGTATTATTGCCTTGTTTTTCAGGTACACGTACTTAGCTTGAAAATGCAATTAGAATCTGAATTTTGTTCAAGCAAGGAGGTGATAAGCAAGTAGCTTACAAGCAAGGAGGTGACAAGCAACCATGTCAAAATCTGAATTATCCTCACGCCAAAACAAGGATGGACAAGCTGCTCAAGGCATGAACCAATTGGAAGAAGTCTTGCAAATGTTCAAACCAATCAAAAACAAGTTAGAGACAAGCAAGCAAGCAGCACAAAATTGATCCAATCAGATTGAGGCTGTTTAAGGCATAGTTCACACAAGATTAGTTTGAAAATTCAAAGCCAAACTTACAACCAATCAAAGGCAATTCAAACCAAGCTGCTCAAAGTATTATCCAATCAAAATTGTGGCTGAAAACAAGCAAGGAAGAACGGCAAGACAAACCAGCTTTCTTGGAACCAAAATTGTTCAAAAAAGCTACCAAGCAAGCATGTTACTTTTAGACTTGTACTTTGTACTTTAAACCTTGTACCCTTGTAAATTTCGTTGGTTTTAAATAGGTTAGGAACCTGAATGTAAAGATAACCACAATTCAAATACATTTCAATCAAAATTTCTTTAAGGAATTCTCAACTTTTCTAGTTGAACTTTAAACCACTAATTGGTTTCTTTCAAGTTCATAGCCTATAACTTGTTAGTATTTACTTCATTTTTGGTTTACAGCATCTTAGGGTCTCAACGAGGTTTTAGATGTGTTGGAATGCCAAAGAGGAAGAGGTGTTGGCATGAATTGAGCCAAGAACAAACAGTTACAGTTCAAGGGGTGTCATTGTGATGTTCTTTGCAATAGCTGAGGTTCAAATCAATTTGGAATGGAAGACAAAGTCTTGGAAACGTTTTCTAGCCTTTATTTGGCTCATCAATTGGTATCAGAGCTTTGGTTAGTCTTCTATTCATGTTTACATTGTTTAACTTGCATAACAATGATGCTGCCCAAAACCGTGTAGTAAACTGTTTTTATGTCCATTTAGAATCTGTTAATTTAGATAGTTACTTTATGTTTTAAAGTGTTTATTAGATAGTTTACAATAGTTTGGTAAGTTAGTTTAAGTAGCAAAACCGAAAACACCACAAAAAGAACTTAGACTAGACTTAAGTGTTGTTAGAATCTGTTTGTGCAGTCTAGATTAAAACCGTGTGTGACTTGTTGTTTTTGTTCAATCTAGCTTAGACAATGTTCATTAGGTCCTAATCTAGAAGTTTAAATGGTAGTTTAGTTAAGTCCTTAAAACAGAAAACTTTGAAAACAAAAATAGATTAGTTGATAGTTTAGTTTGTAATCAAGTTGTTAAATCTGTTTTTAGTAGTTGTGTGCAAATTGTTTTAGACGTTTTAGTTGCTGCCTTATTTAGCTTAGTTAGACTAGTTTACAACATAGTTTAAAGGTTTAGTTGGTTGTTTAGTTTAGTACAAGAAAATCCAAAAACTAAGAACAAAAAAAGTAGTTTTAGTTAACTATGTTTACTGCCTAGTTTCTAGTTGATAAACGTGTGTTAAGTAGAATACAAAGACTTGCATCTAGTACCATCTAGTTTGGAAAGTGATTGCATCATACAAACGAAAACCAAGACAAAAACAAAGTAGAATAGATAACTTAAAGACAAAACAAAACAAGTTAGTTAGTTTGCATCAAAACTGTTTTCCATTAGTTGTTTTAGTAATTAGCCCTTATAATTGCATTTAGAAACAACTAAGTTTCATTTAGCTATCTTAAGATTAGTTGGATCATTTGCATCAAAAACAGAAAAAGAAAAAAAAGGACAATTGCCAAAACCGTGTGTTTAGAACAAGCCTTTAAAGCTCATTTGAAATCTTGGTGAATGCTAATAGCTATATCTTTTTGTTGATTTCAATTGTTTCAAACAACTTGTTGGACTTAGATACATCCTGGAAGTTAGGAATTGTTTAAGCCCCACACTGTTAAAGAGCTATCCAATTGTTGTTTTAGATCAATTTCTGAACTTACCTTGCAATATATTCAATTTTGAACTTGTTGTAATTGTGAATTGATTTCTCACTACATAGTGTTTAGCCGTGTTGTGTACGAGAAACTTTCAAATTCCAAATACAACAAACCTTGTGCAATTAAAGGCCGTGAGCAATGACTCATGTAGGCCGTGAGGAGTAGTCTCACAACAATCAAGCAAACACCCCAAAGAAAGAAAAATTAAGCTTGATTGAGAAACACACGAGAGAAAAGCCATTATTTGTCAACAAGTAAGAGGCAAGACGAGAGAATTGCACAAGAAAGAAAAGTGAGGAAAAGCCCGAAATTGAACATTGCAAAAAGGGAAATTCCTGTGCAAAGCTCAAAAGAAAGAAAGTCCCAAAAAAACCCAAAGTGTTGTAGATTTGAAATATTGAAAGTTTCTAAAGCAAACCCTTGCTGACACTTTGTTTGTGTGCTTTTACTTTCACTTTACTTCAATTGATAATTGCATATGCTGTAAAGTAAATTGAGGAATTGTCTTAAAACAACCCCTTAGATTTCATTCAACCAGAACAACAATTTGACTTCTGTGATTTTCTTGAATCCTTAGGAAAAATAGTCCAAATTGCTGTTTTGAACAATTGTCAACATAAAGTAGAGTATTTGCATCTTGTCAATATTTTAATTGGTTTTTGAGATTATTTTCTGAATCATGGGTCCCCAACAGAAAGATAATGCACCATCCCCGTCCCCATCTACTCCTGTCCCATCCCCAGTCCTTGTTACCCTAGAGAATATACAGAAAACACTCACTTTCCTTGTTAATCAGTTTGGTTTAATGAGAAGTGACATAGAGGATAACAAACAGAGGATAAGCAAAGTAGAAAAGCCAACCTCAGATCAAAAGGAACCTAGTATACCTTTTCAAGAAGGCACCTCTTATGGTAATGAGTCTCATATTGAACGTAGAAAAGTCACATCACTTAGAGGTAAAGGTAGAGGTCGAGGTAGTAATGGTGGTCGTAGGAACATTTCTTTTGAGGAGAGATTTGATAATCTCCCTGAGTACAATGAAGAACACTATCCGGAAGAACGATATGATGAACGTCAGCCTGATAGATATGAACATCTTGAAGAAGAGTTCATTACTACTAAACTGACAATACCCCCTTCCAAGGGAAAAGTGATCCTGAAACATATCTGCAGTGGGAAACAAAAGTAGATCATATGTATTCTTGCACTAACTATTCTGAATTGGCCAAAGTGCGGTATGCAACTTTTGAATTTGTAGATTATGCTTTACTTTGGTGGGAACAATTGAAGAACACCAGGAGAAGAACAAGACAGCCCCCTGTTGTTACTTGGTCTGAGCTGAAACAAGAGATGAGGAAGAGATTCATATCTCCTTCCTATGAAAGAAGCATTTTCCAGAAATTGCAACAACTTTGTTAAGATAATAGATCTGTTGATGAATTTTATAAAGAATTAGAACATCTGCTTACCAGGGCTAACATAGAAGAAGCTGAGGAGGCCACAATGGCCAGATTTCTAGCTGGTTTGAACAAAGAAATTGCATTTTAAGGTGGAACTTACACCTTACTCTGATCTAGCTTCTATGGTTCACATTGCTGAGAAAGTGGAAAGACAATTGAAGGTAAAAACTTCTAACCCTTCTTTTCGGACTAATCCTTTGAGTTTTCCTAGAACACAGCCCAGGACGCCTTTTCGTCCACAACAAGGTCAAGGCCGTGGATTCCAAGGAAAATCAGCCCAGAATATCCAAAATCATCCAAAGCTTCCAATCACTTATAAAGGCAAAGCCAAGGTGGAAGGTACGCCTAATGTTAAGGCTCGTGATATTCAATGTTTTAAATGCTTAGGAAAAGGTCATTTTGCTAACCAATGTCCCAACCCTAAACGCATCTTGTTTATTGAAGAGTCTAATGAGTATTATTCTGAGGAAGAATTGGAAGAGAGTGAAGAAAACAATGAAAATGAACAAACATGTGAGGAAGAAGAAGAGATTAGTGAAGAGATTAATGAGTGTGAAACAAAAGAGTTCTTAGTTGTCCGCCGAGCTCTAAGTGCCCAAACTAAAACTGAAGAACCTGAAATACAACGAGAGAACATATTCCACATTCTCTGTATGGTTAAAAAGAAAGTCTGCACTTTAATCATTGACTCCGGTTCATGTACCAATGTTGCAAGTTTTGAACTTGTTAGGAAACTTGAGTTACCTTTAATTAGTCACCCCCGTCCTTATAGACTTACGTGGCTTAATGAGTGTGGTGAAGTTAAAGTAACAAAGCAAGTCCTAGTTCCTTTATCAATAGGTGGGTATTCTGCTGAGGTGTTATGTGATGTAGCCCATATGCAATCAAGTCATATCTTATTAGGTAGACCGTGGCAATTTGACAACAAGGTTACATATGATGGTTACCTGAATAGATATTCCTTTAGGCATAACAACAAATTGTTCAAATTAAATGCCTTGTCCCCGCACAAAATCTTTGAGGATCAACAACGAATGTTAAAAAGCCATAATGATCCAAAAGAAAAGGAACTGGAAATGATTTTCATCAAAGAAAACCAACTGAAAACTTCTCATCTTAAAATTGAACCAAAAGAAATCAAAGTTTCTGCTGAACTATCTCTAAAGAAAAATGCATTCTTTGCGTCTCAAAGTGAGGTATTCCATGCTATCAATTCAAACAAAAATGTTTATATCTTGCTTTACAAAGAAACTCTATTCTCTTCATCTGAAATACCATCTACTTTACCAAGTGAAGTTGCATCTTTACTTCAAGAATTTTCTAGCTTGTTTCCTGAAGGAAATCCCCCAGGTTTACCACCTCTAAGAGGCATTGAGCATCAGATAGATTTCATTCCAGGAGCTGTTCTACCGAACAGACCTGCCTATAGAGTCAATCCAGAGGAAACTAAGGAAATCCAAAAACAAGTTGAGGAATTATTGACCCAAGGTAAAGTAAAAGAGAGTATGAGTCCTTGTGCTGTTCCTGTTATCATTGTCCCTAAGAAAGATGGAACTTGGAGAATGTGTACTGATTGTAGAGCCATCAATAAGATCACTGTGAAGTATAGATACCCTATCCCTAGGTTGGATGACATGTTGGATATGTTGCATGGGTCTAGGTGTCTTAGCAAAGTAGATCTTAAACAAGGTTATTTCCAAGTGAGAATTAGGGAAGGTGATGAATGGAAAACTGCCTTTAAGACTAAATTTGGATTGTACGAATGGTTTGTAGGATCTGCAAGGCACCACTAGAAAGGGGGGGGGGGTTGAATAGGTGGTGCGGAAAATATGGTTTTTAAAATTTCTTTAAACCTAACCAATTCAAGTTCTGAAAACAGATTCTGTTTTCAGTACCAGTTTTAAAACGTTTTAAAACCTAGGTTAGAGGTCTCCAAAAATTATGAAATTTTGAGAGAACTTAGCCTCAGATGTTGTGAGGGTCCCCTAAAAATTTCAAATCAAAATTCAACCTTTAACCCCTTCAAAAACCGTTGGCACTCAGATTGTGCAAATCTGCCAGAAACGGTAGATGGTTTTGAAAAATTAATTCCTATTTGTGTGAATGTCCAAATGATCTCAAAATTTTACCAATAACTCCTCACACACTATATTGAAATGGGTTGAAACAGTTTTTGAAAATTCTTTTGGGAAGTAGGTCAAATACCACCAAAGTCTCAACCTTTGCAAGTCTGAAAATCAGACTGCACTAGTCTCAGAACTTTTGATGTTTGACTGACCTATACTTGTCCAAAAGGGTTGAAACTTGTGCCAAATTAACCCTAGAACGTTTATGTATGTTTCTGGAAATTTTTATAATTTTTAGAAAACGTTTACTATTTTTGCGAACGTGAACAATATGAGTAAACAGCGCAGAAACTGAAACGTAAATGCAGAAAGTAAATTGCACCAAGAATTTTATACTGGTTCGGTTATAAACAACCTACTCCAGTCTTCAAGGAACACCTTCCTTGGTTCACACTAATTTCACACACGCAGTACACCTTACCGCAGGGTTGATGGAGTTACACACCAACTCCAACCTTTTACAAACCTTGTATGTTCTATACAATTGCGCACGAACACCACTACCTCGCAAGAATGAAGATTGATCACACCTTGATCAATCTTTTACAAAGATGAATGAATGGTGGTTTCTATGAAGCCTATTCAAGAATGAAAGAAGTAAAGTACAATAGGCTTTTTACAAGAGAAGAAAGAAAGAAAGTGTAGGAGAAGAAAGCTTTTGCACTTTGATCACTTTTGAATGTAATTCTTGGTGTTGTTTTTGTTTGTTCTTCTCTTCCTCCCTTATAGCATGTAGCCGTCCCCTTGCACCCTTCTCCCCTCTTGAAACTTTCCTTTTAATTGCTTGAGAGAGTGTGAGACATCATGGTGACAATGTTTTGCTTGCTTGGCATCATTCCATTGGACCATCATTTAGTCATTGCTTACTTGGCACCTTTTGATTGGCTCAATGTTGTCATCATTTGATGACATGGATATTCTGAAAAAAACACTGAATATTTGCCAAATAATCATCACATAATACATTCCATAACTTAAGAGATATTAACATAAATTTTGAGACACAAAAATCCCTCTTTCTATCTCAAAAAAATCGGCCAGCTCCTATGATTTCAATGCTGAAATTTTCAGCATTTACCACATGAAATAACTCTAGATTTCTTCCAATTTTCTTTGAATTTCTTCCATAAAAAATACATCCATTATCTAAGGTAAGTCTTGCTACAAGATGGAGAATGAATTTGGACACCAAGGAGGGTGAAGGTTTGGCCATAACATCTTCACACATGCTGAAAAATTTCAGCATGTGTGATATGAAGAATATCACACTTAATACAATTCAAATCATTTCCATAACTCCTTTGATTTATTCCTTAATAAAAAATTGACAATTTATCTTCCTTAATGATGAAGAAAACGTCCACTTGGTATGTGACATGCTGAAATTTTCAGCATGTGACATAAGAGAGGTGTATGTTGAAAACTTACCTTTTGTAGCTTCTCTCTTTGATCCATCAACATTGTATGATTGATCCTTGACCAATCAACATGCCAACAAGGCTCCACATGTGCTCCATCTCAGCTGGGATGACGTTTTGAAAGTGTATATACATGTGCTGAAATTTATTTTTGCTAACTTTGAAAAAATAGTGCACATTTAATAATACACACATGTAATATTCCAATCAGCCCTTAATTTAATTTTCTAGAACACTTTAAGATGTATATTATATGTAAAAAGTGTCTAGATACGTGCCACATCATGTTCAAGAAAAACGTTCCATGTCAAGTGCGTAGAAAACCGAATTTTCGATATTTATCGATTACCCGATTTTTCTCTAATTTAAATTCCAACTTTTGCACATGCTATACATATTATGTTATACATAATATATATAATATATACTTTAAATTTCAGCACTTGGCTGATTTAAAGTGGTACCATAAACATGTGACAAAAATAAAATTGGAATCTTCACATTTTGGCCTAAATGTGGGATGATTTGTGTGTGCCAACATGGAAAGTATTTTTGTCTCAATATACAGTGTATGGAACGAAATTATTAATAAATTTTGATGTACATGGGCTGGCCATTTATTTATGGCAAGTACGTGACACGTTGGCGAAGTTTCGGTATCGCCCGATACGACAAATTTCGGTTTAGAACCTTTTATCGTGTCGTATTTAATTTGTCATCACCATATCTTATATCATATGATATAAGATCTGAATATACTCATAAATATGAGTTAAGTATAGTAGTGTGACGTAAACGTACGTTCGTAAGATATATAACGTGTCGATAGTACGTTGGAATACATGTGTATGTGCCTTTTAAAAAAATCTGAAAATATATATATTATGTATATGTGGCGTGTGAAATTGATGTGGGGAGGAGGAGAGAACTTTCCTTCCATAGCCATGTTGCCTTTATGCCTTTTCCAAATGCATCTTCCTTTAATGAACTACTTAGTTTATTAAACTAAGTACTTCACTTAATGAACTACTTTAGTTCATTAATTGTGGCACCTGAAAATAGTATAAACTCAACAAATGTTCGCCATATGATGTAAGCTTTAAAGCTTCATGGCTCGTTAGTACGGCAACATAATATATAAGCTAAATAAGGCAAGTTATCATGCATACATGTACACTTGTGTATATATATATATATCCAACGTTTATATATATATATATTCAAATTTCTTTATTTTGAAATCACTCAAACCCTCATATTCCTACAATCTCCCCCTTTTGATGATTTTCAAAATAACTAGTGTACATGATTTAAGTGTTATCTCTCCCCCTTGAATTATGCACAGATTTGAAATTTGAATTTTGAATTTCAAATCCGGCTCCCCCTTGATTCATGCAATTAGGATCAATCAGTGATCTCTCTCCCCCTTAAATCTCTCTCTCCCCCTTAAATCATGCTTCTCTCTCCCCCTTTATTTTGGAAAGTTAATCAAAAGATTCCTGTCAAAAAGGAAAGTAAATCAATGATATCGCATTAAATCACGTCAACAGGAAGCATGCCTAATTTAGAACGGAGAGATTCAAATGTGGCTTGATTTAAGGCCTTTGTAAATATATCCGCTACTTGCGATTCTGTGCGTACGTGATCTATGACAATATTACCATTGCTAACGTGATCACGAAGAAAATGACAGCGAACTTCTATATGCTTAGCCTTAGAGTGTAATACGGGGTTCTTAGACAAATTTATTGCACTCATACTATCACAATATATAGGAATTTTATCTACGGTGATTCCAAAATCCGAAAGTTGTTGTTTTATCCACAACAACTGTGTGCAACAAAGGCTAAGAGCCATATACTCAGCCTCAGTAGTGGACAAAGCAACACTTGCTTGCTTTTTGGAAAACCATGAAATAAGGGAATTTCCTATAAATTGGCAAGTTCTGCTCGTGCTTTTTCTATCTATTTTGCAGCCACCATAATCTGCATCAGTGTAAGCATGTAAGTCGAATGTAGAATCCTTATCGTACCAAATACCTAAGGTGGGCGTGTGCTTAATATAACGGAATATTCTTTTTATCGCATTTAAGTGTGACACCTTGGGTTGACTTTGAAAACGAGCACACATGCATACGCTAAACATGATGTCAGGGCCTACTAGCAGTTAAATATAGTAAAGAGCCTATCATAGATCGATATAATCCATTATCAACGTCTTTACCATGTTCATCTTGTAGGAATATGAGGGTTTGAGTGATTTCAAAATAAAGAAATTTGAATATATATATATATATATAAACGTTGGATATATATATATATATATATATATATATATATATATATATACACAAGTGTACATGTATGCATGATAACTTGCCTTATTTAGTTTATATATTATGTTGCCGTACTAACGAGCCATGAAGCTTTAAAGCTTACATCATATGGCGAACATTTGTTGAGTTTATACTATTTTCAGGTGCCACAATTAATGAACTAAAGTAGTTCATTAAGTGAAGTACTTAGTTTAATAAACTAAGTAGTTCATTAAAGGAAGATGCATTTGGAAAAGGCATAAAGGCAACATGGCTATGGAAGGAAAGTTCTCTCCTCCTCCCCACATCAATTTCACACGCCATATATACATAATATATATATATTTTCAGATTTTTTTAAAAGGCACATACGCATTTACTCCAACGTACTATTGACACGTTATATATCTTACGAACGTACGTTTACGTCACACCACTATACTTAACTCATATTTATGAGTATATTCAGATCTTATATCATATGATATAAGATATGGTGATGACAAATTAAATACGACACGATAAAAGGTTCTAAATCGAAATTTGTCGTATCGGGCGATACCGAAACTTCGCCAACGTGTCACGTACTTGCCATAAATAAATGGCCAGCCCATATACATCAAAATTTATTAAAAATTTCGTGCCATACACTGTATATTGAGACAAAAATACTTTCCATGTTGGCACACACAAATCATCCCACATTTAGGCCAAAATGTGAAGATTCCAATTTTATTTTTGTCACATGTTTATGGTACCACTTTAAATCAGCCAAGTGCTGAAAATTAAAGTATATATTATATATATTTTGTATAACATAATATATATAGCATGTGCAAAAGTTGGAATTTAAAATAGAGAAAAATCGGGTAATCGATAAATATCGAAAATTCGGTTTTCTACGCACATGACATGGAACGTTTTTCTTGAACATCATGTGACACGTATCTAGACACTTTTTACATATAATATACATCTTAAAGTGTTCTAGAAAATTAAATTAAGGGCTGATTGGAATATTACATGTGTGTAATATTAAATGTGCACTATTTTACAAAGTTAGCAAAAATAAATTTCAGCACATGCATATACACACTTAAACGTCACCCCAGCTGAGATGGAGCACATGTGGAGCCTTGTTGGCATGTTGATTGGTCAAGAATCAATCATACAATGTTGATGAATCAAAGAGAGAAGCTACAAAAGGTAAGTTTTCAACATACACCTCTCTTATGTCACATGCTGAAAATTTCAGCATGTCACACACCTTGTGGCCGTTTTCTTCAACATTAAGGGAGATATTTTGTTGATTTTTTATTAAGGAATAAATCAAAGGAGTTATGAAAATGATTTGAATTGTGTATAAGGTTATTAAGTGTGATATTCTTTATATCATACATGCTGAATTTTTTTTTCAGCATGTGTGAAGTTGGTTGTGGCCGAATATGACACCCTTATTGTGTCCAAATTCATTCTCCATCATGTAGCAAGACTTACCTTAAATAATGGATGAATTTTTATGAAAGAAATTCAAAGAAAAATGGAAGAAATCCAGATTTATTTCATGTGGTTAATGCTGAAAATTTCAGCATTGAATCACCTTATGTGGCCGATTTTCTTGAGATGGAAAGAAGGAATTTTGTGTCTCACAATTTATGTGAATATCTCTTAAGTTATGGAATGTATTATGTGATGATTATTTGGCATATATTTAGTGTTTTTTTCAGAATATCCATGTCATCAAAATGATGACAACATTGAGCCAATCAAAAGATGACAAGTAAGCAATGACTAAATGATGGTCCAATGGAGTGATGCCAAGTAAGCAAAACATTGTCACCATGATGTCTCACACTCTCTCAAGCAATTAAAAGGAAATTTTCAAGAGGGGGAAGAGGCAATAGGGGACGGCTGCAATTCATAAAAAGGGAAGAGAAGAACAAACAAAAAGAACACCAAGAATTACATTCAAAAGTGATCAAAGTGCAAAAGCTTTCTTCTCCTACACTTTCTTTCTTTCTTCTCTTGTAAAAAGCCTATTGTATTTTATTTCTTTCATTCTTGAATAGGCTTCATAGAAACCACCATTCATACATCTTTGTAAAAGATTGATCAAGGTGTGATCAATCTTCATTCTAGCGAGGTGGTGGTGTTCGTGCAAATTGTACTCACAATACAAGGTTTGTAAAGGGTTGGAGTTAAGGTGTAACTCTATCAACCCTGCGGTAAGGTGTACTGCGTGTGTGAAATTAGTGTGAACCAAGGAAGGTGTTCCTTGAAGACTGGAGTAGGTTGTTTATAACCGAACCAGTATAAAATTCTTGGTGCAATTTACTTTCTGCATTTACGTTTCAGTTTCTGCGCTGTTTACTCATATTGTTCACGTTCGCAAAAATAGTAAACGTTTTCTAAAAATTATAAAAATTTCCAGAAACATACATAAACGTTCTAGGGTTAATTTGGCACAAGTTTCAACCCTTTTGGACAAGTATAGGTCAGTCAAACATCAAAAGTTCTGAGACTAGTGCAGTCTGATTTTCAGACTTGCAAAGGTTGAGACTTTGGTGGTATTTGACCTACTTCCCAAAAGAATTTTCAAAAACTGTTTCAACCCATTTCAATATAGTGTGTAAGAAGTTATTGGTCAAATTTTCAGATCATTTGGACATTCACACAAATAGGAATTAATTTTTCAAAACCATCTACCGTTTCTGGCAGATTTGCACAATCTGAGTGCCAACGGTTTTTGAAGGGGTTAAAGGTTGAATTTTGATTTGAAATTTTTAGGGGACCCTCATAACATCTGAGGCTAAGTTATCTCAAAATTTCATAATTTTTGGAGACCTCTAACCTGGTTTTAAAAACGTTTTAAAACAGGTCCTGAAAACAGAATCTGTTTTCAGAACTTGAATTGTTCAAGGTTAAAGAAATTTTAAAAAAGCACACTTTCCGCACCATCTATTCAACCCCCCCCCCCTTCTAGTGGTGCCTTGCAGATCCTACAAGTGGTATCAGAGCACAGGAATACTCACGACAAGGAATCCAACGATTCAGTGAGATGGCATCCATAAATCTCAAAACCGAACAAGAAGGTATGTCGAGCCAAAGGCCTCCACTCTTTGACGGTGAGTCTTTTATTCAATGGAAACTTAGGATGAAACTTTTTCTTATGGCTATAGACATAGACCTTTGGTCAATAATTGAAGATGGTCCATATGTCCCATCTAAATTGTCCATTGTAGATGGAGTCACACTAGAAGTAATTAAAACGAGACAAGACTATACTAGTGAAGACAAAAAGAAACTGAGTATGAATGCTAAGGCCATGCAATTACTCTTAAATGGTTTAAGTAAGAGTGAGTCTAGTTATGTGTCCAATTGTTCGAGTGCACAAGAAATGTGGAGAATCTTAGAAATGAAACATGAAGGCACGAGTCAAGTAAAAGAGTCTAAAATCAATATGCTTATGTCTACTCTTGAGTCTTTCAAGTTGTTGCCTAATGAGTCAATTGTTGATATGGATCTTCGTTTGACTAACATCTATAACTCTCTTGAGTCTCTTGGTAAGGCTTTTACAACGCAGGAAAAAGTACAGAAAGTCCTACGGAGCCTCCCTTCAGAATGGGATCCTAAAGTGACTGCCATAGAAGAAAGCAAGGAGACTAAGTCAATAAAAATGGAAGAACTCATTGGTTCACTAAAAGTGTATGAAAACAAACTCATTATTCGGAAATCGGAATCAACCAAACAAGGTAAGACAATTGCTTTCAAATCAAATGAATACGTCTCCCCTCCCTCCGATCACGTAGAAGATAGTGATTCCGAATCGGATAATGATGACTTAATTCTATTGGCTAAAGGACTAAGAAGATTCATGAGAAAATCATTTAGAAATAAAAACAAGGGCACTACATCTAAGAGAAATAAAAACAAGTCAAATGATAAGGACATTAAATGTTATGAATGCGGCAAACTCGGACACTTATCATATGACTGCCCAAACAAAGAAAAGCAAACTAATAAGTACCCTGACAAGGAGCGGAACAAAAATAGACCCGTCTCAGATCCTAAACAAAGGAAACGTGCACTAAAGGCCTCCACATGGAGTGACTCATCAGATTCTGAATCTGAGACCGAAGAGGAGACCGCTCAAGTTTGCTTCGCTTCAAAGGCGTCTAATGAGGTATCATCTGACTCTGACTCTGACTCTGAACCTTCTTACGATGATTTATTTAGTCAATATCTTGAGTTACATAAATTTACTAAGACTCTCGCAAAAGAAAAGAAACGTTTAATTGAAGACAAGAAACTGTTAGAATCTTCTAACGAGAATCTTGTCGCTCAATTAAGCGATTCAAAGAAAGAGTCTTCATGTGCCATCACTGCATTAAAAACCGAGATCTCATCATTAACTTCTCAAAATAATGAAATGAAATCCGAGATTTCAAATTTGAAATCAAGGAATACAGATTTAGAGAAAATGATGGTCAAACATGCTGCATCGCATCATATTATCGCAAAAGCATGACAGTGACAAAACTGGATTGGGGTACGTTGATACTAACGAAGTATCAACCAAACCAACCAAGTTTGTTGTGTCTAAAAAGGTAGACACCCCTAAGCATCAAGTAGCGTCTAAGATGACGCAAAAAGCACCCCCTTCCACACGCCCCACTCCCTCATATCATGTGAAATATAATGTTGTACCATATAGATATGAGAAGAAGAGATCAATGCATACACGGAATACATATCATCCACGCACCACGCACACACACACAAGGACATATCACAAACGTCCTTCATACAATGAGTATAGGGGAGTCCTTGGGCAAAGACCCAAAGTACATGCACCACATGTATACTATGTCGCACCTTCATCTACTTTCTTGCCATTTGATAGACCGAGAAGGATCACCCAAGTATGGGTACCGAAAGGTACCTTTACTAAAAGGTGATTAACTAACTCGAAAGGACCCAAAATTAAAAGGGTACCTAAATCACCTTTTTACATTGCAGGGAGACCACTCATCAAAAGACACATCAATAAAGTGGTTCCTTGACAGTGGTTGCTCGAGGCACATGACAGGTGACCCGAGCCTCTTCTCCAAATTAAAGAAGGTCACAAAAGGCGGATCCGTGACCTTTGGAGACAACAATGAAGGCAAGATCATTGGTAAAGGTACGATTGGAAACCCGGATACACTTCAAATCTCAAACGTGTTTTTGGTAAGCAACTTATCTTACAATCTTCTTAGTATTTCGCAATTTGTTGACAATGGTTTCAATGTGTGTTTTACTCACCCTTACTGTAATATAATAAATAAAAATGGAGAAACTGTTTTAAAAGGAAAACGTGAAGGAAATATATTCACACTATCTATGGATGATGTAGTAGATGCCAAAGTTAAATGCTTTATGTCAAATGAACCCAATGTGAATTTGTGGCATAGACGTTTAGGACACATAGGTATTTCTACATTAGAAAAATTGCAACGAAAGAACCTAGTACGGGGATTGCCTACGCTTGATTTAAACAACTTTCAGTTGTGTGAATCTTGCATAAAAGGCAAACAAACACGTGAGTCACTTAAGCCTAAAAATGAGATAAGCACGACTAGAATACTAGAACTATTGCATATCGATTTGTTTGGTCCTAGTCGCACTACAAGCCTTGGTGGGCGTCACTATGCATGCGTAATTGTTGATGACTTTTCTCGTTATACTTGGACTTTATTTCTTGCACATAAGGATGATAGCGCCGTAGAAATCGCTAAATTAATTAAACAACTTGAGAATCAATACGGCGTAAATGTGAAAAGAATAAGAAGCGATAGAGGCGGTGAGTTTAAAAATAAAGAGATGATTTCATTTTGTGAAGAAAAAGGAATTAAACATGAGTTTTCGCCACCTAGAACTCCACAATTAAATGGAGTAGTAGAAAGAAAGAATCGCACACTACAAGAAATCGCTAGAACTATGCTTTGCGAAAATAAATTGCCTAGATTTCTGTGGGCGGAAGCCGTAAACTGTGCATGCTATATTGTAAATCGCCTATCTATAAGAAAGAAAATAAACAAGACGCCTTACGAAATTTTGAATGATCGCATGCCTAAGATTGATTATTTTCGTGTGTTTGGATGCAAATGTTTTGTATTAAATACAAAAGATAACTTAGACAAATTTGAATCCAAATCAATTGAGTGCATTTTTATTGGGTATTCCATAAACTCTAAAGCATATAGATGTTATGATCCTCACACTAGACAAATCATAGAATCTATTCATGTTAAATTCAATGAATTTGGAGAGATTGATAAAGAAAAGGAATATGATGATGACTTTGATTTGAAACCCGTTTTGGAGGAAGAAAATGAGTCTTTTGATATGCATGAGATGAATGAAACACTAGAAATGCATGATCATATAGAAACGCATGATAACTTAGAAAATAATCAACCAAGATGGCATAGAGATCACCCACATGATCTCATCATAGGCGACATCACTCACGGTGTGCGACCACGTAGAAGAATCACTTCGGATGAGATAAATGAATTTCATGCTATGATTTCTGAAATTGAGCCTAAAAATGTGCATGATGCTTTGAGTGATTCATCTTGGATTGATGCTATGCATGACGAACTTAATCAATTCGTTAGAAATGATGTATGGGACTTAGTGCCACGACCACAAGATAAGACAATAATAGGCACAAAGTGGGTATTTAGGAACAAAATGAATGAGGAAGGAAAGGTCGTTAGAAATAAAGCAAGACTCGTAGCTCAAGGATATAATCAAGAAGAAGGAATAGACTACGATGAAACATTTGCACCCGTAGCACGTTTAGAAGCTATACGACTCTTACTTGCTATTGCTTGCTTGAAAGATTTTAAATTATATCAAATGGACGTCAAAAGTGCTTTTCTAAACGGATTTATACAAGAAGAAGTATACGTGAAGCAACCACCCGGTTTTGAAGATTTGAAACATCCAGATCACGTGTACAAACTAAAGAAGGCACTATATGGCCTAAAGCAAGCGCCGAGAGCATGGTATGATCGTTTTGCCACTTTTCTTTTAGAAAATAATTTTAAACGTGGTACTATAGATAGTACACTATTTTTGAAACAAGAAAAATCAGATTTACTTATTATTCAAATTTACGTAGATGACATTATTTTCGGTTCTGCCTCACATAGACTTGTTAAAGATTTTGAAAATTGTATGAATGCTGAATTTGAAATGTCTATGGTTGGTGAACTTAATTATTTTCTTGGCTTGCAGATTAAGCAAACGAGTAAAGGAATTCATATAAGCCAAGCTAAGTACGTAAATGACATGATCAAGAAGTTCAATTTTGAAAATTTGAAACCATCCCCCACGCCTATGAGTGTTACTACTAAATTAGACAAAGATGAACATGGTAAAGACGTTGATAATGGATTATATCGATCTATGATAGGCTCTTTACTATATTTAACTGCTAGTAGGCCTGACATTATGTTTAGCGTATGCATGTGTGCTCGTTTTCAAAGTCAACCTAAGGTGTCACACTTAAATGCGGTAAAAAGAATATTCCGCTATATTAAGCACACGCCCACCTTAGGTATTTGGTATGATAAGGACTCTACATTCGACTTACATGCTTACACTGATGCAGATTATGGTGGCTGCAAAATAGATAGAAAAAGCACGAGTGGAACTTGCCAATTTATAGGAAATTCCCTTATTTCGTGGTTTTCCAAAAAGCAAGCAAGTGTTGCTTTGTCCACTACTGAGGCTGAGTATATGGCTCTTAGCCTTTGCTGCACACAGTTGTTGTGGATAAAACAACAACTTTCGGACTTTGGAATTACCGTAGATAAAATTCCTATATATTGTGATAGTATGAGTGCAATAAATTTGTCTAAGAACCCCGTATTACACTCTAAGGCTAAGCATATAGAAGTTCGCTGTCATTTTCTTCGTGATCACGTTAACAATGGTAATATTGTCATAGATCACGTACGCACAGAATCACAAGTAGCGGATATATTTACAAAGGCCTTAAATCAAGCCACATTTGAATCTCTCCGTTCTAAATTAGGCATGCTTCCTGTTGATGTGATTTAATGCGATATCATTTGATTTACTTTCCTTTTGACAGGAATCTTTTGATTAACTTTCCAAAATAAAGGGGGAGAGAGAAGCATGATTTAAGGGGGAGAGATTTAAGGGGGAGAGAGATCACTGATTGATCCTAATTGCATGAATCAAGGGGGAGCCGGATTTGAAATTCAAAATTCAAATTTCAAATCTGTGCATAATTCAAGGGGGAGAGATAACACTTAAATCATGTACACTAGTTATTTTGAAAATCATCAAAAGGGGGAGATTGTAGGAATATGAGGATTTGAGTGATTTCAAAATAAAGAAATTTGAATATATATATATATAAACGTTGGATATATATATATATATATATACACAAGTGTACATGTATGCATGTAACTTGCCTTATTTAGCTTATATATTATGTTGCCGTACTAACGAGCCATGAAGCTTTAAAGCTTACATCATATGGCGAACATTTGTTGAGTTTATACTATTTTCAGGTGCCACAATTAATGAACTAAAGTAGTTCATTAAGTGAAGTACTTATTTTAATAAACTAAGTAGTTCATTAAAGGAAGATGCATTTGGAAAAGGCATAAAGGCAACATGGCTATGGAAGGAAAGTTCTCTCCTCCTCCCCACATCAATTTCACACGCCATATATACATAATATATATATATTTTCAGATTTTTTTAAAAGGCACATACGCATTTACTCCAACGTACTATCGACACGTTATATATCTTACGAACGTACGTTTACGTCACACCACTATACTTAACTCATATTTATGAGTATATTCAGATCTTATATCATATGATATAAGATATGGTGATGACAAATTAAATACGACACGATAAAAGGTTCTAAACCGAAATTTGTCGTATCGGGCGATACCGAAACTTCGCCAACGTGTCACGTACTTGCATAAATAAATGGCCAGCCCATATACATCAAAATTTATTAAAAATTTCGTGCCATACACTGTATATTGAGACAAAAATACTTTCCATGTTGGCACACACAAATCATCCCACATTTAGGCCAAAATGTGAAGATTCCAATTTTATTTTTGTCACATGTTTATGGTACCACTTTAAATCAGCCAAGTGCTGAAAATTAAAGTATATATTATATATATTATGTATAACATAATATATATAGCATGTGCAAAAGTTGGAATTTAAAATAGAGAAAAATCGGGTAATCGATAAATATCGAAAATTCGGTTTTCTACGCACATGACATGGAACGTTTTTCTTGAACATCATGTGACACGTATCTAGACACTTTTTACATATAATATACATCTTAAAGTGTTCTAGAAAATTAAATTAAGGGCGATTGGAATATTACATGTGTGTAATATTAAATGTGCACTATTTTACAAAGTTAGCAAAAATAAATTTCAGCACATGCATATACACACTTAAACGTCACCCCAGCTGAGATGGAGCACATGTGGAGCCTTGTTGGCATGTTGATTGGTCAAGAATCAATCATACAATGTTGATGAATCAAAGAGAGAAGCTACACAAGGTAAGTTTTCAACATACACCTCTCTTATGTCACATGCTGAAAATTTCAGCATGTCACACACCTTGTGGCCGTTTTCTTCAACATTAAGGGAGATATTTTGTTGATTTTTTATTAAGGAATAAATCAAAGAAGTTATGGAAATGATTTGAATTGTGTATAAGGTTATTAAGTGTGATATTCTTTATATCACACAAGCTGAATTTTTTTTTCAGCATGTGTGAAGTTGGTTGTGGCCGAATATGACACCCTTATTGTGTCCAAATTCATTCTCCATCATGTAGCAAGACTTACCTTAAATAATGGATGAATTTTTATGGAAGAAATTCAAAGAAAAATGGAAGAAATCCAGATTTATTTCATGTGGTTAATGCTGAAAATTTCAGCATTGAATCACCTTATGTGGCCGATTTTCTTGAGATGGAAAGAAGGAATTTTGTGTCTCACAATTTATGTGAATATCTCTTAAGTTATGGAATGTATTATGTGATGATTATTTGGCATATATTTAGTGTTTTTTCAGAATATCCATGTCATCAAAATGATGACAACATTGAGCCAATCAAAAGATGACAAGTAAGCAATGACTAAATGATGGTCCAATGGAGTGATGCCAAGTAAGCAAAACATTGTCACCATGATGTCTCACACTCTCTCAAGCAATTAAAAGGAAATTTTCAAGAGGGGGAAGAGGCAATAGGGGACGGCTGCAATTCATAAAAAGGGAAGAGAAGAACAAACAAAAAGAACACCAAGAATTACATTCAAAAGTGATCAAAGTGCAAAAGCTTTCTTCTCCTACACTTTCTTTCTTTCTTCTCTTGTAAAAAGCCTATTGTATTTTATTTCTTTCATTCTTGAATAGGCTTCATAGAAACCACCATTCATACATCTTTGTAAAAGATTGATCAAGGTGTGATCAATCTTCATTCTAGCGAGGTGGTGGTGTTCGTGCAAATTGTACTCACAATACAAGGTTTGTAAAGGGTTGGAGTTAAGGTGTAACTCTATCAACCCTGCGGTAAGGTGTACTGCGTGTGTGAAATTAGTGTGAACCAAGGAAGGTGTTCCTTGAAGACTGGAGTAGGTTGTTTATAACCGAACCAGTATAAAATTCTTGGTGCAATTTACTTTCTGCATTTACGTTTCAGTTTCTGCGCTGTTTACTCATATTGTTCACGTTCGCAAAAATAGTAAACGTTTTCTAAAAATTATAAAAATTTCCAGAAACATGCATAAACGTTCTAGGGTTAATTTGGCACAAGTTTCAACCCTTTTGGACAAGTATAGGTCAGTCAAACATCAAAAGTTCTGAGACTAGTGCAGTCTGATTTTCAGACTTGCAAAGGTTGAGACTTTGGTGGTATTTGACCTACTTCCCAAAAGAATTTTCAAAAAACTGTTTCAACCCATTTTAATATAGTGTGTAAGAAGTTATTGGTCAAAGTTTCAGATCATTTGGACATTCACACAAATAGGAATTAATTTTTCAAAACTATCTACCGTTTCTGGCAGATTTGCACAATCTGAGTGCCAACGGTTTTTGAAGGGGTTAAAGGTTGAATTTTGATTTGAAATTTTTAGGGGACCCTCATAACATCTGAGGCTAAGTTCTCTCAAAATTTCATAATTTTTGGAGACCTCTAACCTGGTTTTAAAAACGTTTTAAAACAGGTCCTGAAAACAGAATCTGTTTTCAGAACTTGAATTGTTCAAGGTTAAAGAAATTTTAAAAAAAGCACACTTTCCGCACCATCTATTCAACCCCCCCCCCTTCTAGTGGTGCCTTGCAGATCCTACACATCTTTGTCTAATTTAGTAGTAACACTCATAGGCGTGGGGGATGGTTTCAAATTTTCAAAATTGAACTTCTTGATCATGTCATTTACGTACTTAGCTTGGCTTATATGAATTTCTTTACTCGTTTGCTTAATCTGCAAGCCAAGAAAATAATTAAGTTCACCAACCATAGACATTTCAAATTCAGCTTTCATACAATTCTCAAAATCTTTAACAAGTCTATGTGAGGTAGAACCGAAAATAATGTCATCTACGTAAATTTGAATAATAAGTAAATCTGATTTTCTTGTTTCAAAAATAGTGTACTATCTATAGTACCACGTTTAAAATTATTTTCTAAAAGAAAAGTGGCAAAACGATCATACCATGCTCTCGGCGCTTGCTTTAGGCCATATAGTGCCTTCTTTAGTTTGTACACGTGATCTGGATGTTTCAAATCTTCAAAACCGGGTGGTTGCTTCACGTATACTTCTTCTTGTATAAATCCGTTTAGAAAAGCACTTTTGACGTCCATTTGATATAATTTAAAATCTTTCAAGCAAGCAATAGCAAGTAAGAGTCGTATAGCTTCTAAACGTGCTACGGGTGCAAATGTTTCATCGTAGTCTATTCCTTCTTCTTGATTATATCCTTGAGCTACGAGTCTTGCTTTATTTCTAACGACCTTTCCTTCCTCATTCATTTTGTTCCTAAATACCCACTTTGTGCCTATTATTGTCTTATCTTGTGGTCGTGGCACTAAATCCCATACATCATTTCTAACGAATTGATTAAGTTCGTCATGCATAGCATCAATCCAAGATGAATCACTCAAAGCATCATGCACATTTTTAGGCTCAATTTCAGAAATCATAGCATGAAATTCATTTATCTCATCCGAAGTGATTCTTCTACGTGGTCGCACACCGTGAGTGATGTCGCCTATGATGAGATCATGTGGGTGATCTCTATGCCATCTTGGTTGATTATTTTCTAAGTTATCATGCATTTCTATATGATCATGCATTTCTAGTGTTTCATTCATCTCATGCATATCAAAAGACTCATTTTCTTCATCCAAAACGGGTTTCAAATCAAAGTCATCATCATATTCCTTTTCTTTATCAATCTCTCCAAATTCATTGAATTTAACATGAATAGATTCTATGATTTGTCTAGTGTGAGGATCATAACATCTATATGCTTTAGAGTTTATGGAATACCCAATAAAAATGCACTCAATTGATTTGGATTCAAATTTGTCTAAGTTATCTTTTGTATTTAATACAAAACATTTGCATCCAAACACACGAAAATAATCAATCTTAGGCATGCGATCATTCAAAATTTCGTAAGGCGTCTTGTTTATTTTCTTTCTTATAGATAGGCGATTTACAATATAGCATGCACAGTTTACGGCTTCCGCCCACAGAAATCTAGGCAATTTATTTTCGCAAAGCATAGTTCTAGCGATTTCTTGTAGTGTGCGATTCTTTCTTTCTACTACTCCATTTAATTGTGGAGTTCTCGGTGGCGAAAACTCATGTTTAATTCCTTTTTCTTCACAAAATGAAATCATCTCTTTATTTTTAAACTCACCGCCTCTATCGCTTCTTATTCTTTTCACATTTACGCCGTATTGATTCTCAAGTTGTTTAATTAATTTAGCGATTTCTACGGCGCTATCATCCTTATGTGCAAGAAATAAAGTCCAAGTATAACGAGAAAAGTCATCAACAATTACGCATGCATAGTGACGCCCACCAAGGCTTGTAGTGCGACTAGGACCAAACAAATCGATATGCAATAGTTCTAGTATTCTAGTCGTGCTTATCTCATTTTTAGGCTTAAGTGACTCACGTGTTTGTTTGCCTTTTATGCAAGATTCACACAACTGAAAGTTGTCTAAATCAAGCTTGGGCAATCCCCGTACTAGGTTCTTTCGTTGCAATTTTTCTAGTGTAGAAATACCTATGTGTCCTAAACGTCTATGCCACAAATTCACATTGGGTTCATTTGACATAAAACATTTAACTTTGGCGTCTACTACATCATCCATAGATAGTGTGAATATGTTTCCTTCACGTTTTCCTTTTAAAACGGTTTCTCCATTTTTATCTATTATATTACAATAAGGGTGAGTAAAACACACATTAAAACCATTGTCAACAAATTGAGAAATACTAAGAAGATTGTAAGATAAGTTTCTTACCAAAAACACGTTGGAGATTTGGAGTGTATTCGGATTTCCAATCGTACCTTTACCAATGATCTTGCCTTCATTGTTGTCTCCAAAGGTCACGGATCCGCCTTTTGTGACCTTCTTTAATTTGGAGAATAGGCTCGGGTCACCTGTCATGTGCCTCGAGCAACCACTGTCAAGAAACCACTTTATTGATGTGTCTTTTGATGAGTGGTCTCCCTGCAATGTAAAAAGGTGATTTAGGTACCCTTTTAATTTTGGGTCCTTTCGAGTTAGTTAATCACCTTTTAGTAAAGGTACCTTTCGGTACCCATACTTGGGTGATCCTTCTCGGTCTATCAAATGGCAAGAAAGTAGATGAAGGTGCGATATAGTATACATGTGGTGCATGTACTTTGGGTCTTTGCCCAAGGACTCCTCTATACTCATTGTATGAAGGACGCTTTTGATATGTCTTTGTGTGCGTGTGCGTAGTGCGTGGATGATATGTATTTTGTGTATGCATTGTTCTTTTCTTCTCATATCTATATGGTACAACGTTATATTTCACATGATATGAGGGAGTGGGGCGTGTGGAAGGGGGTGCTTTTTGCGTCATCTTAGACGCCACTTGATGCTTAGGGGTGTCTACTTTCTTAGATACAACAAACTTGGTTGGTTTGGTTGATACTTCGTTAGTATCAACGTATCCCAATCCAGTTTTGTCACTGTCATGCTTTTGTGATAATATGATGCGATGCAACATGTTTGACCCTGTATCGAATTGTTTCATCATTTTCTCTAAGTCTGTATTCCTTGATTTCAAATTTGAAATCTCGGATTTCATTTCATTATTTTGAGAAGTCAATGATGAGATCTCGGTTTTTAATGCAGTGATGACACATGAAGACTCTTTCTTTGAATCGCTTAATTGAGCGACAAGATTCTCGTTAGAAGATTCTAACAGTTTCTTGTCTTCAATTAAACGTTTCTTTTCTTTTGCGAGAGTCTTAGTAAATTTGTGTAATTCAAGATACTGACTAAAAAGATCATCATAAGAAGGTTCAGAGTCAGAGTCAGAATCGGATGATACCTCATTAGACGCCTTTGAAGCGAAGCAAACTTGAGCGGTCTCCTCTTCGGTCTCAGTTTCAGAGTCTGATGAGTCACTCCATGTGGAGGCCTTTAGTGCACGTTTCCTTTGTTTAGGATCTGAGACGGGTCTATTTTTGTTCCGCTCCTTGTCAGGGTACTTATTAGTTTGCTTTTCTTTGTTTGGGCAGTCATATGATAAGTGTCCGAGTTTGCCGCATTCATAGCATTTAATGTCCTTATCATTTGACTTGTTTTTATTTCTCTTAGATGTAGTGCCCTTGTTTTTATTTCTAAATGATTTTCTCATGAATCTTCTTAGTCCTTTTGCCAATAGAATTAAGTCATCATTATCCGATTCGGAATCACTATCATCTACATGATCGGAGGGAGGGGAGACGTATTCATTTGATTTAAAAGCAATTGTCTTACCTTGTTTGGTTGATTCCGATTTCCGAATAATAAGTTTGTTTTCATAAACTTTGAGTGAACCAATGAGTTCTTCCATTTTTATTGATTTAGTCTCCTTGCTTTCTTCTATAGCAGTCACTTTAGGATCCCATTCCGAAGGAAGGCTCCGTAGGACTTTCTGTACCTTTTCCTGCGTTGTAAAAGCCTTACCAAGAGACTCAAGAGAATTATAGATGTTAGTCAAACGAAGATCCATATCTACAATTGACTCATTAGGCAACAACTTAAAAGACTCAAGAGTAGACATGAGCATATTAATTTTAGACTCTTTTACTTGACTTGTGCCTTCGTGTTTCATTTCTAAGATTCTCCACATTTCTTGTGCACTCGAACAATTGGACACATAACTAGACTCACTCTTACTTAAACCATTTAAGAGTAATTGCATGGCCTTAGCATTCATACTCAGTTTCTTTTTGTCTTCACTAGTATAGTCTTGTCTCGTTTTAATTACTTCTAGTGTGACTCCATCTACAATGGACAATTTAGATGGGACATATGGACCATCTTCAATTATTGACCAAAGGTCTATGTCTATAGCCATAAGAAAAAGTTTCATCCTAAGTTTCCATTGAATAAAAGACTCACCGTCAAAGAGTGGAGGCCTTTGGCTCGACATACCTTCTTGTTCGGTTTTGGGATTTGTGGATGCCATCTCACTGAATCATTGGATTCCTTGTCGTGAGTATTCCTGCGCTCTGATACCACTTGTAGGATCTGCAAGGCACCACTAGAAAGGGGGGGGGGGTTGAATAGGTGGTGCGGAAAATATGGTTTTTAAAATTTCTTTAAACCTAACCAATTCAAGTTCTGAAAACAGATTCTGTTTTCAGTACCAGTTTTAAAACGTTTTAAAACCTAGGTTAGAGGTCTCCAAAAATTATGAAATTTTGAGATAACTTAGCCTCAGATGTTGTGAGGGTCCCCTAAAAATTTCAAATCAAAATTCAACCTTTAACCCCTTCAAAAACCATTGGCACTCAGATTGTGCAAATCTGCCAGAAACGGTAGATGGTTTTGAAAAATTAATTTCTATTTGTGTGAATGTCCAAATGATCTGAAAATTTGACCAATAACTCCTCACACACTATATTGAAATGGATTGAAACAGTTTTTGAAAATTCTTTTGGGAAGTAGGTCAAATACCACCAAAGTCTCAACCTTTGCAAGTCTGAAAATCAGACTGCACTAGTCTCAGAACTTTTGATGTTTGACTGACCTATACTTGTCCAAAAGGGTTGAAACTTGTGCCAAATTAACCCTAGAACGTTTATGTATGTTTCTGTAAGTTTTTATAATTTTTAGAAAACGTTTACTATTTTTGCGAACGTGAATAATATGAGTAAACAGCGCAGAAACTGAAACGTAAATGCAGAAAGTAAATTGCACCAAGAATTTTATACTGGTTCGGTTATAAACAACCTACTCCAGTCTTCAAGGAACACCTTCCTTGGTTCACACTAATTTCACACACGCAGTACACCTTACCGCAGGGTTGATGGAGTTACACACCAACTCCAACCCTTTACAAACCTTGTATGTTCTATACAATTGCGCACGAACACCACCACCTCGCAAGAATGAAGATTGATCACACCTTGATCAATCTTTTACAAAGATGAATGAATGGTGGTTTCTATGAAGCCTATTCAAGAATGAAAGAAGTAAAGTACAATAGGCTTTTTACAAGAGAAGAAAGAAAGAAAGTGTAGGAGAAGAAAGCTTTTGCACTTTGATCACTTTTGAATGTAATTCTTGGTGTTGTTTTTGTTTGTTCTTCTCTTCCTCCCTTATAGCATGTAGCCGTCCCCTTGCACCCTTCTCCCCTCTTGAAACTTTCCTTTTAATTGCTTGAGAGAGTGTGAGACATCATGGTGACAATGTTTTGCTTGCTTGGCATCATTCCATTGGACCATCATTTAGTCATTGCTTACTTGGCACCTTTTCATTGGCTCAATGTTGTCATCATTTGATGACATGGATATTCTGAAAAAAACACTGAATATTTGCCAAATAATCATCACATAATACATTCCATAACTTAAGAGATATTCACATAAATTTTGAGACACAGAAATCCCTCTTTCTATCTCAAAAAAATCGGCCAGCTCCTATGATTTCAATGCTGAAATTTTCAGCATTTACCACATGAAATAACTCTAGATTTCTTCCAATTTTCTTTGAATTTCTTCCATAAAAAATACATCCATTATCTAAGGTAAGTCTTGCTACAAGATGGAGAATGAATTTGGACACCAAGGAGGGTGAAGGTTCGGCCATAACATCTTCACACATGCTGAAAAATTTCAGCATGTGTGATATGAAGAATATCACACTTAATACAATTCAAATCATTTCCATAACTCCTTTGATTTATTCCTTAATAAAAAATTGACAATTTATCTTCCTTAATGATGAAGAAAACGTCCACTTGGTATGTGACATGCTGAAATTTTCAGCATGTGACATAAGAGAGGTGTATGTTGAAAACTTACCTTTTGTAGCTTCTCTCTTTGATCCATCAACATTGTATGATTGATCCTTGACCAATCAACATGCCAACAAGGCTCCACATGTGCTCCATCTCAGCTGGGATGACGTTTTGAAAGTGTATATACATGTGCTGAAATTTATTTTTGCTAACTTTGAAAAAATAGTGCACATTTAATAATACACACATGTAATATTCCAATCAGCCCTTAATTTAATTTTCTAGAACACTTTAAGATGTATATTATATGTAAAAAGTGTCTAGATACGTGCCACATCATGTTCAAGAAAAACGTTCCATGTCAAGTGCGTAGAAAACCGAATTTTCGATATTTATCGATTACCCGATTTTTCTCTAATTTAAATTCCAACTTTTGCACATGCTATACATATTATGTTATACATAATATATATAATATATACTTTAAATTTCAGCACTTGGCTGATTTAAAGTGGTACCATAAACATGTGACAAAAATAAAATTGGAATCTTCACATTTTGGCCTAAATGTGGGATGATTTGTGTGTGCCAACATGGAAAGTATTTTTGTCTCAATATACAGTGTATGGCACGAAATTATTAATAAATTTTGATGTACATGGGCTGGCCATTTATTTATGGCAAGTACATGACACGTTGGCAAAGTTTCGGTATCGCCCGATACGACAAATTTCGGTTTAGAACCTTTTATCGTGTCGTATTTAATTTGTCATCACCATATCTTATATCATATGATATAAGATCTGAATATACTCATAAATATGAGTTAAGTATAGTGGTGTGACGTAAACGTACGTTCGTAAGATATATAACGTGTCGATAGTACGTTGGAATACATGTGTATGTGCCTTTTAAAAAAATCTGAAAATATATATATTATGTATATGTGGCGTGTGAAATTGATGTGGGGAGGAGGAGAGAACTTTCCTTCCATAGCCATGTTGCCTTTATGCCTTTTCCAAATGCATCTTCCTTTAATGAACTACTTAGTTTATTAAACTAAGTACTTCACTTAATGAACTACTTTAGTTCATTAATTGTGGCACCTGAAAATAGTATAAACTCAACAAATGTTCGCCATATGATGTAAGCTTTAAAGCTTCATGGCTCGTTAGTACGGCAACATAATATATAAGCTAAATAAGGCAAGTTATCATGCATACATGTACACTTGTGTATATATATATATATCCAACGTTTATACATATATATATTCAAATTTCTTTATTTTGAAATCACTCAAACCCTCATATTCCTACATGGTTAGTCATGCCCTTTGGTTTAACCAACGCCCCTAGTACTTTCATGAGGTTAATGAATGAGGTCTTAAGGAAATTCATTGAGAAATTTGTAGTAGTTTACTTTGATGACATTCTTATCTACTCCAAAACCCTAAGTGAACATCTGATCCATCTTAAAGCTGTTTTTGTCACCCAACAGAAAGAAAAGTTGTATGCTAATTTCAAGAAGTGTTCTTTCTGTCTGGAGAAGGTTACATTCTTAGGATTTGTGACTAGTGCTGAAGGAATTGAAATGGACCAAGAGAAAGTTAAATCCATAACTGAGTGGCCAACCCCTAAGTCTGCTGGAGATGTTAGGAGTTTTCATGGATTAGCTAGCTTCTATAGACGTTTTGTGAAGGATTTCTCTACCATAGCTGCACCCTTGAATGAGTTAGTCAAAAAAGATGTAAGTTTTGAATGGGGAGAATCACAACAACAAGCCTTTGAGGAACTTAAGAAACGTCTAACTTCTGCACCAATCCTGAGATTGCCCAACTTTGATGAAATGTTTGAAGTTGAATGTGATGCCAGTGGAGTTGGCATTGGAGCTGTATTGCATCAAGGTAACAAACCTGTTGCCTACTTTAGTGAGAAATTGAAAGGAGCTTCCATAAATTATTCAACCTATGATAAAGAATTGTATGCCCTTGTCCGTTCTTTACAAACTTGGCAACATTATCTGCAACCTAAGGAATTTGTGATTCATACTGATCATGAAAGCCTTAAGTATCTAAAAGGTCAAGGAAAATTGAATAAAAGACATGCCAAATGGGTTGAATTCATTGAACAATTCCCTTATGTGATCAAGTATAAGCAAGGAAAAGAAAATGTTGTTGCTGATGCATTATCTCGTCGCTATACTTTGATTACTACTCTTTCATGTAACATGTTTGGTTTTGAGTCTATCAAAGAGATGTATCATTCTGATCATGACTTTAGTTCTATCTATCAAGCATGCATTGATTCACCTTTTGCTAAATATTACTTGCATGATGGTTATTTGTTTAAAGAACATAAGTTATGTGTACCAATGTGTTCATTAAGAGAGTTGTTGATAAAAGAAGCTCATAGAGGAGGTTTAATGGGTCATTTTGGCTCGTTAAAAACTTTGGAAACACTTAAGGAGCATTTCTTCTTGCCGCATATGAAAGCACATGTTGATAAGGTATGTGACCGATGTATTACTTGCCAACAAGCAAAATCTAGAACACAACCACATGGATTGTACACTCCCTTATCTGTTCCAAGCTCACCTTAGACTGATCTTTCTATGGACTTTGTGTTGGGATTGCCTCGATCCAAAACTGGTAAAGATAGCATCTTTGTTGTTGTTGATAGATTTTCCAAAATGGCACATTTGATTACATGTAAGAAAGTTGATGATGCTATTCATATTGCTGATTTGTTCTTTAAGGAGATTGTTCGATTGCATGGCATGCCACGTACAATTGTTAGTGATAGAGATACAAAGTTTCTAAGTCATTTCTGGCGTGTTTTGTGGAGTAGACTTGGTACTAAATTATTATTTTCTACAACTGCTCACCCACAAACCAATGGTCAAACTGAAGTTGTTAATAGAACTTTATCTCAACTGTTACGTGTTGTCATTCAAAAGAACTTAAAGAATTGGGAAGACTGCTTAGCTTATATTGAGTTTGCATACAATAGAGTTGTTCATAGTGGAACATTGCATTCTCCTTTTGAAGTTGTTTATGGCTTTAACCCTTTGTCCCCGCTTGATCTTGTTCCCATACCTGTTCATGAACGTGTTAGTTTAGATGGTGAACGAAAAGCAAAACTTGTGAAAGAATTGCATGAAAAGGTTAAGTCACAACTTGAAGCTAAGAATAAAGTGTATGCCAATAGAGCCAACAGGAATCGTAAAGTTGTTATATTTGAGCCTGGTGATCTTATTTGGTTACTTTTGAGGAAAGAAAGATTCCCTAAGGAAAAGGGACTCAAAGTTGAAGCCAAGAGGCGATGGACCGTTCAAAGTGTTGAAACGGCTTGGTGATAATGCCTATGTTCTCGATCTTCCTGAAGAAAGGTATGGTCCTATCTCTAAAACTTTTAATGTTGCTGACCTTTCTCCATTTAGTATTGATTCAGATTCGAGGACGAATCCTTCTCAAGTGGGAGGGAATGATGAGCTACAGCCTAACCTTGTGGATACAAACACTGATGAAGACACCTCACTGCCCCGCACAGGTCCCATAACAAGGAGTATAGCTAAGAAGTTGTTGCATTGTGTTGAATCGTTTCTTTATAGGCATGAAGAGGATGAACCAAGCAAAGATGATGTCCATTGGGTTTATATGATACAAGCTTTGATCTAGTTGTATCAAAAACATGTTGTACATATCTTTAGTTGTTCTTTTTAATATTGTTGGTTGGTTAACCTTGTTTTAGGATAGTTTGTGTTGTATTATTGCCTTGTTTTTCAGGTACACGTACTTAGCTTGAAAATGCAATTAGAATCTGAATTTTTGTTCAAGCAAGGAGGTGATAAGCAAGTAGCTTACAAGCAAGGAGGTGACAAGCAACCATGTCAAAATCTGAATTATCCTCACGCCAAAACAAGGATGGACAAGCTGCTCAAGGCATGAACCAATTGGAAGAAGTCTTGCAAATGTTCAAACCAATCAAAAACAAGTTGAAGACAAGCAAGCAAGCAACACAAAATTGATCCAATCAGATTGAGGTTGTTTAAGGCATAGTTCACGCAAGATTAGTTTGAAAATTCAAAGCCAAACTTACAACAAATCAAAGGCAATTCAAACCAAGCTGCTCAAAGTATTATCCAATCAAAATTGTGGCTGAAAACAAGCAAGGAAGAACGGCAAGACAAACCAGCTTTCTTGGAACCAAAATTGTTCAAAAAAGCTACCAAGCAAGCATGTTACTTTTAGACTTGTAATTTGTACTTTAAACCTTGTACCCTTGTAAATTTCGTTGGTTTTAAATAGCTTAGGAACCTGAATGTAAAGATAACCACAATTCAAATACATTTCAATCAAAATTTCCTTTAAGGAATTCTCAACTTTTCTAGTTGAAGTTTAAACCACTAATCGGTTTCTTTCAAGTTCATAGCCTAGAACTTGTTAGTATTTACTTCATTTTTGGTTTACAGCATCTTAGGGTCTCAATGAGGTTTTAGATGTGTTGGAATGCCAAAGAGGAAGAGGTGTTGGCATGAATTGAGCCAAGAACAAACAGTTACAGTTCAAGGGGTGTCATTGTGATGTTCTTTGCCATAGCTGAGGTTCAAATCAATTTGGAATGGAAGACAAAGTCTTAGAAACGTTTTCTAGCGTTTATTTGGCTCATCATCTTCGCTACGGAGAGTACCAAGCGTCGATGCATAACATGTCACAGTCCATAACCAAATTTATGGACTTTCATGCCTTCATCTTAATAGGTAAGAAAAACTTAGGCAGAATAAAAACTTTTAAACAAAACATTCCGAATATCCTACATAATATTTATATCCATATTCGCAAAATAAAGGAAGATCCGAAATTAATGTTCCAACATAAGTCCATCAAAACATAAACCCATCATAAGAAAATCCTTAAGCTGCCATCCACTCGCACGTCTATGGATATGGTGTTGTAACCCAACAAAGAACCACCTTGTACCTATAATCTAGTCAGGAGAGAGAGTTATGAGAATTTATGTCTACAAGCACAATCTATTTAGTAGATGATCATTTCATTTTATTAAATTATATCACCAATTAATAGAATGTTTATAATAAGTTTCCAAAGCTGGCCCAAATTAAAAGAGGTTTAATGGGCTTACATGAAGGACCAATGAAAGGGGCGCTGAATTGCCGAAATTCAGCAGCCTTGTTTCGTGATTTATTTAAACTAAGTGTCTTACGCATTTTGTATCATCACGAGAATTTTATTATGACCAAATAGGGCATTTTTATGCATACGCATGACAAGCATTCTTGTTAGTGGGCCAAACCATAAGGGATCAAGGCCGAGTATAAAGAGTGATCAGGTTGGAAATTTTTCCAGCATATCGACGAGTTGTACCTATGTGTATATGTAACGCATCATGTCATGATTTGCATAATACATGTCATGCATTGCATCATCGTCATTTACATGATTTATGGCATTGGTTTTATGTGAAAGAAAGATGAAAAGTGTTTTTAAAGAAAAGATTCTGTTTTAAAAGAACGCTTCCCACCGGTACCGTGTGTGTATGTTCATGGCCAGTAAGGACCCGTCCAGATCCGGGGTTAATTGATCTGATGATATGGACCGTTCAGGCCTGGAGAGAATAGACCTAATATGGACCGTTCGGGCCCAGAGAGAATAGACCCGATAAGTGATGACGCTACCGTCCTGAATCCGGGAATAATAGATTCGAAGGGGAGACGTGACCGCCTCAGATCTGGGAAGATAGATCTGAATACTCTATTGTTTCTTGACGATGATGTTTTGAAAGAAAAGCATGAAATATCATAATCTCATTTTTATCATGTTGCATCACACGTACATATGTATGCATGTCAAGCTTATTGAGTCATCGTGTAGTGACACGTGATACTTAGACTAAGTTGTTATAACTTGGTAGCTCCTAAGTATGACCTCATTGGGTGATGATCCTTGCTATGTTACGAGTTTATGATAGTTGCGGTCTTTTATTGTATGTTCTTTATTAAGTAACGATCTTGCTTAAGTTATGATCTGGACGCATTAAGTGTTGATCACTATGGGGTATTGGATGGAGGACAGGTATGTTTCTAAACCGAAATTTTTGGGGTTAGGTTCTTGTACGTACTTTCCATTTAATCCTCAATTATTATAGTATACTTGCTGGTGACCTTGTCACTCACCCCCTATTTTTCCTCCCAGAGGCTGTAGAGAACAAGGTAGAATGGATTGAAGATGAACCTAGGGTCCCCTACCCGTGAGTGCAGCGAAGGATGGACGGATTAGGAGACATGACTTGCCAGTTGTGACTGATGACTGATTTGTAATTGTGATGGAAAACATCTACTTTTGGGAATTTCAGTACATTTGACTTGGGTTGTAAAACTAAGAATTATCTCGTGGATGTTTTTAATTTAAAGTTTTTATTTTGCCACGGTTTCGCTTGATGACGTATAAGAGCAAAAATCCATGCATTTTATTATGGATTACTATACGTTATGGATCGACGCCTGGTACTCTCCTTAGTGAAGTACGACGGGTGCACCAGTTCCGGCTAGGCCGGGATGCGGGGCGCTACAGGTGGTATCAGAGCTAAGGCTCCCGATCCAGGCAGAATATAGAATTAAGTTATGATCGTAGTCAACTAAGTTTGATCTTAGACCTAAGTCATGATCCTAGATGAGAGTTGACCTTAGACTGGAAATTAGGGTATGACCCATTAATACCCTAATTAATGACCAATCACGGAATTTAATATATAACGTATGTACGTATATGCTCCTCAGATATGCTATTGGAATAAATTAATGTTTTGCTATTTATTATGACATTCCCGTATTGAATGAAACCCGACACTGCATAATACAGATGGTGCGACCAAGAGGCAGACCAGCAAGAGCTAGACCCGAGGTGCAGGAGCCTATTCCTCCTCCACCCGCTCAGGTCCCTCCACCCCCGCCACCGCAAGACCAAAATCCATCGCCAGTTCATAACGTTCCTCCACCCCAAGGATCTTTTCCACAAATGATGCCGGATATCAATGCCTTTCAAAACTTTTGCCAGACAGTCACTCAAATTGGTCAAGTGATGCTGCAACAAAATATCCCGCAACCCCACGAACCCGTTAGGGATGCCCAATACTACTTTGAAAAGCTGAAGAGAGCAAATGTTCCACCGTTTGAAGGGAAGTCAGACTCTGACGCCGCTGAGAAGTGGCTAGATGAAGTAGAGAATTGTTTTGAACTGATTAGAGCAGCTGAGGAGGTGAAAACTCAGGCAGCCAGGCCATTTCTTCTGGGAGAGGTCAACCAATGGTGGAAGGCCAATCTGCAGTCTCTACCCAGACCAATTTCATGGGAAAGATTGCTTCAGGAGTTCTACAAGTTCTACATACCACCCTCCGTCAAATTACAGAAAAGACATGAGTTTGAGTCCCTAATACAAGAACAAGGAATGACAGTTGCTGACTACGCTAACAAGTTCATAGCTCTGGAAAGATTCCAACCATCCACCATGAACGATGAGGAAACAAAAATGTTGAAATTTGAAAGAGGACTGAACCCTAGAATTCGAACATGGCTGGTCAATGCCAATCCAGCAAACTTTGGTGCAACGCATGCTACAGAATTGAAAGAGATATCATTCGACGTGATGAGTTTGGCCAGAAAAGAGGACGAGAAGTGTCTGGGAGCAGAGGGCCCTGCAAGTCCGCTAAGCAAAATACAAGAGGCCCAGGGCGTCAAGGGAAGAATCGGTTTCAACGCCGTTCCCAAAAGAACCAATCAAAGAATCAAGGCCAACAATCTGCTATTCCAAGCTGCTCTCACTGCGGTAGGCGCCATGTGGGAGAATGTTACTACCAGGCGGGGAAATGTTTCGGATGCGGGAAAACAGGGCACATGGCCAAAGAATGTCCGAAGAAGGGGGCCCAGCAGCAACAACAACCGCCAAAGCCTCAGTGTCAGCGTACCAATGCACGAATTCACGCCATGACTGACGCAGCTGCTGAAGAGGCCAATGACGTGGTGACAGGTATTTTCTGAGAATCATGCTAATTTTTGTAAGTATTATTCCTATAGTTACTTAGTAAGTATTGCATGATTCAGGAGCTATCCTAGTATGTTCAGTACCTGCCAACATGTTATTTGATAGTGGCGCTAGCCACTCCATATCCAAGAAATTTGCAAAGAATATTGAGCATAACCCAACCTATAGTGATGCACCCTATAGAATCCAAGCAGCTGGGGAACAGGTGCTTGTATCTTACCATGTCTTCAGAAACTGCAAACTTGAGTTCGATAACCATCGGTTTGACGCCGATTTGATTCCCATACCCATGACGGACTTCGATGTGATTCTTGGGATGGATTGGCTTTCCAAGAATTATGCCAACATCGATTGTAGTGAAAAACAAGTTACCTTTAAGGACCCCACACGTAAAGAAGTGACCTTTCAAGGAGGATCAAAGTTACGGAAGTGTCCTAAGAACATTTATGTAAATGCGATTCGCGCTAATAAGGCACTGAAGAAAGGAAATGAGGGATATCTTGTCTATGCAATAAATGCCGATCAAGCACCCTCAGATCTGTCTCAAGTTCCAGTAGTTCGTGAATACCCAGATGTTTTTCCAGAAGAGTTACCAGGTCTTCCTCCGGACCGGGAGATATATTTTGAAATCAACTTGGTTCCGGGAGCTGAACAAATATCAATGGCTCCCTACCGAATGGCACCCGCGGAACTAAAAAAGCTGAAGGAACAGCTGCGCGAATTGCTGGAAAAGAAACTTATTATGTATTGACTATCAGGAGCTCAACAAAATCACTATAAAGAATAAGTACCCATTGCCAAGGATCGACGATCTGTTCGATCAGCTTCGGGTAAGCAAACTAAAACTTTATTTTAGTAATAAGTCTATTATAAACCCTACCTAAAGGCATCCTGATGCAGGGGGCAAGGATTTTCAGTAAAGTTGATCTTCGCTCAGGATATTTCCAATTGAAGATCAACGCTGAGGACGTCCAGAAAACTGCATTCAGAACCCGTTATGGACATTACGAATTTCTAGTGATGCCATTTGGACTGACCAACGCCCCTGCAGCATTTATGGATCTAATTAATCGAGTTTTTCAAGACCAACTAGACAAGTTCGTTGTAGTCTTCATCGATGACATTTTGATCTACTCACCTGATGAAGAAACCCACAAAAACCATTTAAGGGTCGTTCTAGACATTCTACGGAGAAAACAACTGTACGCTAAATTTTGTAAATGTGAATTCTGGCTACGAAGTGTAGCATTTCTGGGACATGTAATATCTGAAGAAGGCATATCTGTAGACCCCAAGAAAATAGAGGCAATCCCAGAGTGGCCCAGACCGACCAACGTTACAGAGGTACGAAGTTTTCTCGATCTCGCCTGTTACTATCGTAAGTTTGTGGAAGGATTTTCTCGAATCGCTATGCCTCTTACCCGTTTGACCCAAAAGAAAACCAAGTTTGAATGAACCTCAGATTGCGAACAGAGTTTTACCGAATTAAAGAAGAAGCTGACCTCTGCCCCAGTTCTAGCGCAGCCCATTCCTGGTGAAAACTTTGTAGTATACAGTGATGCTTCCAAAAACAGACTGGGATGCATGCTAATGCAAAAAGATCGAGTGATTGCGTATGCATCCAGACGTTAAAGCCATTTGAACAAAACTACCCGGTGCATGACCTCGAATTAGCAGCCGTAGTCTTTGCACTAAAAATATGGAGGCACTATTTGTACGGTGAGAAGTGCGAAATTTTCACAGACCACAAGAGCCTCAAGTATTTGTTCACCCAAAAAGAACTAAACATGCATCAGTGAAGATGGCTAGAATTAATGAAAGACTACGACTTATCAATTCTGTATCATCCGAGAAGAGCCAACAAGGTAGCTGACGCATCAAGTAGAAAAACAAGCCATCCGCGTCAACCCCCTTTGCAGGGTGACATGGAAGAATTTGATTTGGAGGAGGTTGATTCAATTGAAGGCATGCTCGCAGAGTTGGTGTTGATTCCTTCGCTGATAGACAAGATTAAAGAAAGACAAGAAAAGGATGAAACCTTAAAGAAGATAAAGAGTCGGGTGAGAATGACACCCTCTGAAGAGTTTAAAGTCCGAAATGACGACAGTTTGTGGTTTCGAGAAAGACTGTGTGTACCCAATGACGAGGACATACTGAATGAAGTTCTTCGGGAAGCCCACAACTCTCGATTATCTATTCACCCTGGAGCCAATAAGATGTATCAAGATCTGAAGCAACGATTCTGGTGGCATGGCATGAAAAGACATATTGCGGAATTCGTGGAAAGATGCCTCGTTTGCCAGAAGGTGAAAGCGGAACATCAGAAGCCAGCTGGGTTGCTACAACCTCTTGAAGTTCCCGAATGGAAGTGGGATCACATTACTATGGATTTTGTTACGGACCTATCCAGGACAAAGAACGGATACGATACCATTTGGGTAGTCGTCGATCGCCTAACAAAGTCCGCCCACTTCATGGCTATGATGATCAAAGATCCAATGGAGAAATTGGCTACGATGTATGTAGAACAAATTGTGAGTCTTCATGAAGTACCCCTAAGCATTGTTTGTGACCGCGACCCTCGCTTCACATCACGATTTTGGACAGCTTTTCAGAAAGCAATGGGCACGGAGATCCACATGAGCTCGGCATTTCATCCCCAAACTGATGGCCAATCGGAAAGAACCATTCAGACTTTGGAAGACATGCTGGGATCTTGCGTACTTGACTTTGGTGGAAGCTGGGATCGGAGTCTCAAACTGGTAGAATTCTCTTATAACAATAGTTACCATCGATCCATAGGGATGGCTCCATATGAAGCACTTTATGGAAGAAAGTGCCGATCTCTGCTCTACTGGGATGAAATAGGAGATAGGATTTTTACTGGACCCGACCTAGTGGAGAAAACTCGAGATAAAATAAGAATCATAAGGCAAAAGTTACAAGCGGCCCAAGATAGAAGCAAGGTTTGGGCAGATGAGAAGCGGCGACCATTTGAATTTCAAGTCGGGGAAAAGTGTTTTTAAGGGTATCGCCGACAAAAGGAGTTAAAAGATTCGGTATCAAAGGGAAGTTAAGCCCAAGGTTTATTGGACCCTACGAGGTTCTTGAAAAAATTGGGGAAGTTGCTTATCGACTCGTGCTACCGCCCACACTATCTCAAATACATGACGTGTTTCATGTATCTCAACTTCGTCGGTATGTGCACGATCCCAGTCATGTCATAAAGGAGCAGCCCTTGAATCTTGAAGCCGACATGACATATAAAGAAGAACCCAAAAGAATAATTGATCGTAAGAAAAAAACTTTAAGAAGACGATCTATACCTATGATCAAAGTACAATGGAAGAACCATCCAGATGATGAAGCTACCTGGCAGATGGAAGAAAACATGAAAAACCTATATCCTCATCTCTTCGGCTAACAATTCTAAGTTTCAAGGACAAAACTTGTTATAAGGGGGGAGGATGTTGTACCCCAACAGAGAACCACCTGGTACCTATAATCTAGTCAGGAGAGAGAGTTATGAGAATTTATGTCTACAAGCACAATCTATTTAGTAGATGATCATTTCATTTTATTAAATTATATTACGGAAAGTATTGTGTTAGGATATCAAGCGCGTATACTAAATTGTGAGAAAGGACCCAATTTCCTCCCAAGGCCTTGTAAGATTTCGGCCATTAGCCCAAAAAGGGCTCAAAAATTTTCTTAAATCACTATTGTGTAAATAAATAAATGGAATAAACAACTATTTTAAATAAAGGAAAAGTAGTATCTACATTGAATAAGGCTTGGTTGGGGTCATTAAAGACCCCAACCGCCGGATGGGTAAGGGGGGAAGCCAATTAAGGGAGGTGTTTTACTCCACTATAGTTAATTGGTATCCAACCAAGGTTAAAGTAACTAGGATTAAGTAAAAGTAACTAAGGTTAGTTCAAAAAGTAACTATGATTAGAATAAAGTAACCAAGGTTAGTGATAAAGTAACCTTGGTTAACTAAAAAGTAACCAAGGTTAAAAATTAAATAAAGTAATTAAGGTTAATTCTTTAACCTTACTATAGTAAATCTTTCTCCCCCTCCCTTCACCCCCAACGGCTACCACATAGCCAAAAAGAAAGGTTCCCTCCAAAAGCACAAGAAAAAACCTCCTATTTTCTCAACACTCAAACATCAAGAGCAAGAAACATTCTTCTCTTCCTCCTTCCTTAAACCACTCGGCCAAGGGTATACCAAGGAGACCTAAGATTCATACAAGTTCAAGAGGAATTAGGTAAGTGCATACTCCACTATTCAAGGGGAATTTTTACATTTTACTTAGCTTAAAGCTCACTTATCTTTCTTGCCCTAAACCGTGACCTTCAATGGTCACTAGGCTCAAGAATCTCAAGCTTTTGAGGATCCTAGTCTTGAGAGGGTTGAATACTACTCAAGATTCATTTTGTTAAGTCCATATAACCCTTACAAAATATATCTTTTACTTGAAGATAAGGAACTAACTATTGACCTCTTCTTCTCTCCAAAACCGTGGGGTATACGTCTAAAAGAGGAGAAAGGTTCCAACCTTCCAAATATCTTTCAAGAGGAGTAAGAAAAAAGGCAAGTACACTATAATTTTTGTGGCTTGAATGTGAGAGTGCTTGCATGAATGGCTAGATAACCTTAAGATTCAATCTTAGTGGTGATATGCTAAGCTTTGATGCATAAAATTTCGGCCTAGGGGTAAATGGCTTATATGTGTGAGTTCTTGCTTAAAGGTGGATTCTTTATGGGTTTAAGCACTATTATGTGATAGCCTAAGATGAACATGCTAAAGATCCTTTCTTTTCCATGGATGGGGCACACGGTGGAAGGGGTTAAAGAAATAGGGGTGGTTTTGCATGAAATGATAAATTATGGGGTAAAGTGGAGAAAAGATTATGTTTTTGTGTGTTAAGCTTAACATGTTCCTTGTGGATATATTATTTTGCCTTGCATGTATCTAAATGGGCTGTTGGTGACTAGGGTGCGTATGCACCAAAATTGTTGCTAATATTGATTTAGTGGGAATGTGGTATGCTTAGCCATAGGATGATGTATGTGGTGTACAAACTGTTTTGTAAGAGATTGCATATGATGTTTGTAGCGTGTTGAATCTGTAAATTTCCCCATAAAAGAGTAAGTGTGAAGTTTAATAAAGGGTTTATGACAAACAATGCAAGTTAGGGCCATTTAGGAAGGAAACGAGACAAACTAGGAAATTCACTGGAGCATGGCAGATTTTAGGCGGTTTTTTGGGACCTGAAAAGAGACCTTAGGGACCTTCAATTTAATCCATTTTTGTTATGACATTAGCCTTATGTGTATATTAGGAATAAGAGTTAGAATTTCGTTAAAAGGAGTTACGGATTATTTTTAGTGAAATTTTTACTAAAACTGGTCATGCTGGAAGTTTTACTGGGCTAGACAGCTTTTATGTGACATAATGAGCAACCAGGGAATGGACCTTAGGAATATGCAATTGGGCTAATGTTTGTTAGAATACTAGACCGAGGTGTCTACTAAGCTTGAGAGTTGGAATTTCTGAGAAAGGAGTTACGGTGTGGTCACACTAAAACTTATAGTAAAATCGGTCAATCCAGAAATCAGCATGTAACGGTTTAGGATAAAGAATAAATGACGCCTCTAACGATATTATAAATCCGCAAAATTTATTTACCAACTACTTAAGACATAGGTGAACCCTTCTATGTAAGCCACTTATTTTTAGAATGACTAATTAAAGGGTAAAACACCAAAAATAAGTGGGCATCACTAATCTGAGATTTTGGGCAGAATTGAGGAACTTATTATGTGGCCTTAATCAAATGGACTTAGGCTAGTTATATGACTTGGACTTACAATCACCAATTAATAGAATGTTTATAATAAGTTTCCAAAGCTGGCCCAAATTAAAAGAGGTTTAATGGGCTTACATGAAGGACCAATGAAAGGGGCGCTGAATTGCCGAAATTCAACAGCCTTGTTTCGTGATTTATTTAAACTAAGTGTCTTACGCATTTTGTATCATCACGAGAATTTTATTATGAACAAATAAGGAATTTTTATGCATACGCATGACAAGCATTCTTGTTAGTGGGCCTAACCATAAGGGATCAAGGCCGAGTATAAAGAGTGATCAGGCTGGAAATTTTTCCAGCATATCGACGAGTTGTACCTATGTGTATATGTAACGCATCATGTCATGATTTGCATAATACATGTCATGCATTGCATCATCGTCATTTACATGATTTATGGAATTGGTTTTATGTGAAAGAAAGATGAAAAGAGATTTTAAAGAAAAGATTCTGTTTTAAAAGAACGCTTCCCACCGGTACCGTGTGTGTATGTTCCTGGCCAGTAAGGACCCGCCCAGATCCGGGGTTAATTGATCTGATGATATGGACCGTTCAGGCCCGGAGAGAATAGACCTGATATGGACCATTCGGGCCCGGAGAGAATAGACCTGATAAGTGATGACGCTACCGTCCTGAATCCGAGAATAATAGATTCGAAGGAGAGACGTGACCGCCTCAGATCCGGAAAGATAGATCTGAATACTCTATTGTTTCTTGACTATGATGTTTTGAAAGAAAAGCATGAAATATCATAATCTCATTTTTATCATGTTGCGTCACACGTACATATGTTTGCATGTCACGCTTATTGAGTCATCGTGTAGTGACACATGATACTTAGACTAAGTTGTTATAACTTGGTAGCTCCTAAGTATGACCTCATTGAGTGATGATCCTTGCTATGTTACGAGTTTATGATAGTTGCAGTCTTTTATTGTATGTTCTTTATTAAGTAAGATCTTGCTTAAGTTATGATCTGGACGCATTAAGTGTTGATCACTATCGGGTATTGGATGGAGGACAGGTATGTTTCTAAACCGAAATTTTTGGGGTTAGGTTCTTGTACGTACTTTCCATTTAATCCTCAATTATTATAGTATACTTGCTGGTGACCTTGTCACTCACCCCCTATTTTTCCTCCCAGAGGCTGCAGGGAACAAGGTAGAATGGATTGAAGATGAACCTAGGGTCCCCAACCCGTGGGTGCAGTGAAGGATGGACGAATTAGGAGACATGACTTGCCAGTTTTGACTGATGACTGATTTGTAATTGTGATGGAAAACATCTACTTTTGGGAATTTCGGTACATTTGACTTGGGTTGTAAAACTAAGAATTATCTCGTGGATGTTTTTAATTTAAAGTTTTTATTCTGCCACGGTTTCGCTTACTTGATGACGCATAAGAGCGAAAATCCATGCATTTTATCATGGATTACTATACGTTATGGATCGACGCCTGGTACTCTCCTTAGTGAAGTACGGCGGGTGCACTGGTTCCGGCTAGGCTGGGATGCGGGGCGCTACATATGGAACTCTAGGCTCATCGTCAATCCACTCTACCCCGTTCTCTACAGGCTCTGGGGGAAATAAAAGGGTGTGTGACAAAGTCACCAGCAAGTACACCGTAAACAATCAAGAATTAAATGGAAAAAATACACAAGAACCAAATCGCAAGAATTTGGATTCCCAACTTACCTGAACTTAAATCCATCAGCCGCAAAGGAAATAAGATCATAACTTATGTGATGAAAGATAATAAGATCATAACTTAGGTAACGAAGATAATAAGATCATAACCTAAGTAACGGTACATCTAGCATTCGACTAACAATTAGATGCAACGTGTATGAATATGCAAATGTGATGCAACATGATAAAATGAGAAATAATTCAATCATTCTTTCTTTCAAAACATCATCATCGTAAAACCAGAATAGAGAGTGTTCAGATCTGTTATCTCCGGATCTGAGGCGGTCACACCATTCCCTTCAGATCTATTATTTCCGGATCTGAAAACGGTCATACAATCAATCATCATTATCAGGTCTATTCTCTCCGGGCCTGAACGGTCATAAATCATCATCTCATAAATCATCATCCTCAGGTCTATTCTCTCCGGGCCTGGGCACTCATACTCATCATCAGATTAATTAACCCTGGATCTACAGCGGGTTGTGCTGGCCAGGAATTAATGGTACCAATAGGAGTATTTCTTTCAAAACTGAATCCAGCAGTGCAGTATCCGCCCTTACCTTAGTTTCAAGGGCCATAAAGCATTATTCAGTTTGGGTCATCACCTGGAAAACATAGCTAACACACCAACAACCACTATTGATATGCCCAAAACATCACATACAAGTCCAATTAAATAAGATCAAGGCCTCTCAACTCATGCCATCAAACTGTCCTGTTTTCCAGTTTTGCACCGTAACATTCACTTTAACTGTTACCTCATAAAAACAGTTATTTCAAGCCAATTCTTTTCATTGACGTGTTCATCTATGTCTTAGGTAAATACCATATAAATTTCAAGGCAATCGAATATGCTTTAGAGGGTGATTTAATTTTCTTTCTCAGACTAGGTACTTGCAGGAACTTCAGACTAGGTACTTGCAGGAACTGCTGTGACCTACTCCTACTAAAAATTTTACTAAGGTCAAACCACGTCCTTTTACAGAAATTCCACCTCAAAAATTTAATACACATATAAGGCTACCATCATACCAAAATTTAGCCAAATTGCACACTCCTCAGGTTCATTTTTAGGCTAAAGAATTCGTTACTCAAAACTGTCCAGTTCCAGTAATTCTGCCTTTCATCACTTTTTCTTGTTCAACATCTCCCATTTAACTTTATTTCCCTAAAATAACTTACTAGCCACTAAATACACACTTTAACCTAATCATTCCAAGTCTCATAATATTCTTTAGGCTACACATGAACCACGCCAAAACAGCCTTGCAATTTTACACATAGCACACGCCATTTTCATACATTTTACACCTCATAAAGTCTATTCTCAACAAGACTAATTCATGCATCAAATAATCACCACAATAGCCCGTATTTTGTGCATAGTAGATCTCATGTCACATTTAAGTTTGAACACAAACATATCCATATAATAAATCATTCAATCATGCCAACACTTTTCTTTATAGCAAATAAGTTCTCATGTTTGGTACTTAGAATCTTCAACTAAGATTCATATCTTAGAAAAGGCTAGTCATTCAAGCATACACTTCACAAATAAGTCAAGATTGCTTAGAGTATACTTGCCTCTTTGAGCTTAGAACTTTCTCTAGATTGAGCCTTGGTTGAAATAAAGTGAAGTTTCCTCCAACTTCTCCCTATAATATACGGTTTTGGAGAGGAAGTGGAAGTAGATGTTAGCTACCATTTAAATAGAGCTAGTTTGAGGCTATGATTCCTTTACCAAAATGGAGCTTGAATGAAGACTGAAATGAATTCAACCCACCAAGATGTTAGCTTCTCTTAGTAGCTTGAAAGATCTTCACCTAGTGACCATGGGAGGTCACGGTTTTTGTAGGGAAAAAGAGACAAAATGAGAGCTTTACAATTTGAAATGTGGATTTCACTTCGGAAATTCAACATGCAACTTACCTAGGTTAGATTTAGAGCTTGAAGATGAAGATAGCCTTGAGTCTCCTAGCTCCAACTAGCCGTATGAAATGATGATGATGGAGGAATTGCCTAAGTGTGCAAGAGTATTTAGTGGTTGTCTTGAGAGGAACCTTTGATAGTATTGTGAGTTAAAGATGATGGGAGGCTTCTAGGATAAATTGAAGAAGGCTTCATGGGATAGAAGGAAGGGGGTAGCCGGCGGGTTTCCAAGAAAAGAAGAAGGATATTCTTCATGTGCGTGGGGGCATGATCATGAGGTATCTTGGTGTTTTGAGCCTTTTGACTACTTGTTTTTGATGGCATGCTAAGGGAATCTCATGGAATAGCAAGAGGAAGGGTCGGCGTTGACCAAAAAGAGAAGAAAATTCTCCATGTGTAGAAAGCATCTTTGTGTGTTGCACCATTTGACCACTTTTGCCCCATGTCTTTATTTTATTTTTAATGGTGGTCTTAATACCTAATTAAAATGTTAAGAATCTAGGAGAATTCTAGAGTCTCCTAGACCCATGTTGGCCGAATTTCCTATAAGAGTTGGGAGGGTATTTTTGTCATTTCACTCGTTTCATAAGACATACTTGTAGTGTCATACTATTTCTTATAATATTTACTTTAAGGAAATTTAATTAAAGAAGAAGTAATAAAACTTAATAAAATGCACTTTGAAGAACTAACATTTTATTAAACCACTTCATACGAGTCTTAAGTACATAACGATTTCCGCTGGGTACAACAGTTCAGAATCGGAATCAGAATCAGAATTTACCGTACTATCAAAAGGTGGAGGCCTTTGGCTTGACATACCTTTTTGCTCAGTTTTGTGGCTAGTGGATGTGATCTCACAAAGATTGTTAAATCTTCTTGTTGTGAGTGAACCTGCATTCTGATAGCACTTGTAGGCCCTGTATAGCACCAGTAGAGGGGGGGGAGGTTGAATAGTGAGTGTGAAAAAATTGGTTTTTAAAACTTTTTATTACCCAATAACTCACTTTTGAAAACAGATTCTATTTTCAGACCTGGTTTTTGATTAACCTAATGATTGGGTTGTAGACCTCTAAAAAGCATAAGATTTGGTGAAACAGTACTTACGGATGTTACGTATGTGTCATAAAAATTTCAAATTAAAATTCAAAGTATAAAGCTTTAGAAAAACGTTTTTGCTCAGATTGTGTCAATGTGCCAGAAACTATTCCTCAAAATAAAAAACTTATTCTTATTAATTGACAACTCCAAATGATCTAAAAATTTTATGGCATGACCCTTAGGATGTGTACTGTAAAGGATTGAAACAGGTTTTCAAAATTCCTTTTGCAAGTATGTCAACCACGTTGATGTTCTCAACCTTTGCAGATCTGAAAATATGATTGCACTAGTCTCAGAACTATGAATGTTTGAATGACTTATACTTATCCAAATTCGATGAAACTTGTTTCAAATGGAAGCTAAGACCTTTGGCTATGTTTATGCAAAGTTTGGTGATTTTTCAAAAACGTTTGCTTTTTTTACCGTTGCTGTGGCGCCCCGCACCCCGGCCCCGCCGAAGTCGGTGCACCCGCCGTACTTCACAAGGAGAGTACTAGGCGTCATCCATACGCGTCGTGATCCATGATAGAAATGCATGGATTTTCGTGCTTACGCGCAAATAAGTAAGCGAAACCGTGGCAGAATTTAAAACTTCAAATTAAAAACATCATCACAACCATTCCAAGTTTACAACCCATATCAAATGTATCAGAAAGTGACAAAAGCCAATTGTTTTTCCATCTCAATTACATAACTCAGTCATCCCTTAAAGCTGGAAAGTCCGGTCTCCTAAATCTGGCCATACTTCACTGCACTCACGGGTAGGAAACCATAGGTTCATCATCGATCCACTCTACTTTGTCTCTTGCCACCTCTGGGAGGAAAAAAATAGGGTGAGTGACAATGTCACCAGCAAGTATACTATAATAATCATGGGTTAAATGGGAAGTGCGAACAAGAACTGAACCCCAAAATTTTTGGTTTAGAAGCATACCTGTCCTCTGTCCAATACTCGATAGGGATCATCACTTAATGTAGCAAGATCATAACTTAATTAAAATCATCACTCAAAGCAGAATATAACATTAAAAGACTGTAACTCGTATCGATGAATAACATTAAAAGACTGACCACCAACAATTTTTCAAGGGGTTAGAGGTTGAATTGTAATCTGAAATTTGTAGGAGATACTCAGAACATCTGAGGCCATGTTCTCTCAAAATTTCAGAATTTTTGAAGACCTGCAACCTAGTTTTAAAAACGTTTTAATACTAGTCCTAAAAACAGAAACTGTTTTCAGAAGTTGGGTTTTTGGTTTAAAACTATTTTAAAAACCACATTTTCCGCACCCACTATTCAACCCTCCCTTCTAGTGGTGCCTTGCAGATCCTACAAGTGGTATCAGAGCGTAGGAACACTCACAACAAAAGGAGATCCAACGATCTTAGTGAGATGGCAACCACTAGACACAAAACCGAGCAAGAAGGTATGTCAAGACAAAGGCCTCCACTTCTTGATAGTGAGGTACATTCTGATTCCGATTCCGATTCTGATTCTTAACCATCATATCATGATTTGTATGTTCAATATCTTGAATTGCATAAGTTTGCTAAGACTCTTGCAAAAGAAAAGAAACACTTAATTGATGACAATAAGTTGTTAGAATCTTCTAACACGAATCTTGTCGCTCAATTAAACGATTCAAAAGAAGAGTCATCATGCATCATAAATTCATTAAAGTCTGAAATTTCATCATTGACATCCGAGAACACCGAACTGAAAGTTGAGATTTCAAAGTTGAAATCAAGAAACGAAGATCTAGAAAAGACTAGAAAACAATTCAATACGGATACTTGCATTCTAGATCATCTTATCTTTTCTCAGAAGGATGGAAATGATAAAACCGGAGTAGGATACGTTAAAGAAAATAAAGTTCAAAATAAGGCTACAGAATTGATTTTATCTACATCTATGAAACCGCATGAAACTATACAACTTAAGAAGAAGGCTAGTACACCACTCATCTCATCTCATCGTGCTTCTTATTCTTCATATTATACAAAGTGCAATCATGTGCCATATAGATATGAAAGAAAGCCACTTATGCATATGCAACATTCATACCATAAAAATGCATCTAAATCACTCCCCGTGCATACAAACCAAAATGTATATCAAAAACGAAAACCATACTATATGCATGATGGGATTCTCGGCCAAAGGCCAAACGCATTTGCCCCTAACGTATATTATGTTGCGTCCTCATCACCTTTCTCACCTTTTGGAAAACCTATAAAGGTCACCCAAATTTGGGTACCAAAAGGGACATTCTCAAAGGGTTGAATAAATAACCTTAAGAACGCACTTTTGATATTATTTGAAATGCATGATTTTTTTTTGCTATCTTCATCTTTACATGCGCTTTTGATTGTCTTTCCAAAATAAAGGGGGAGAGAATGCATGATTTAAGGGGGAGAGAGAGAGTGATTGCACAAATCAAGGGGGAGTGAATTTTAAATTTCATCATCATCATCATCCATACCCAGTATATCCCAACGACAACAAAAGCTATCGTCAGGGTCTGGGGAGGGTAAGTGGTAGGCAGACAATACCTCTATCCCAAGGGATAGAGAGTCTGCTTCCAGTGAGACCCCCGGCTCAAGTGAATTTTAAATTTGAAATTTAAAATTTGAATTTGTGCATGATTGGAGGAGGAGCGACAAAATTTAAATCATGAACGTAGGTTATTTTGTAAATCATCAAAAGGGGGAGATTGTTGAGAAAAAGGTTTTTGAGTGATTACAAAATGCATGATTTAAATAACGTGTATTAAAAAAATGCATGACATGTTTTATGACATGACACGTTTTTGCATGAAACTTGCCTTATATAGTTCATATATATATTGTTGCCGTACTAACGAATCATGAAGCTTTAAAGCTTACATCAAATGGCAAGCATTTGTTGTGTTTGAACTATTTTCAGGTGCCATCATTAATGAACTAAACTAGTTCATTAAGTGAAGTACTTAGTTAAATAAACTAAGTAATTCATTAAAGAAAGCCATATTTGGAAAAGGCACAAAGGCAACAATTTGAAGAATAGAAAGTTCTCCACTCCCTCCTACACGCAATTATACATATATTTTTATATATATTCAGATTTTTTTAAAAAGGCACATACACATATATTCCAACGTACTACCGACACATTATATATTTTACGTACGTATGTTAACGTCACACCACTATATTTAACTCATATTTATGAGTATATTCAGGTCTTATATCATATGATATAAGTCATGGTGATGACAAATTTATTACGATGCGTTAAAAGGTTCTAAACCAAAAATTGTCGTATCGGGTGAATACCGAAACTTCCCCAACGTGTCACGTACTTGCCATATATAGATGGCAAGCCCTTACACTTCAAAAATGGCCACAAATTTCGTGGCTTACATGGTATACTCAGCCATAAAATCATTCCATGTTGGCACACACAAATCACTCCCAATTAAGGCCAAATTGTGGAGATTTTAATTTCATTCTTTTATGTCACATGTGGCGCCATTTGTCTCAGCAATTAAGAGCTGAATATTCGAATTATTTTATGTATATTATGTGTGACATAATATATATAACATGTGCAAAAAGTTTGAATTTAATCGGAGAAAAATCACATAATCGACAAAAGTCGAAAATTCGGTTTTCTACGAACACGACACATGGAACTTTTTTGGCATGACATGTAACATGTATCTAGACACTTTTTACATATTCGATACATATTAAAGTGTTCTAGAAAATTCAAATTAGGGCTGATTATAATTTACCATATATGTGTGAATATTGTGCATTATTTGACAAAGTTTACCAAAAGAAAATTCAGCACATGTGCAGGAATTTCACACAACATTTTCAGCTTTGTTGGATCCTAGATGAATCTTATTTGGCACTTTAATTGGTGGAAAATAAGTCACACATGATGGGTGACTTTGAAGAGGGCAACAAACAAGGAAGGATTTCAAAAATGAAACACATGCTGAAAATTTTCAGCACATGTGAATAGTGGCCGAATTTACTATTCATTTTTCCTTAATTTGCATCCCAAAATTGAAGGGATTGAATGGTGATTATTTGGTAGTGTTTTGAATTCTTTTTGGCATATGTTTTTCAAGTTAATCTCAGATTTTTACAGCACACTAAATGGTGATAAGGTTGGACCAATCATGAAGTGTCAAGTAAGCAAAGCCAAGACGTTCATCCAATCAAGTTGTGCCAAGTAAGCAAGTTGATGTCACATTTATACAAGGCATTCTTCCAAGGACTTAAAAGAAAATTCTCAAGATGGAAAAGAGCCCTAGGGGGGCGGCCAAGGCTGATTAAAAGGAGAAGAGATGTAGCAAACAAAAGCAAGACGATTCTCATATTCTCTCAAGTGCAAAAATTGTCTTCCAATTTCTTCTTCTACCTTTCTTTCTTCTTCTCTCTCAAGCCTATTGTTCTTATATTCAAATATATTGAATAGGATTTTTATAGACCACCATACACGTTTCAATTGTAAAAGGTTGATCAAGGTGTGATCAATCCTTCATTCGTTCGGTGGTGGTGTTCGTGAAAGGTGTGATTGCTTGTAACGTTTGTTTAAGGGTAGAGTTGGTGTGTAACTCCAGCAACCCTTGTGGTAAGGTGTTTTTTGTGATTAGTGATAACCGAGGAAGGTGTCCTCGAAGACTGGAGTAGGTTGTGTTAACCGAACCAGTATAAAATTCTTGGTGTTATTACTTTCAGCACTTTACTTTCAGTTTCCAGCACTGTGCATCATTTTCATTGCAGTAGTAAAAATATCAAACGAATTTCAAAAATTACAACACTTTTTAGAATCATAGCCACACGTTTTAAGTTTCATTTGGCGTAAGTTTCAACCTATTTGGATAACTATAAGTCAGTCAAACATTAATAGTTCTGACACTAGTGCAGTCTGATTTTCAGGCTTACAAATGTTGAGACTTTGATCGTATTTGACTAACTTCCCAAAAGAATTTTTCAAAACTGTTTCAACCCAGTTAAATACAATAAATAAGGGGTTAGTCTTTAAATTTTCAGAGCATTTGGGGTTACGGACAAGTAGGAATTAAGTTTTCAAATCGGACTACCGTTTCTGGCAGATTTGCGCAATCTGACCACCCACGATTTTTCAAGGGATTAGAGGTTGAATTGTAATCTGAAATTTTTAGGAGATACTCAGAACATCTGAGGCTAATTCTCTCCAAATTCCAAAATTTTTGAAGACCTACAACCTAGTTTTCAAAACATTTTAAAACTAGTCTTGAAAACAGAAACTGTTTTCAGATGTGGGTTTTTTGGTTTAAAACTATTTTAAAAACCACATTTTCCGCACGCATTATTCAACCCCCCTTCTAGTGGTGCCTTGCAGATCCTACAGAGAAGACTTTCCATTCTCAAATTTGTTGCCATATAGGTTTCACCAAATATGTCTTCATTTAATGAACTAGTTAGTTTGTTAACTTAAGCACTTCACTTAATGAACTAGTTTAGTTCATTAATTATAGCACGTGAAAATAGTACAAAGACAAGAAATGTTTGCCATATGATGTAAGCTTTAACGCTTCATGGATTGTTAGTACGACAACAATATATAAGCATATAAAGCATGTTTATCATATAAACGTGTCAAGTAATAATTTATTCATGCATTTCATAAGCAAGTAGCATTTAAATCATGCATTTGTAAATCACTCAAATCTTTTTTCTCAACAGAGGTGTCATAATGATGTTTGAACATGTGCTTGAGTATATAAGTGTGAAGATATGTATATTGTATAATACATGTATCGCTCTTTAAAGGATATGTTAAACAAGTAAATTAAAGAAGTGACAATATGCAACAAGCAAGATAAAGGTGATGTTCTGTAGTATTTTAACCGAGGTACTTAAGGGACTCAATGGTAAATTTCTACACTTGGAAAATTATGGAAAAGAGGGCAGATTTAAGAAGCAATGAAATAGGATGAAAAATTAGATAAGTTAAGAGGTTGATACTAGTGAAATTGAACTTAAGAGTGGGTTGATTTGGCTACCAAAACCGTGCACTTTAATAAAGGGGCTAAATGGGAATTTCACATAACTCATTGTATGAAACCTAAGCTATTTATTGACCCTAGGAGATGAAAGGGTTACAAGTTAAAAATCAGCCCAACAATTGAGCACACTTGCATACATACATGAAAACGAGTTTTCAAAAGATATGTTTTATTATACAATACATGTGTGCGAAATGTTTTACCATGCGATGCATTTCGAAGGGTTCGTGCTACATGATATACTTTTACAGAAAGGTTTGATCACGTGATATGTTATAAAAGAAGTTTAATGAAATATGCCACGAGATGATTGATTCCAGTTACACAGTTTATGATATATTATGTGTTTAGCTGCAACATACAGTTATATGTTTCGCTGCTCGCCGCATACAATTATACGATTCACTGTTTGTGGCATACAGTTATACGAATCGCTGTTTGTAGCATACAGTTATTGGAGGCTGGACTGACATCGGGTAGGGGATGTCAGTTGGCATACAATATGACATACTATGTTACAGTTATAGATGGCGCCATGACATTGGAACCTATGGGTAGGTTGGTGTCATGGACATATAGTATGTTGCAAGAATTACATGGGAATCAATCAGTATGTCGTGTGCATCATTTATGCATGTAAAGTGACACAATAAACATTTGACACCGTTTGGAAAGAAAAAGACATGAGCATGTTATGTTTTTAAATGCTTATGATAAAGTCATGTTACAGTTAATACAACATATCATATCACCGAGCCACTCTGTCAGATACATGTTAAGATGAATGAATAGAATATGTGATTCATGACATAGACATAATTAGAATGGACTCAACACAGAATATAAGATATAAGTGAACGTATAAGCAAGACTGGGAACTATATCAGTTGTTCTGTGATTTCATTTCTGTATTTTATCTGCACTATGTATCCAAGTGGTTTCTCTTACCTGTTACAGTATTTGCTGATCGGAGACGTGTTAGGTTTCTTACTTTATTGTATTTATCTTATCACTTTCCAATGTATGATCCACATGACGAACCTCGGTGAAGATACTTGCTGGACAATTTATTATCGCCATCCCTTCTTTTTTGCCAGTAGAGCCTCAGGTTCCAGAGCTGGATTGCATAGAGGATGAGCTGAGGGAGTAGGTTCTGTAGGCGGTCCAGTGGGCCTCAGTTTCAACTGCTGTATTTTGATATCTTAGCTATGTATTTTTGTTGATGTACTGATGATACTGTATTCGGATGTAGTTATTTTGTACTTATGTCGATGTTTACTTCTATCTATTTTATGATGCTTCTGCTATTTGATACCTGTTGATGACAATGTGCATAGATGTTATCGACGCCTTGTACTTCTCGTAGCAGAATATGACAGGTACACCATGCCGAGACCCTAGTTGTTGTACCCTGACGAAAAGTCATATTGTACTTGAAGACTCGTATAAGTGAATTAATAAAGTGGCATCCTTCAAGTGCAATTCACTAAGTTTCCTTAGTGCTTCTTTTATTTTAGGATGATAAGCAAACAATATAATCATACAAGCATGTGTTATGGACCATGGCCAATTCACCCTACGGGCTTAAGAGATTTCGGCCATAAGGTTTAAAAAAAGGCCTTAAAGGGTTTTTCCAAATCATAAGGAGGTTAATCTTAAGAGCCTTCTTAAAATAAGCCCAAACGGAAATTAAGGAGTTGTAAGTAGTGGACAATTTTTCCCCCCAACTATTACAAAATTTCGGCCCTTAGCCAAAGGGAACTCAAGGTTTTCCTAATTTTATTTTTAAAACAAGAAAAAGGGGAAATAATTAATAAAAAAGGGGGCAAATACCCACATGGCTTTTCATTAAATTTACTTGGAAAGAGATTAAGCATGGTAATGGATATTGAATCCATAACCGCCGGTTTTCCCCTTCATGACTAAGCAAGGAACATTTCAAATATTACCATGGTTACTTTATATTAACTACAAGGTTAAAGTAACTCAATTTAACCCATAAAGTAACTCTAGTTGGATAAAGTAACCTAGGTTAGCCATAAAGTAACTATAGTTGAATTGAAGTAACTCTAGTTGCATTAAAGTAACTATGGTTGCATCAAAGTAACCTTGATTAGTTAAAGGTAACTAAGACTAATTAACTCTAATTAGCCTAACCAAGCCAAGGAAAACCCCCTTCTCCCCCAACATACCAACGGCTAACCCTTAGCCAAGAAAAGAAAATTCACTCCAAGAACACCCTAGAACTCTCTCTTACTCTCAACTCTCAAGAATTCACAATGGAGCAAGAGAATTCCTTATTTTTCACTTGAGGAACACGGCTAGTGAGCCAAAGAGATCCAAGAACCATCTTCAAGATCCAAGAATTCATCTAGGTAAGTACATGCTAAGCATTCTAAGTGAATTCTATGTTTCAAAGAATGAAACTCACATTGGTATCCCTCTTGTCTTGCCAAAAACGTGACACTCAAATGGTCACTAGAAGAAGATTTGTCAAGCTACTAGGAGGAGCTAACATCTTGGTGGTTTGAATCCATTTCAAGCTCCATCCAAGTTTCATTTTGGTAAGGAAATCATAGCCTCAATATAGTTGTTTCTTCCTTAAGATATAAACTAATGTTCATCCTTCTTCCTCCTCTCAAAACCGTGTGCTATATGTGAAGTTGGAGGAAGACTTCACTCCATTTCAACCAAGACTCATGCTAAGGAAAAGCTCTAAGGTTCAAGGAGGCAAGTATACTCTAACCAATCTTGCCTTATTTGTGAAGTGCATGCTTGAATGGCTAGTCATTTTTAAGCCATAAATCTTAGTTGAAGAATCTAAGTACAAGAATGAAAACTAGATTTTATAAGGGAAGTGATGGCATAAGTGAATGATTTGTTATATGAATGTGTTGTGACTGTTTTGATACGATTCATGAACTGTTTATCTATGGTTTAAAGCATGTTATGAGGCTTGGAGATATTATGTTGAGTGGGTATTTGATGGTTATTAAGTCACTTTAAGGAATGAAGTTGATCGGAAATGCGTGAACCATAAAAAGTGATGAAGTGCTGAAATCACTGGAGCTGGACAGTTTTATGTGTCATGTTGTGTACGACCTGAAAATGAACCTTAAACGTGTTCAAAGTGGCTAATTTTTGGTATGGTGATAACCTTATGTGTGTAGTAAATGTGTGAGTTAGAATTGTGATAAAAACAGTTATGGTTTAACCTTAATGAATTATTTAGTGACAACTGGTCAAACCGAAGTACTGGAGCTGGACAGTTTTCTGTAGCGTGTTGAACAACCTGAAAATGAACCTTAGAGGTGTAAAAATTGGCTAATTTTTGGTATGACGATAGCCTCATATGTGTATTAAATGTGTGAATTGGAATTTTGGTAAAAGGATTTGTGGATTGACCAGAATATAAATTTTAGAAGGAACTGTTCAGATAGAAGTACTGGAGCTGAACAGTTTTGTGTAGCATATTGTACACACTGAAAATGAACCTTAGGAATGTTACAATTAGCTAATTTTTGGTATAATAATATCCCTATGTGTCTATAGAAGGTGTGAGTTGAAATGTTGGTAAAAGGGGTAGTGGATTATCCTTAATGACGATTTTGGTAAAACTGGTCAAACAGGGTTGTTGGAACAGGGGCAGATTATTGTGACGTTTTCTGGGACCTGAAAAGGGACTTTAGGAGTATTTAATTAAGCTAATTTTTGGCATGAGACTAGCCCTATGTGTATAGTAAATATGAGAGTAGGAATTTTGTTAAAAGGAGTAACAGTTTATTCTTAAAGGAGTTTTTAGTAAAACTGGTCGTGCTGGAAATTACTGGACTGAACAGATTTTTATGTGACATAATGATTGACCCGGAGATGGACCTTAGAAATATGCAATTGGGTTGGTTTTTGGCAGGATGCTAGCCTATGTGTTTGTTAAGTTTGAGAGTTTGAATTTTTGTAAAAGGAATTACGGTTTGGTCACAATAAAATTCGTAGTAAAATGGGTCAACTCAGAATTCAGCATGTACTCGATTTAGGAAAAAGAATAAATGACCCCTTTAACGATATTATGATTCCACGAAACTTTTATGGCAGTTACTTAAGACATATGTGAGTGTTTTATGCAAACCACTTAACTAAGAATGATTAATTTAAGGGGTAATCACCAAGGTTAAGTTGGCGTTACTAATCTGGAATTTTGGGCAGAATTAAGGAACTCGTTGTGGGGCTTTGTTTCGATGGGCTTAGACTTAACTATGTAGTTTGGGCTTATGATCATAGATTATTGGTATGTCTACAGCAATTTTCCAAGGTTTGCCCAAATTAAATGAGGCTTAGTGGGCTTATATGAAAGGAAAAATAAAGGACATTGCATTGCTGAAATTCAGCAGCCCCTTGTTTCATAATTAAATAAATTAAGTGTCTTGCATGTCCTGTATCGTCACGAAATTTATATTACGAATAGAAAAGACACTCTTATGCATATGTATGACAAGAACTCATGATAATGGGCCTAAAACGCGAGGTTTTGAGGCCGTACATATGGAATGATAATTCCGGAAAAATTTTCCAGCCTAAAGAATAAGCTGTACGTATGTGTATATGTAACGCATTACATCATGAATTGCATAGTACATGTCATACATTGCATCATCGTCATTTACATGATTTATGGAACTGATTTTATGAGAAAGAAATATGAAAAAGCATTTTTAAAGAAAAGATTCTGTTTTTAAAAGAACGCTTTCCACCGGTACCGTGTGTTGTCTGGCCAGAAAGGACCCGTTCCAGATCCGGGGTTAACTGATCTGATGATATGGACCGTTCAAGCCCGGAGAGAACAGACCTGATAAGTGATGACGTAGACGCTCCGAATCCGGGAACAATAGATTCGAAGGGAAGAAGTGACCGCCTCAGATCCGGGTGAATAGATCTGAATACTCTCTTGTTTTCTTGACGATGATGTTTTGAATGAAAGAACGAAAGGAAAAGATTTTCATGGTTTCAGTATGCGCTACATTTGCATATTCATACGTATTGCATATTGTCATGAGCATGATGTTGAGTGTACCTGCACTGAGCGATGTTATTACTTGCTTCATTGCTAGGTTATGATTTTATTGCCTGAGCTGCTTTTGATTAAAGGGATGAGATGCTAGCCAATGCTAGATGTAATGTTACTTAGGATATGATCCCCTTATCTTTCGTCACCTAAGTTACGATCTTATTACTGTTGTTACGTAAGCTATGATCTTATCACTTTTGTGACTAAGTGATGATCCCGTTACCGTGGTGGCATTTGAATGGAAAGACAGGTATGATGGAAAAAGTCCATATTTCGGGGATTTGGTTCTTGTGTGTACTTTCCATTTAATGCATGTTTGTTTACGGTATACTTGCTGGTGACGTTGTCACTCACCCTTTATTTTTCCTCCCAGAACCCGCAGGATATAGGGTCGAGTGGATCGAGGACGAGCCTAGGGTGTCTTATCCGTAGAAGAGCAATTGAAGGATGATTTAAGGGTTTATGACGAGATGGTAATGATTGAGGAACTTATATGAATTTATGTTGAAAAACATTGGATTTTCGGATTTCCGCATTTTAAGAACATGTCTATAAGACTTATGATGAAAGTTTAGATGCTTTCGTTTGGAAAGTTTTTATTCTGCCTCGGTTTTGCTTACTTGTTGACGTGTAAGCATGAAAGTCCACGTAATTTATTCTAGACTACGACATGTGATGGATCGACGCCTGGTACTCTCCGTAAGGCGTCTCCGTAGTGAAGTACGGTAGGCGCACCATATCTGGCTGGGCCGGGTGCGGGGTGCTACACTAGTCCCCAGCGAGACGCTACAGCTGGTATCAGAGCAAAGGCTCCAGATCCATGACGGGCAACATAAGATAAATAATGATATGTACATAGGTTTGTATCTTAGAGATTAAGTTTGACGTTAGACTGAGTGAGCCAACTTTAGTATAAGCCTCTTAAAACGGTTTAATAGGGCATAATCCTTATACATAAGTAAAACCTTAACTAAACCTTATATGTGATTTATGTGGACTGATTGTGGAAAATGATTGTGTCGATCAGATGACTTCGCATCCACGAGATAGACCAGCACAGTTACCTCCACCACTACCGGCACCACCAGTTGAGGATCTGGTGCCACCACCACCGGAAAAAGTTCTACCTCCGCAGGCACAGGGCCCCGGAGGTATCCCACAAGCATTCTTCGATGCCATGATCCAACTAGGTCAGGCAGTCGGAAATTCTTAGGCTGCACCTGCACCCTCATAACTACCTCAGCAGATGGGCACGCAATTCTAATTTGGACAGCTGAAGAGGTCTCGAGTACCCAACATCGAGGGTGGACCCAATCCAGACGAAGCTGAGAAATTGCTTGATCAAGTAGAGAATTGCTTGGAGCTGTTACAGGTGCCAGATGAGTTTAATGCATAGATTATCCAGCCATTTTTGATTGGTGAGGCAAATCACTGGTGGAAGACCATTATACAGCCTTTGACCAGGCCAGTTGCGTGGACTAGATTTTTAGACAAGTTTGAAAGTTCTGTATTCCTCCGTCGGTGGCGATTCGAAAGATTAGAGAGTTCGAGGCTCTGAGACAGGGGGCCGGCATTACTATTGCAGAGTATGCTAATTGATTTACTTCTTTGGGCTGCTATGTTCCATCTCTTATGGCAGATGAGAAGCTCAAGATGATCAAATTTGAGCGCGGCCTCAATTCGAGGATCAGGACTTGTATTGTCAAAGCAAAGCTGGATTTTTTCTCACAGTTGCTAGATGCCTACTTCTGAGTAGAGCAGGACATTGCTCGGAGAGATGAGGAGGCTAGAGACAAGAAGCCTCGAAATATCACTAATGATCAGTTCAGTCAGCGGGCCAAAATCCAGAGGAGGCCAGCAGGACAACCCCAGTTCCAGCAGCTGCACCTACCACAGCATGCTATTCAAATATGTCGCATTTGCCAACGGCAGCACACGGGTGAGTGTTGGATGAAGACTGACGCATGTTTTCGCTGTGGTAAGGTGGGATACATCATGAGGGATTGTCCGAAGAAAAGAATTGAACAACAGGAAGGTGCACAGAAAAAAAAAGGACACCAACGGGCTGACGCTCGGGTCTAGGTGATGACAGACGCAATAGCTGAGGATGCACCAGATATGGTAACATATACGCTTAGATATGAAACTTAAGTGCAATTAATATTATCAGTGTCCGAATTTTGTCTACTAGGTATAAATTGTAATTGCTAAGATACGATCTGGGAGTGAGACAGGAACTCCTAAAGTATGATTTATCACTTATAGGACTACGGAGTTCGTAACATAGCAAGATAGGAATATTAACGCAAATAAAGAAAGATGATTGATCAGGGTAGCGCAAAGGCAGCGCAGAAATTAGAATGCAAGGTAAATATCATAGGCATAACTTTCAAACTGATAAGTATCTGATAAACCAACAATCAGCTCCCCCAAATAGAGCCAAGTAAGTTATAATCCTAGAAAGCATGTCCGAACATCAAAGCGGTATATCAGATTGTAAAAGTTTGGGGCATGTGATAAGGGTGAAATTAATAAAGTAACGTTAAGCAGTGGATACGACTAAACTTACGAGTTTCGAGGATGAAACTTTTTATAAGGGAGAAGGAATCTTACGACCCGCAACCCTGGGTTAGTGGAAAAGAGAACAAAAGGAATTACAGTGCGATCGTAGTACCGCACTCAATATAATAAGTGTGCAGGTGTACCTTAAATAAAAATTTAAGGACTACTACAGTCTCATAACAGGCATAAGAATAGTTAAAATTGTAGGATCTGCAAGGCACCACTAGAAGGGGGGTTGAATAGTGGGTGCGGAAAATGTAGTTTTTAAAATTAGTTTGAACCAAAAACCCAACTTCTGAAAACAGTTTCTGTTTTCAGGACCAGTTTTAAAACGTTTTGAAAACTAGGTTTCAGGTCTTCAAAAATTCTGAAATTTGTAGAGAACTTAGACTCAGATGTTATGAGTATCTCCTACAAATTTTAGATTTAAATTCAACCTCTAACCCCTTGAAAATTCGTTGGTGGTCAGATCGCGCAAATCTGCCAGAACCGATACACTGATTTGAAAAATTAATTCCTATTTGTACACAACTCCAAATGCTCTAAAAATGTAACCACTAACCCCTTATATGTTATATTTAAATGGGTTGAAACGGTTTTGAAAAATTCTTTTGGGAAGTTAGTTAAATACGATCAAAGTCTCAACCTTTGCAAGCCTGAAAATCAGACTGCACCAGTCTCAGAACTTTGGACGTTTGAATGACTTATAATTGTCCAAAAGAGTTGAAACTTGCGCCAAAAGAACCCTAGAACGTGTGGTTATATTTTCTGAAAGTTTCGTGATTTTTGAAATTCGTTTACTATTTTTACAAACGTGATTAAAAAAGTAAACAGTGCTGAAACAGAAAATTAGTGCTGAAGTAAATGACACCAAGAATTTTATACTGGTTCGGTTATCAACAACCTACTCCAGTCTTCAAGGAACACCTTCCTTGGTTCACACTAATCACACAACTCAAAAACACCTTACCACAGGGTTGATGGAGTTACACACCAACTCCAACCCTTTACAAACCTTGTACGATGAATACAATTCGCACGAACACCACCACCTTGCAAGAATGAAGATTGATCACACCTTGATCAATCTTTTACAAAGATAAAGAGTATGTGGTGGTATATTACAAGCCTATTCAAGGATAAGAATATAAATACAATAGGCTTTCAAGAAGAAGAAAGAAAGAGAGTGTAGAAGAAGAAGGCTAGAACACTTTTGATCTTTCAACTTGCAACACTTGTTCTTGTCTTTTGTTTTTGCTCATCTTCTTTCCTTTTAAGCACATTGCAGCCGTCCCCCTTGGTGCCATTCCCTCTTGAAAATTGTCTTCTAAGTCCTTGGGAGAATGTAAGACATCATTGTGACATGGTCTTGCTTACTTGGCATCTTCTCATTGAATGATCATTTAAGCTTTGCTTACTTGGCACTTCATGATAGGTTGAATGTTGTCATCATTTGACGACTTGGAAAATCTGAATATTTCACTCAAAACATGTGCCAAAAATCAATATAGAATAATTTCCATAATCCACAAGATTGTCACATAAATTTAGCAAGACAAATTTCTCACAAAAAGAGGAACAAAATCGGCCATGATGAGGTTATTAACATGCTGAAATTTCAGCATGTGTTACTTAGTGAGATAATTCAAATAACTTCCATTTTCTTTGATTTTTCTTTTTAAAATAAATCATCAATTGATAACAAATATCCATATCAAATTGGAAATGAAATTCGGACACCCTTATGACCATAAATTCGGCCAAGACATATTGTACACATGCTGAAATTTTCAGCATGTGTGATATTCAAGAATATCACAATTTTAATTCCATAAGTTATTCAAAATACTTCCAAATCATCTTCCAATCAATCCACCTTAATCAAGAAGTAAAATATGTCTCATAATAGATGAAAAATTCGGCCATCATTAGCACACATGCTGAATTTTCAGCATGTGTCACAATTGTGACAAAAATTCAAATTGTTACCTTGTGTAGCTTCTTCCTTTATGTCACCAACATTGTATGATTGGTTCTTGACCAATCAATATGCCAACAATACTCCACATAGACTCCATCTCAGCTGTAGGGGCGTTGGTAAGTGTATATGCATGTGCTGAAATATTATTTTTGCTAACTTTGTAAAATAGTGCACATTTAATAATACACACATGTTATATTCCAATCAGCCCTTAATTTAATTTTCTAGAACACTTTAAGATGTATGACATATGTAAAAAGTGTCTAGATACATGTCGTATTATGTGCCAAAAAATTCCATGTGTTGTGTACGTAGAAAACCGAATTTTCGATGTTTATCGATTACCCGATTTTTTTCTAATTAAATTCCAAATTTTTGCACATGTTATATATATTATGTTACACATAATATACATAATATAAACTTTAATATTCAGCTTATAAGGCTGATTAAAGTGGCGCCTAGACATGTGACAAAACTGAAATTGGAATCTTCACAATTTGGCCTTAATGTGGGGTGATTTGTGTGTGCCAACGTGGAATGATTTTATGGCTGGAAATAACATGTAGGCCACGAAAATAATGAGTATTTTTGAAGTATATGGGATGGCCATTTATTTATGGCAAGTACGTGACACGTTGGCGAAGTTTCGGCATTCGCCCGATACGACAATTTTTGGTTTAGAACCTTTTAACGTGTCGTATTTAATTTGTCATCACCATGACTTATATCATATGATATAAGACCTGAATATACTCATAAATATGAGTTAAGTATGATGGTGTGATGTTAACGTACGTACGTAATATATAACATGTCGGTAGTACGTTGGAATACATGTGTATGTGCCTTTTTAAAAAATCTGAAAATATATATTTATATATGTATGTAGGCGTGTATATGAGTGATAAATGAGGAGGAGGAGACTTTTCTTTCTTAGCCTTGTTGCCTTTGTGCCTTTTCCAAATGTAGCTTCCTTTAATGAACTACTTAGTTTAATTAACTAAGTACTTCACTTAATGAACTAGTTTAGTTCATTAATGGTGGCACCTGAAAATAGTATAAACACAACAAATGTTTGACATTTGATGTAATCTTTGTAGCTTCATGGCTCGTTAGTACGGCAACATAATATATGAACTATATAAGGCAAGTAATAAGCAATATCATGCACATTTATCTTATGCTCGTTTTTGTGCACATTTAAATCATGTATTTGAAAATCACTCAAACCCCTTTTTCTCTACAAAAATAAGCATATAAAGAAGTGTACAACTTGTATTAGGAATTAAATTAAAAGAAAAAAGAAATAACATATAGGAAAAGGAGGAAGGGACAAAATGGTAAATACACACTCCACCCCCACCCCTTGGTCGCCCACCTCCTAAGCTATGTAAGACAAATTTGTCTTGCATTTTATTCCATTTCCTTTAAATTATTTCCTTCACACCTTTATATCACCCAATGGTATTTCATGCATGTCTTACATCCCACTTTCTTATTTTCTTCCTTTCTTTTCTTCCCACCATCATTTTAATCTTCTTACACACCTTAAGGAAGACCCAACCAAATGCCATAAATGGCATAACCTTCTTACACTCCCACTTCCCAAATAAAAGCCTTATCATTCTCTCGCCACTCATCCATCTCAATTTCGGCCAACACCAAGGAAATCAAGGAATAAAAATTCATTTCATGACATAACCTCACTTCATTTTTCATTTCACCTCTCTCTCACTTCAAAATACTCTCCATTATTCTCTTCTCTCTCAAGCCAATAAAATCTCCATCTTCATTTACCTTCAACCCAGATTACACCAAGCCAAGAGGAAGAAGAGTTCTTCCATTCTTTAAGTGAGAATCAAACCTTCCAATTCAAGGATCCTTAAGGTAAGAGTCATACCATCTTATTTCTAAACACCTTATCTTCATTACATTCATCCAAAAGATTCAAACTTCTCCCTCCTTAGGCTTTCTATCCGTGAGTTACACCAATAAGGAGAAAGAAGTTTTCTTAAGTTAAAAGTAGAAATATTCAAGGTGTTCAAAGGTAAGTCTTCTTAAGAATTGATTTTAGAACCTTCATAATGTCTTCTTCCTCTAAAAAATGAACAATCTTTCCTCATTTTAGCCATCTTGGCCGAAAGATACCCAAGTAAGGAAAAGAGGATATCTTTTTCATCTTAAATGTAAGATTCAAAGGAAAAAGGCAAGTACTCTTATTGGTCTCTTCATGCATGTTGAAAAATATATTATTTATGTTCTTATATCAAGATGGATCATGCATGCATATGTTCAAATGGATTTTACCATGATCTTATGAAAAGAATAGATTTTTGCATGCTAAAAGTATGAAGACTTGTGTGTTTCTTGATTGTTTGTCCATTTGAGGCTAAGAAGTTGTTAAAAGGGGACATTCATGTGAAGTTTATAGTAGATATAGGTCTCTTATATATGTGCATGTCAAGTTTAATGAAATATTAGGCATGCATGTTCCTTCTTGGAAAAGTATTGGTTACATCTTACATGTTCTTGAGAAAGTATGTTAAAGGCTACACTTTGGATCATATTCTTGTACGTTTTCTTGATGATCATCATGCATGTGTTCATCCATGATTTTTTTTAGTGTTCATGCATGTTAAAATATTGATTTAGCATGATTATGATTCACCACGATTTGTGCTATATTACATGGCCATACAAGTGTGTTCTTTGATGATCATCATGTCATCTCCATGAATATTCATCTTAAAATAGGGGCTGTTTTGGGTCTCCTTTATTAGGCATGATTCACCATCATTTGATGTGTATTCATGATAATCGTGGCCTAAGGATGTATATTTTTATGGATTTGACTCTCATATGTATTTGCATGTGGGTTTCATCATGACTATCATCATGATCATGTCACTTATGTTTATGTTGTGATAAAAGTTATATGTATGTGTTTATATATATTCAAGTCTCAAGATTAATGCATTGTAATGACAGATATGCTCGGTTGACTGAAGAGTAAAAAAGATATGAGTAACATACCATGCATGGTAGAATGAACAAGTTGCAAAAATTGTGTGTGTGCGAAACGATGATCTTGGCCAAGGGGCTATATTGAGCTGTCATGATGATGTTTGAACATGTGCTTGAGTATATAAGTGTGAAGATATGTATATTGTATAATACATGTTACGCTCTTTAAAGGATATGTTAAACAAGTAAATTAAAGAAGTGACAATATGCAACAAGCAAGATAAAGGTGATGTTCTGTAGTATTTTAACCGAGGTACTTAAGGGACTCAATGGTAAATTTCTACACTTGGAAAATTATGGAAAAGAGGGCAGATTTAAGAAGCAATGAAATAAGATGAAAAATTAGATAAGTTAAGAGGTTGATACTAATGAAATTGAACTTAAGAGTGGGTTGATTTGGCTACCAAAACCGTGCACTTTAATAAAGGGGCTAAATGGGAATTTCACATAACTCACTGTATAAAACCTAAGCTATTTATTGACCCTAGGAGATGAAATGGTTACAAGTTAAAAATCAGCCTGACAATTGAGCACACTTGCATACATACATGAAAACGAGTTTTCAAAAGATATGTTTTATTATACAATACATGTGTGCGAAATGTTTTACCATGCGATACATTTCGAAGGGTTCGTGCTACATGATATGCTTTTACAGAAAGGTTTGATCACGTCATATGTTATAAAAGAAGTTTAACAAAATATGCCACGAGAATATTGATACCAGTTACACAGTTTATGATATATTATGTGTTTCGTTGTTCACAGCATACAGTTATATGTCTTGTTATTCGCAGCATACAGTTATATGCTTCGCTGCTCGCCTATCATACAATTATACGATTCGCTGTTTGCAGCATACAATTATACGAATCGCTGTTTGCAACATACATTTATTGGAGGCTGGACTGGCGTTGGGTAGGGGATGTCAGTTGGCATACAGTATGACACAGTATGTTACAGTTATAGATGGCGCCATGACACTGGAACCTATGGGTAGGTTGGAGTCATGGGCATACAGTATGTTACATGAATTACATGGGAATGAATCGATATGTCGTGTGCATCATTTATGCATGTAAAGTGACACATCAAACACCGTTTGGAAAGAAAAAGACATGAGTATGTTATGTTTTTAAATGCTTATGATAAAGTCATGTTACAGTTAATTGAGCATATGCATATCATCGTGTCACTCCGTTAGATACATGTTAAAATGAATGAATAGAATATGTGATTCATGACATAGACATAATTAGAATGGGCTTAGCACAAAATGTAATATATAAGTAAACGTATAAGCAAGACTGGGAACTATATCAGTTGTTCTGTGATTTCATTTCTGTATTTTATCTGCTCTATGTATCCAAGTGGTTTCTCCTACCTGTTACAGTATTTGCGGATCGGAGACATGTTAAGTTTCTTACTTTATTGTATTTATCTTATCACTTTACAGTGTATGATCCAATGGCGAACCCCAGTAGAGATACTTGCTGGACGATTCATTATCTCTCATCCCTTCTTTTTCACCATGCAGAGCCTCAGGACCAGAGCTGGATTACATAGAGGACAAGCCGAGGGAGTAGGTTCTGTAGGCGGTCCAGTGGGCCTCAGTTTCAACTGCTGTATTTTGATATCTCAGCTCTGTATTTTTGCTGATGTACTGATGGTACTGTATTCGGATGTAGTTATTTCGTACTTATGCCGATGTTTACTTGTGTCTATTTTATGATGCTTTCGCTATTCGATACATGTTTATGACGATGCGCATATAGATGTTATCGACGCCTTGTGCTTCTCGTAGCAGAGTATGGCGGGTGCACCGTGCCGAGACCTTAGTCCCGAGCGAGACGCTACCTATACACACACACACGGCTATATGTAACTAAAGGTGGAATAAATATGGCAAATATAGAATAAAGAAGTCTGATGTATAAAAAGAAAAATTTAAATGTGTATATACATGTATATTCGGCCAAATGGCCATTTTTGCATATATATATATATATATATATATATATATATATATATATATATATATATATATATATTCATATATGAATGGCGTCTCTCTGGCGAAAATGCAGATTACCTGCGGCAGCATGACGATGATCGCTTGTATGGTAATCCTGATCATGCTGTTTGCTATTTTTTGTTTCTTCTGCGCTCTTTTTTATTCCTAGTTTAAATTTTACAATGGCTGGATTGTACATTATCAAATTACACGACGCCGCGATGGCCTCTGCAAAGCAATTGTTCGCTTTGATTCTCACGGCTCTGGCACCCACTCTTCCTCCCCGTGATATAGCTCGTTTCAAAGGTGTTCCAGCTATTAAATTCACACGCAAGGAGGTCAACATTCTTGCATAATCTTTCAAATACTGTTTGTGGGGAGTTTTTGGTATGGCCGTCCAAAGATTGATGCTATACATAGATGTTTTGAAAGCATTGGTTTCATGGCATCGGTTAAGATAAATTTGTTGGATCCAACTCATATACTTATGAAATTCCATTCTGAGGCTGATTATTATAGGTGTTTTGTGCGTTGTACATGGACATTTTTTGGGTTTCACATGGTGTTACAAAATGGTGTATGGTTATGATCCCAAAATTGATACTCCTATTGTGCCGGTTTTGATCTCGTTGCATGGATCACCTATTTATCTTCACAAACAGGAGACATTGTTTGAGATTACTAAAATGATTAGAACTCTGCTGAAAGCAGATTCAGCGACCATGCAACTTCTTCGTCCATCGGTAGCTCGTATTTGTGTTGAAATTGACGTCTCACGGGAATTACCTCAACGATTATATATTCAATGTGATGAATACAATTTTTCCAACCAGTTGAATATGAAGCATTACCTGCCTATTGCACACTATATTGACTATTAGGACACTCCTCCCATTCATGTATGACTCATAAGCATATGGATTCTCAGCCTGATCAACCTGCCGTGATGGTCTCATCATCATCATCATCATCATCATCATCATCATACCCAGTATATCTCAACGACAACAAAAGCTATCTTTAGGGTCTGAGGATGCTGAGCGGCAGGCAAACAATACCTCTATCCTTAGGGATAGAGAGTTTGCTTCCAGTGAGACCCCCGCTGTAGTTGTACCTGCATAAATGAGACAAATATAGAAAATAACATGCTGGTGTGGTAGTGAAAAAATTCAATAATTACAAATACTAAGCTCCCGATATGAAAATGGTCATACACGTGTATATGCACATATAATGCAAGACAAAGATAAAAGCAAAACCAAAAAAGTGCAAAACTCCACCCAAAGCGTAGATAACATCTAAGGCCCTAAGCATACTCTAAGGTGCACTTATATCCTTCCTAAACCTCATTAACCTTAATCCTCTGTCTCCATGAACTCCTATCCTGGACCATGTCCTCAGAGAGGTGCAGATCTAATAGGCCATGTCTAATCCGCTCATCCCAAGTCAGTTTGGGCCTGCCTTTACTCCTCTTTCCCTCTACAATGAGGCTTTCGACTGTTCTGACAGACGCCGTTGTCTGTTTCCTCTTGACATGCCCAAACCATCTCAGTCTCCCCTCCCTTATCTTATCTTCTATACTAGTCACCCCTAACTTTTCCCAAGATACCTCATTTCTGATCCGGTCTAGCCTTGTATGCCCACACATCCACCTCAGTATCCTCATCTCTGCCACTTCCAACTTATGTGACTGTGGCTTCTTAATTGCCCAACAGTCTGTTCCATATAACATTGCCGGCCGCACTGCTACCCTATAAAATTTTTCCTTTAATTTAGTTGGAAAATTCTTGTCACACAACACCCCTGAGGCCGCCCTCCATCTGTACCAGCCTGCCTGAACTCGATGTGCTACATCACTATCTATGTCTCCATACTGATGTACAAATGACCCTAGGTACTTGAACTTATTTACTTGTGGTACCACCTGACCCTCGATGGTGAGCTGTCTATTCCAACCGTCAGCTGCGCCGCTGAAGTCACAGTGTATATGCTCGTTCTTAGAGCTACTAATCGTTAACTGTTTTCTCTCTAAAACATCTCTCCGCTGCTCTAGCCTTATACTCAGGGTATGTCTACTCTCTGCGACTAATACAATATCGCCGGCAAAAAGCATACACCACGGAACTGACTCCTGGATTGACTTTGACAACTCATCAAGAACAACTGCGAAAAGAAATGGGCTTAACGCAGACCCTTGATGGAGGCCTACCTCCACTGGAAAGAAGTCCGTATTCCCCACATGTGTACGGACGGTTGTTTTCGTTCTAGCGTACATATCCCTAATTATGTCTATATACTTCATAGGAACCCCTTTTGCATCCATACTATCCCAGATCAGGCTACGTGGCACACTATCATACGCTTTTTCAAGATCGATGAAAACTGTATGTAGATCGCGCTTCTTCTCCCTATACTTCTCCATCAATCTCCTTATGATGTGTATTGCGTCCGTAGTTGACCGTCCTGGCATAAAACCAAATTGATTCACTGTAACCTGAGTTTTTCCCCTAATCCTAGTGTCGATTACTCTCTCCCATAGCTTCATAGTATGACTTAGCAATTTAATCCCTCTGTAATTCCCACAATATTGTGCGTCTCCTTTTTTCTTATATATAGGGACCACTACGCTCCTTCTCCACTCATCTGGCATTTTTCCTGTTTTGAAAATGAGGTTGAACAGAGTAGTTAACCATTGAACCCCTTCCTCTCCTAAACACTTCCAGGCCTCAATGGGTATGTTATCCATGCCAACTACTTTAGCTCTTCCCATCTTCTTAAGTGCTATCTTCACCTCTCCTGGTGTGATGCTACGACAATCGTAGGTATTATGTTGTCGTTTTTGGGTAGTGATGCTTTCTCTTTCTTCATGGTCGACCCTTACTCTGTTAAAAAAGTTGTAAAAGTATTTTTGCCATTGCCCCTTGTTGTCTTGTTCTTTGACTAAAACATGTCCGTCTTCTCATTTTATCAAATTTACTTCATAAGCCTAAACTGGTGGATGCTCAGCCCGCTCAGCACTGGACCCCCAAGAAATAGCCTGCTGCGCATACCACTGCTGAAGCTTCTACAGAAGAAGTTCCTGCTGCGACAGCAGAGGAGCCAATTGGTGGGTTGACAAATTTCGCCACTGAAGATATTGACCAACATGTCACTCACTTCCCTGTGCCTCCCAAGGTGATATCAAATGCATCATCAAGCTTACATGGTATACAGATTGAAAGGGTTTTGCATTCACATGACTTGGACCGCTTACTCTGCACCTCAGTTACAGTTATTGCTTCTGCAGAGGAAGATCCAGACCCAATCTTAGCACATGCCTCAGATTCTGAGGTCCATGACGATCATACAATAGATACATAAGAATTGTGTACTACAGTATTGGATGTTGCTAAAGTATTATCTAACACGCCTCCATTAGATGATGGCTCCCTCAATGTGGAGCATCCGGATGTTGCTCAAGCTGTTGACGACCTGTTACAAATCCGCACTAGACGCCCGCATAGAAAGAAAGGTGATATGACTGCGGCACCCCCACCTCTGTTGTTACACATGCAGCCTTGCAACGTTATTCCACTAAATTCTTTGCACATGAATCCCAATGAAGGCACTGCTATGGAATGTTCGAGGGGTTCGCACCTCTCTTACGTGCATACTTTCTCTAATTCAGCAACATAGTTTACACATATTGATTTTAATAGAACCTAAACTCCGGCAAACTCGATTGGAATATCTTCGATTGTAGTTTGGTTTTTCACATGCATGATCTTCTATAATGATAATATTTGGATTTTTTTCGAGGGAGTCTTTTTTGGAGATTATTGACACTCGACATGGTATACAAAATATGTCTCTACATTTGCGATGGCTATCTAGTGGACATGATTTTTGGTTTACAGCAGTTTATGCTTCGCATACAGTATCAGCCCATCGGCCTCTATGGGATGATTTAACTTTACTTTGAGCAGGGATAATAGTTCCTTGGCTGATTGGGGGTGATTTCGATACATTTCTTTCGTTAGATGAGTATAAGGGAGTATCTACTCCGGCTTTGCAAACCCTGGCTGATTTCAAGCACTTTGTTGAATCCTCTGAACTGTTAGACATACCATTTCATGGCTCAAGGTTTACTTGGACTGATGGATGGGGACTTGGTCAAGTGTGGCGTTGCTTGGATCATTTCTTTTATACGCACGGATTCTCTGATATTTTTGGTCATATTTTGGTTCGCCATCTACACCAAGCTACATCTGATCATTCTCCTCTCTTATTATAGTGCTCGTTGGTTGATTCATCAGGCCCATCCTCTTTCTGATATCTGGATGCCTAGTTGACGCATGATGGTTTCGATGGCTTTGTACGATCGAAATGACGGTCATATCCAACCATTGTTACTATGTATGGCTTCTATGATAAGCTACGACAATAAAGGCATACTTGCAGCATTGGAATAAAACCGTCTTTGGGAACATTTTTAGTGATTTACTGGTGGCAGAGGAGGAGACGGTAGGCGATGAGCGGATCTATGATACCGCTTCCATGGATGATAGTCATGCAGCACATCACTTGGCCAAAGAAAATCTTTTGAAGCCACAGACTCACGCATATCATTATTGGAAGCGAAAAGACAATATTAGGTGGATAAAGAAAGGTGATGCTAACACTGCTTATTTCCATCAAGACAAGGAGACAATGTCAGACTATTCTCACTATTAGTAAGGCGGATGGAACAGAATGTGAAACGGCTCAATCTATTCAAGATGAGGTTGTCGCTTTTTTCAGTCACCTATTTAGCACAGAACCCACTTTTGATCATGACGCTCTCTTGCAACATATTCCCCAGATATTGACAGAGAATGATAATGCGGATCTATTGCTATTGTCGCAGCCTGATGAAGTTCAGCGGGCAGTTAAACCCATCCAGTGCAAGAATTTTTCTTGGGCATTTGAGTTCCAAATGCCATGGCTGCATCTTTGATTAATTTGATACCTAAGATACCCAATCCTGGTACATTTGCAGACTATCAACCCATATGTTTACCAAATTTCCTCTCTAAGGTGGTCACTCGCATTATCACCACTCACATCACCAAATTATTGCCTCAATTGATCTCTCCGGAACAAGCTCGATTTATGCCAGGAGGCGGTATTTCTAAACAAGTTCTAATGGCGAAGGAAATGGTCCATATTTTAGACCGTAAGTGTCATGGTGGACAGGTTATGATCAAGTTGGATATGGCCAAGGCATTTGATCGAGTATCCTGGCATTTATTTGGAACAATTACTCTTGCGGTTTGGTTTTCATGCTAGGTTTGTTTGGCTCATCATGAATAACTTGGATTCTACGCGTTGCTCGATATTGATTAATGGCAAATCTTGTGGTTACTTTCGGCCATCTAAAGGGGTGAAGCAAGGATATCCCTTGTCACCTATACTCTTTATCCTCGCATCCGAGGGATTCTCTAAGGGATCAACGCTTTATTCCAAAATGGGCTATTAAGGGGCTTTCAGAATGGTCGTTCTCCAGTGGTTTCGCATCTTGGTTTTGTGGATGGCTTGTTAATATTTTTAAACGGTTCGCTTGACAATCTGCAAATTTTTAGAACATTTTTGGAGCAATATCAACGAGCATCAGGATAATTAGTTAATTATCACAAAAGTCAGATCATAGTTGGGGGTGGTATCTCGGCTTTTAGAGTGGCGTCATCCCTTAATATGCGGCATTCTACATTACCTATAAAACATTTGGTTTCATATCTTTTTAAAGGTATTAATCGTTCTCAATATTGTACAGCTTTACTTGCTCATTTCGATGCTCGTTTAACAGGTTGGTCGCAAAGACTTCTGAGCATGGCAGGTAGATTAACACTTATTCAATCGGTTCTCTCTGCCATGCCTTTGCATATAATGGCAACAGCACGTCTGCCCAAAAGTGTTATTCCAGAGCTAAATAGAAAGATGTCTAATTTCTTGTGGTGACAAAGACATCATTGGGGAGCAAGGACTGCTGTATGTCATCCGAAAGAGGAAGGTGGTTTGGGGATCCGCAATCTCGATGTGCTACAGAAGGCCTATGAATGTCAGATGTGGTGGACATACAAGACTTCGAATTCGATTTGGGCGCATTATATCATACACAAATATGGGACTCGACACGAGATTCGTGCATTTGTTTATGATTCCTCTGACTGGAAACGCTTATGTCGTATTCATTCTTTCTGTGTCATGCATGTCCAAGATACACCGGATGGATTATCATGGTTAGATGATGCACATGGACAATTTAGCCTTCAAAGTGCATATGAATCCTGTCGACTGCAAGGCAGTTAGTTTCTCATTGCCCGTTATATCTGGTGGAAGGGCGCACCTACTCAGGGACAAGTCTTTTTATGTTGATTATGGTTTAATAGACTTCGTATGCCGGACAATACCGCTGCCTAGCTAGTGGATTTTCCAACGTGCTGCATTTTTTGTCCGCGAGATTCAGCGGTACATAGCCACATTGTTTATACCTGTCTAGTGATTCGAACAATATGGGCCATCTATCTTTAGTTTTCAGCGGCCCGCCTCCAACAGAATTGACCTTCTGATGATATTTGCGTGGATGGTGGAGCCAAGCCCGTAGGACCACTATGATTGGACAGCTTTCTACAGTGGTCCCATTGTTGGCCTTTTGGGCCATCTAGAAAGAATACGCAGCAGTACAATTTGGGGAAGAAGATTTTTCATTATTGCATCTTAGAGAGCATATACGAGTAGGAATATTTTTGTGGTGTTCATTTATCTCTAGAAGCAAATTTGCTACTTCTCTTCAGCCGTTACTGCATGCTTATTATTCCCCTCCTTTGCGCTCCAGCCGAATTCGAATTGTTAGATGGAGGTTACCACCCACATGTAAGTTTAAACATAATATAGATGCCACGGCAGGACGTCGAGGGGCAGCTGGAGGGTCTATCCTGCACAATCATCATGGTCAACTGATCACAGCTATTTGATTTCCACTGCCAGTTTTACTGCCACTGCACGCTGAGTTAAAAGCTATGTTTTTTTCACTTATTTATTTTGCGACGTTGGGTTACACGGAGCTACATATTGAGATAGACTATCAATATTTGGTGTCATTGATAACTGCCTCAATCATGCTTTCAAGTTGGCTGGGTATGGATTATGCAAGCCTGCAAAGGCACTTCTCCCTCATGCACGCCACTATATCATACTAACCACGTTAAGGTAATTCAGCAGCCCATGTATTAGCACAGCATGGTCTTATGCAAAGGGAGGTGTGTACATTTAGCAGTCTTTCTGGATCTTCCTCCTATGGCACGGAATAGCTTGCAGACAGATATTACTACAGCATACATTCGCCCTTGAGGGTTTCATAGCATCGGCAATCAAATATATTCTCGTCTGCATCTCTTTGGTGCAGGCGGCTGGGTACGTTTTTCGTGAAATTTATTCTTCACACTTTTTGTCGTTTGACAGTTATCTGATGTCACGTCATTTTTGTTTGCTGAGGTTCTTGACACATCCAACTGACTTCACTGATGGCATTTCCCTAAACGATGTTCACTTGCATGGCTTACAATTTTTGTTGCCCGTACCAATCTTGGTTATGAGCAACTCGGGTATTCGTTTATCATTTTCCTCATACCTTGCTTTTGGATTTAATTGGCATCTATTCCATGTAAATTTTCACATGTTTGCAACTTTGAGGTATAAAAATGGAACCAAGGATAGCTTTCTGAATCAAAGACTGGGTTGTGTCTCTCCACTTCTGCACTCCGCATTCACGCTCTCACTGCTGGATCGGCTGTGATTTTGTCCATACTTTTAATATATGCTTTATTGCTATCTTGCATTTTATGGTTTCTTTACATATTTGCTTACCTTTTCAGTTTGGTTTGGGAGAGTCTCCCTCCATAGATAGGTGCATTAATGTAACACAGTATTCTTCCGCTACAAGTGAGGGTTTACATATTAATAAAATACCCGGACGGTACCACCCGTCCTTCACCTAAAAAAATATATATTTATTTAGCCTAAACACATATTGGGTGTGAAATAAATAGTTTTGGACATGTTTATGGATATAAATATGTACAAAATAAAGTATGATAGAAAATGTGATTATTTAATGTATATTATTTTGAAATATGAAATCATATGCAAATGAATGTGAAATTAGGATTTTTGGTCATTTTCACTAAGTGTAATATGTATATTTTAAGGAAATATGGATGGATAAAATAAAGGAAAAAGTGGGCTATTTTTTGAGTATTTTGGCTGAGAGCTTTAGGATGGGAAAATAGGATGTATTTTCAAGATTAGGCATAGATTATATATAGGTATGTTGGGTTTTATGAATTAAAGAAATGAGAAAGTATTAGAGTATAAATATTATAGAATCGCTAAATAGTCAAATGCATCCATGTTCGCATCATGAAACGTTTTTAAAAGTTCACCCTTGCATATCGAATCATATTGTATAATCGGAAATCTCATGACATGTTTATCGTATGTATATGATTATTCGGATGCCGTCATAATACCATGTCCGATGTGGTTGGTATTATTGGCACATATTATGTTATCAATGATTGGAGACTGGCATGATATCGGAACCTATGGGGGTTGATATCATGGGCATATAGCATGGTTCTTTATAGGCCCGAGTGTAACATCTTGTCAATGAAAAGGGATCTCCGACATATAGAGTCACCGTTATTTTATGTATATTATGATCTAACACCATGTGGACTCATCAGGGTTCATGTTTTGTACAAGTGACTATATGTGGGATATTCCGTTACTATGACGATATCATTCGCATGCAAGGTAAAGTGTTATAGCCATCATATGAGATGCCATGTTTATGAAAATGTTATGTCTTGGGCATGTTAACAAAAAATGGATATGAATACCATGTGTTATCGTTCATCATTACAGAATTGTTATGGCATCATTTTATGACATCACATCGTATGAATATTTCGTTTACATGACTCATATAGAGACTTATAGCGTACAATGGTTACTTTGATAATGATATAGCTGTTACTTGTATTTATTTACATTTATATGATGCACTTTATTTATTAAAGTTGGAGACACAAAATGTTATGTTCTTTATTCATGTATTATGATTTTATTACTCCATCTCCCATGCATGATTCATATGGCGTATCTAGACGGATTACTTGCTGTGCGATTTGTGTTATCCCTCATATTTGTCTTATCACATTGCAGAGAACAAGAATATTGACCCGCTATTTCTAGAGTACGTACCCCGACTAGAGTATCTGTGAGCTGAGATGTAGGCCGGAGGTATGTATAGGATATTTTGAGTTTTGATCATGATGTACTTAGATTATTTTGAGACATTCTACATTATGATTTGTATGCACTTTTGACGATTTGTATTATTATGATGTCGTACGTTTATCTTTATTTTTCTTCCGCTATCTCGATTTATGATTCATGTCGACATACATATGTATAGTATCGCCGCCTTGTACTTCTCGTAGTAGAGTACGGCGGGTGTACCATGCCGAAACCCTAGTTTCGAACAAGGTGCTACATTAGGTGTGAAATCTTTGGCTGCGCGCAAAATTTACTCTAAAAGAGGTGTCTAAATGAAAATAAACTGTATACTCTAAAAGAAGTGCCAAGATGAAAACAAACCATATAGTGACCAACAAAATGTTCAAAAGAATGCAAATTCATATAATCATGAAATTGCCAAATGGATGAAAGAAATGCATTCACTTTTTGACAAGGAACGGCAAAACCCTATAATTTCTTAAGGTGCCTTCATAAATTCAATGACCATTTTTTTAATAAAAAAGCGTCATTTCGTTTCATTAATTCAATTCAGCCATAAAGGCAGGTATAATCCAATCTGGAGAATTATCCAAACATAATACATTGGCAGCAAAATGAAGAGAATGATTTTCTAATACATGAGCCACCTTATTTGCCTTTCTTCTAATTTACAAAATCTACCAACAGCAACCTATATCATTAAGCATCCTCCTTGCTTCAGAAACAAAATGAGCCATCAAAGATCCATCCTCTTTTGGGTGTGCCAGGAAAGTTGCTATACTAATTAAAGAAACTTGAATATTTTTATTAATCATCAAGATAAGATTAATGTACAAAATGAATCTCCTTTTATAGATGTCACAAAGCCTCCAACAACGTGATTTATCCTAACAAGTTGTACGGTTAGTTTCCTACCAGTCAATGCTAGTTTCTTATTGTAGCATTGTGATGAATTATATACATGTATACAACTAAATGAATAGGATATTCTAGTGTATTTATGGGTGTGTATTCTGTGTGTACAAGTACGTATGATGTCCCTGTATTCTGCTTAGTACTTCTGCTCATCACTATCTCCAGGACATTGTTCGTTGCTTCACTGTGTACTTTCACCTCGTCACCTCGGCTCGGCACACATGCTCAGCGCTTTATTCCTACCTTTCACTTTGTACCTTCACCTTGTCACCTCAGCTCGGTACATCTGTTCTACACTACATTTCTACATTTTTGTTGTGACATTCACCTCGTTACCTCGGCTCAGCACATCTGCTCAACACTTCATTCCTACATTTCCAACTCTCCCTGAAGCTTGACGTATATGTTTATGCAACAAAACTTGGCTACAAGATTGTTGAATACTTGGACAGAAACAGGTTTAGTAAAAATAACAACAACTTAATCTTTTGGTGCCACATGATTGATCTGAATAACATTGTCTTAAATTTTTTTCTTATGAAATGTCTATCTATCTCCACATGCTTAGACTTGTCATGTTGTACTGGATTCTTGAACATGTTGATACCTGAAAAATTACCACATTATATCCCGATGGCCAAAAAAATTGACCAAGATCCTATATGACTCTTCTTATCCACATGCCTCACACATTCCTATTGCCAAGGCTCTCAACTCAGCCTCTGCAAAGTTTCTGGAGACCCCGTATTTTTTTTTACTTCTCCATGTAACAAGACTTTCCTATAAATAAGTTGTATAGCATGTAGTATATCTCATATCAATCCTGGATCCTGCGCAATCTGCATATGTATATACTTGTAATGTTCTATCCTCAATTTTCCTTAAGTGTAATCCTTGACCTAGTGAAGTCTTTAGGTACCCAAGAATTCTCAACCCAGTCTTGAGGTGTTAAATAGTAGGATCATGTATAAATTGGCTAATAATGCTAAAAGCATTAAAAATATCAAACCGGGTATGATAAGCATATCAATTTTTCAACTAGTTACTGATAACTCAATTTGTCTGCAGGTGTCTTATCCCGATGTCCTGAGAGTATGTCCTGGTCGAGTAGGTGTAAAGGTAGGTTTATAGCCTAGCATTCTTGTTTCCTGTAATAGATCCAAAATATATTTTCTCTGTGCAATACAGATGCCTTGCTGGGTTCTTCTCACTTCCATTCTTAGAAAATATCTGAGCTTACCTAAGTCCTTCAGCTCAAATTCAGAAACAACTTACTTTTTATTTGAGTTATGCCTATAGAATCATTTTCAGTGAGGATAATATCATCTATATAGATAATAAGTATGGTAATACTACCTGTCTTTGTTCTTTAATAAATAAAATGTGATCGTTATGATCTTGTGTGAATCCTTGGCTTAACACAGCTGTTGTAAACTTCTTAAACCATGCTCTAGGTGATTTCTTAATACCATACAAAGATTCTTAGTCTGAAAATGTTATCTTCATTCTTTTTAGTGGCATTCTTAAAATCCAATTGGTATAGATTCCAGTCTAAGTTTATAGCAAGTGAGAAAATGATCCTTATAGTGTTTAGTTTAGCAACAGATGCGAAGGTGTCCAAATAGTCAATCCTATAGGTTTGTGTAAAGCTTTTTGCAACCAATCTGACTTTAAACCTACTTATTGTGCCATGTGGGTTATATTTTACACCCCATAGGTTTAACCCCTTTATGTGTAGAAACAATCTTCCATGTTTCTTTTTTATTAAATACCTTCATCTCCTCACTAACAGCATTACTCTATTGAGGAATGTTCATGGCTTCCTCAATGTTTCAAGGTATGTTTTGGCTATTTAGGTTAATTGTAAATGCCTTAAATACTGGATGGATTTGTGTATATGATAAAGAATTGTGTATGGGATATTATATTTCCTTCTTGACATAAATGAATTTGAGATGTCTATATAGGATAACAGATCATATATATGGTAAGGATGTTTAGTACATTCCTTACTCCCTTTCTTATTGTAATATAAATGTCTCTATCATGTTGAAGTTTTGGATATTATTCAGTTCGTATACTTAATTCTGGACTTGATTGTGTGCTACCTTTATGTCTCAGTCTTATAGTGTATATATGTGTTACATGTAAATCTAGTCTAGTCTGATGATGGATAAGATCTTCTGTATATCCTTCCACTCTATCTTTTGAGATTTCTTGTATTTGAGTGTTACTTCCATTACTTCCATGAATAGTGGACTGGATTATATCAATAATACTCTAAAAATTATCCCTAGCATTCTCATCAGTCTCTACAACAGGATTTTTGTGGTAATAGGCATTTTCTTCATCAAACATAATATCTAGAGCTACATACATTTTTCTAGTAAGTGGATAATAGCATCTACATCCCTTTTTGGATCCAGAGTATCTTAGGAAGATGTATTTAAGATATCTATGATCTAACTTTCTTCTCATGTGAGACTGAAGATGGATGTAAGCCGTACAGCTAAAGTTTTAAGAGGTAAATTTGTGTTTGGATACTGTTCTATTAGTACCTTTTTGGGAGTTCTATTATCTAGATACTCTGAAGGCATCCTGTTAATTAGGTAAGTGGATGTTAATACAGCTTCTCCCTGATAAAATTTAGGAACATTCATTGTAAACATTAGTATCCTGATGATTTCTAGCAAGTGTCTAATTTTTTCTCTCAGCTATACCATTTTGTTCAGGTGTATATGTGCAGGATGTTTGATGGTGTATGCTATGTTAGGAAACAGAGGAGATCACTGCCAAAAACGCGCAATGGAAAACAAAACTTGATCTCCCATTTTCTACCAAGGATCTATGTTGTTCGTTTAACTCGATGAAAGAAATTCAAAAACTTCACCTCTGTAGATTCGAAATCTGCAGACGAAGGAGGTACGATGCCACAAACATCCTCTACCGGTATCCACACGAATGCTTCCGTCCGGAGTGCTAGATCTTGAAACGGCAAGGCTGAGAAATTCGTTTTTCTCAAAAAACGATTCTGTTTTTTTCTGTTGTATTCTCTCTGATGCGAGATACATCGGGATATATACATATACATAGACATCAAAATCCGATTCGAGATCGGATTGGTTAATGCCAATCATAATCTATATCAAATACGAATTCTGTTAGGAGTAGATAAGACCAATCAAAATCCATATCAGATATGGTTCCTATTTTTATTTAAGTATATATAAAAAACGAAAATAATAATAATAATAATAATAATAATAATAATAATAATAATAATAATAATAATAATAATAATAATAATAATAATAATAATAATAATAATAATAATAATAATAATAATAATAATAATAATAATAATAATAATAATAATAATTAATATCTGATATTAATATTATTAATATTATTAATATCAGCCCATATGCATTCTTGTGTGTGACCCGATAGGCCCATATTAATTGACAGTCGGTTAAATCTCTATTAAACCAACAAGTCGTAATTGGCCTCTAGTAAGGCATTACGACTACCCAATTAATATGAGTACAGTCCAACTAGCCTAATAATAGTACATATATTAATCCCTTTGTCATACGATATCTAGTTTGAACATAAATCATGGTAAGCGTCATACTTAATTGTTCGAACGTATGATTACTCGATCTCCAAGTAGACTGCTAAAAACAAATGATATTGATCACACTATCAATTCATCTGAGCATGGCCATGTATTTCACAGTCTCACTTATCGAGGGTCCCAAAAGATATCTCTCTCAAAAAAGAGAGACAAATTCTATCTTGATTGTTCAATATCCTTTACATAATTTCTATCATATTCAATCATGACCTTTATTATTATCCAGTTACGGATAACGTTTGATCATGTCAAAATATAATAGTCCGTATGTTGGAAACTATGACAATCTCAAGTCTAAGAATTAAAACATGACTATCATGAGATTTACTTATGACGTTAATCCATGCAGTAATCTCATGATGGGTCTATCCAATACATTGTTCTCTAACAAGTATCCAATACATTGATTTGTATCACCATACACATAATCATCTCATGATTATCAAATCAATACTCATACTGATTATAAATTATTTTATCTCTATAACAATAATGAACCAGAGACATATATCATAATTGTGTAACATACTAACCAACAATAATGATAATAAAACCTCTTTATTAATAATAAATGTATAACATAAACATCCAAATCATGGCCCATGGCACATACACTAACATGACATTATCAGTGATGAATTCATTTGATGTATTTCTAGGCATTCAGACCCATTTTCTGATCTTATGGTTTTGACAGTGACTCCAAAATGGTTCTTTACCAAGGTGATAAAATTTCGAAGGATTTTTCTTGCATCAGTTTTATGTTTCATAAGATAGATAAAGGTGATTCTAGTGTGATCATTCCCAAAAGTTACGAACCATCTGGCACCAGTTAGATTGCTATTTTGGATGGTCCTTAAATTGTCAAAATGTACTAAATGAAATGACTATGATAGGGTATAAACCTTGACTGGATAAGCTGCCCTAGTATGTTTACCTAACTGACACACTTCACACAGAATAGTCCTGGAATCAACTTTCATACATAACTCTGGCATAAGCCTTTTCAAATACCAAAAATTAAGATGTCATAATCTTTTATGTCAGAGTAATGCCTGGTTACTTCTAAATTGTAAACTAGTACAGGAGTAATAGTTGTGCTGGTTATTATCTTTTCTTGTATGTCCTTGTTCCGTAGATTGCGAAATAAAGAGGCCATTTTGGTTCCTAGCATTGTCAATTACCTTCCTCGTAGTTTTCTTCTGAAAGTAGTATCCGAAAGGTGAAAACCATGTATATTCAATTGTTATCTTTTGTAATTTTCCCTATTTTGAAGAAGGCTGCATTAAATGTTAAGTAATGGTTTAGTGTCTATAATTATGCTTCTCACAACATCAAAGCCTTTATGCAGTCTAAAATAATCTTTTTGTTTCACCGATATGTTTATATAACAGATCATCAGTTTGACAAGTCCATGAATGAACTTCAAACAAATCAACTTGCTATCATATCTTAGTTAGCTGGGAGTAGTATTTGCTGACCGTCGTGTCTCCTTGTTTTATGTCATGAAGTTGAGCCTCAAGCTCATATAATTCAGAGATTTTATCATTAGAATACGTTGCTTTCCATATACTTAGCAGCAATTGAGTATAGAATGAAGTTATCACTTATTTCTGGGGTCATAGACTCTATTAACCAAGATATGATCATTGAGTTTTCAGACTTCCATCGCCTGAACCACGGATCAGTACAGGCAGTGACAACTACCTCTCTATAGAAATAGTCTTCCTTACATCTGCCAGTCACAAACATTTCTATAGTTCTACTTCAAGTCAAGTAATTGTTATTTGTTAATTTATGATTTGTAATCAGCATAGGTTATTACAACCGTGGTCTTTGAAAGAAAAAGAAAAAGAGTTTTTAATTAAAAAAATATGCGTTTAATTGCAAAAGATATTAACTAACGTCAGATTGGAGGGAATTAAATAGTACCCCACAATTGGTGCCCCTTTTTCTGCCCCAATCCCCTCCCCCTCATTAAACCCGGTTGACCCCTTCCATTATAAAAATATATATATTTTTCCTTCCTCCCCCATCATTGCCCCTCTGCCGTGCCCCCAAAGCAAGCCCAAAAAAAAAAAAAAAAAAAAACTTCCACCCCACCCCCTTTGGAACCCCAGCAGCCGAGAGACATAGTAGAAAGTAGAGGAGTTTTAGCTTCAATCCATTCCAAATCCATACACGGTATAGTATAGAAGATTAGAGATAAATAACCTTAGTGTATTTACTATGAATTTTCAAAACTTATGCGTTCATTTTGAGTAAACCATAAATCATGTATGATTATTATTGACTTCATAGATGCGTGAGATTATATATATGTATCTATATGTATGTGTGGTTGGATTGAGTATACGTGCACCATATTTTGTTGGGTGGGCTGTTGGCCGAGTCTCCTTATATACACCAATACTGTTTTGTTTTGTAACTTACTGATTATTGTTTATTTGCAATGTAGCATTTGCTAAACTACTATATCAAGCATATTTCTTCACAGTTTGATGACGCGTTAAGTGTATTAAAATGATGAAAAGCACATTATGCCATAAAATAATCACAATAGGAAGCCTAAAATAGTTAGTAAAAGAAAATAATTAAGACAGTGAAACAAAAATGAACGATACAATGAAATTTGTAATAAAAATAACAAAAATGAAAAATGCAATAACAAAAGTTGAGGACAATGTAATATGGTATATGAATGAAACGTAACAAATGTCATTAAAACATGTAGGGAAAAGACTAAGTGTGTAAAATGTTGTAGTGCAAATAATATTATATAATACTGTCATTACGCAAATATCATATGACTCACATATTTAAAAGAACAAAAAAAATGTCTCACAACTAAACACAAAGTACATAGGTAACATGTATGACTAAATGTGTAATCATGATAATATGTTTATGTATTTTGGTGTGTACAATTATTTTTGTTATCTGATTTTGGCATAATTGTTGGGGTGTATGGGTGTGGTGGCAAGTTAAAGGTGCTGATGGCATTGGGGGTGGTGGATGAAGATAATAAAAATAAAAGGAGTTGGGAATAATTTGATAGTACTAGAAATTAGGGTTTTCAGAGGGAAAATTGGGCAAAATAAATTCTTAAAAATTAGAATTTGTGCAGTTTGAGGGTGAGGATGGATTAGAAATGTGAAATAAGAATTCTGATGGTTGGAGTGTCGGAGCAAGGGCGACACATGGGCTCACTCGCCGGCGAGTGGCAGCATGTGGTCGCGCTTTGTCCGGTGCGTGTGACCGATTTAGATGATTTTTACGGCAGTGTGTTCAGCATGAAGAATTCTAGGTGTTTGAGGTGCTAGATATGAGGGGTGAGGTGCGTGGAGTTCGGTCAATGGGGTGAGAAGTGGTTTTAGATATAATTAGAGTTTGGGAGGAGTAGCGCGGGAGCTGGGCTGAGGGGCGGGGGCGGGGGCATGTCTGGTCAGTGGGCAGTAGGGCTGAGATGATGTGTTGGAGTTGAGTTCTAGTGAGTTGGGTAGTGGGTTGGGGGAAGAAGTGGACCTGGGGAGTTACTATGTGTACGTAAGTATATACGCGCATGTATGGGCGTAGACAAATGTATGTATGTATGTGTCTGAGAGGGTACATTTGGTATTTTTGGGATTTTGAAATTATGTGGTATATTTAATTTGGAACATTTGGTTTATTCGGCATTTTGGCACTTTTGGAAATTACTTGGCCTATTTGTTTAGATTCTTGGAAATTGGGCTATTTGGTGATTTTGACTAACTTTTGGACTTGGAAAATAATTTTAGAAATCATGCATCGTATATTTTGGAAATTCACCCTTATATGGAAAATATATCGCTAAGCGGGATTGGTTCCGAACAAACGGGTCATCCGAGCATATTGGCTATTTTGGTGTATAAAGCGCTCGGACACATTTGGCCACTAATTGGGCCATCCAGTCACATTTGACTATTTTGATATGCCGCCTATGACACACTTGACCATTTGGGGGATCAATTCATAAGTCTTGCGATATAAGTCACTTGTAAAGAAAGTGCTATAGCCATTGCATTTGATTTTAGACTTTAGACCGATTTAGCCGGGTTTTGATTATTTGGATTTTGGACTTTGGACCACAGATTTAGAAATTTGGAACTTGGAAAAGTTTGGTTTTGGTTTTGAAACTTTGGCATTGCATTGTTTTGGAAAAATAGCATCACGTTTTGGTTTGGACTAACCCCTAATTGGACTTTGTTATGTGTTCTAGTTGGATTTATTTGTTGTCTTTGATTTTGATTGTTAGGGGTGGAACAGTAAATATATTTGTGAATGAGAAGCATGCTATTTTCTGTACTGTTATTTACTTTTATTGCACTTGCTTCTCCGTGCATGATCTCATGGTAAGTATAGTGAGGTTACTTGCTAGGCGAGGTGTTGCTCATACTACATCTTCTTATATTTTTCAGATGAGCAGGATTACAGCTGGGTTACGTCGAGGACGTGGAGTGATCGATTGGATTATCCGTGGCTATTTCGAGGATTTCTGATGATTCGTTGAGAAGATTTATGTATTTTAGCTTGGATATTACCTGAAGACTTATTTATGTATTTCGTCTAAATCGCCTAGACCTTTGCACCTTATTTATTATATTTGATGATTTCGAGGTTTACTTTGAATTCCGGTGACGTGTATTTATTTTGTCTTTGACGCCTTGTAATTTCAGTAGCGAAATACGGTGGGTGAGTCGTTTTGAGTACTGGGCTTGGGACTGGTCGCTACAGGTGGTATTCGAGCATGGCTCTAGATCCACGGTGGAAAAATAGATTTAGGTCATGATCTTAAAATTTAAGTTATGATTTTGCCCCTGGGTCATTATTTCCGACTTAAGTGTTTTGATTACAAGTATTGACTTTAGAACTAAGTTTTGGATATTAGACTTAAGTGATGATTAGGTGAGGCATGCATACATAGCTCATAATAGACGTGTTATTATGTCATTAAGTTTTAAATTTCCCCTTCTGTTTACCATTACCCGACCATTGTATTTTCGGTTAATTATTTTAAGATTATAAATGTTACTAAATTGGGCATAACTGTATTGTTACAGAATCATGCCGCCGAGAAGAGATGATAATAGTGATGGCAATGATAACAATCAGGATGCGCTGCCTCAGGCCTTGACGAACGTGTTGACGGCCATAGCGTAGTTGCTGGTGTAGCAACAGCTGCAACAGAACCAACCACCACCACCACCTCTGCCACCACAGATGGGTCTTCGATTCTTCTATCAAGAGATGAAGAGGGCCCATGTTCCGACGTTCAAGGGCAGTATAGATTCCAATGAGGCAGAGGCTTGGCTCAAGGAGGTAGAGAATAACCCTTGGTTGTTACAGGTGCCTGAGGAGATCCGGATTGAAGTTGTTACACCATTCCTTCTTGGAGAGGCTGAGGAGTGATGGAACAGAGCTGTGCTGAACCTACCTCTGCTGGTTTTGTGGCACCAGTTTAGGAAAGAATTTTGAAAGTATTATGTTCCGGCTACTGCGGTACTTCAGAAGATGGCGTGTTTCAGGCTCTGGCTCAGGGGAGCCTATCGGTGTCAGAATACACTGACCGGTTTCATGCTCTGGGGCGATTTGTCCTATCTACCATGGCAGACACTAGGCTGAAGATGCTGTAGTTTGAGATAGGGCTCAACTCTCGCATTCGCTTTGGTATTGTGAATGCTAATGCGAGAAATTTTGGGGAGTTATTGGAGGTATGCCACCGAGTTGAAGCTGACCTGCAGCGGGTGGCAGCAGAGAAGAAGAGTAAGAGGCCCTGAGAAGAGAGAAACGGTAGTAGACTCGAAAGATAGGTCAAGGTCCCAAAGACGAGTCAGGAAGATCTACCGCAGCAGCAGAAGTCCAAGGTCAATCCGTAAAATGAAATTCCTACATGTCCTATATGCAACCGCCAACGCACTGGAGGATGTTGGAAGAAGGTAGGAGCATGCTTTAATTGCGGCAAAGTGGGTCATCTGAATAGAAACTGCTCTGAACCAAGGAGAATATTCCAGAGACTGCCCTAAGGGTCTACACGACATGGTCACAGGTATTTTAATTTTAATTTGGAATTTTAATGATTATACATGTGCCTATGTGACTCTGTATTAGAACCCCTAAACTTGATGGGTATTATGTTAGTAAGCAAATAATCGGGACAAATGATAAATACTGCAAAATGAATTAGATGATAGTTAAGAGGTAAATCTTAGAATTATTGAGATAAGTCTGATGATATCAATGTCGATAAGAAATTAACATGAACATATGAATACGTAAGTATTGTCGAATCTAGTATGCTTGAATTGAGATAGAGTAGCATTAACAAGTAATAGTTGCTATTCATGTGGGACTTAATGGGATAGATTTAGCTGTTGCAATAACCAAATAAGGAAGTATTATGGATCAAACTGGCGCGTGGAAGCATGGTGGATTAGTATGTTCTATGATGTTTAAGTTAGTAATCAATCAAGTTGAATTTTAGAATATAGAACAAGCGGAGCTAAGCTATAAATACCTTAATAAGTTGTGATATCGTTACTAAGCATAAGATCTACAGAGACAGGTAGGCTTGAACACACACGATGGTATAGGGAAAGTTCTAAGTTGTAACTATGGGAGAAGTAAATTAAGGATTAAACCCATAAGGACTAGATCATCTTGTAGAATGCTAGCGACGACTAAGTTGAATCATACTAGAAAAAACGTATTCTGAAGATATATACGGTTTAAGAGATTAGTTCTGTAAATAAGGCGTTAAGACAAAATCATAGTATACGTAAGCACTAATTATAAAAGGTTGCTGATGACAACAGATATAAGTACGACATAGACCGACGATTGGATTATGAAGCCCTAGTATGGTGACGATACCCTTAAGGATTAATCAAAAACCATAGATAGATTAAGTTATGATTTAACCAACAAAAATCAGTAGGTTATAAATTACCCTGTTGGTATACAAATAATGATTTTGAGGACTTAGTCATGTGACAAGGAAGTGAAACGGGTAACATATCGAAATACGTAAGGGATACCGAGCTCGGTCATTATCTAGATAAATTGGTTATGTAGAGCCATACTAAATTATGATTATGTAAAACGCAAGTTTCGAGGACGAAACCTTTTGTAAGAGGGATAGATTGTTACAACCACGGTTTTCAAAAAAAAAGAAAGAAATGAAACAGAGTTTTTAATTAAAAAATGTGTGTTTAATTGCAAAAAAACGTTAGATTGGGGGGAATTAAATCCCCAACAATTGGTGCCCCCTTTTCTGCCCCAATCCCCTCCCCCTCATTACACCCGGTTGACCCCTTCCATTATAAAAAAAAATATATTTTTTCTTTCCTCCCCCACCATTGCCCCTCTGTCGCCCCCCCCCCCCCCCCCCCGGCCCCTTTGGAACCCCTGCAGCCGAGAGGCATAGTAGAAAGGAGAGGAATTTTAGCTTTAACTCATTCTGAATTCATACACAGTATAGTATAGAAGATTAAAGGTCAATAACTTTGGTGTATTTACTATGAATTTTCAAAACTTATGCATGTAATTTCAGTACGTAACCATGGATATTATTATTGATCTCATGGATGCTTGAGATTACATATATGTATCTACATGTATGTGTGGTTGGATTGAGTATGCGTGCATCATATTTTGTTGGGTGGGCTGCTGGCCGAGTGTCCTTATATACACCAATACTGTTTTGTTTTGTAACTTGCTGATTATTGTTTATTTGCAACGTAGCATTTGCTATACTACTATATCAAGCATATTTCTTCATTTTGATGATGCGCTAAGTGTATTAAAATGATGAAAAGCACATTATGCCAAAAAAGTAATCACAGTAGTAAGCCTAAAATATTTAGTAAAAGAAAACAATTAAGACAAAGAAACAAAAATGAATGATGCAATGAAATTTGCAATAAAAACGACAAAAATGAAAAACGTCAATAACAAAAGTCGCTTAGTCTGAGAACAATGTAACATGGTATATGAATAAAACGTAACAACTGTCATTAAAATATGTAGGAAAAGACTAAGTGTGTAAAATGCTGTAGTGCAAATAATATTATATAATACTGTCATTGCGCAATATCATATTAATCGCATATCATACCACCAAAAAAATATCGCACACATTAAACACATAGTACATAGGTAACAAGTATGACTAAATGTGTAATCATGATAATATGTTTATGCATTTTGGTGCAAACAATTTTTTTATGTGATTTTGGTATAATTGTTGAGGTGTATGGGTGTGGTGACAAGTTAAAGGTGCTGATGGCATTGGGGTTGGTGGATGAAGATAATAAAAATAAAAGGAGTTGTGAATAATTTGATAGTACTAGAAATTAGGGTTTTTGGAGGAAAATTGGGCAAAATAAATTCTAAAAATTAGAATTTGTGCAGTTTGAGGGTGAGGATGGATTGGAAATGTGAAAATAAGAATTCAGACGGTCGGAGTGCCAGAGAAGGGTCGGTGCGTGGGGCTCACGCACTGGCGAGTGGCAGCGTGTGGTTGTGCTTTGTCTGGCTCGTGAGGGCGCATGTGACCTTTGATTTAGATGATTTTTACAGCAGTGTGTTCAGCATGAAGCATTCTAGGTGTTTGAGGTGCTAGATGTGAGGGGTGAGGTGTGTGGAGTTCACCAAGGGGGTGAGAAGTGGTTTTAGGTGGAATTAGGGTTTGGGAGGAGTAGGGTGGGGGATGGGACAGGTCTGGTCAGTGGGCAGTGGGGCTGGGTTGAGGGGTTGGAGTTGAGTTGAGGTGAGTTGGATAGTGAGGGAAAAAGTGGACCGAGGGAGATGCATATGCATACATACGTATATATGCGCATATATGGGCGTGGACATATATATGTATGTATGTATGTATGCGTCTGAGAGGTCACATTTGGTATTTTAGGGATTTTGAGATTATTTGGTATATTTAATTTGGAAAATTGGGTTATTGGACATTTTGATAATTTTGGAAATTACTTCGACTATTTGTTTTGACTAACTTTTGGACTTGGAAAATAATTTTTGAAATTGTGCATCGCATATTTTGGAAATTCACCCTTACATGAAAAATATATCGTTAAGCGGGATTGGTTCCGAACAAACGGACCGTCCGAGCATATTGGCTATTTTGGTATATAGAGTACTCGGGCACATTTGACCGCCAATCGGGTCGTCTAGGCACACTTGACTATTTTGATAGGCCGTTGTGATACATTTGACCATTTGGGGATCAATCCTTAAGTCTTGCGATATAAGTCACTTATAGAAAAAGTGCTATAGCCATTGTATTTGATTTTGGACTTTAGACCCATTTAGCTGGGTTTTGATTATTTGGATTTTGGACTTTGGACAGGCTAAACCGTATTTGGAAATTTGGAATTTGGAAAACTTTGGTTTTGGTTTTAAAACTTAAGTATTGCATTGTTTTGGAAAAATAGCATCACGTTTTGGTTTGGACTAACCCCTAATTGGACTTTGTTATGTGTTCTAGTTGGATTTATTTGTTGTGTTTGATTTTGATTGTTAGGGGTAGAACAGTAAATATATTTGTGAATGAGAAGCATGTTATTTTCTGTAATGTTACTTACTTTTACTACACTTGCTTCTCCGTGCATGATCCCATGGAAAGTATGGTGAGGTTACTTGCTAGGCGAGGTGTCGCTCATACTACATCTTCCTATTTTTTTCAGATGAGCAGGATTACGAGCTGGTTTACGTCGAGGACGTGGAGTGAGCGAGTGGATTGCTTGTGGCTATTTCGAGGATTTCTGATGATTAGTTGAGAGGATTTATGTATTTTAGCTTAGATATTTCCTGAAGACTTATTTATGTATTTCGTTTTGGCCCGACATTGTATTAGCTAAATTGCCTAGACCTCTGCACCTTATTTATTATATTTGATGATTTCGAGGTTTTACTTTGACTTCCGCTGACGTGTATTTTTTTTGTCTTTGACGCCTTGTATTTTCCTTACCGAAATAAGACAGGTGAGCCGTTTCGAGTTCTAGGACTCAGGACGGGTTGCTACATAGGTGCTCCGCTGAATGATGCTGTATTGGTAGTTGACCCTTGGCCTGAAATTTCTAGGGTGGAACCTGCTTCTGCTTTAATGATCTCAGTCGGTGAAGCCATGGGAATATCAATTTAAAATACAAAATTGAGTAGAGAGGAGCTTATTGCTCCGATACAATAAAAAAAAACTTGAAGATTTTTATTAATCATCATTATAAGATTAGTTTACAAATGATTCTATTTTTATAGGAGATGTTAGAAAGCCTCCAACGGCCTCGGCTCGACACATCTGCTTGACATATCATTCTTATATTTTGCCGTGTATTTTCACCTCGTCACCTCGACTTAGCACATTTGTCCGGCACTTCATCCTACATTTCAGCCTAATTGAATCTCTTTCTCTTATCACATTCCTCGCACCAAGCTCTCTAACCCATTCAGCCATACAACGTAGCGCAGCAGCCTCCATAGCATCCTACTCCCAGCAACCATTTATTTTGGTACACTTCGCAGCTACAAATCCTCCCGTTTCGACTCTAGCTATCATTCCGGCGCCACCACTGTTCAACCTTTTGGACAAGGCTGCTTGCAATTGGAGAACAAGTTGTCAGCGGAAACATGTACCTTCACCATAATTGGTCAGACTATTAACACAGTATTTCCTCGGTCCCAAAAAAAAATTGACCTTGTTGATTTTTTAAAATAATAGAAATTATACTAATGTGGAAAACTTCACCTAAGTCGATATTTTTAAAATGAAAGGAGTAATGATAAAGAAATAGACATGAGAAACACCGGGCTGACATAAGTTTACTTGACCCAATGCTTTTCGCGTCCAGTCCTTTATATCATATCATCTATTTTGACACGGACTGTGACCTCTCCATGTCTTTTATTAGACGAGTGATTTGATATGCTCATCCTCTGCAAGGATATATGACAAATTGAGGTCAATAATATCTATTTTTGTGTGAAGCACGTAACAAAATGTACCCACTCAATTCCTTCGTACTTGAATCTTACATTCACAGGAAGAGCTGAATGTTAACCACCCTTGAGAGGAAAGGATAAAAGTTACTGAAAAAAGGCAGCAGCTAATAATCCACAGCAGACAAGCCGTTCTTCCAGAAATGCTGCAACAACACAAAATTTCCCTACCAACAGACAATAGTGCTCCTGCATAAGTTCGTGACACTGGAAACGATAACCAAAATTTCTTCCACTTTTCCAGGTTCCAAGTGCCTGTGGCTGCTTTCATCATCATAGCAGGAGATAATAAGGAAAGCTGATTTTGGTAAAATTTTTACAGCCAAAGACCTCGACGAAAGAACTGAGTTCAGCTCATCGAAGTCAAAATCGCTTACAATGAGGCTGCTTAAAAAATAATACAGAGCAGCAGATAAAGTCTTAAAGTGTAAACCAAAACTGGCTAAGCAACTAATGCACAAGCTCTTACTTAATAACCTAAATCGTTAATCGCACATCATGTACAACAAGATTGAAGCATTTCCTTCAACAATGTGATAGAAAGGAAGGCACGCCCTAGAGTTAAATGCCACATGCAATTATGTTCTTCGTTGACATATATCAAGTACAACCCAACTCAAGAAGAACCATAGAGGTCCACTGAACCGAGTATGTGAGCGAGTGGATCCCCTCAAAGCTCTGTGTTAGAAATGTCGTACGAGGATTTGCCATTCATCTCAGTTCTTCCAATGAAGCCTCCAAGGCCAAGAATGAGAATAGCTTAAGGATCAAGGATTCCAACAGGTTCATGATGATATTGGTTCATATGGAAATGATAACCACGGGTGTTTTAGAGCGTCCAAGGCAGAAGGTCGCTTCTTTGGGTTTATTTCGAGCAGATGAGCCACAAAGTCAATGAAACCTTGATCTCCCATTGGCAACCGATGCCTTAAGGATGTCTTTTTAGGAATCAAGTATTCCAATCGATTGCTCTCCTGAGATCATTTAGCAGTGGAAAACAAATATATGAATAAACACAATAAAGCAATACATACAGTGAAATGATTCATGTAGACAATAACTAAACATCTTCCATCTCAGGCCTCTTCATTAAAATCACTTCAATTATGTTATTGTCATCACTGGACTACGACTGGCAGATATTCCTACTGCAATAGATTGCATCTCACGCCTTTAAATCAAGAGACTTGTTTACAAAAGACTAAGTCACTCAAAGAAGGTTAACTATACATTGGGACTACCCAAGACCTATCATGAGGGATGGAGGGTACGACGTAAAGCTTGTCCTTTAACTTTGTGTGTGTGTGAATTCAACAATTTATGGAATCGAAACCACTGCAGGCCAGCTAGGTGCTCAGAATTCAAACACTGAACCTGCGGCCCCTTCTGCAGAAATATTGGAAGGGTCCCTCCATGGCCACTTGGCTAGCGGCTAACCACCTAGAAAAGCCCACAGAGTGCTGTTTATTGTAGCAAATAACAAACTCTTGACTAAAGAATATAAGAACAAAAAGAGTCTATAAAATCAAATCACAGTTGTTCTCAGTTAATACATTAATATCTTTCTATGCTAAGCCTGCATTCACTTATACACAAAGAAGAGAGAAGAAAGAAAAAGGAAAGAGTTACAACGGCTACATTACACTAAACAGCCACATCACACCTAACGGCTACAAATGATAAAATACAACTATTATTTTACTTTTCCACACGCCCTCTCAAGCTTGGTGTATACATTAATACAACCAAGCTTGCTAAGTAGATTATAGAAAGTCTGGATTGTGATAGGCTTGGTAAAGATATCAGCAATCTGTTGTTGAGAAGATACATGTTGGATTTGAATGATTTGAGCTTCAATCTTATCACGAATAAAGTGCCTATCAATTTCTATGTGCTTGGACTTATCATGTTGAATTGGATTCTCAATCATATGTATAGCGGATATATTATCACAATATAACCGAATAGGTAAAGTAACAGTTACGCCCAGATCTTTTAATACCCGATGAATCCAAAGACCTTCACACAACCCTAATGTCAAGGCTCTTAATTCAGCCTCAGCACTGCTTCGGGACACAACTGGTTGCTTTTTACTGCGCCAGGTAACCAGATTTCCCCATAGAAAAGTCACATATCCTGTTGTAGATTTCATATCAATGGGAGATCCACCCCAATCAGCTTCAGTGAAAACAGTCAGCTCTCTATTCATAGTCTTTTTGAAATGAAGACCTTGTCCAGGTGCATTCTTTAAATACCTGAGTATTCTCATGGCAGCAGTAAGATGATATACAGTAGGATTATGCATGAATTGACTTACATAACTAACAGCATAACAAATATCTGGTTTAGTGTGAGACAAATAAATTAGTTTGCCTACAAGCCGCTGATAACTCAATTTATCAGTGGTCTAGAACTAGTGTCAACTGGAGTGGGGGATGGTTTGCAACCTAGCATGCCTGTCTCAGAAAGTAAATCAAGGACATATTTTCTTTGCGATATACTAATACTTTCTTCAGTCCTGCCTATTTCCATGCCTAGGAAATACCTAAGATCTCCAAGATCCTTTAGATCAAATACTCTAGCCAGGTGATACTTAATGTCATCAATGTCTTGATTATCATTACCAGTTAATATGATATCATCAACATATACAATTAAGATAGTGATGCTCCCAGATCCAAGACCCTTTATGAATAATGTGTGATCACTATGTGTCTGAACAATGTGGTTGGTTTCCATATCTTCAGTACATGTTCCAGAGTTTAAAGATCCATGCATATTCTCTGTAGGACACTCAGTGTGATTATTAGATGAAATGTCAATAATACTCCAAAAATCAGAGTCACTTGTCTTGGTTGAAATATAAGAGTGATTAATAACTAGTATTCTCATCAATTTTTACATCTAAGGTAACATATAGCTTCTTTAAATGAGGGTCATAGCATTTATAACCTTTTCGAGTATTAGAGTAACCTATAAAAATACACTTCACAGCTCTATTTTCTAGCTTACTTCTCATATGTGGTGAAAGATATACATATGCAATACTGCCAAAGATTTTAACAGGTAAAGCCGAGATAACATGAGTAAAAGGATAATTTTCTTGAAATACATCAATAGGAGACCTGAAGGACAAAGTTCTAGAAGGCATCCGATTGATTAGATATGTGGCAGTTAATATTACTTCTCCCCAATAAAACTTAGGTACGTTTTGAGTAATCATAATGAATCTAGTGACATCAAGTAATGTCGGTTTTTTCTTTCTGCCACCCCATTTTGTTGGGGTGTGTATGTACATGAAGTTTGATGATAAATACCTTGGCTTGTGACAAAAATCTGAACACCCTTATCCAAACACTCTAAGCCATTATCAGTCCTTATAGTTTTAATAGTTGTATTAAACTGATTTTTAACAAAGATAGCAAAGTTATGAAGTATTTTCCCAGCTTCATACTTATGTTTCATAAGAAATATCCAAGTAAGTCTAGTATGATCATCAATAAATGAAATAAACCATCTAGCACCATTTATGTTACTCACTCTAGAAGGACCCCAAATATCCAAATGTATTAATTGAAAGCTTGAGATGGAGCATACATTTTGGCTGGATAAGCAAACCTGGTTTGCTTAGATAGCTCACAGATTTCACATGTAATACATGTTGAGTCAATATTCAAAAACAACTTAGGCATGATTTTCTTCAGATATACAAAGTTTGGATGACCTAATCTTTTATGCCACAACAAGATACAGTTTCTGTTTGTTTCTCTGAGACAATCATCATCACTGGACTCAGCAGCACAGCAGAGCTTTCTATTGGATTCTGTTGTTCCAAAAAAAAAGAGACTATTGTAGGACTTAGCATTGTCAATCCTCTCCCCCATAGAAGTCTCCTGAAATATTACTTCAGAGGATGAGAAGGAGGCAATGCAATTATTATCTAGAGTGAGTTTCCTCACAGAGATCAGGTTAAAACTTAGATCAGGAATATAAAGTACATTTAGTAACCTCAACTGATTATTGAGTATAACAGTTCCTTTTCCAAGTGTATGGATTTTAAAACCATTAGCCATTTGAACGTATTTAGGAACTAAAAAATGTTCAAAATCCACCAGAAGATGTTTCTTATAAGTCATGTGGTCAGATGCACCTGAGTCAATAATCCAGGTTGTATGTTCAGATGAACTAGGGATAATTGATTGATGAGCCATAGTAGCAGTAGAAACAGCAGAGATTTCAGAGGAAGTTTTGTCAAGTTGTTGTTGACCAAGGATTTTGAAGATTGCATCAAGTTGCTTCTGGATAGGAGTGTTGGACTGATTTACAGTACTAGGCTGTGAGACACATTCAGTCTCAATTTGGTTTACAATGTGAGCCATTGAACCTTGTGGTCTACCACCTTGAGTTCTGCCTCCCCTCTAATGGTCATTAGGTGACCTCTAATTGGTTGAGTTACCCTTCCAGTTGCTGCCAAATGGTCTAGGTGGCCTTTGCACCTTCGCATCAGGCCTACTGTAGCAATTTTCATATGTATAACCAGGACGTTTTCAGTACTTGCAGTAAGGTCTTCAATTCTGTGATGGACCTCTATAGGTAGCAGTGGCAGTAGTATTGTTAACTGGGTCTAGATTAACTGAAGTAGTAAGAGCTGATCCATCCGAAAGAGATGGGGCTCCCATCATAACCTTAATCCGAGATTCTTCCATCCGAATCTCAGAGAAAACGGTGTTCAGAGTAGGAAATGGTTTCATACCTAATAACCTACTCCTCACAGAATCTAAATCCTTATTCAATCCCTGTAAAAACCTAAAAACCCTCTTTTTTCGATAAATTTCTTAAATGCAAGGTCATCAGCTGGAGAAGACCAGTAACGTGTCTCATAGGTATCAATCTGTTGCCATAGACGTGTCAATTGGGAATAATATGTACTTACAAAGTGATCCCCTTGTTTTAGTTCAACAACTTGAGTCTCCAGCTCATAGATTTCAGCAACGTTGTCCTTTTGTGAGTACAGCTCTCTTGCTGCTTTCCAAATATCACTTGCTGTAGAATATAGAATGAAATTGTCTCCGATTTCTGGAGTCATGGAGCTAATTAGCCTGACATAATCATGGCATTTTCAGTCTTCCATTGTCTATGTTGTGGATCTGTAGGCGCAGGAACTTGCATGTGTCCACAGAGGTAGTCATCTTTACCTCGTCCCATCACAAACATCTCCACAGCCTTGCTCCAGGACAAATAGTTATGGCTGTTGAGTTTGTGATTTGTTACCATTATAGGAGCCCTATCTAATATAGGTGAGGAATTGACAGAATTTCCAGCAGTTATTGAAGGTACTGTAGGATTTCCAACAGTCCCTCCAGAGGATTCTTCATGCCTACGAGTAGCAGATGATGGATTACAGATGGATGACATTCTCAGGAAAGGATGTATGAGATATTACGGAAGATATGAAGAGGTGGTTTTAGAGAGAGAAGAGACAACAGTGTTACAGAAGAAAAAACTGAGAGACAATGACAAAGAGTGGAGAAATGAAGAAACAATTTTTGAATTATGTTTGTACTTCAGAAACTTCTCGTAGAAGCTTGGAGTAGAAAATAAAGTGGGACACGTGCTATAGGATAACATGCAATTTTTCAATGTCCTAACAGGTAGTGGAAACCATGTGGCATCCAAGAATCGACATTCATGTTAGGTAAATACCCGGATGACCAACACGTGTATTCCACTTCAATCAGCAAAAGGATTCTCGAATTCTCCCGAGAAATGAAGAAAAAACAATTTTCTATTCCTTCACTTCCGTACTCTACTTTCTTTAGTTTTCCTTTTGCTTCTTCGTCGTAAGGCCTTTCTTACACTTCTCTCTTCTGTATTTTTTCTTCTGTACTTCTTCCGGTTTCTGATTTCTTCTTCTTTCTGATTTCGTTTGCACTTGCACTTCTTCCTTCTGTACCTCTCTTTTCTCTATTTCAAGTTCTTGTTCTCGTAAACTCGTCTATACTCTTCTGATACAACAGAGAGGAATGAAGAAACAGCAAGTAACGGAAGAATTTCGTAATTTTAGCAATTATGCAGAGCCTAACTCTGATACCATAAAGAATATAAGAATAAAAAGAGTCTATGTATTCAAGATAAAATCAAATCACAGTTGTTCTCAGTTAATACATTGATATCTTTCTATGCTAAGCCTGCATTCAATTATACACAAAGAAGAGAGAAGAAAGACAAAAAAAAGGAAAGAGTTACAACGGCTATTTACACTAAACAGCCACATCACACCTAACGGCTACAAATGATAAAATACAACTATTATTTTACTTTTCTACATTGACCACTGCTGAGTTTACATTGATAAAATTTAGGCATAAGAGCTGCATTGTAAGTAGGAAGGAATATTGCACGATTAAAAGATAGCCAAAAAAATATCTGTATAGTTAATTTCTGATGAAAAGAAAACCTACTCGGAGGTTGAAAGGAAAGCCAAATAGGCACCCTTCTCTTTGGAAAGCAATAAAAAGATAATAACAACTTTCTAATTTTGACACAAGAGACTAATCACATTAAATTCTCCACTGCATATGATATCTAGAAGATGCGAACAAATGTATGGAGAATTTCAATTACAAATCTCTCGGTTTTACTGATTACTCAAAAGCCGACTTCCATAGTACAATGATGGCTTCAATTTCGAGAGAACTTGTCCTTAACATAAATGCATTTGAACAAGAGGCCTTTCAGCTTCACACATCAAAAGGAAACTCAAGTTGGTGCACTATCCCGAGGTCAAACCACTTAGCATTTTTTTTCCAATCTCCTCACCTCCTACCACCAGGGGAAATAAATAAAAAGACAAGGTGACCTCCCTCTCTCTGCTTTTAGTGATCTATTTATTCATGTCAACTAGAATAAAGTCAGATGCCAGACCTATCACTAACATTTCAGGGACATTCCACAGCAATCCAGATACATGCAATACCATGGGATAGCGCTGGTTGTACCTGATTACGTTCATAAAGCATGTGATTTTTGGTAAAATACTTGTAGGTATCCCGTCCGTTAGCGAGCATATCTTGATCAATGCCTCCAATAATTCCAATAACTCGAGCAAGTAAAGTTGCTGGAGAATCATTTTGAAAGAGAACCTAACAAATCAGACGCAGCATTAGCATTCTGATTGTATATTATGAAGAAAAAATATGGGTAAATTCAAAACCTACTTGATCATCCTTGCATATTATTAAAAAATTAAATAAAAAGAGAAGGAAAGCCAGAAAAACAAACAGAAAGGGAATCTGAAATTATTTCAAGCAAAGAGAAAACAAGAGAGGCTTCTGTCACACCAGTAAGGAGTACACAGCAAAAATTTATCAGTTACAAAGAAGCAAAGGGAATAACTCTAACAGAATCCACAGAGGACGCACAGCCAATCCTCGTTCATTATATATGATCAATTCCGAACTGTTGTAGATCATAGTAAGGAGAATATTATATAATTAGTGTAGATATTGGAGAATATTCAGCTAGAGTAGATAAGGGATGTTTAGATAGGAAAGTATAGGATTAGAGATAGAGTAGTTAATATCAAATCATAATCCCACATTTTTATGGAATTGATTTGATTTGATGTGATCCGAAGTGTACTATAAATATTGTAACGTGTAGTACCAAATGAATACAAGTTTTAGTGCATTTTACCTACATGGTATCAGAGCACTAACTAGCCATGACATCGGCTAACCTCTCTGGCACGAGCAGCTCCTCCAAACCTGGTGGTGAATCATCTCACACCACCAGTCAGAGGGGAGATGCCTCTCACCTGTCTTTCCAACTAACCATCCATAACTTGAATGGGAAGAACTACTTATTGTGGGCCCAATCTGTCAAACTTGCAATCGTAGAGGGAAGTTAGGATACATTATTATAGCAATAAAAACCCCGAGTGATGGAGACGTCAGACTCAGTCACTTGAGGTCCGAGGACTCACTTGTTCGTGCCTGGTTGATTAACTCCACGGAGCCTGCAGTGGGCAGGCCATACCTTTTCTTGCCTACTGCTAAGGATGTCTGTGAGCTATCAGAGACACCCACTCTGATCTGGAGAATTTCTCTCAAATCTATGCACTAAAAACTAGACTGTGGCAAGGGAGGCAGAATGGCAGAGAAGTGACTGTTATATCCCACTTTTTTAAAAGGGGCAAAAGTGATATTTAGGCTAATTAATTACTAAATCTAATTTGATTAGGAAATTTTCCCTAAACCCTAATCAAATTTCTATTTAAACAACGCTTGGACTGCTCCCTTCCCATATTACACGTACGCCGCCATCCACCCAGGAAAAAAAAGAGAACGACTCTACTCCTTGATTCAATAAGGCCGCTGATTTTAGGGAGGATAGGGAGGAGAACCACCGCTCGATCACGCTCTTCAACGCGTATCAATTACCAAGTAGGTGCCCCCTTAACATCCGTTGAATGAAACAAACAAGAATCTTTAATTTCTTTATGAAAACGAGATCGTGCATCAGTATTTGTAATTGTATAGATGCTTGATTATTAGATTATATGTGCATGTGATGAATTGTATATCTGTATATATCATCGTATATGTATATATATGTATGATGCTATTTTCGTATGGTCAACTCGGAAAAGATTGTATTTTCTGATGTATATATGAATAACGGAATCGGTTTGGAGGCGTGGTGATGGCGACGCGTGGCCGGTGGTGGTGGGCTACGGCCACGTGCTGCCGTGCTAGTGGTGGTTGAGGAGAGGGTGAGGCTGAGGAGGGTGCTGGGGTGGGGGCTAAGGGAGGGGGACGCGGCTGGGGGCTGAGGGAGGGGGGTGCGGATGGGGTGGGGGGACTGTCGGTTGAGGGGGGCTGTTGGCGGCGGGAAGTTGGGGAATAGAATAAGAACAGAAGTTTGGAATTCGCAGGGGGAATTTCGTTTGAGAATCAGAGAAGGGGAGGGGGAATGTGGGAACGAAACTGAGGGCAGAAGAATAAGATAAGGAAAAGGTAAACGAAAAAGAAAAAGAAAAGGAAAAGAAAAGGTAAAAGAAAAAGGAAAAAGGAAAATAAAGAAAAGTCCCTATAAATGATTTCTGTGCATTCATGCATCACGAGATTGCAATAGGATATGCGAGACCTAACTCGCATATCTGTTCTGTTCTGTTAGGGTATGCGAGACCTAAGTCGCATACCTGTTCTGTTCTGTTAGGGTATGCGAGACCTAAGTCGCATATCTGTTCTGTTCTGTTAAGGTATGCGAGACCTAAGTCGCATATCTATTCTGTTCTATTCCATTCCGTTCCGTTAGGTCCCGGGGTCATGCATTGCACGATAGGATGTATGATTCCGAGAACGTAGGCTTATCATGCGTCATGTATGTGACATTGCATTTCATGCTCATTTCGCATGAATATTTTTTTGATTGTTCTAAGAAATTATGACCGTTATGCGTATTTTTGAAAACGTGAACAGTCTATTTTCGTATTACTGTACTTATATGTATTTTACTATTGTCCTAGCGTGTATGGTCTCACAGAGCCGATGCAGGCAGGGTACCTACTGAGTGACGTTTTTGTCGTTCACACCGTTCGTTATGTTCTCTTGCAGACGAATCAGGGTACGATTATATATGGGTTGGAGAAGACTCTGAGTGGGCTCACTGGGACTCATAGAGGCTGATGGGAGATTGATGATCAAGAATTAGAGGAGTTTTATTTTATTTATTATTTCATGTGAGAACTTAGCTTAGGGATTTTATTTTACGCATTTTACGATGTCGTTTAGAGGATTTTGACTTGATTTTGACTATATATGATTTTGGGGATTTTACTTTCGACTTAGGGTTTTGAGTTGATTTATTTCGCTTCCGCAATCGAATACTCTGTCGTTTTGATAAGTGCAGGGATTCGTACAGACGCCTTGTATACCCCTTAGCGGAATACGGCCGGCGTACCGGTTCTGACCTTAGCGTTCGGGACGGGGCGCTACAGTGACGGACTATTACAATGAGATGGTCTCACTGTGGCAAGAACTGGACCTATACTATAGTGATGAGTGGGAATGTTCAGCAGATAGTGCAAAATTCTTGAGGAAGGAAGAGAGTGATAGGGTATCCCTTCCTATCAGGGTTAGATAAGACCTTTGATGAAGTAAGGTCACGGATCCTTGGGAGAAAACCTGTGCCTACTCTGAAAGAAGCTTTTTCAGTGGTTAGACGTGAAGAGACCAGAAAGAGAGTTACGATGAGCTCCGAAGGGAAGGGTTCTAATTTCACTGACAACTCTGCATTTGTTGCAACCAAGAGGAAAGAAGAAGGTGATCGCAGGAGGAAGCCCTGGTGTGACCACTGCAAGAAACTCTGACACACCAATGAGACCTGTTGGAAGCTTCATGGTAGGCCTGCCAACCCGAAGAAAAGGGAACCTGGGGAAAGAAAAGCTTACACAGCACAGGGGACTGGTGAAGGCCCTCAGAAAAATCAGGGAGCGTCTGCCTTCACTCAGGACCAACTAAAGCATCTATATAAGCTCTCAGATCCTCCCAGATAACACCTGACACACCAACCTCAGCAGGTCCCTCTTGTTTCTATGCTAAGCCAGGTAATGCCATTGCCAGCCCTTCTAACCCAGTGACACACTCATGGATCCTAGATTCAGAGACGACATATCACATGTCAGGTTGCTCTACCTATTATCCATGTGCAGGGGAAGATACAGATAGCAGATGGAACCCACTCAGACGTTGCTGGTATAGGGACCATCCGGCTATCTGACCTTCTTACCCTACATGATGTGCTCCACGTACCTAAACTCTCCTGCAACCTCGTATCTGTCAAGAAACTCACCATGTCCCTAAATTGTCATGTTGAATTTACATCTTCTACTTGTGTTCTACATGATATGGTCATGGGGAGGACTATTGGCAATGCTAGAGAGGGTGGCGGTCTCTATGTCCTTGGAGCATATCCTACTGACGTCCAGCAGAAGTTTCATTCCTGTACGTTTAATTCAGTGCCTGAGAGTATGTCTGAGAGTGTTATACTGTAGCACCAACGCCTTGGTCATCCTAATTTTTCTTACTTCAAAAAGTTAATGCCTTAGTTGTTTCTTAATAAAAGACATGTTTCATTAAATTGTGATGCGTATACTCTAGCAAAGCACCACAGAAATGTGTTTCATTCTAAACAATATATCCCCTCTGAACCCATTTATCTTATCCATAGTGATGTATGGGAACTGTCAAGGATACCTACTCTTTATAGGAAACACTGGTTTGTCAGTTTTATTGATGACCACACACGCCTAACATGGGTCTACCTACTCAAAGACAAGTCAGAGGTTAAGGACATCTTCCAACTCTTTCAGAAAAGTTTCAAAAGAACATAAAAATTATCAGAACAGATAATGGAAGAGAGTACTATAATTCTATTCTTGGAGAGTTTTTCTTGTCTAATGGAATGATTCACCAAAGTTCCTGTCTTGATACACCACAGCAAAATGGTGTAGGAAAGAGAAAGAATCGTCATTTACTTAAGGTAACCAGGGCCTTACTATTCACCAACTCTGTCCCTAGCTACCTATGGGGGGAAGCCTTACTGACTGCTACCTATCGAATTAATCGTATGCCCTCCAAACCACTCCAATATCAGACACCTATTCATGTCCTCCAGACCACCTGTTCCAGTCCAAAACTGGCCCCTGATCTTCCTTTAAAAGTGTTTGGTTGTAGTGCCTTTGTTCATATTCATGAGACCCACAGAACTAAACTTGCACCTAGAGCCAGAAAATGTGTTTTTTTTGGTTACGCACCTGACAAGGGCTACAAGTGTTTTGACACCACTACTCAAAAAATGCTTGTATCTATCGATGTCACCTTCTTTGAATCTAAACCTTATTTCAAACCTCGTCTTCCAGGGGACCATTCAAGTGAAGAACACTGGGAAGTTATTGCCCCCAACTGTACTGTTAACCTAACCCCAGTCCCATCTACACATGCCAAACATGATAGTCCTAAATTCTTGATTGACACTGTTGTGGAAGTTGCTAACACTCATGTCCAAGGGGAAACTGAGATGGCGCAAAGTCCTAAAACTGGGAGTACAGGCAATACAGAGGCACTAGATATCATTGTGTATACAAGGAAGAGGAATTCTGGAAGAGAGACCCAATCCCCTCTTGTCACTGGCGAGTCTCAACCCGCGACTATGTCTACACCACCTAGTACTCCAGGTAATGCTTCAAACTCTGAATTACCTATAGCCTTGAGAAAAGGAAAGAGAAACTGTGCGACATATCCACTATCCGATTATGTGTCCACCAAAAGATTATCCTCAGCCTTTTCCACCTTAATTTCCCATCTATCTAGCATAGTTATTCCTAAAAATGTACATGATGCCATGTTGGTTCTAGAGTGGAAGGAGGCTGTCTTTGAGGAACTGAGGGCACTGGAGAAAAATAGGACGTGGGAGATGACACTGTTAACTAAGGGGAAGAAAACAGTTGAGTGTAAGTGGGTCTTTACAGTGAAATATAGAACTGACTGTACAGTAGAGAGGTACAAGACACGTCTAGTGGCTAAGGGTTTCACTCAAACTTTTGGGATAGACTACCAAGAGACATTTGCACCAGTAGCCAAGTTAAACACAATCAGAGTCCTTCTGTCGTTAGCTGCAAACCTACTTCTCTGATTCATGATATCAGAGCCATAATGCTCTAAAAACACCTGTCCTCTACCTACTTCTCCGATTCATATGGCTGCAGAAAACTCAGCCTCATCTAGTGTCCTTGAACACTCTTCCACTCAAGGCACTAATACTAGAGCAGGGTCCAATGCCACCACTTATGATGGTATTCCCATGGTCATCTCTGACCATAAGCTGAATGCCAACACTCATCTCTCCTGGTCAAAGTCCATGGAGATGTTCATCACGGGTAAGGGCAAGGAGGAGTATCTTATTGGCACCCCAAAACCTCCAGCTAATGATAATCCAAAGTACAAAGCCTGAAAGGCTGACAACAACATGATTATGTATTGGCCAGTGGGATCAATGACATCTGAGATCAGCGAGTATTTCCTTCTATATTTCATGGATGATAAAATATGGTTCGCTGCCAAAGAAATGTACTCCAAGAAGAACAATACCTCGGAGTTATATGGTATAGAGGCTAAACTACAAGATCTTAAGCAGGAATGACTGTCACTAAGTACTTCACCCAGCTAACTAGGGTCAGACAGCAATTGGATCAATTTGAAGTCTATAATTTGACCTGCATTGCTGATGCGCAACGATATAAGGAAATCACTGAAACCAAACGAGTATTCAGGTTCCTTATTGGAAAGAACATAAAGCTTGATGGAGTCAGGGGAAGGATCCTAGGGACCAAGCCCCTACCTAGCCTAAAGACTGCTTTCTCAGAAGTTAGGCATGAGGAAAGCCGTAGAAAGCTCATGGTATCGACTGTGCCTAGTGGCAATTCAGCCCTCACAGTAAAAAGGGCTCGTCTTTAGAATACCAACCCGCCTACTAATGGCAAACCCTTCTATACATACTGTAAAAAATGTGGTCACTCTGTAAATGAATGCTGGAAGTTGAAATACAGACCTACAGAAAGTAAATCAATCAAGAATAGTTGGAAGACATCCAACTCAGAGAGTGCCACTAACTGGAGATCATCCAGGTCAGGGAAGACCTCTAACAACGCCTATTGCAATATGGCTATTCTTGAGGCTCCTGAAAGCATAAACGTCCAGGCTAAAACTCAGATTGAGCCACTGCTACAATTGCTTAACAAAAGAGAAAGAGACACGCACGAGCCTATCCAAGCCTCTATAGCCATTGCTGGCGACACGTGATCAAAATCAAACCTAGATCATCGACTCAGGGGCCTCTGATCACATGACTCATGAAGGTACAAATATGACCGATTATATTAAATTCCTTACACATAAATACGTAAAACTTGCTGACGGTGCATCTAGAGAAATAATAGGAAAAGGTTCGGTAAGACTGAGCTCACACCTATTGTTGATAGATGTACTTCACGTCCCACACTAGGCTTAACATTCTGTCTGTGGCAAACTAATAAAATACACAAAATGCACAGTTAAGTTCTCATCTAGTGCTTGTTACTTTCAGGACACCAATTTGAAAATGAAGATTGGCAGTGCTGAGTACACTGGAGGACTATTTCTTCTCCAGCCTGAATCGCCCAACGCAACATTAAGGACACACAGTAGCCTATTGGCCATGAATAAGTGTAATATCCCTTATGAAATACGCCAAAATAAATGTAACTCCCCTAACCAAATCATGTTTCGGCATAGGAGGTTAGGCCACCCTAATTTTCAGTACTTCAAGAAACTGTTCCCCAATTTATTTCTCAGTATTAGTCCTGATCTTCTTACACGTGAGACATGCCAACTAGCTAAACATACAAGGCGCATATACGCTAACAAATCCTATATAGAAACTCAACCATTTCATCTGGTACACACTGACTTTTGGGGACCATCCCAAGTTGCTAACATTGGTGGAACAAGGTGGTTTGTTACATTTGCAGACGATCATATACGGGTAACGTAAGCATACCTTAAGAAACATAAGTCAGACGTGGGAAACATATTCAAAAACTTCTGTAAACTTGTACAAACTCAGTTCAATACTAAAATCAAGACCTTAGCAACTGACAATGCAGCTGAGTATCAAGACAAACACTGAAAGAATATATGGCAGAAAAAGGCATTTACCACCAAACCTCATTTGTTGATACATCCCAACAAAATAGGGTAGCTGAAAGGAACAAACAGACACTCATTAAAAGTTGCTAGAACACTCTTGTTCTCAATGAAAGTGCCCAAATACTATTAGGGAGAGGTTGTATTGACTGCAACATGTCTCATAAATAGAATGCCTTCCAGGGTTCTCAAGTTTAACACCCCTAAACAAGTATGCTTGATATACATCCGCAGGTTAACCTACTGTCTGAGTTACCCTTAAGATCTTTGGATGCATAGCCTATGTTCATATTTACCCCCATAACAGAACAAAATTAGACACTAAAGCAAATAAAATGCATCTTCATAGGTTACTCAGGTACACAAAAGGGCTACAAATGCTACTGGCCTAGTACAAGAAAAACTTATATTATCCTACATGTTACCTTCAATAAGGCACGAGCCTTCTATAATAACATAACTCAGAGTCTAGCCCAGGAGACCCATGGAAACTTAATAGATCTAGGGTAAACACCAGCACAACCACAAGTACCAATGGTACCAGAAGACTTATCTAATAAAGAGACAAGTGTGGGACAAAAACCACCTATCAGTTGAGTCTATAGCAGAAGAAATGTGGTACATCCATCACTTGATCAACCTGCTAATGATCAATCTTCACCACAACAAGAAACTTAAACCATGGATTCACAAGATATGGAGTACCAGCGAGAAGGACCTACAATTGATGACCAACCTATAGCTCTTAGGAAAGGAGTCAAGGAATGCGCAAAACATCCTCTATACAACTTCATGTCCTATAGTTAGGACCACAATACCAGACTTTCACAAGTAACTTAGACACTCAACTAATTCCTAAGAATATTCAAGAGGCAATGCTAGTACCCCATTGGAGGAAGGCTGTTGAGGATTGAAACCAATATATGGAATCTAAGCCCACTACCAAATGGAGCCAAACCAGTTGGGTGTAGCTGGATCTTCACAAAGAAATACAATGCAGATGGAACCATAAGCAGATACAAATCCAGGTTAGTCGCTAGGGGGTTCACCCAAACCTATGGAATAGACTACTAATAAATGTTTGCACCAGTAGCAAAACTAAACATGGTTAGAGTAATATTTTTCATAGCAGTAAATTTAGACTGGAAACTACATCAATTGGATATTAAAAATGCAATCCTAAATGGAGAATTACAGGAAGACTCAAGACAGGTGCATAACGGTATATACAGATGCAGATTGGGCAGGGTCAAAGACAGATAGACGGTCGCCTACAGGTTATTGCACATATGTGTGGAGAAACTTGGTGACATGCGGAGTAAGAAGCAAGGGGTGGTAGCCCGAAGCAGGGCTGAGACAGAATTACGGGCTTTGGCCCTAGGAACATGTGAAGGAATATGGCTCAAGATAGTAGTTACAGACCTAAGGCAAAAGAATGATAACCCTGTTCAAGTAAGGTGTGACAACATATCAGCAATCAATACGGCAGAGAATCCGTTACAACATGACAAATCTAAGCACGTGGACATTGATAGACACTTCATCAGGGAAAAACGAGACTGGAGTTATTAACATAGAGCATGTATCCACTAAAGACCAGCTAGCAAATCTTCTGACTAAGCCAGTTTCAATCAAAGTATTTGGTCATTAATGTCCAAGCTTGGTTGTATTAATATCTACAAACCAGTTTGAGGGGAATGTAGGAATATACACAGGGATAATTATGTGAATACACGGGATAACTATGTGATAGGTTAAAAGTAGTGATATGGTGTAATTATTAATGTATATACTTCTTTCCATAGTTAGAAGATCACATTGATCTCATATTTGAAATTCAAATAGTTGCCTAGAATAGAGAGATACGATTGATCTCTTCACACTATAGGCTAGACTATAACTAGACCCAATGTATTCTAGTAAGACATGCACTGCAATAAGAAAGATTACTTGTTTATCAAAATCTTTCAGTTAGCAAGCTAGCCACTGATCTAGACTCGCTCAAAATACAAAAAGACAAAATTTCCTTATAATTCAGAACCCAATTAATCATAACTAAGCTATGAAACTTTGCCAGCTTCAAAATGCAAAATTCCCCATAACCAAGGAGTAAAGGCACTAGGACTATCACTGGAACTACCAAAATAAGACAAATCAGATTGGCCCTATTTTTACAACAATTTAGCCCAAAAACCCAAATATAAGGACGACCCCTTAATTCGAGGAGGCAGTATACAAAAGCCAGAGTTGTAGAGCAAGCAGAGCTAGAGTTCAAACGATCAGTAGAGTCCTCCTGAAAATGGTACACATGAGCAGGAGAGCAAAAGTAAGGAAGTAAGGTAGCAAGAGCAGCAGCGAATCACAACCATTAAAGAAGCATGAGGAAGTGGGGAGAGAGCATTCATTCCTACCATCCAACCACCAACAACCAAAAACAAAAGAAACTGGACAAACCTAGCCATGCCATTAGCAAGGATTTCACCATTACCCTCATCAAACCATTCAAGCCATTCTAGGTCATAGTAGGGCCCAGCAAATCAAGCTAAAGGTTGAGTAGCTAGAGATAGTAAACCTTGGGATAAGGCAATACAAACTCCACACAACATTTCATACATTATGCCATAGGAGTTCAATACCTAGCCACAACTGGTACATATCATATATCACCAAAAAGACATAACAATACAGGTACTTGCATAGTATCAATCCACCAGATTTCCAAGGCAAAAGGAAATCTGTGCATAGCAACATATGAAGAGCAACCACTAAAGGAACTCCGTGCGTAGCAACATATAAAGAGCAACCACTATCAGAACAGAATGAGAAAAATGCAGCCAAGTAGCATGACCTAAATGGTCATTCCAATGAACATGAGGAAAATACCAGGGCTTCATCAATGGAGAATAAAATTGCATCAACATGAAAACCTTTAAATTTTGAATATGGAAGCATCAGGTGGAAGATTGAAACCAACAATAGCATGTAGTGCTTGAGTTTTGAGTATAGTCAAAGGTAAACCCAGATTAATATCTAACTCCCAATTTTTTTTATTCATTCTGATACAAGACTAGGAAGAGGCAGAAAATCTAATACTCTGTATGGTCTCTTTTAGGATGTAGTCCTTATCAGTTTGGACTTGGTAGAAATATAGTTGTAGAAATATAGTAGAATATACACCCGGATAACTACATAATAGGCTAAAGGGAGTGATATTATGTAATTACTATTGTATATAATTCTTTCCATAGTTAGGAGATCACATTAATCTCATATTTGAAGATCAAATAGTTTCCTAGAATAGAGAGATCCGATTGATCTCTTCACACTATAGGCTAGGCTATAAATACACTCAATGTATTTTAGCATGAGACGTAATTACAATAAGAAAGATTACTCGTCTTTTGAATCTTTCATGGTATCAGAGCTTTAAGGCTTACAAAACACCACCACCCTATATACTCCGATTAACATGGCTGCAGAAAACTCAGACTCATCTAGTGTCATCGAACACTCCTCCACTCCATGTACCAATACTGGAACAGGGTCTAATACTACCATTTATGATGGAATTCCCATGGTCATCTCAGGCCATAAGCTAAATGGCAACAACTATCTCTCCTGGTCAAAGGCCGTGGAGATGTTCATAATAGATAAAGGCAAGGAGGATTACCTTTTTGGCACCCTAAAACCCTTAGCTAATGATGATCCTAAGTACAAAGCCTGGAAGACTGACAATAGCATGATTATGTCCTGGCTAATGGGATCCGTGACATCTAAGATTAGCGAGGACTTTCTGCTATACTCCACGGCTGATGAAATATGGTCCGCTGCCAAAAATAATATACTCCAAAAAGGACAATACCTCAGAGTTATATGGCATAGACGTCCAACTATAAGACCTTAAGCAGGGTGAAATGACTGTCACTAAGTACTTCACCCAGCTAACTACAGCCTGGCAGCAGTTGGATGCATTTAAAGTCTATAACTGGACCTGCACTGCTGATGCACAGAGGTATAAGGAAATCACTGAAACCAAAAGAGTGTTCAGGTTCTGTATTAGACTGAACACAAAGCTTGATGGAGTGAAAGAAAGGATCCTAGGGACCAAGCCCCTACCTAGTCTGAAGGCTGCCTTCTCAGAAGTTAGGCATGAGGATAGTCGCAGAAAGCTCATGATCTCGACTATGCCTACTGAAAATTCAGCCCTTGCAATAAAACGGGCTCGTCTCCAAAAAACCAACCTGCCTACTAATGGCAAACCCTTCTGTACATACTGCAAAAAGTCGACACTATAAATGAATACTGGAAGTTGAAAGGCGGACCTACAGAAGGTAAATCAATCAAGAATAGTTGGAAGATATCCAACTAGGGAGTGCAAATAATTGGAGATCATCCAGGTCAAGGGAGACTTTTAACGTCTATAACAATATGGCTATCCTTAAGGCTCCTGAAGGCATGAATCTCCCGACTAAAATTCAGATTGAGGCACTGTTACAATTACTCAACAAAAGAGAAGGAGACGCAGGAGCCCATCCAAGAGTCTATGGCCAATGCTGGCAACACATGTGATCAAAATCAACCTGGATCATTGATTCAGGGGCCTCTGATCACATGACTCATGAAGGTACAAATATGACTGATTATGTTGAATTCCTTACACCTAAGTACGTAAAACTGGCTGATGGTGCATCTAGGCAAATAATAGGAAAAGGGTCAGTAAGACGGAGCCCACACTACTATTGAAAAATGTACTTCACATTCCAGACTTAAGATTTAACCTTCTATCTGTTGGCAAACTAATAAAAGACACAGTGCACAGTGAAATTCTCATCTAGTGCTTGTTATTTTCAGCACACCAATTTGAAAATGAAGATTGGCAGTGCTAAGTACACTAAAGGACTATTCCTTCTTTAACCTGAATCTCCCATATCAACGTTACGGATGCACAGTAGCCTGTTAGGCATAAATAAGTGTACTGTCGCCAATGAACTAGGCCCGAATATATGTAACCCTAAGTCAAGTCATGCTTTGGCATCATGGTAGTGGCTAGGTGATTCACCTTAACCTATGGAATAGACTACTCAGAAACGTTTGCACTAGTGGCAAAGCTAAATACCGTTAGAGTAATATTTTTCATAGCAGTAAATCTAGACTGGAAATTACATCAATTGGATATTAAAAATGCGTTCCTAAATGGAGAATTGCAGGAAGAGGTCTATATGCATATCCCTCCAGGCTACAAAAATGCAACTAACCAACACTTGGTATGCAAACTAAACAAATCCCTTTATGACCTAAAGCAGTCATCTAGGGCCTGATTTCAAAAACTCACAAAAAGCATTAAAGAACAAGGCTTTGTCAGTGACATAGTGACCAGGATGTTTGGGTTTAGCTCCTGTAATTTTTCCTCCTGGTGAGTAGGCATTTTCTCATATGGTTTTTCCAGGATACATGGGTTCAATTACACTTGGATTTTAACTTAATATGCCGCCGGAAGACCAGTTCTCAAAGCTTCTAGTCCATCTCTCATCGAAAAACACTATACAGTAATGTATGCCCGCGCTGACCGTCCAGTAGTATTTGGTCTCCCTTTTATTAGTCCATTTTATAACAATTCACAAATCAATCCATGCCTTTTTATCCTTTTTTCTTTCCTTTTCTTTCTTCTTCTTTTATTTATTTTTAAGAAAATGGCAACGAACCGAGCCGAACTGAATAATAGGTTTCGAATTCGGGTTCGTTTAGCTAAACGAACTGTTCGGGTCAGTTCGTTTAATTAAAGGAACTTTAAGATTGGTTCGAGTTCGGCTCGATAACCTTATAACTGTTTAAACGAGCCGAACAGTTTGGCTCGTTTAACTAAACAAACCCGAATACCTTTTCGAATTCGACTCATTAACAAATAAATTACCGAACGAATACGAACCGAAAACGAAACCAAACTCGAATAGTTTGCGAACTGTTTGGTTCGTTCAACAGCCCCAAGGTTAGAGCAGAAGGGATGGTGGAGATGGCCCAAAATTCTGCACAAAGTTATTTTAAAGGTTGAGAAAGCCAAATAAGTGAAAGATAAAGGCGCAGTCTTTAACCCTTCATGGATAAATGATGGGCAAATTAGCCATCATCGTCTTTTAGGGTACAAATTTTAACCAGCAGCACAAACTTCTGTGTTTTTTATTACAAGGGGTAAAAAGAGAGAAAGAACAGGGGAAAGCAAACAAGAAAAGGTATAAACAAATAAGAAACTTATAAAGAATTGGTAGTCAATCAATCATGTCAGTGCAAATCTTTACAGTACCAAACCTTGTTACAAAGACTAATGAGAACCTCCAACTGAAATATTCACCACTGACCTATCTCATTTACTACGTACATTAATTGTTTCAGCGCTTCAAGTTTCTCTTGCATACTAAAATGAATTACGTGTTTTGCAAATTGAGCAAAAGAACTTACATTTCCAGAACAAAGTTCTGCCAAGATGCAACCGAGGGACCAGACATCAATCTTTGTGTCATATGGAAGTCCTAAAATGACTTCAGGTGCACGATAGGACCTTGATTGTACATAAGAACAAAGATGATCAGTCTCAAAACAACTGCTTCCAAGATCAATGACTTTCACCTCACACCTACTGTAGCTTTTGACAAGAATATTCTCAGGCTTCAGGTCACAATGAATAAGGCCGAGACTATGTAGAAACTGAAGAGCCTCCAAACACTGAATGGTGATTGACTGCATGCAAAAATTGAAAGCAGATCAATCAGCGACAGCAGCATAAATACCGAGACATAAATGCTTAGAACATCATGATGGAACAAAACCTGGAGCCTTGGCATTGTAAAGTAAACTTCCCCACCAGATTCTCTATTAAATTTGTGAAACTCGTATAAATTTGCCTTCAGAAGTTCGCAGACAATTAGCAAGTGCTCCTACAGAAGAAAAGTTATGTCAATATCAACAAAAATATTTGATTCAGTACCTTAAATAAGAACATATATATCGATACATTAGGGAAGCCAATAGGAAAACACTATATAATCAGACTGTAGAATTCAGTTACCCGATAATAGAAATAATCATAGAGCCTAAGAATATGATATTTGTCGGCTGGATCATTTTTGTTGACATACTTCAGAAGTTTTATCTCGTCAAGGCTCTGATCAAAAAAATCCTTGTTGTTTTTTATAATCTTCACACACACATCCATACCCGTGTGAAGGTCATGGGCTTGAATGGCTTTGCTGAATGCTGCGGATCCCAGATACTCGGTAACATGATAACGTCCGGCTATGACTGAATTCAGAACAACATGAAAGTTTTTGTCCTCTTCAAAGCCCGTCCTGAGCAAGAAATACATAACTGATTATAGAAAACCTTTTGCAAAGTGACAAATAAAGCCCATCCCCCCCCCCCCAAAACCAAAAAAAAAATAGTGATCTTGAACTAGAATAGCATCGCTCTAAAATTGCAGCAATTACTAGGGCATGGCTATCATTATCATGAACATAATAATTTGGTTAATAAATTCTTAGTCCAATATGGTCATAGGACATGACGTCGTGTTTACAATTTTGATTCAGTCAGTGATCAATAAAATATCCATCTCCACACCCATCAGAACCAAAAGCAGCTTAAAATCGCCTGATTAATTCGAGGCATGTGTTCAAAATATGTAAATATTTTGCATACATTATTCATAAATAAAGTTCTACTGATAGAGCTCCGGCTTCAGAAAAGTGATATTGTATAAAATCTACTCCACCGACTCAATTAGAATACCTTTTGGTTGACTTTTCACATCAATCAGAAAGTTCCAGAACCATATTTGATTCAGTCACCTACTTTTGTGAAGGGAAAAAACTTTAAAATCTAAATATGAGCAAAATCCCATTATAACTTGGTAATACAGAGCTACAAAATCTTCGCAGAACATGCCATAGGCACCAACATTAGACACAAAAACTAAACAAATGTTAACAAATAAGAAGTCCAATACGAAATGAGCACTTTGCATAAATAGTGTCATTCCCCTGTAGTATCTTCTGTAAATCATGATAAAGGATAGATGGTAAGTTCTGATGTATTTTGCGCAAAAGCAGATTGGAGGCTGTAATTGCACATACATCAATAAAATTGTTTAGAACAAAAAATGATTTTATAGTCTTCTATGCATAAGCATATGCCTTTTTTCAAGAGTAACAATGTGCCGAAGAAGAACGCCATAAATCAATGGGTCTTAGCATGTAAATGGTCTAAACTGAAACAACTGAAACAACTGAAACCCCCTTACAACAGACTGGTAGTGGCACATTCGGCCTATGAGTGTATGTTGAAAGAGCCCCACTCACAAGTCACGAGAACCACACCCCTTCCCCATTCAGCTTGTGGGAGCCCTTTTGGAACAGGGATGGACCTAGACTGTCATCAGATCCACAAATTGATGAGGTCAAAGGAGCTAAATTGCATAAAGAGTATGTGCATCGGGATGGAGAGGAAAGAAGCACGTCCGGAGTGTTTTGTATGACCTAATTTTCAGCCGTTATGGCTTATATTCTTTTGTAATATATTTTAGAGTCATTTTACAGGTTTTTAGAATGTTTTTAAACACTAAAAGTTAGTTAAAAGATAGGAAAATAGGCTTTCCAAATTTGGAAAAAAGCCTAAAAAGTAAGGTTTTCCACAGGATGACGATGTCTCGGTATTTTGGACATAACTCACTCATCCGACGTCGTTTTGAGGTGAAAACTTTCTAGAAGACCTCATTGACAGATTCGGCCTCTAGATAACCACGATATCGCGTGTAATGTTGATCAGATGCTGACCAGATAAAAATCCAATTGAAGACCTATTATACCTCTTGTAAACTAGGTTTATCACTTGTAAGGTAATATGTAAACGGGGTCAGCAGCCCGTAAACTCAGAATATTGATTGGAAAAGTATAATTTTCGGCCAAAGGCTGTTGGCAAGGTTCTTCCTTATGTTTTCGTTGATCATTGATCAAAACTAGGTTCTATATCAACGTCTTAAGCAAACGTTGTGGGGGAATCGAATTCTCTCGTCCTGAAGAAATGTACAGGGTTGAATTTTCCTTCTTGGACCACGAACAAGCTTTAAGGAGGTGGATATTGCTCAATCCAAACGAGAGACACACGGCCACGGGTGGTTTTCGTGAAACGTTCTTGTCATTGCACAAGGTTTCTTGTGGAAGACACGTTATAACCAAGGAAAGATCCTTAATATTATTATTTCATCCAGGTGGGGTTGAGAATAAACTATTAATGTTTGTCTATATTAGTTGTATGTTTTGTTGTATGTTACAAGCACATATGGAGCTAAATTCTCTTCTCCGTTTAGTGCAAATCAATTTGATGACAAATCCTTTAGAGCGGGGAGGGAATGATGAGGTCAAATGTAGCGCCCCGTCCCGAACCCTAGGGTCAGAACCGGTACAGCCGCCGTATTCCGCTAAAGGATATACAAGGCGTCTGTGCGAATCCCTACACGTACCAAAACGACAGAGTATTCGATGACAGAAGCGAAATAAATCAACTCAAATCCTAAATCGAAAGTAAAATCCCCTAAAATCATATATAGTCAACATCAAGTCAAAATTCCCCTAAACGACATCGTAAAGTGCGTAAAATGAAATCCCTAAGCTAAGTCCTCAAATGAAATAATAAATAAAATAAACTTCTCTAATCCTCGGTCATCAGTCTCCAATCAATCTCAGAGTCTTCTCCAACCCCAATATAATCGTACCCTGATTCGTCTGCAAGAAAACAAAACGAACGGTGTGAGCGACAAAAAGTCACTCAGTAGGTAACCTGCGTGCATCGGCCCTGCGAGATCATACACGCTATGACAGTAGTGAAATACATATAAGTACGGTAATATGAAAATAGACTGTCCGCGTTTTCATAAATACGCACAACGGTCACAACTTCTTAACAATCAGAACACATAATCACGTGAAATGAGCGTGAAATGCAATGTCACATACATGATGCATGATAAGCCTACGTTCTTAGAAACATACATACTATTGTGCAATGCATGACCCCAGGACCTAACAGAACGGAACAGATATGCGACTTATGTCTCGCATATCCTAACAGAACAGAACAGATATGCGACTTAGGTCTCACATACCCTAACAGAATTGATATGCGACTTAGGTCTCGCATATCCTAACAGAACAGAATAAATATGCGACTTAGGTCTCGCATACCCTAACATGACAAATATACGACTTAGGTCTCGCATATCCTAACAGAACAGAACAGAACAGATATACGACCTAGGTCTCGCATATCCTAACGTTTGTAGTAAGTTTAGGATCATGACTTATTTCTAGGATCGTTCTTAGCATCATCATTTCTTAAGTTTAAGATCACGTCTTATTTTCAAATCATAATTAGTACATCAAGGGTCTGCGTTGAGCCTATTTCTTTTTGCAGTTGTCCTTGATGAGTTGTCAAAACCGATACAGGAGGCAGTTCCGTGGTGTATACTTTTTGCTGACGATATTGTATTAGTCACAGAGAGTAGACACACCTGAGTATGAGACTAGAGCAGTGGAGAGGTGTTTTAGAGAGAAAAGGCTTAAGGATTAGTCGTTCTAAGACCGAGTATCTGCACTGCGACTTCAGCGGCGTATCCGACAGCGAGAATAGCCAGCTCACCATCGATGGTCAAGTGGTACCACAGGTACGTAAGTTTAAGTACCTAGGATCATTTGTGCAGCAGAATGGAAACATAGATAGTGATGTAGCACATCGAGTTCAAGCAGGCTGGTGTAGATGGAGGGCGGCCTCAGGGGTGCTGTGTGACAAGAATTTCCCAACTAAATTAAAGTGAAAATTTTATAGGGTGGCAGTGCGACTGGAAATGCTATATGGGACAGACTGCTGGGCCATCAAGAGGTCACAATTGCAGAAGATGGAAATGGCAGAGATGAAGATGTTGAGGTAGATGTGTGGGCATACAAGGCTAGACCGGATCAGGAACGAGGTGTTTCGAGAAAGGTTAGACGTGGCTAGTATAGCAGATAAGATAAAAGAGGGAAGAATGAGATGGTTTGGGCATGTCAAGCAGAGATAGACAACGGCGCCGGTTAGAGCAATTGAAAGCCTCATTGTAAAGGGTAACAGGAGTAAAGGCAGACCCAAACTGACTTGGGATGAGCAGATTAGGTACGACCTACTAGATTTACATCTCTCTGAGGACATGGTCCAGGATAGGAGTTCATGGAGACATAAGATTAAGGTTAACGAGGTATAAGTCATATTTAGAGACATAGATAGGCGTAGACACTATCTACGCTTTAGGTTGATTTTGCACTTTTTTGTTTATGTTTTCTCGTTGTTTTGCACTACATGTACATATACACATTATGTGTATTTTAATATCGAAAGCCTCTTCTTTGTATTTCCTGAATCCCCTCACTAACACACTAGCACATCGTCTCTATTATTATGTTACTTATGCAGGTACATATAGAGTCGGGGTCTCACTGGAAGCAGACTCTCTATCCCTTGGGACAGAGGTATTGTTTGCCTACCACTTACCCTCCCCAGACCCTAGCAATAGCTTTTGCAGTCGTTGGGATATACTGGGTACGGGTGATGATGATGATAATTAGTACATAATCAACACTTATTACTAAATCAGTACTTATTTCTAAAGTCAACTCTTAATCGAGATCGTTACTTATGTCTAAGATCGTGACTTATGTCAGGATCATCGCTTATAACTGAGATCAGTACCTATGTTCATGATCATCGCTTATGTTCAAATCATCACTTATGTCTAAGATTGTGACTTAGAGGCAAAATCGTAACTTATTTTCTAATATCATGGCCTAATTCTATATATCCGCCATGGGTCTAGAGCCATGCTATGATAATCGTACTGTCGGCACGAAATACCTCTTGAACTCATTCTGATATTAGATCCAAGTGATCAGCGATGTCAGTTGTGCTGCGCCACCACTCCTCCGCATCCACTAGTAGAAGACTCTCAAGTCCGAGTGCGGTGGTGGTGGAGCCTGTGGCTGCTGATGTGGTTGCGCCACAGCCTGGGGCCATGACCAGTAGTGCGTTCGGTCAGGGCCTGGGGAAGCAAGACCTGCGCTGGAGCCCCATTCTCAGAGTGATTCCCATTGTCGTTCCTATCGTTCTCTTCTCGGCGGCATGTTTGTTACGACAAGGAAAATTTTAGTTTTTTTTTCACGGGCATTTCAGGAATTCAAAAACTGAAGAAAAACAGGAGAGAATCAAATACGGAAAAAGTAAAACGGAGATGAAAACCAACCACGCCCCCAACCCGATCATCATTTAGTCTAAATCAAACTTATTTTAAAGTCAAACTTAGTCTCAGATCACAACTTAGTCTATTATCAAACTTAGTCTAAGATCAAACTTACATCTATGATCAGAACTTAAATCTAGAGTCATCTCTTACGTCTAAGATCATTTCTTAATTCTATGTTTCCACAGTAGATCTGGAGCCTCGGGCTCTGATACCACCTGTAGCGCCCAATCCCGAACCCTAGGGTCAGAACCGGTACGCCCGCCGTATTTCGCTAAAAGATATACAAGGCGTCTGTACGAATCCCTACACATACCAAAACGACGGAGTATTCGATGGCGGAAGCGAAATAAATCAACTCAAAACCCCAAATCAAAAGTAAAATCTCCAAAATCATATATAGTCAACATAAAGTCAAAATCCCCCTAAACGACATCGTAAAGTTCGTAAAATGAAATCCCTAAGCTAAGTCCTCAAATGAAATAATAAATAAAATAAACTTCTCTAATCATCGGTCATCAGTCTCCAATCAATCTCTATGAGTCCCAGTGAGCACACTCAGAGTCTTCTCCAACCCAAATAGAATCGTACCCTGATTCGTCTGCAAGAAAACAAAACGAACGGTGTGAGCGACAAAAACGTCACTCAGTAGGTACCCTGCGTGCATCGGCCCTGTGAGATCATACAGGCTATGACAGTAGTGAAATACATATAAGTACGGTAATACGAAAATAGACTGTCCACGTTTTCACATATACGCATAACGGTCGCAACTTCTTAAAACAATCAGAACACATAATCATGTGAAATGAGCGTGAAATGCAATGTCACATACATGATGCATGATAAGCCTACGTTCTCGGAAACATACATACTATTGTATAATGCATGACCCCAGGACCTAACAGAACGGAACGGAACGGAACAGATATGCGACTTATGTTTTGCATATCCTAACAGAACAGAACAGATATGCGACTTAGGTCTCGCATACCCTAACAGAACAAATATACGACTTCGGTCGCGCATATCCTAACAGAACAGAACAGATATGCGACTTAGGTCTCGCATACCCTAATAGAACAGATATACGACTTCGGCCTCGCATATCCTAACAGAACAGAACAGATATGCGACTTAGGTCTCGCATACCCTAATGCAATGTCGTGATGCATGAATGCACAGAAATCACATACACAGACTTTCCTTCATTTCCTTTTTCATTTTCTTTCCTTTTCCTTTTCTTTTTCTTTTTATTTTTCCTTTTATTTTTCCTTTTCTTTTTCCTTTTCTTTTCTTTACCTTTCCTTTTCCCTGCGTTCCTACTTCCCTCAAATTTCTTCCTGTGATATCAAACTTTCGCTTCCTCCCTTCAGAGGCTGCCAACCGACATCCCAACCGACATCCCACCCCTGCCTCTCTTCAGCCGACCACCCCTCACCCCACCCCCCGGTCCCCAACTCCCTCTCCCCCCAGCCCCCCTCCCTCAGCCTTGGCCGCACCCCCCCTTAGCCCCCCGTGCCGCACCCCCTCCCGTCAGCCGCACCCTCCTCCACATACACCCACAATCGCGGCAGCACGTGGCAATACCCACCACCACCGGCCACGCGCCGTCACCAGCAACCACCTTCAACCAATTCTGTTATTCATATATACATCAAAAATATAACCTTTTTATACTAATCATACGAAAATACATCATAAATATATAAACATATGCGGTCACATATACGGATATATGATTCATCACATACACATATAATCAACTAGTCAAACATCTATACAATCACAATTACTTATGCACAATCTCGGTTTCGTATGGAAATTAAAGATTATAGTTTTACATTTAAAGGATGTGACGGGGGCACCTACCTGGTAATTGCTACACGTTTGAAGAGTGTGATTCGAGTGGCGGTATTCCTCCCTAGCCTTCCCAAAACCGGCGGCCTTGGTTGAAGCAAGAAGAAAGTGGCGTCTTTTTTTTCCTCTCTCTCCTGGCGTGGGCGGTCGTACGCCTACTGTGGGGAGGGAGAAGTTTAAGCAATGTTTAAATAGAAATTTGATTAGGGTTTGGGGAAAATTTCCAAATCAAATTTGGTTTACAATTTAATTAAACCCTAATGACCTTTTTGCCCTTCTTAAAAAAACAGGATATAATATCAAATGAGCTAAATTGCATAAAGAGAATGTGCAGCTGGATGGAGAGGGAGGAAGCACGTCCGTAGCGTTTTGCATGACCTAATTTTCGGTCGTTATGGCTTGTACATTTTTGTAATATATTTTAGAGTCATTTTACAGATTTTTAGAATGTTTTTAAACATTAAAAACGTTAGTTAAAAGATAGAAAAATAGGCTTTCCAAATTAGAGAAAAAAACCAAAAAAAAAGTAGGGTTTTCCATAGGATGACCATGTCTCGGTATTTTGGCCATAACTCACTCATCCGACGCGTTTTGAAGTGATTTAAGATGCTATAGAAACTAGATATCCGAGGCTACAACTTTCTAGAAGACCTCATTGACAGAATCGACCTCTAGATAACCGCGATACCGCGTATAATGTTGATCAGATGCTGACCAGATAAAAATCCAATAGAAGACCTATCATACCTCTTGTAAACAAGGTTTATCATTTGTAGGGTTATATGTAAACGAGGTCAGCAGCCTTTAAACTCAGAATATTGATTGGAAAAGTATAATTTTCGGCCAAAGGCTGTTGGCAAGATTCTTCCTTATGTTTTCTTTGATCATTGATCAAAACTAGGTTCTATATCAACGTCTTGAGCAAACGTTGTGGGGGGGAATCGAATCCTATCGTCTTGAAGACACGTATCAGGGGTGAATTGCCGTTCTTGGACCACGAATAAGCTTAAAGAAGGTGGATATTGCTCAGTCCAAACGAGAGACACACGGCCAAGGGTGGTTTTCGTGAACCGTTCTTGTCATGGCACAAGGTTTCTTGTGGAAGACGCGTTAGAACCAAGGAAAGATCCATTCTTTTGCATGGAGCACGCATCACAAATAAAATCAAAACAGAAACGAAATGCAAGCCTTAATGATCTACATTACGACACTATCATGCTTCTTGAGCAAACAACTTGTTTCCCTTTTTGGGTGGAGTGTAGAGGGTGTCAGATATCAAACTTCCTTTTTGTCCCAAAGTTTTTTCATTTAAAATGTGATTTTCAACAACGGCAAAAAGCAATGCTGGTCGTTTAAGCAAAACAGAATATACTCTACTCGAGTAATTCTTTCTCACCAAGCACTTAAACCATTCGACCCCTTGCCAACTGAGGTGATGCTTTGAGTCCAAATTGTTTATTCTCCAGCACTTGACACACCCTAAAATTCCATCATTTTACTTGCTAAGTTCCATTATATGTGTACTACTTTTTTATCTACCCCTTCTACTCTTCTCTTTTTCTTGCTTCTTCTTTGTCAACAGTTGACTTCAACAAGAACAAACCCCTTAGTCCCACTAAGGAGGCATTTAGTTTAACTCAAACATAGGAATCAAAATCAGAATCAGAATAATAGATGTTGGAATATATATGCTTTTAACCTGGAAGAGATAAGAATATCTGCAAATGTGTGTGTGTGTGTGTGTGTGTTGTATGTCAAATTTCAAAGATATATGCAAATACACAAAAAGATAGCCTCTGTGATAGGTAACACCAAAAGACTATTGCCCAGAGTAAACTAGATAGTAGAAGAAAAATCCCACTCCAATAGACAAATCACACCTTAAACAGAGGAGACCAAATGAGAAAAGGAACTCTAGTTGATAGGTATAGGTATCTAGAGGAACAAATATAGTAAACGGGTCATCTAGGAATGAAATGGTAAACATAATGATTGAGACAGTCATAGGTGTATGTATGTCAGATAGATCAGTTTCAAAAAAGCAGGCAATAAGATTGAATTCTTAGGTATGTCATAAATAATAGCCAGAACTCATAGGCTATTATTTTCCTTAAGACCTGCAACCTCAAAAGCAAAAACCTGCAGTCCTCAAAAGCAAAAGCAACCAATGTTATCCTGCATCCAAAACCAGGTAACTATTAGTTGAAGATCTTCAATGTCAACCCCAAACTTAAAGCAATTTCTCAATTAGTTTTGCTTCTTCTAATAACTCTTCAAGAAGCTGCAAACGCCCTAATAATCTGAAGAATCTCCTTTATCGCACTATGCCAATACTTCCCAATCTTCTGGTGAAATCTGAGGTTCCTGTGTCTCCAAATTGTAGATGCAGTTGCATCAAAGGCAGAGAAGATTAAGTCACTTTGGAATTTGGACTTCTAAGTGCCTCCTTGCAGCCAATCCAACCTTCCCAAGAGTAGATCAGATCTTGCAGTGAAGAAATTGGAGGACTATCTTCCACAGATTTTTTGATAGCAGCATTGTACGAACAAATGGTGATGATTTTCCATAGTTTTGTCACATAAAGCACAAGAGTTAAAATCAATAATGCCCCAATCAACATGTTTGTCTTGAGTATTCATTATCTTCCAACGTGCAAGCCATAAAACGAAAGCAAACCTTTAAAGACTTACACCAGACAATTTTTCTCAGTTAACATATGTATAAGGCCCAGCTTTAGCCTCAATAGCACTTTTGACCCAAAAAATTTGAGGGAACCATATCAAGCAGCCATCTCCTTGATGAATCCAGATAGTATGGCAGACATTGTTGAAATCCATAACTGAGAAGTCTCATCCTCTACCAAAAAGCAGTCTCCATTGATTTCTTTCCAGAATTTTAGCAACTTTGACCTCCATCCTGATCTTTACCTTTTCAACTCTGGGAAGTTGGATGCTAGAGAACCCTATGGATGTCACAAATCCCTCCAGATAGAACCACCATTAACAATGGCTTTCTTAATGAGCTGAAGTATTGATCTCTGAACCGAAGTGTTTTCTTCCACATCCAATAGTCCAATTGTTTGGATTAGACTTTGCAAATTGACTTATCTTTAAGATAACTGAGTACACCCATTTTACACAAGGGCTGAAGAATGAGGGAGGAAATAGACGAAGACGGCGGTTGGGGAGGGGAGAGAGAAGAAAGACGTTGGGTTACTAGTGGAGATGTTTCGATTTGTGGGGGGATGAGGGGGTGGGGGGTTGGGGGACTTTTTTTAGAGAGAGAAGTTAAAAAAATCAGATCTAGTTTCTTTCAATAAATAGGAGTCTTTATTCTCTTTCGTAGATAAGACTTTTGCATCAATAAATTTTCAAAAAACGAGCACTTGCTAAATAATAGATTGTTTATTTAAGTTTCGTTTTTCGAATTCAATCAATACTTCGAGCAAGTATTATTATCTGAATTCTAACCTAGGCATGTGACCAATTTTTTTCTAAGGTTCTACCAAGGTTCTTGGATCTAAAAAGATTGAGCAAAATGTTAATCAAGCAAGGGGTCTAAAACGGCCCTCGCTGCATTTTATACAAAATGTCTAACAAGATTCTTTATCTTCTATCTTTAATTTTCAGCCGTGTGTCTTGTGTGGTTTTCGTGTGTTTTTGCCTTCTAAAGATCTTAGGTTGGTGCGTCTTCCTAGACACGCGTCACATCCTCAGTTCCACAATCCAACATTTTGTTCATCTTTTCTACTTGTTCCCCAACATCCAGACCAGTAAACCTTTGCCACCTAATGGCTGTCATCCCTTAACTTCCACAAGCAAAAACCATTTCAAGTAAAACAATCTCTTAAACTGCAAAAGAGCCGGTTTTAGGCAGAATTCTCTTAACTTTTTCTCCATGTGAATTTTCCCAAATCTCTATGATATTTGCCTCTCATATGGTGGCCAATAACTTTCTTCATTCGCCTTGACACTTCAATGCAGCTGAGAGAAGAGGCAAGAAGATTGACGATGGAAATTGATGCACCATCAAGAAGCCTATCAGAAGCATGAGAGGAGGGTGGACTAGAATAAAATTTGTCCGCATATTTTTGAAGTTTTTGAGTTATAAGTCAACCTTTGTATAGTCATATTGAGGCCAAAGTCTATACAACAAAATTTTTTGGACGAATCTATGTTTTTTTTTAATTATTTTAGGCGTGTTTTATTCAGATAATAAGATAGAAAAATTGAGTTGGTTAACTGAGAGTCCTACTTAGGTTAAATTCTCGTTTTTCTTTCTAACTTATGATTTGTTTTGAACCTATAAACAGGCCAACTCAGACATTATTTTTAGAAACCTTTCATGAATAAAGCTTAAAAGAAAAACCGAGCTTTTCGCTAAATTAGCCGTGTAATTTGATGTTTGTTTACTCAAGCTTTGATTTTTTAAATTCAATCAATTTTTTGAGCAGGCAGTATGGCATGAATTCATCCATATGTTGTTCAAGAAGCTTTCCAATGGTCTACCAAGGTTCTTGGCTTGAAGATTGTTGATCAAACAAAGGTCGCTGCGGAGCTGCATTTATACAAAGAGTCTGACAAGGTTGTTTGCCTCTCTTTGGTTTTCTTCGTGTTCTTTGAGAGTCTTTCAATTTTTTGTTATCGAGAGATGTTTTAGAAGCGTGTGATTCAGCTAAACACCATCAAAATCAATATATGAACTTCGTGGTGGTGCTTATGGGTAAGAAAATTGTGTGGCACCTACAGACTTCACTTTGATGTGGTGTCAAAAGAGCATAGGTATTGACATAGCTGTCATATTAAAGCCTTGGTTCATAGTTAAATTACGAACATGAGAGATGGTGGCCTGGAGTGACGTCAACAGCTTATGGTTTGTTTAAGCGATGACAGGGATGTTGATTTAGTAATTCGGAATGCTCTTTAGCCTGAAAGTCCAATTGAAGATGTTTTTACTTCTGAGACTTAATCATTGATTTGGACGGAAACTTTTACTTGCACAATTCAGTCCAGAATGTAAGTGTAAAGGTAAGCCCAGACCCTAGATAATAAGAACAAAAACCACATGAAAGATCTAGGTAATTTAATCAAGATGGGATTTGAGAATTGGAACTACTTTGTGTTTGATCCGCAATGTAATCAAATATTATAATCAATCAAAATAATGGTAGGGTTTCCATGTGCTTGCATTAAAGACAGAACAAATCAACAACTCTAGAGATTCCTTGATTTAAGATCTGCATGTGCTGAACTAATTTACTATAAAAACTGATATAAACAGCTCTAACTGTAACTACTTCTTAAAAAATTCCTCACACATGGAATGCTAGTCTATTCTCTGTAAAGAGGTCATCATCTCCATCAGTACATCACGGTAGGAAAAGCAGAAGATCAGCGTGATAAAAGCATTGCAGCAACCGTGCATAAATTAGCTAGCTGTCAAATATCATCGACTAAATTTACAACTAACTTGACCAAAAGATGATGAAGCCTTACAGCATGATCCCCCTTTATTTTCTTTTGTAACATTTCATTCTATTCAACTTAATAAGCATACTACAGTGGGAAACGCATCATGTAATCAACTGTATATCTCCACTATATCTGTATCTGACAATCTTCCCTCAACAACTTATGGGAAAAGATAACACAGCAACCTTTATTTATTTCCCAGTAATTTTTAAAAGGAAGTCACTGCCGATATCCGTCTACGTGAAACTACATGTCAGCGCTTCTATTCGCCATTATACTCTTGCAAAGCCCACACTTGTGCACAAATACATAGCCAAATCTTCAACCCCAAGTTCCAATATGAGCTTCAGATAATTGAATGATGAAGGAGAAGGGTACATCTTCTCCCAAGACCAACAGTTCACGAATTATCAGTACTGATCCATACTGAACGGAAGAGAAAAAAATCAAGAAAACATGCTTCGTGAACTTCATAAAATTTCAACTCGTGGGCCATAAGTTTTTCATGAAAAAAGAAATTCATATTAAATAGTCAAATAAAGGTTAGCCAGAGCTACGACTTTATGCACATTATGAAGAGGAAACATGGGGATTTTATCATATTACATATCCATAGCAGACAGGCCACATTTGACCTAATAGAGATAATTGCGTAGAAAGGTTGTAAGATATTTAAATTTTGGAAGGTCACTACCGAGATCCTGCAAGATGAAATAGCATGCAGGAACTTGTACGTGCAATCATATTCTTGGACAACAGCCCAACAATACTGCGGGGAAAAAAAAGTTTCAAATCTCAAATCCTAACTATATATGAGCTCTGGTTATTTGACAAACTTAAACAATTAACAAGAATGGGGAACCTGCTTCTTTTCCTAACATCAGTTCACGAGTTACAGGTACTACTCTGATACCCAATGGCCAGAGGAAGAAGAAAAACATGGAAGCAAAATCTGCCTGGTGAACCACTAAATTTCAACCCTTGAGAAACAGCTTTCAAGCACTTTTGTAAGTCAAATCTCATCAGAAACATGGGCATTTCATCCAGATTAGATATAGATAGTACAGCCACCATGGATATATTACCTTTATCTATAAACATACCTCATCCACACTCACACTTCCTTGACATGCATTAACTTTAACTTCAAGCAACTTGCTCTTTAATTTAGATCACATGGGCACAAGAAAGAGTACAATACCTGTTTTTCCTGTGGACAATTTTGAGTTCAAAAGTATCGAATTCTTCTTCCTGTGCCTTTATTTGCTTTACTTGCTCTTGAACAGCAATAGCCTCTTCATCCTCCAATGATACCCCAGGACCTTCCTCTATAGCCCCTGATCTAAATGTTGCATCGGCATCTCTTCTCACATGCTCTCTTTCAGAACAATCATGCTTCATAAGAGACAAAGGACTGGAATTAACTGATCCTGCCACATTTCTGTTATTATCATCTCTTGATGTCTTTGTTTGTGAGGACTCGCTGCTATTTTGCTTCCATAAACCGACCATCTCATCATTGGCCACCAACCGGTCATCAACTACACTGATGGCAGCATCGCACTTATTCGACCATGAAGACTTTCCTGAGTTACTGCGAACCAACTCCTTATCTCTTGGAGGAGGAAATGAAAACCCTCCCTCTATGTGATTTTTTAACAGTTCAAATGCACCTGCATCATCTTCTGGGACAAGGCTGTCCAAATTATGTTGGTTTGGTCCCTTTCCATAGATACTTGATCTCTCATGACAATTCTTATCCACATAACTTTGACTATGTCTGATTGCTCCAATACCAGCATTCTGATCAGGGAAATACTCCAAATCCCCCTCACTGCTACCACCAATTAAACTTTCACGAACTTCACTGCCTACGTCAGCAACATCACTATTTATTCCCACACCAATCGACCTAACAGAACAATGTTGATCATCATCTACACATATATCATCTGATGGAGGCCTCCCAGAATCATTCAAAACCTTCCCACCTGCTGTGGTAAGGTCATTGGATTGTGTTACAAAGCCCTGCCAAACAGGTTCCGCGCGCATCAAATTTAGCTCCTCGGCATCCATTAACTGCCCATCATATCTGGAAACCATATTGTTTGCTTCACCTCTTCTATAATTTTCTGCACCTGACAAGCTTATGAGATCTTCTGAATGTGCAACATGATCAAGATTGTTCGACTGAAAATAGCGCTCCCCAGAGAAGTAGGAATCCTCTTCTGCAAATGATTGTTCATCATCATCGTTCTTGTTTTGACCCTTATCTTGAGGGTCAGGAACACTACCATGACCTGTTCCCTTTTCATTGTCACTGGAGTAATCAACTTCATGTGCCAGAAACCAGGTCTCATCTTCAATGGGCTGTCTCATGTAGCCAACATCATCATCATCATCATACTCATCTGAGTCCCAATATTCATTTGGGTAGCTAACCGATTCACTGAATCCATCTCCAATAGTTGCAAAACCCGAAACAAGATCAGAAGTATCCTCAGCAATGCCTTGACTCACAGATAACCAGTTAGCACCAGCAGATCGTTTACCACCTAAAATTTCAGTTAGAAGGGACTGGCTCATTAGAATATTTACAAGTAATGAAAGGAGGGGTAAACCACCAAACTAGGGATCCTGCAAAGTCGACAGGACAAGAGCAGCACCAGCAAACACGTAAGGTTCACGTGCAAGGATTCAAATAGCTGTATACATGCCTCAAAGAAAATATATTGCAGACCAAAACATGAAATTCGTCATTCGTGGGTTCGGCCTTGACATGAAATTCTCAATGTAAAATATTCTTATTTCTAATGTTTATGAGGTTCCTTTTTTTTCGAGGGAATGAAACTGAGGTTTGTCTGACATCTTACTAACCAGGAAAGTTCTTCTATTTATGTGTCTATCTTGTAAAATTGGATTATCTTTCAGATGTTTGTGTTATCACTAGTCTGGAATCTGGTTATTTTGAATAGTAGTTTTACTTCTCACATGTTCTTTGAAAAGGGGAAGTCAAGATGCAGATTCAAGTAAACAGTACTAAAGAATAATGCAGATTCAAGTAAACAGCTTTTAACAACAACAACAACCAAAAAAAATGCTAACACTCAATCCGAAAAAAGAGATTAGCCTGGAACATTAAGAAAACAATCTTTATACAAGCAAATACTAACAACCATCAAGGTAGGATGACAAAATGTAACTGCACACTTCAAAATCACCACCATAATAAAATAAAAACAAAAACATAAATAAGAAACACAAAATTTGAATATCTCTACCTCAGGCAATGAGATCTAGATACACATAAATTAGAGAGAGAGAGAGAGAGAGAGAGAGAGAGAGAGAGAGAGAGAGATGTAGTTAGACGACAGCCAAAGGAAATGAAACTACCTGCATTGTCAATTTCTTGTCCAGCTGGTACATCCAAATTTGATCCTATTAGGATGGAGTTATCAGCAATTTCACTTATTGAACCAGGCGCATCAAATTCAAATCTTGCCTCCCAAAGAGAATTAAAGGGCTTGTCTCCTGACTTGAGTTTAACAGGTGGCAATCTGGGGAAGTCTTCTTTCTGAATCTCAGGAGGTTGTGAAAAGCCTGTGCCGTTAAGTTCATTAGGATCACCTAGTTGAGATTTCTCAAAGTATAGAGCTCTCTCCACCTCATCTACTATTGAAGCCCTGACATCATTCGTATCTGATCTCCATTTCATGTCCCTCTCCCCACCAGTTCCAGAAGCATTATCACAACTTGTTGATGCAACTCCTTCAGAAAATGGGAGAACATTTTTGATTGCACAATCTGCCCACAAATCTGGGTTTGAATATGAGAATTCATTGCTTGTTGACCATGCGTTACCTAAAAGGTCATTTTTAATGTATCCTCTAGTTGGCTTTTGTTGCTGATCAACTTCTTTTATCTCACTATCTTGGCCATTCTCCTTCTTTAATTCCAAACTCGCTTTACTTGTGCTCATATTTGGAATTCTCATTGCTACCGATGTGCTCTCATCTTCCCCTGGTCTCATATTAACCTTACCACCATCAAAGACCTGTACCGAATTTGACTTCAGTATTCCAGAAGGCTGAAACACTGATAAACTGTTCGAACTTACTCTTAGAACATCATTAGGTTGTGAAACGGTTATACCATTGCTATACTTCCAGGAATACAAGTCGAGAGCGACATCATCTGACTCTTTAGACAATGCAAAATTTTTGTTGCTTGTTCCAACGGACGCATTGACCTTACTTCGCTCCCCCACATAAGTTACCCCTTTCCACTTGGTCTCTGAACCATTTGTCCCAGCTCCAAACTCAATCTCTTTGACAGTTAACTCGCATGAAACTTCATTAATCACATGTGATATAGACCCCACACTGTGCACAGCCGGTTTTCTCCCATTTGCTTCTTCTCCAGGCTTAGTTATTCCTTTTTCCACATGAGTAAGCTTCTGGAGCGTCCCATTTAAATCCAAGCGATTATTCCACTCACTGCGCAACGCAGCCTCTGCCCTTGAAAAGTTATTTTTCCTTAAAAATTCCAGGATCACGTCAATAGAGCTTGAATCCCCCATTTGATTATTAACACAAAAGAATTTTTGATGTCCCAACAATCAATTAAAAGCAACCCTCCATTACACCTAAAAAACATTCAAAAAGAACCTTAAAGCTTAGTCTAAAGTCCCTAATGTAGGAAATGTATGGAACAACTCCGGATTAAAATGTTAAAATATATAGTATATATTAAGGATTAAGAAACCAAAACACAGAACACGAACTCAAACTGAAGAAGGGTAGCCACACCCATAAGGCAACTGATTCTACAAAACTTAGAAGAAAATTTCACCAAAAGCAGAAATGAAAATCTACGTTATTCCTGAAGACAAATTATCAGAACTATATACGATCACGATATCTCAGTCAAACCCTAAAAAAACCATAAACCTTAATCTCTCAGCACAACAAACAGAATGCACAGGATAGTACCATTTCCTACTGAAGCAGAAGAAGAAATTCGGTTCTCTGGCGATAAATAAATAAAGAAAATCAAATAGAGTGAACTAACAGATCGAAAGCGAAAAGGTCTCCTCTGAAAACGAACTGAAATCACCATTGTTTACTGATGTAAAATCCAATGCCCAAATTTCCGAAAAGAAAGTGACTTTGAGCTTCAAGCATTCAATTTGATGATAGTTTTGCTTTGCGTTTAGCTAAAAAGGACTCATGTTGTTATAGTGATTTTAGCCAGCATATGATTCTTTCAATTTTTTGATGTTCCATTCAATCAGATTGGTTGTCTTTCTTCATAATACTACTTAAGTCTAAAAAGAATGTACAATTTAATTAAATACTGTAATTTGAATTAAATTCAGGTTGGTACTTTTCTTTAATAATGATATGTTTCTTTTATTTGGGAAATTTGAGTTCGGACAATAAACTTTCCAAAACTTTGAAAGGTAGCCACATAGTTTTAATTAAGGAAAATTATACTTTTCATCTTTTGTTGTTGGATAATTCTTAAGAATCCTTCTGGTGTAATTTTCGATTTTAAAACTTTTGTGTATTTTACTTATTTGAAATCACCATTAAACTACTTAATTAAGCTGAATGAGTAAATTGACAATTATACCCTTACTACTTCTCCATCACCTCATTCCGCCACTTCCTTCCTCTCCTTTCCTGCGCTCCAGTGAGTCCAGCTCCCCGCTCCCTCAACTAACACCTCCCTCCCTGTTTCACCATCCCCACCTCCTCCTCCCTCTCTCTTCCACTATATTATCCCCCCTCCCCCGACCACCTTCTTCTCATTTGATTCTCTGTGGTTTCTGCAGATCATTCTCAATAGCAAAAGAAAATCAGAAAAAGTCGTCAAAATTTTTAAACTAACAGTTTATATAGTCTAAAATGAATATAGAATTGTAATTAGGCAGGGTAGTCATGGGTGTCGCAAGCCGAAGACGCTTCTTTGATTGTGTGGGAGAGAGGGGAGCGGCGGAGGGTGTACATTGATCTCGATTCTGACCGTGAGTCATCTACACAATCGAATAAGCTTTAGCATGAAAGTGATGAGGAGAAGACTAAAAAGTTCCCAAAGACAATCAAGGACAACTAGTTCGGCAGTCTTCAATTAACACCAATGGGGACACGTCAGTTACTCAACACCAAATACACAGATAAGTCAACACTGCAAAAGGGATGCAAGACATATTTTCGATGTCAACTCGAACCTCAGGTTGTTCTCAGCTATCAGATCAACCTCTACAAATGGTACTCAGAAACTTCCACTAAGGCTAATCACATCGGCCACATTCATCACATCAACATCTGCCGTCACCTTAGTCACGTCATCGAGCTGGCCGTGTCCCCGATGCACATGGCTTATTAGGTCAGCTCGAATAAGGTAACAAACACCATGTAAGCAGCTTCACTATACACAACGGCACGTAGCGCCACTTGGCGTGTTGTAACCCTCTAGAGAAAAAATAAATAAAAAATAAATAAAATAGGAATTAAGTAAATAATAAATTCTACACATTTGTAAATAAAAATAAATAATAAATAATTAAACCAATAGATAAAATTTTTCCCAACTACTCCCATCATCCTCCCTTAATTCTCTCCCCCTCACTTTCTCCCTCACACCCGGTCAGATACCCACTTTCTCTAAAAAATAAATAAAATAAGAATTAAGTAAATAATAAATTCTGCATATTTCTAAAATAAAAATAAAAAATAATGAAACCAATGGGTAAATTTTCTCCAACCACTCTTCCATCATCCTTTAATTCCCTCCCCCACTTTCTCCCCCACACCCGGTCAAATACTCACTTTCCCTAAAGAAAGAGAGAATCTTGCCTCTAATAATTCCCCCGGCCGTTGCACTACACCCACAACACACATACTTTACTTCCAACTTATGTGGTAAAGCATAGAAAGAAAAGAGAAGAAGGGAGGAAGAAGAAAAAAGAGAAGAAGAGGGAGGGAAAAAAAACCTAACCAATCCTACAATCCAAAGGTAAGTACACCTCCCCTCTATTTAGAATTGTTTATTTCAAATTTTATAAGATATATTTTATGTGAATTATGCATAGGTTTTGGTTGAATAGTTGATGTTTTTTTGGTATAAACATGTTTTGTGGGAAGTGTTCGTATGTTTTTATGTATATGTGTGCTAGTGTATAATTTCATATTTATATACAAAATGGTGGCGTTTCCTTTTCAAAAAAATTGTGTAAGGGTTTGTATATAATTATATTCGCCCAAAAATTTATATATATGTGTGTGTGTGTGTGTGTTTTGGGATCAGTGGAGTATATATATATTTAAGTATGTAAATTTGATCTCGGAGTTTACACCTACTTGTATAAATGGTATTTTATTTTCTTAGAATATTGCATCAATTTGACATTGTTTTCTGGAAAGTATATAAATATCTATAGTTATTGTATTTGAATTAAATAGGTAAATAAACAGAGACTGCTTTTGGAAGAATGGCTCTTCCGATTTAGGAAATTTATGGTAAAATGGATTGTCCGTTTTATTTACATGTATATATACATATCTACTTAAGGTTATATATGATTATTGCTGCCGGAACTTATACACACACACATAAAGATACTGTTACATTTCGGAATTATCATTTTGTAATTATTACTGTTTTTTCTAGAATTTATATTACACATTTATTTACTATTTTTGTTCAAATTCTTTATGTGTATACAAAATGTTTTAAAAAATATATTTATATGCATATATACTGTTTGGGTATAATATACATGCTTAATTTCAGAAAATCGTTGGAGTAAGTTTAGAAAAAAAAGTTCACTATTCCGGCTGGGATATGAGCATTTATAAATATATGGTTTCATTTGGATTAATAAACATTTATTCATAATACTTCCGGTTTAAATTATATATATATAAGATACTTACTGTCCAACCGATTTGCATAAATATATATATATATACTTTAGTATACTTAATATAATTACATAACATGGCAAACCGTTTAGATTAAGTTATATATATAACCCTTTGCAACATGACCTACCCCTCCGGGTGGAAGCTCAAGTTGTCTATATTATTCTTCTTTGCTACTTGTTCCAGTATGAACCATTCTTGATCAAAGTTGATTGTTTGGAGTTGCTTCGTGATATTTCCTCTTCATTGACTACTGTGGCTCTGGATTTACGTAGTCTTTGCACTTTGTTGTCCACGCTTCAAGTTCCACTGCTCTATGCGCTCCGTGAGGCGAATTTGCCAGCCTATTTATTAGCCCAGCTCGCTACTCCTACACAGTGTTTCACTACCTATGTTGATTTCCCCTCACTGCCATTGCATGTTCGTGGTTATGTTATTACTGATGTATCATTAGCTTCTTTTTGGCATTCTAGTTTTGATTTGTATCATGGTGATCCTCTGTCTTGAGTGAGGGTTTGATTAATAATATATATGGGCTCGTCTCTTCCAACAAAAAAATGTATATATAATTATACTATTGTCTGCCTACCACTTACCCTCTCCAGACCCTAACGATTGCTTTTGCTGTTGTTAGGATATACTGGGTCCGGATGATGATGATGATGATGAATTATACTATTGAATTCAGATATGAATACACATTTAGTTCTATTGTTATGTTTGGCTTAAAAATATATGAGGTTTTGGTCAGAATTATAATTAGTTTAATTACTTTCGATTGAAATATATACGTATAAAAAGAATATAAGGATTGTTGCATTTCATTCATATCATGGAGATTATTTAACTGTTATGGAAGAATGTGATTAATTCAAAGGAAAAGAATATAATGATTGTTGCATTTCATTCATATCATGGCGCGTGCATTGCATGGCAGGTCATGTCTAGATGGGCATGAATGTTGGATTATGATGTACTGTGGATACAGGCCATAGGCATCCAGATGATGTACCATGGATATAGGTCACGGGCATCCATATGATGTACTGCGGATATAAGTCGTAGGCATCTAGATGGTGTACTGAGGATATAGGCCTCAGACACTCAGTTAGGACCTTGTGTTATGCATAGCATATCATGTTTTGAGAAATGTGCATGTCATATTGTGTGGTTTGACGTTGTTGTGCGTGTCATGGTTTTCAAATGAGCATGCATCACGAGAGCATGAATGGAGATGTTTGGTTTACCGATTTACTTGGGTTCTTTCGATGTTTTATTGTTTAAGTTTTCTTTAGGAGATATTATTATTTGCGAACAAGTACCGGGTATATCTTTTGTTATTGTCTATTTGTTATTTCATTAAAATATTCCTTTTGTATATGTTTTATTGTTCCAAGTATAGGCGGGTACTTACTGAGTGACTCCCCATCACTCACCTCTTTTATTTTCCCTTCCGCAGACGAGTTCGAGTATGATTTATTGTTTATTGAGACAGAGATGAGGTTGCGCATTGAGAGATTTAGGCAGCAGCAATATTGTTGAAGTACCTAGGGTGATTTGAGGATTCATTTTGATATTATTTATGTTTGAGACCTATGGATTTGGTTAGATAATGAGACATTGACGTTGTTTGGGCCTCGTCGGACCTACACCTTATTTGCTTTTGATATGAGATTTTGTTCGAATAGATATGTTTTAAACTTTATGTTGTTTCCGCGTATTGATTTCTGCATCATTCGGTGACGTGTAAGAAATTTATGTCGACGTCTTGTAGTTCTCGTAGTAGACTACAGCAGATGCACCGTTTTCGATGCAACGGTTCAGGATGGGACGCTACATGTGGTATCAGAGCTGAGGTTGCAGATCTACCTCAGAAACATAGGATTAAATCGCTCATTTAGACATAAGCTATGATTTTCAACTATAAGCGATGATTTTAACCGTAAGAAAATATAGTAGAACTTAAGTTTTGATTTTAGCTGTAAGTTGTGAACATAGACTTAAGAAAAGATCGGGTTAAGGGATGCGGATGTTGGTTTATTACTTTTTATTTATTGTTCACTTCTGAACCTTTGCATGACCACGTAGGTCTGGTTTAGAGAAATTCCCGAAATGACGTACCCATTAGTAAAATGTAATAAATTATTTAATTTACAAAAAATGCCACCACGTCGTGAGAATATGGGAGACAGAGGCGATGGAGCGGGAGATCAGCAGAACCAGGGGGTCCTGGCCCTAGGCATTGACAGATGCACTGACGAAGATAGCACATGTGCTGGCTCAACAACAACAACAGCAGAACTAGCCGCCGCCGCCACCTCCACCACCACAGCAGGGCATCCGTTTTTTCTATCAGGAGATGAAGCGGGCACGTGCCGAACTTCAAGGGGAGCCCAGATTTTGACGACGCAGAGTTGTGGCTTAAAGAGATAGAGAATAACATGCGGCTGTTGCACGTACCCAATGAGATAAAGGTGGAGGTTGTGACACCTTCCTGATGGGAAAGGCTGAGGAGTGGTGGAATGGCGTTGTGATGAACCTACCGTAACATGTGACCTGGGCCCACTTCAGAGGAGAGTTCAGGAGATATTATGTTCTAGCCACTGCAGTTCTACAGAAGATGGCTGCATTTCAAGCATTGACCCAGGGGAGTTTATCTGTGAAGGAGTATGCTGATAGATTTCACGTCTGGGAGATTCGTACCTTCCACTATGTTTGATACCCGGTTGAAGATGCTGAAATTTGAGACTGGGCTAAATTCTTGCATTCACTCCGGGATAGTGAATGCCAACGCCAGGAAATTTGGAGAGTTACTGGAGGCTTGTCACCGGGTAGATACTGACTAATGACAGGTAGCAGCAGAGGAGAAGGACAAGAGGTCTAGAGAAGAGAGCAATAGCGGTAGATCCGGACGGTAGATCAAGGTGTCGCAATGGCAGCCAGCAGGGTAGACATTCAGAACCCAACAGCAGCGATAGAAGCAGCCGGCCAGAGGGAGCTATCAGATCCTACAGTGTCCTCATTATAGCGAACACACCCCGGGGAATGCTGGAAGAAGACAAATGTTTGCTACAAGTGTGGAAAGATAGGGCATTACGCCAAGGAGTGCATTGAGTAGAGGCCGGGGTCGTCGCAGTTTACAGATGGCCAGCAAAGAGGGAGGCCAAAAACCAATGCTTGTGTCCACGTAATGACAGATACCAACGTCCAAGAGGCAAACGACATCGTGGCAGGAACCTATAAGTTTAAATGCCTTAAGTTGACTTGTTTCGTTATTACTTGCATATCTCTCGTTAACCCCTTATTGTGTTAGGTGCGGTTCTTGTAAATAAAGTACCAGCAAATGTTTTGTTCAACAATGGTGCGAGCCACTCATTTTTGTTAAGAACCTAGACGGTTGCCCAGAATGGCTTGAGACCTCTTACATAGTGCTAGTCGCTGGCGATCAGGTGATCATATCCCACCACCAGTATAAGGGATGTGAATTGGAGATTGAGGAGCAGAAGTTCACAACCACACTTATTTCAATACAGATGAGCAATTTTGACATCATTCTCGGGATGGATTGATTGGCCAAATATCACGCCGGCATTGACTGCCGCCAGGTGTTGAGGAAAGGCGGTCAAGGATTTCTCGCATATGCAGTGGACGCTTAACAGGAGATACCATCGATCAATAAGATACCGGCGGTTAATGAATACAAGGACGAGTTTCTGGACGAGCTGCTAGGTCTGCCACCGAGCCGAGAAGTTGAGTTTGAAATAAACCTAATACACGGCACAGAACTAATTTCGAAGGCACCCTACCGGATGACTCTAGCGGAACTGAAGGAACTGAAAGAGTAGTTGCAAGAGTTATTAGATCGGAAGTTCATCCGACCTAGTGTCTCACCATGGGGAGCTCCGGTGTTGTTCGTAAAGAAGAAGGACGGAAGCATGAGAATCTGTATCAACTACCAAGAACTCAACAAAATCACCATTAAGAATAAGTATCCGCTACCCAGAATAGAAGAACTGTTCGATAAGCTGAAGGTAATATTTACTTAACGTTTTGATGCAAAGTGTCCCAAATTTGTTTACACTTGACCCAATTGTCTTTGTACATGGAGCAAAAGTTTTCTCCAAGATTGACCACCGATTAGAATACTACCACTGAGAATTCGGACGAAAGACGTAGCAAAGACAGCCTTCCGTACCAGATATGGGCATTACGAGTTTCCAGTGATGCTGTTTGGATTAACTAATGCTCCAGCTGCCTTCATGGACTTAATGAACATAGTATTTAGGGAGCAACTGGACAAGTTCATGGTGTAATTTATTGATGACATTTTGATATACTCACCAGATGAAGAGTCACGCGCCGAACACTTGAGATAGTCTTGGAGATTCTGAGACAGAGGAAGCTGTGTGCCAAATTCAGCAAGTGCGAGTTTTGGCTAAAGAGCATGAATTTCCTGGATCACGTAGTATCAGAAGACGAAATTTCAGTGGATCCACAAAAATATTGAAGCAATCACTAACTGGCTCAGGCTAACTAATGTTACAGGGTGAAAGTTTTCTTGGTCTGGCTGGATACTACCGGAAGTTCATTGAGGGCTTCTCGATCATCATGGTGCCACTAAGCAGGCTGACAGAGAAGAAGACAAATTTGAGTAGACCGCGGAATGTGAGAAGAGCTTTGCCGAGTTAAAGAGGAGACTGACCATGGCCCCTGCATTGGCACATCCCTCTGGCTCCGAAAGGTTTGTTATATATAGTGACGTATCCAAGAATCGACTAGGTACATGTATTTTGATTTCATAATTATGACTTCATATGCATGTCAACTATGGTCTAACTTCTCTGTTGCAGGATGTGCCCTTATCCAAAGGGAAGGTAATCACATATGCCTCAAGACAGCTAAAGCCGTATGAGCAGAACTAACCCACTCATGACTTGGAATTGGCAGCGGTGGTCGTTGCACTTAAGATTTGGTGACATTATCTGTATGGAGAAATGTATGAAGTATTCATGGACTACAGGAGTCTGAAGTATCTTTTCACTCAAAAGGAATTAAATATGAGGTAGAGAAGGAGGTTGGAGCTTATAAAGGACTATGCTTGATGATCAGCTATCATCCAGTGAAGGCAAACAGAGTAGCAGACATGCTGAGCCGGAAGTCAAGTCACGTCAAGCAGATGCCGTTAGAGAGGGAAATTAAAGAGTTTAGTTTAGACATTGTAGAATCTACGGTGAATGTTCTTGTGACCCTGCTATTACGCCGACTCTGATTGATCGAGTTAAGGAGGCTCAGAAAGTAGATGTGACTCTTGGAGACATCCATGAGAGATTGAGGACTGAGCAGGTGGATGGATTCCAAGTTCAGGGTGATGGAAGTCTGTGGTATCAAGGGAGGCTGTGCGTGCTCGATGTTGAGGAACTCAAAAAGGAGATCTTGAAAGAGGCACACAGTTCGAAGATGTCGATCCATCCAGGCTCTACGAAGATGCACAACGACGTGAAGAGGCAAAATTTGGTGCAGCAGTATAAAGAGACATATAGCCGAGTATGTGAGTTCAGTCATGTCCTGAATTTCAACATCTTGGCACTCTCATTCTCCATAGTAGAGGGCATATATCTTCTCAAAGCATGGAACTGCTCAGTGTATTGAGCCACCGACATAGAGCCCTGTGACAAGGTCTGAAACTCTGTCATCCTCTTACGGATGACGCTCTCAGGAATATAGTACTTCTGATACTCCTCCCTAAATTGTGTCCAGGCCACTGGTGGAGTCAAACGAATATCCACGTTGTGCCACCACTCCTCGGCATCTACCTCGAGAAAGGGCACAAAAGCTTCAACCCTTAGATCATGAGGCATTTGCAATAGACGTAGCTGCTCAGACACATTCTTTAGCCATATCTCGGCCTCCTTTGGCTATGTCGTCCCTCTGAACTTCTGAATCCAGGAGTTCTGCATCTCTCTGTAGTAAAATTTGAGCCCTTGCGGCGGTAGTGGATGTTGGTTCAGCTGCTGCAACTGAGCCATCTGCTGCTGCTGCTGCTGAGTCACAAGGGTGGTTAGGGTGGCCAGGGTATCTGCTAAGACCTGGGGGATGGCCCCCTGGTTCTGATGATCATCACAGTCATGTCCTTTGTTTCCAGCTGGCTCACGACGTGGCGGCATTTTCTGAAATTTGAGAAAGACATTTATGCAAAATAATCAGGCCGATTTAGGGCATTTTAAAAATTTAGACAATTATAAAGCTCATGCATGAGTTCGGGGGGGGGGGGTT
>AP025040.1:25920726-25937619 GCA_036186865.1 Eustoma russellianum | reverse complement strand
TCGGGGGGGGGGGGTTAAAATGGTAATTAAGTAAAGAAAGCTCACCAACGGCACACACCTCCCATAACCCGATCATAACTTAGTCCTACTTCATTTATTAAAGGTAAAATCGTCATTTTAACAAAAAAAAGATAATGACTTATGTCTAAGTGATCTAATTAATCTTGCACCGGACTTCAAAGGGAACTGGGATAATATGGTGAAATCGATTGAGTTCTCCTACAATAACAGCTATCATAGTGCCATCGGCATAGCACCGTTCAGAGCTCTTTATGGATGCAAGTGTATGTCCCTTATGTATTGGGACGAAGTCGGTGAGCGAACTATCACTGGACCGGAGTTGATTGAGCAAACACGTGACAAGGTGAAAAGCATTCGGGATAGACTGAAAGTTGCGTAAGAGCAAAATAAGTGTTGGACGGACTCCAAGAGACAACTTTTGGAGTTCGTGGTTGGTGAGAAGGTTTACCTAAAGGTGCCACCTACGAAGGGTGTAATACGGTTTGGAAATACGGTAAACTAAGTCCTCATTACATTAGTCCTGACTGTAGGATCTGCAAGGCACCACTAGAAGGGGGGTTGAATAGTTGGTGCGGAAAATGTGGTTTTTAAAATAGTTTTAAACCAAGAATTCAACTTCTGAAAACAGTTTATATTTTCAGGACCAGTTTTAAAACATTTTGAAAACTGGGTTGCAGGTCTTCAAAAATTTTGAATTTTTGAGAGAACTTAGCCTCAGATGTTCTGAGTATCTCCTAAAAATTTCAGACTAAAATTCAACCTCTAACCCCTTGAAAATTTGTTGGTGCGCAAATCTGCCAGAAACGGTAGTCTGATTTGAAAAATTAATTCCTATTTGTACGTAACTCCAAATGCTCTGAAAATTTAAAGACTAACCCCTTATTAGTTGTATTTAAATGGGTTGAAACAGTTTTGAAAAATTCTTTTGGGAAGTTAGTCAAATACGATCAAAGTCTCAACCTTTGTAAGCCTGAAAATCAGACTGCACTAGTCTCAGAACTTTGGACGTTTGAATGACTTATACTTGTCCAAAAGGGTTGAAACTTGTGCAAAAAGAACCTTGAGACGTATGGATATGATTCTGGAAAGTTTCATAATTTTTGAAATTCATTTACTATTTTTACGAACGTGATTAAAAACGATAAACAGTGTTGAAACAGAAAGTAAGTGCTAAAAGTAAATGACACCATGAATTTTATATTGGTTCGGTTATAAACAACCTACTCCAGTCTTTGAGGACACCTTCCTCGGTTAGCACTAATCACACAACACAAAGAACACCTTACCACAGGGTTGATGGAGTTACACACCAACTTCAACCCTTTACAAACCTTGTATGAGAATACATTGTCACGAACGCCACCACCTTGCAAGTGCAAGATTGATCACACCTTGATCAATCTTTTACAATGATAAAGAATATGTGGTGGACTATATAAAGCCTATTCAAGTATATTAATATAAGTACAATAGGATTTTAGAAAGAAGAAAGAAAGAGAGTGTAGAAGAGAAGGCTAGAACACGTTTTTGATCTTTTAAATTGCAAGACTTGTTCTTGTTTTTGTTTTGCTCTCTTCCTTCCTTTTTAACATTGTGGCCACCCCCCTATAGCATCCTCCTCCTCTTGAAAATTATCTTCTAAGTCCTTGAAAGAGTGTATGTATCATTGTGACATGTCTTTGCTTACTTGGCATCTCCTCATTGGATGATCATTAAGCTCTTGCTTACTTGACACTCATTGATTGGTTGGACGTTGTCATCACTTGATGACTAGATAAATCTGAAATTACCCTCAAAAAGTATGTGCCAATTAGCCATAAACATCTTACCATATGTCACATAATTATCCCATACAATTAGCAAGTCAAATAATTCCATTTTTCCATAAAAAATTCGGCCATCAAGTCTCTTGCACATGCTGAAATTTCAGCATGTGTAACATTCACCTTTTATTCAAAATATTGCCAATTTTACATTGATTTAATCCTTGAAATTAAAGAATAATTCAATCACCATTTAGTACACAATATTTTCATCAATTTTGGAATAAAATTTGTCACTCATGCAGCCTAGAATTCGGCCATATACATTCCCACACATGCTGAAATTTTCAGCATGTGCGATATTCAAAGATATCACCATTTTAATTCCATAACTTATTCAAAATGCTTCCATACAATCTCCCAATTAATTCACTTAATTCAAGAAGTAAAATATGCCTCATAATGTTGATAAAATCGGCCAGCCTATATGTACATGATGAAATTTTTTCAGCATGTGTTACAAATGTGACATAAGTTTGAAATGTTACCTTGTGTAGCTCCTTTCTTTATGTCATCAACATTGTATGCTTCATTCTTGACCAATCAATATGCCAACAATGCTCCACATATGCTCCAACATGGCTGTTATAGGCGTTTGAAATGACTTGTGCATGTGCTGAATTTTATTTTTGCAAACTTTGTAAAATAGTGCACATTTAATTATACACACATGGTATATTCCAATCAGCCCTTAATTGAATTTTATAGAACACTTTGAGATGTATGAAATATGTAAAAAATGTCTAGATACATGTTATATGACATGCCAAAAATGTTCCAAGTGTCGTGTACGTAGAAAACCGAATTTTCGACGTTTATCGATTACCCGATTTTTCTCTAATTAAATTCTAACTTTTTGCACATGTTATATATATTATGTTACACATAATATACATAAATTAAACTTTAATATTCAGCACTTAGGCTGATCTTAAAGTGGCGCCTAAACCATGTGACAAATTGAAATTGGAATCTCCACAATTTGGCCTTAATGTGAGGTGATTTGTGCGTGCCAACATGGAATGATTTTACGGCGGTACATATCATGTAAGCCACAAAATTTGTGGTCATTTTTGAAGTGTAAGGGCTGGCCATCTATTTATAGCAAGTACGTGACACGTTGGCGAAGTTTTGGTATTCGCCCGATACGACAATTTTCGGTTTAGAACCTTTTAACGTGTCGTAATAAATTTGTCATCACCATGACTTATATCATATGATATAAGACCTGAATATACTCAAAGATATGAGTTAAGTATAGTGGTGTGACGTTAACGTATGTACGTAAAATATATAACGTGTCGGTAGTACGTTGGAATAAATGTGTATGTGCCTTTTTCAAAAAAATCTGAATATATATATATATATATATATATATATATATATATTAGCGTGTGATAAGTGTGGAGAGGAGAGGGAGAACTTTCCTTTCTTCAACTTGTTGTCTTTGTGCCTTTTCCAAATATTGCTTCCTTTAATGAACTACTTAGTTTAATCAACTAAGTACTTCACTTAATGAACTAGTTTAGTTCATTAATGGTGGCACCTGAAAATAGTTCAAACACAACAAATGTTTGCCATTTGATATAAGCTTTAAAGCTTCATGCCTCGTTAGTGCGACAACATTATATATGAACTATATAAGGCAAGTTTTATGCAAGTGCGTGTCATATCATAAAATATGTCATGCACGTTTTAAATCATGTATTTTGAAATCACTCAAACCCCCTTTTTCCTACACCGACGAGGTGCTATGGCGGGTTGGCACGTTGGCATACAGACTCGTTCTACCCCCGGTGTTGGCACATGTGCATAATGTTTTCCACGTCTCGCAACTGAGGAGATACATTTCGGACCCTAGCCATGTGCTCGAGGCACAACCACTGAAAGTTATAAGTGATGCCACATATGAGGAGACCCTGATCAAGATAGTGGATAGAAAAGATCAGGTTCTGAGGTGCAGGATTATTCCGCACGTCAAAGTTCAGTGGAATACCCACTTTCTCTAAAATTTTCCTCAACCACTCTCACCATCATCCCTTAATTCCTTTCCCCACTTTCTCATCCACGCCGGGTCAAATACCCACTTTCTCTAAAAAAAGAGAGAGAAACTTGCCTTTAATAATTCCCCTCAGGCATTACACTACACCCACAAACACATAATTAGCTCCCAACTTCTGTGGTAAAGCAAAGAAAGAAAAGAGAAGAAGGGGCACCAGGGCCGATGATGCATGCTACCTCTGCTCTGCGGGACAAGCGATACTACACCACTTCTTCTTCTCTTGCTCGGCCACCTGGCAGGTTTGGATATCCATCTCGGCCTGGCCTGGTCTTCCATGGGGACTTAGTTCCATTCACAGATTGCTGGCCTAGATCTCACACAAACTAAAAGAGAAGGCGCTCAGAGCTAAGGCAGCAAAAATTGCCTTGGCGGCTACGGTGTACCACATCTAGCAGACGCGGAATAGATACATTTTTGGAAACAAAGTTTTTGTATCTAGGGCTGTAGTACATAGAATACACATCGCATACATAGTAATGTGTAAGACCTGTATAGCACCACTAGAGGGGGAGGTTGAATAGTGAGTGCGGAGAATTTGGTTTTTAAAACTTTTTAGACCAAATAACTCACTTCTGAAAACAATTTCTGCTTTCAGATCCTGATTGGATTAACTAGTTGGCCAGGTTGTAGACTTCCAAAAATTATAAAATTTGGTGAAAATGTGCTCTCAGATGTTGTTAATGTGTCACAAAAATTTCAAATTAAAATTCTAAGTGTAACCCCTTGAAAAACCATTTTTGCACAGATTGTGTCAATCTTCCAGAAACTGTGCTCCAAAATGAAAAATTTATTCCTATTAATTGACAACTCTAAATGACTTGAAACTTTTATGGTATGACCTTCAATATGTGGACTTTAATGAGTTAAAACTGTGTTTCAAAATTCGCTTGGTAAGTATGTCAACCATGTTGATATTCTCAACCTTTGCAGATCTGAGAATCACAGATTGCACTAGTCTCAGATCTATAAACATTTGACTGGCTTATACTTATCCAAATGTGATAAAACTTGTCCCAAATGAAAGCTAAGACGTGTGGCTATGTTTCTGTAAAAGTTTGTGATTTTTGGAAAATTTTTGTTATTTTCCCGTGAGTATAAAAACGATGCAGAAAACTGAAAACTGAAAGTAAAAGTGCTGAATGTAAATAACACCTAGATTTTTATACTGGTTCGGTTAAATCAACCTACTCCAGTCTTCGAGGACACCTTCCTCAGTATTCACTAATCAAAAATAACACCTCGACATAAGGGTGACTGGAGTTAAACACCAACTCCACTCTTTTACAATCAATCAAACAAACAAACACAACAACACGAACACCACCACCGAACAAATGAAAGTATGATCACACCTTGATCAACCTTGTACAAGAGATGAACGTATGTGGGGTGATATGAACAAAGCGTATATAGTATATGGAATATAAGAATGATAGGCTTGAGGCTAAAAGCAAGAGAAAAGAATAAGAGAAGAAGAGAATAGTCTTGCTTGATCTTTAATGAATATGAACTTTTGCTTAGCGTTGCTTGAATCATCTTCCACCTTTCATAGTTGAATGGCCGCCCCCTTAGGGTTGTGTTATTCCTTGAAAATTATCTTGAATACCCTTGGAAGATTGCTTTGTATAAATCGTGACACACCCTTGCTCACTTGGCGAAATATAACTGGACGAATGACTTGTCTTCGCCTAGTTGTCACTTCATGATTGACCATCTTTAATCCACCTTGACACTCCATAAATAAGCTGGAAATTCAACTTAAAAATTTGAGACACATGCTCAAATACACACATGTTAAGTTTCAATAATCATGATATGATTCCCCCAACATTTTAGAAGAAAATTGGAAGACATTCAACGTAAAAAATCAGCCACACTAAAACCATGTACTGAATTCCAGCATGTGTTTTATTTTGAAATGTTACCTTGTGTGTCTTACCCTCTTCAATGTCACCAATCATGTGTCGCTTATCCTCCACCAATTAAAGTGCCAAACAAGCTCCACATAGACTCCAAATAAGTTGAAATAGGCGCGTATACCACCTGCACATGTGCTGAATTTTCTTTTGGTAAACTTTGTCAAATACATATTTTTCGCACATATGGTAAATTGCAATCAGCCCTAAATTGATGTTTCTAGAACACACTAATATGTTTTGAATGTGTAAAAATTGTCTAGGTACATAATACATACACACCAAAACCGTCCCATGTATGTAGAGATGTAGAAAACCGAATTTTTGACTTTCGTTGACTACGCGATTTTTTTCCAACTAATGTCAAACTTCTCAAACATGTAATATATATTATGTCAGACATAATATATATAAAATACAGTTTATTTTCAGCTCTTATAGCTGAAATAAAAAAAATGCCATGTGCTAAAAGAAATTTGAGTTTGAATTTTCCACAATTCAAGCCAAAATGTGGGTGATTGATGTGTGTAAACATGGTATGACTTTGGAGCTGAATTTGACATGTGGAGCACGAATTTTCTGAGCATTTTGAGTGTATATAGGCTGAACATCTTTATATGGTAAGTACGTGACATGTCGATGAAGGTTCGGTAGTCACCGATACGACAATTTTCGGTTTATGGTCTCGTGACATGTCGTTATAATTTTGACAGGAATATGACTTATAATATATGATATGAGACCTGTATATACTCATAAATATGATTTGTATATGGTGGTGTGATGTCGACGTACGTCTATGAAATGTATGACGTGTCGGTCGAAAAAAATATGTCTGCAAATGAAATGACCGAAATCAAGTGCCCCTGATCTGATGATATTTAAGGAGCCCTTACTATACAAACTTCACAAATGAGGGCCTTGAATATACAAACTCCACAAACAAGAAGTTTTTACACAAATAGAAGATGTAAACTAAAGAGCTTCTTGTTTAAACATGTACAGGATAAGCCAAGGAATGTAGATGCATGATTTTTTCTATGTTCATTGAGGCCATGATCTGATTATCCTTGAGTTCAATGCATATTATAAGATGTAAAGGTTGGTGAGAGGACAGGATGGTCATTTTATGCGTTGTCGTCGTAATATCGAGTCTATTTGTTTGAGTTGTCTTTGTTTTGTGTCTAGTATATTTTATAGCGTCCTTTTAGTATGTGTTTCTAATGCTAATGGCTGTGTTTGAGTGTTTTCTAAGGTGACAAGGCTAAATAAGGAAAGTGGCTTGAAGAGTCCATATTTTTCAGGAAGGCAGCCGGACACCAGTCGGTATTTTGGATGCCCAGGTAGGAGTACTGATCCAATTGGGTTCAAACAACTTGGAGGCCTTAGATAACGCAATTTGGGACGATTTTGATGTTTTTCATGTTTCTTAATGCGGGCTAGAAGATGGACTAAAATCAGATGCAAGTTGGCAGTCCAGAATGAAAAGTACTGAAGTTCACTAGATGGGTACCTAGTATTTGGAAGCCCGTGTCTCTGTCAAGGAGAGTCCAAATGAGGTGATGCAAAAGCCCAGATTCAAGGAAATTTCATGATCTACAACTTTGATTCAGAGAGAAAACCATAATTCGGCGTCCAGAAGCGGATATAAGCCAGTAAGCAACAGGATGTAATTCCAGTGCGAGATTTTAGGGATTTGAATTATGTAATCTTCCTTGAATAGCTTTGACTTATTTTTTGAGTAAATTTGATTTATATTGATAGGTAGTGATTTCAGGACCTTAATTGATTAGTTAATTGGTAAGAATAGAAAAATATAGCATTATAATAGTAGAACTCGGCAGCCATGTCTAAACAGTTTTTTTTGAGAATTCATTTGAAAAATTTGGTGCAGCCGTGTGTTGCTACTTGTTGTGTTTTCCTTTGGTTTTCACAAATTAAAATCAAGGCTAGATCCAATCAAGTTTTGAGCAAGCCTAGTTGGTGAATCACAATCCAAGGATACGGAACGACGTGTTGGATTGGGAGATTCGAATTGCTCGACGTAGACGTTGTTGACATCTCTTGTCCAAGAAGGTGGTGTTTGCGCCATTGTCCCACGCAAGGGTTGATCAAAGGTGTCTTTTGGAGTTGAAAGAAGCGATCGTCAATTCAATACGATTCAAGATCGTGTCAAAGTGATATTAAAGGGAAGGTTTCTTCTTTTCACACATTATCTAAATACAAAAGGCTGCGTTTTCTTTCTTTATTCCCTTCATTGCTTCAGATCACTTTGTTATTCCTCTACTCTGTGCATGCGGTTGTTGCCATAAATTTTTCTTAGATCCTTTCTTTGGCCTTACTTGATTACGATCATATTGCCAAAAAGAAGAGAGGTCAAGCTTGGATCAGATAACACCCTGAACAGTGAGTGCCATCAACGCACAAGTTTGGTCCTTCTGCAATTATTTTGCTATTAATCTTTCGAGACCCAAATATTTACACGCACTTGACCATAGGTCTATACTCAGCTATAACATAAAAATCAAGTCCATTGCTTAAAGTGCTACCTAGTCACACGTAATTCTTGTTGCTAACGAAGCTTTTAGTTGATTTTAGACTTGTGTGACTTGATTGCATTGTTGCTTGGTTTGTGTTGCAATTTTCTTGCATCCAAAGCTAATTTTCTTTCACCATACATACGACCGTACAAGCTATCATTTTACCAAACCAAACCACAAAAAAACCCCTAATTGTGAAGGTACAAAAACTGTTTTGCTCCTTGGCGTAAAACAGCCCTTAAACGTACCTTAATTGCATTGAAAAACAATAAAGTCCCTAAAAAAAGCTTAATTCAAGGGCTGTAAATTGTGAGACATATTTTCCCTTATGTTCTTTTAGCAAAATTCAAAAAAAATCGGCAGAAATATCAAAAAGCCGAGAAAAAAAAGAGACAAAAAAAGGAAAACGAAGGGGGTAAGAACAAAAAAGTTGAGACAATTTGCTTAAAAAGAGTACCAAGTTTGTTGAGGAATTATTTGAATATCAAGTTCCATCCAAGACCAAAAAGCCGTGCCTTTTGAAGCCACAAATCACTACACCATTTATTGTCTTTACACTTGGATACTTGATTGTTGTAACTGAATCGACAACTTGTAATTAACTTGCATAAGGCTAAGGTAAACTAAAGATTGCTAGGGTAACCCTTAGTTTTCTTTGGCTCAGCATTTGACGTAAGTTTTGGTTTCCTTTTCTTTGATTCTTAGAAGGTTAAGTGTGTTAAATTGTCTTGTTCTTGGCTTGATACCTTTGCTTATTAGTTGCTGAAATTTGGTTGACACATTGGAGAAGAAGGTACAATTGATCATCAGATTGTGTTATCCACTTGAAAAGCTCACTGTGGTTGTATCTAGCTCAAGATTGGCCGAGGAAAAGCACAAACTTGAGTGACTATACAAGAGCGAGAGAGGGACATACACATTGATTTTGATTTTTTACTAACGTAACGAAATCTCTTTTGTCTTTGTATTAGTTTTTCCTTTCTTTGTTTTCTTGATTAATTTCAGGTTACTCATGAATTCCATGGAGGATGACATTAGAGACCTCTATCGTGCAACGATAGAAGGCTTACATCAAGCTCATTTCACTTATGGAATTGCATATGATTTGCATGATATGAGTGATGATTCTAGCGTTGATATTGAACATGATTCTTATGATGACGATGCTGAAATTTCAATTGATATGTATGACAAAGTTGATGCGCCGAATGAATATGACTTACATGATAAGCTTCTTGACTTGCATGATCTTGAACTGTTTAAATCCGGTTTGTCTGAATCTGATTCCAGTAATGATGTTGTTTTGCACTCTAAGGTGTGTGAACCTGATAAGAAATTGCATGTTGGTTTACATGATCATATTAAAGTTGAACATGACTGTGTGAAGTTCTTAGAACGTAATTCTAACATTCATAAGAAACTTCTAGCACAAAAAGAACATAACTTTGAGATCCTTGTAGAAGTAGAAGAAAAAAAGGTGCACAAATTAGACTTCCTTAATAAATTACAAGGTCTTAGGAGACTTGTTGATGTTCATCGTGTTCATATGCATCAGACTGACTTGCATGCTGAAAGTGATGAGCTTGAATCTGAAATTGTTTGTACCACACATGATTCACATGATTTGCTTGATTTGCATGCTTCTTTACAAGATGATTTGAGTGACATTTCAAGTGAGAATAGTGATGCCCTAGGTCATAAACATGATTACGTTGAGAAGCATGAATGGGTTGTCTATGATAATACTTTGTTTGAGTGCCTTAGTAGTGACCTTCCATCCCATGAAAATTCTAATTTGCATGCGTGTGAATCTAAAATTCCACTTGACGTTATGTTGCAAACTGATTTTAAAGATGATAATCTGCATGTTAATGCTGATTTGTGCTTTGTTGAGCATGATAGTTCAAATACATCTGATTTGGAAGTTCTAAGGAGACTACAACGTACGTTGTTTATTCTTCATGTTTCACATACTTTCTCTTTCATGCATGATAAATCTTATGTGAGGAGTTTTATGCCTATATTGTTAGTGCATCCTAAACATATTAGAAAGAGGTGCTTGTTGCTAAGTGATCATGTAGATATGTGTTATGATGTGTTGTTATTTGCATATGTCTTCATTCAATTAATTGTTCATCCTAAGCATGTTAAACTCAAATTATGCATGTTCATTACACTTTATTCTCTTAGGTTTGTGTCTTGTATACATTATGAGTCATTTGTGGAGTATCCCTTTTATCCATTTGTGTGTTTAGATTCGAGGCCGAATCCTTTTGAGGAGGGAGGGAATGATGAGATTCAAGGAGCCCTAACTATACAAACTTCACAAACGAGGGCCTTGAATATACAAACTACACAAACAAGAAGTTTTTGCACAAATGGAAGATGTAAACTAAAGAGCTTCTTGTTCAAACATGTATAGGATAAGCCAAGGAATGTAGATGCATGATTTTTTCTATGTTCATTGAGGCCACGATCTGATTATCCTTGAGTTTAATGCATATTATAAGATGTAAAGGTTGGTGGGAGGGCAGGATGGCTATTTCATGCGTTGTCGTCGTAATATCGAGTCTAGTTGTTTGAGTTGTCTTTGTTTTGGGTCAAGTATATTTTATAGCATCCTTTTAGTATGTGTTTCTAGTGCTAATGGCTGTGTTAGAATGTTTTCTAAGGTGACAAGGCTAAATAAGGAAAATGGCTTGAAGAGTCCCTATTTTTCAGGAAGGCAAACGGACACTAGTCGGTATTTTAAATGCCCAGGTCGGAGTACTGATCCAATTGGGTTCAAACCACTTGGAGGTCTTAGATAAATCAATTTGGGACGATTTTGATGTTTGGCACGTTTCTTAATTCGGGCTAGAAGATGGACTAAAATCAGATGCAAATGGGGAGTCCAGAATAGAAAGTACTGAAGTTTACTGGATGGGTACCTAGTTTTTGGAAGCCCGTGTCTCTATCAAGGAGAGTCCAAATGAGGTGATGCAAAAGCCTAGATTCAAGTAAATTTCATGATCTACAACTTTGATTCAGAGAGAAAACCCTAATTCGGCGTCTAGAAGCGGATATAAGCCAGTAAGCGACAGGATGTAATTCCAGTGCGAGATTTTAGTGATTTGAATTATGTAATCTTCCTTGAATAGCTTTGACTTATCTTTTGAGTAAATTTGATTTAGATTTATAGGTAGTGATTTGAGGACCTTAATTGATTAGTTAATTGGTAAGAGTAGAAAAATATAGCATTATAATAGTAGAACTCGGCAGCCATGTCTAAGCAGTTTTTTTTGAGAATTCATTTGAATATTTTGGTGCAACCATGTGTTGCTACTTGTTGTGTTTTCCTTTGGTTTTCACAAATCAAAATCAAGGCTAGATCCAATGAAGGTTTGAGCAAGCCTAGTTGGTGAATTACAATCCAAGAATACGAAACGACGTGTTGAATTGGGAGATTCGAATTGCTCGACGTAGACCTTGTTGACATCTCTTGTCCAAGAAGGTGGTGTTTGCGCCATTGTCCCATGCAAGGGTTGATCAAAGGTGTCTTTTGGAGTTGAAAGAAGCGATAGTCAATTCAATATGATTCAAGATCGTATTATGATCCGATCGCAGTATTGCTCCACCAGCTGCTGAAGATCTTCCTACCGTTGCATCCACGTTTAATTTCATCTTGCTTGTGGGAGGCAGCACCCAACGTACTATGCGCATCCGTATGGATCGCAATGGCGGAGAGAAGTGTAGTGAGACTAAGTGAGGGATATTAGAAGCAAACTTTTTACCATTTACCGTTGCACACCACGTATAGATTGACATTCTGACTTTTCAAACAGACGCAGATAGGCAAAGGATTCTGATCCAAATTTCATCGCCGCATATTCCTTCCAAATAACCCACGCCACAACGGAGGGAACAATCGCACACAACTGGCCCATCATAGAAGACTGGGATGAGGTGCGCTACCAACGATACAAATGTGCTTTAATTGTATTACTAGTAGGCAATGGTCCTGAAAATACATGAGATATTTCGATCCATATTGGCTTTATCTTTGAGCAATGCAAAAAGACATGGTCCCGATAATCTGAAGATATTCTACAAAAGGCACATTGTGAAGGAAAAACTGTAATCCAAGCCCACAAATTATTCACCATGGGCAAAGAGTTGGACCACAGCCGCCATAAAAAAGCCTCGCGCTTGGTGTAAGCTCTTCCACCAGACAAAGTGATAAACACATTGAGTATGAAAGGCGGACGTTGCTATAGTAGTGTAAGCTGATTTAATGGAAAACTGTCCGTTAGAATCCGGCAACCATTGAAAGGAGGTACCCATCCATGTGGTATGGTCCGCCATAAATGCAGCAATGTTACATATTCGCTTCCAAGTTGGAGAATCATAAATGTGAGAGTAAAGGAAAGAACGATTACCATATTTGTGCTTGCTATAATCAGCCTATAAAGTGTTAGAATGATGATACTTCCACCATAATTGACAGTCATAATCCTTCTGTACAACCAAAACATTTCGAATTCCCAAGCCTCCTGCAATTGATGGACGACATATAGAGGACCAGGAGCGCCATTGATGACGATCTTTCCAGAGAAAAGCCGCCATTTTGCAGGTAAGATCATCCACCACTCCCTTCGGCAATTGCGAACTTGCTATGATATGTATGGGCATGGAACTTAAAACGTTCTTCAATAACACCAATCTTCCAGCCATTGATAAAAGTTTATTGGACCAAGAATTCAATTTTGCCTCAAAATGACTTATATGAGAGGTACAATATCTTGCGCGGTTGATGCCTTTATACAAGAAAGATCCAAGATACTTGATGGGTAAGGATGCTAGCCGCATTCCTAAAATTGATGCAGCGGCAGAACCAGAGACGCCACTGCCAACCACAATCTGGCTTTTGTGGTAATTCACCAATCGTCCTGATGCCTTCTGATATAATGTCAAAAAGGAATGGAATTTGGTCAAATTTCTGCTGCTTCCATTTAGAAAAACCAAGAGATCATCGGCAAACCCTAAATGTGAGACGCATGGTACACGTCCCGCAGTAAACCCTTTTATATCTCCTGTAGACTTCAATGCTTTTAAACCTCTAGAGAAACCTTCTGATGATATGATAAACAATAAAGGGGATAGTGGATCTCCTTGTTTAACACCGCGCCCCACTGGAAAAGGACTTGTGTGGTTTCCATTAATAAGAATGGAACATCGAGTGGATCTCAAGTTGTTTATCATGATTCGAACTAATCGCGAATTAAACCCCATGCGACACATTAGCATGTCAAGATACTGCCAACTTACTCTATCAAAAGCTTTGGCCATGTCCAGCTTAAGCATCAAATGCCCTCCCCGTGGACGCTTGTCGAACACATGTACCATTTCTTGAGCAAGCAGTATTTGCTCTGTAATGCCACGCCCTTGCATAAACCACGCCTGCTCCGATGAAATGATCTTCGGTAATAAGCATCCCATACGAGTAGAGAGTAATCATGTTCTTACCTTTGAGATAAAATATGTGAGACAGATAGGCCTGAAATCTGCAAATGTCTATGGATTGAGAACTTTGGGTATTAGCACAATTGTTGCTGCCGCCATCATCCGTAGCACTTGGACACCCAAATAAAACTCTTGTACCGCCTTTAGAACATCAGAGTGAATAAGGGGCCAAAATCTTCTATAAAATGAGCCCGTGTAACCATCTGGACCAGCTGCACTAGTTGGGCTAAAGTCCTACACCGCCTGCTTTACCTCTTCTTCCAATGGAATTGCTTGCAGCGTTGCATTATCCTCCTCCGTCAATAATGACGGGATGTGTTGCAGAATGCGATCACAACCCGTCACTATTTCTACAGCAAACAACTCTGAAAAATAACGAATTGCTTCAGCTCAATATCAGCATTAAGTAAGCATTCTGTTCCGTCTGGACGCAATATTCGTATAATGGCTTGTTTCCGTCTTTTTTTCCTTCACTGTGTTATGATAAAACGATGTGTTTGCATCCCCTTCCTTGAGCCATTTAACATTTGCTTTCTGTTTCCAGTAAAGGAATGCGCGTTTCCGAGCAAGTTGCAACTGAGCAACACTATGATTATACGTTGTGCGCGTAATTTCATTATTGTTTAAATCAAAGTCCTTTTCACAACAAAACGCGAGTAACTCAGCCTGTGCGACTCCGTCAAATATATTTTCAAAAACCTCCTTATTCCATCGTTTTAACTCTTTTCTTAAACGTCGCAACTTATCAAATAATCCCCACATACCGCCCACTGTTGGGAAAGATGCCCAAGTGTCCTGAACATAATCATCAAAATCTGGATGTGTAGCCGAAACATCAAGATATCTGAAAGCTGCTGTGCCCCTCTGTACGGATGAGTCACATGTCAAAAATAAAGGTGCATGATCTGATGTTGCCCTTGTAAGATGCTGAACCTAAGCAACTGGGAACATATCCAAAAATGTCGAAGAACAGAAGAATCTGTCTAGGAGACGCCATACACGGCCAAAACCACGACTATCACACCAGGTAAACAGCGAACCTTGAAAGGATATTTCTTGTAAGTCGCAGATTTGAACACAATCATTAAAATCCTGCAATGAATTCAAAGTGGGAGAAGATCATCCCCGATGTTCCTCTAGTGTACGAAATGTGTTAAAATCTCCACCAACCAACCATGGGCTATTCAACGAAGCATGAAAAGATTGCAGATCAGCCCACAATGGACGACGGGCAATTATTGTATGATGCGCATATACCGCAGTGAGCCAAAACCGCTCACCTGTTGCCAGCCCTTGATATTTAATAGAGAAATTCTGCTGCCCAGACCGAATATCATCTTGTGCCACTATTGATTCCTTCCAATAAAACCATATATAATCATTACACGCTGACAAAGATTTTGAAAAACATAATTGCAGTTGATACGATAATAATGAAGAAGAACGAAGCTTTGGCTCTATCACAACTACAATATGTAACTGATGTCGTCGTACAAGTGCATTCAACCTATTAAGCGAGGTCTTTATACCTCGTACATTCCATATAATTATCTTCATTAAGATAAGGCATCAAAAGGGTTAGTGAGGTGAACCGCACGTAACCTGGTAAGTCTAGGCGAAAGAGGACGCTGCGGTAGATGCAGAATTGTAGGTGCCTCACTTGGCTACGTAATCTGAACTATGACCCCTTGTGGACTAGATGCTAATTCGTTAGCCTCAAATAAATTAGCGATACCTGCATAAGGTGTAGGATCTGCAAGGTACCACTAGAAGGGGGGGGGAGGTTGAATAGAAGGTGCGGAAAGTGTGGTTTTTTAAAATTTGTTTAAACTTAAACAACTCAACCTCTGAAAACAGATTCTGTTTTCAGGACCAGATTTAAAACGTTTTTAAAACCAGGTTATAGGTCTCCAAAAATTCTGAAATTTTGAGAGAACTTATCCTCAGATGTTATGAGGGTATCCTAAAAATTTCAAATTACAATTCAACCTTTAACCCCTTCAAAAACCGTTGGTAATCAGATTGCACGAATCTGCCAGAAACGGTAGAAGGTTTTGAAAAATTTATTCCTATTTGTGTGTATGTCCAATTGCTCTGAAAATTTAACCACTAACTCCTTATATACTATATTTAAGTGGGTTGAAACATTTTTGCAAAATTCTTTTGGGAAGTAGGTCAACTACAATCAAAGTCTCAACCTTTGCAAGTCTAAAAATCAGACCGCACTAGTCTCAGAACTTTTGATGTTTGATCGACTTATACTTATCCAAAAGGGTTGAAACTTATGCCAAATTAACCCTATAACGTGTGGGTATATTTATGGAAATTTTCATGATTTTTGAAAGTCGTTTACTATTTTTTCAAATACGAACAAAAAGAGTAAACTGTGCAGTAACTGAAAGTAAATGGCACCAAGATTTTTATACTTGTTCGGTTATAAACAACCTACTCCAGTCTTCAAAGAACACCTTCCTTGGTTCACAATAATCACACACACGCAATATACCTTACCACAGGGTTGATGGAGTTACACACCAACTCCAACCCTTTACAAACCTTGTACGTTGAATACAATATGCACGAACACCACCACCTCCCAAGAATGAAGATTGATCACACCTTGATCAATCTTTTACAAAGATATGGAATATGTGGTGGTCTATATCAAGCGTATTCAAGATTGAAAGATATGAATACAATAGGCTTACAAGAAGAAAGAAAGAAAGAGAGTGTAGAAGAAGAGGCTTAGGCGTCACTTGTTTTGCAATGCTTGTGCTTGTCTTGTTTTTGCTCAACTTCTTTCCTTTTAAGCTTGGTGCAGCCGTCCACCCTTGGTGCCTCCCCCTCTTGAAAATTATCTTCTAAGTCCTTGGGAGAATGTAAGACATCATTGTGACATGGTCTTGCTTACTTGGCATCTTCTTATTGGATGATCATTTAAGCTTTGCTTACTTGGCACTTCATGATTGGTTGGATGTTGTCATCATTGATGACTTGGAAAAATCTGAATATATCACTTAAACATGTGC
>AP025040.1:25806094-25920716 GCA_036186865.1 Eustoma russellianum | reverse complement strand
ATAATTTCCATAAAGCTCAAGATTGTCACATAAATGTTGCAAGACAAAATTTCTTCCCAACCAAGCAAAAAATCGGCCATTATGAACATATACCATGCTGAATTTTCAACAAGTGATTCATGGAGATAAAGTTCAAAATATTACCATTTCTCTTTGATTTTTCTTTTTAAAATAAATCATAAATTGATAGCAACCATCTTTATCAATTTGGAATGAAATTTGAACTCCCATTTGGCCTCATTTTCGGGCATTGTACATACTACACATGCTGAAAAATTTCAGCATGTGTGATATTGAAGATATCACTATTTATGGCTTTGAAAAATATTTAAAATGCTTCCATTTCTTATTCCAAACAATCACATAATTTAAGATGATAAAATATGTCACATTAATATGCAAAAATCGGCCAGCCATGGTTTAACATGCTGAAATTTTCAGCATGTGTTATAAGTGAGACAAAGTTTGAAATCTTACCATTTGTAGCTTCTCTCTTTAATTCACCAACATTGTATGATTGATTCTTGACGAATCAATATGCCTACAAGGCTCCAAATAAGCTCCATCTCAGCTGTAGAGGCGTTAGACAATGTATGTGCATGTGCTGAAATTTATTTTTGCTAACTTTGTAAAATAGTGCACATTTAATAATACACACATGTTATATTCCAATCAGCCCTTAATTTAATTTTCTAGAACACTTAAGATGTATAACATATGTAAAAAGTGTCTAGATACGTGTCATATGATGTGCCAAAAACGTTCCATGTGTTGTGTGTGTAGAAAACCGAATTTTCAATATTTATCGATTACCCGATTTTTCTCTAATTAAATTACAACTTCTTGCACATGTTATATATATTATGTTACACATAATATATATAATATATACTTTAAATCTCAGCACTTGGCTGGTCTAAAGTGGCGCCATTTATCATGTGTCAAAATTAAAATTGGAATCTTCACATTTTGGCCTTAATGTGGGGTGATTTGTGTGTGCCAACATGGAAAGTATTTTTGGCTGAAAATATCACCATTAGCACGAAAGTTTTGATGATTTTTGAGGTGTAGGGGCTGGCCATCTATTTATGGCAAGTACGTGACACGTTGGCGAAGTTTCGGTATTCGCCCGATACGACAATTTTCGGTTTAAAATCTTTTAACGTGTCGTATTTAATTTGTCATCACCATGACTTATATCATATGATATAAGACCTGAATATACTCATAAATATGAGTTAAGTATAGTGGTGTGACGTTAACGTACGTACGTAAAATATATAACGTGTCGATAGTACGTTGGAAAAAAAAAAGAATAAATAGTAAATAAATCCTGGAAAAATATAAGAAAATATATTTAAATAAATAAAAATAAAACAAATAAAATGGGGGTATTCCTGCAAGTATATATGCACGTGTATGTGCGCGGATATATATATGAATATGAATACACTGTAATAACACGGGGGTATACATGTAAGTTTTAAAAATTGTTGTACCAGCTATAACAGTATCAAACATTTGGAAACACTATGCTCAGCTCACCTATGGGGATTCAACATCCTTTTTGGTCACCATGCTACGAAATGCTATACATTTTGACATTAATGTGTGGATTCAGAAAATACAGGGTTCCAAGCTCTCAGCAGGACCAAGTCTTTCCCTTTCCTGGATCCCACGCCTTCGACCACCTCGCCTCAGGATTGTTAAATGGAAATGCCCGCCATCTGGTAGACACAAGTTGAATGTTGACGCATCAGTCGGTGCTCGATATGCTGCGGGGGGGGGGGGGCAATCTTGCGCAATCATCATGGTGCTTGTGTGCGTGCCATATCCTTCCGGCTGCCACCGTGCACACCATTTATGGCAGAAATTCAGGCAACATTATTTGGTCTCTTATATTTTCTTCCATTCTTCCGATCACTGGTGATAGAATCAGATTGTGAGCACTTGGTGTCGAGACTACGAAACACGCAACGCATTTTTGGCAATTATCATCTGCATACCTTACACTCATTACTTCAGTCACATGGATTGGAGATCACACACGTGTATCGAGAAACCAATATGGCAGCTCACTACCTAGCTCAACACGTAATGCTTTGCCCTGAGACAGGATATTTCGGCAGTCATAACCTCCCAGCCTTGGTACGCGCATCACTACTTCTTGATCTCACATCAGCTAACCTGCGCGCAGGTTGACAATCATGTCTTCCTCATGGATTGGCGTAACTCGGTTTGTTCTGCCCGTATCATTAGTTACAGGCAAGCGCGGTATGATTTCTATTCCTTTGCTATACTGCTACATTTTCTTCATGCTCAGCACTTACACTGTTCTCTTTTCATCCACACGCTTTGTTTGGCGGATACATTACACTACACCCCTGGGTTTCTCCCACCATGATCACTCTGCGCAAGCTTTCCATCAGGATTGGCGGTTTTATATACTCTCTGCCTGTACTCGTTTGAGTACAGGCAGATTCGGTATGATCTACATTCTCTTATACTGTTGGATAGCGGTACACATTGTTCGGCCCTCTCACATTTCTCATGATTATTGGACATATGTCTTATGCCAACACAATGATGGGTTCTTCTGGCTCCGGAGCATTCACACTATTATTCGCGTGATACTTTACGTTTCCAATGGAGTGGCTTATCTGCCGACATACTTACCTCTCGTTGCAACTCTCCTGAAGGGTTTGACATGTCTTGCAATCGCTGCCGGCACATTAGTTTGTGCTGGCAGGCGTGGTATGATCTTCGTCTGTTTCTATTCCAGCAATCCATTCCAAACAATATCCCTGCTTTACTTAGTAACTCTTTTCTTTTCTGCATGTCTGCGATCTTGGTTCGCCACGGATATACCGCCTACCTGCATGAGAGCTGCTCTGGCAACGGATCATTTTCGGACAAAGAGACTTCGCACAATTCTCATTCTAGTGCATCGGTGCCACCTACAGGATTACTTTGTTTTTCATTTATTCGATGGTGTATATCAACACTCCATATATATAAATATGTACGCTTTTTCCTTCGTCAAGGTTTTATCCACAAGGGTGGTTTTACTTGGCAAGGTTTTAATGCGGCATATCATATATTATTGGATGTTGATAATCGCATACTGTTCTTTCTCGCAATCTTCCTTTATTGTAATAAGGTATTCCTCCGCCAAAACTGAGGGCTTATTCCAATAAAATTTAGTTTTTTAAAAAAAATATATGTGTATATGGCGTGGATATTAAAGAGGGGAGGAGGAGAAAACTTTCCTTCCTTAGCCTTGTTGCCTTTGTGCCTTTTCCAAGTGTGGCTTCCTTTAATGAACTACTTAGTTGTATTAACTAAGTACTTCACTTAATGAACTAGTTTAGTTCATTAATGGTGGCACCTGAAAATAGTATAAACACAACAAATGTTTGCCATATTGTTGTATCCCGAACATTCGCAGGTACTCTTATCTCTCGTCGATCTATAAAAGCCTTATCATCCTTCGGTGAACTATTCCATATTTTATTCCTATCGATTATCTTAATATTGCCAAGCTTGTTAATGTCGAGTATTCACATATTTAATTCAAGTATCGTTTACTCGCCGTGAATTATCCGATTCTTAATATGTAGCATAACACCTTTTATTTAATTATGTCCCATGTTGTGTGATATGTGAGAAAATAATTTCCCTCCCCACACACACATAAAACTCGGCAATAATAGGTCTCCAAGAGACTAGAAGATTCTCCAACCAACTACCAACACCTTCTTAATTGTTGTGTGCTAGCAACCTTCTTAATTCCTTATCAAAAGTTGTAAAAGACAACAAGTAAATAGCCTACTCTAATTAAGTCTTATTTCCCCTCTCCCAACCATCATAAAAGTCGTCCCCCATAGCTCTTCAAGACTCCATTTGATTTTCAAACTCATCTTCTCAAATACTCTAAGTCATAAACCCTAAAATATATCTCCAAGCAAGAATGATATCTCAAGTGTTCCTTCCCCAACAAATCATCTAGGCCGAAATTTTAGGAGTCAAGGGAGGAATAGAAGTCTCATCAACCTAAGCTCATAAGCATCTCAATCAAGTAAGTAATGTCTTATTTATATCTCCATTGATGGAATTTTAGTGTAGTAAGCTTGAATTGTAACCCATGTTAATTTTCCAAAAAGCCGTGGGTTAGGATAGGGCTCAAGTGGGAGTTCTAGTTCATCAATCTCATCTAAGAAGAGGAGTTAGAAGAATCTAGGCTTGATTCTAAGCCTTAAGGTAAGTTTCTAAGCATTTTTGTGGTTCGTTAGTATTTTTTTTAGAGTTTAATGTTGGTCTTATGTTGACCCCAAAACCGTATGTTTATGGCTCAAGTGGAGGGAACTACAAGTGATTCAAGCTATCTGGAAGTTAATCTATCTTCTAAAGCTTCATTTCAAGGCAAGTATACTTTAACCTCTTACAATATATGTGATTATGTGCGTACTTGAATGTCTAGAAGCTTAAGACATGATTTTAGTGAAAATATGCCTAAGTTGTTACCTTTTCTTATGTATTGAAAGGTTGGATGATAGACCTCTCTTATGTTGCAATATAAAGCATGTTTAAACTTGAAATAAGAGTTAAAAGTGATGGATTAGGGGCTGCCCTATGTTTGGTATTGAATGAGACATGATTGGTATGAAACCTAGCATTTTTAGTGGTTTTAATATGTGAAATTGTTGGACTAGAGGACTGTTTTGTTTAGAAGGAATGAACAACCCATATGAACGACTTTTGCATGCTAAAAAGGACTTGAATTAGTATAGGGAGACCTTATTATGTTAGAAGATAAACCCCTAGATGATTCTTGGTGTTTCAAGTATTTCTTGGCTTATAAAAAAGGGGAACATTGCCTAAGTTGAGATATGTTATGCATATGAGAGAATTGGCTATCTTTGCAAAATATGATTTGAAGCTTATTGATGGGAGAGTATGACCTGTATGTACACCTTATTATGTCTATTGAATGACCATTAACTTGGATTATAGGCTAAAGAACAAAATTAGGAAGGAAAGGATACTTCTATGCATGTTGGTTGAAAACAGAGTTCTGGACAGATTTTATGCTAAATTGATGGACTTAGTTAAGGACCTTCTAAACGTTGGATTGAGCTTATTTTTGGTGTGGTCGTATCTTATCATGTCTATTTTATTGTGGAGTTGGAATTTCTGGAAAATCGTTTGTGGATTGGTCAGAAATGAATTTTTAGTATCAAGGGGTCAAAACAGTTTCTGGTTGTACCACCTTGGGGAGAAAAATTATTTAAGTGCCTTAAACATCTTGGATTGACCTGAAATTTTCACAAGAAGTACTTAAGACATAGAGCTAAGTATCCATGTAAAGAAATTGATTTTATCTATTGATCTTGGTGGTAAACCATTGAGGTAAAGTTGGTGTAACATTCTGGAAAACAGGGCAGATTGACCCTTTGTGCTTGTATGACTTGTATTGTATTTATTTTGACTTGTTTTGGTGAATGGGCATTTGGATATTGTTCATGAAAGAAATAGAAAAGATTTCCAGGTGCTAAATGAGCCCCATAATGAGTTTATGGATGGAGACAAGGTAAGGAATGGAGTTGAGAGTGCAGCAGAATTCTTGTTGTACCCTTGTTGGGAATTATTTTTATTGAGGTACCTACGCTTGTCGGAATCGCATGAAATTTGTACAGAATGTAGTTAAGATCATGTGTTGCATGTCCATATTTTTAGTTTCTGGAAAATAGGCTCAAAAGGTTGATTTTGAGGCCGGGCAATACAGGACATGCTGCTGGATCGTTTTCCAGCCCATGAAGAAAGTTGTTTATGATGTTATAAGTGCATTTTACCATGTTGCATCCCATGCACTTGCATTGACATGCTCATATGTTCCATGCTCATGATTTTATTGATGTTTTATATAAAGTTTCTTTTTTGAAAGAATTCCGTCCCTTCTGGCCAGCTTAACCCGCTACAGATCCGGGGTTAATTGATCTGAAGAGTTATAAGAACCGAGCCAGGCCCGGTATAATAGGTCTGAAGATGATCACGATTATAAGAACCGATCCAGGCCCGGTATAATAGGTCTAATGAGATATAAGAACCGATCCAGGCCCGGTATAATAGGTCTGAAGAGTATAAGAACCGAGCCAGGTCCGGTATAATAGACATGAAGGTGATCATGTTATAAGAACCGAGTCATGCCCGGTATAATAGGCTGACACACTCTCTTGTTTTATGATGAGCATGTCTAAAAGAAAGAAAGAATGCTTTCCGTTGCATTTGCATTGCATTCACATTTTCATACGCATTACGCATGATACTTATTTATAGAAGTAAGGGTTGGCTATAGCACGTAGAATCTAACTAAGTGATGATATTTAGATCTTAGCTAAGTGTTGATATGACTTTTAAGTATGATGCTTCGGAAAGGCATTGGCAGGTATGTTTTAACTTAAGGAATTGGGATTTGATTCTTGTATACCGTTTTCTCTTTATTGTATGGTGTTATTGTATACTTGCTGGCGACTTTGTCGCTCACCTATTTATTTTTCCCTCCAAAGCCAGGTAATGAAGTCGAGTGGATTGATGATGAGCCAAGGGTGCCATACCCGTAGGTTATTGAAGTTGCTGTTAGAGAATGATGATGGAAGCTTTTGATGAACCTTTGGGACATTTTGGGACTTAGCTATTTTCGGATTCTTCTTCGGATTATGTTTGTATAATTTCGCGGTGTATTTTGCTATCGGTTCAGTTTGTATAATTTTGCTATGTATTCACGATTTGACGCTTTAGGATTAAGGTTCAAATTCTGCCGTATTTTTATCTACCTGTTAAGATAGTGACTTTGTAATCCATGTTTATCCATGGGTTTTACGAGTTAAGTATCGACGCTTTGTATTTTTCCGAAAGGGAAAGTACAGCGGGTGCACCGTACGAGGGGTAGCCGAGTACGGGGCGCTACAGGTGGTATCAGAGCCAAGGCTCTAGATTCGGGCAGAACGTATAAGCTAAGTTATGATCTTAGAAAACTAAGAATTGATCTTAGACTTAAGTCATGATCTTAGAAGAGAGATGGCCTTATCTTAGACAACTTAGATTGGAAATAGGGTCCCCTGGTTGATCCGCTAGCCTGATATGTCGTATATTATTTCTTTTTCCTGCTTTAAATTCCTTTTTCCAAGCATGTCTAAATTCAGTCAGTCATTTCGATCCGTATATACATATATATCTTTCTGCTCCGTATACAGATGGTTCAGACTCGTGGTCGTGGTAGACCTTGCAGAGATGCTGCCCATGCACCCGAACCAAACCCTCCACAACCTCAAGATCAAGTCCCTCCACCTCCTCCTCAGAATCAGAATCCACCGCCTCCTCCTCCACCGCAGAATGAAAATCCCCCACCAGCTCAAGGAAACCCTCCTCCGCAAGTGCCACTTCTTATTCCAGATTTCCAAACATTCTGTCAGACCGTAACTCAGATTGGCCAAGAAATGATTTAGCAAGCTGCCCCTCCTCTCCCTTATGAACCGATAAGAGATGCGCAGTATTACTTTGAGAAGCTTAAGCGAGCGAATGTGCCGCCTTTTGAAGGCAAGTCTGACCCCGATGTGGCTGAAAAATGGTTAGATGAAGTGGAGAACTGTTTTGAACTAAATGGAGCCCCTGACAATATGAAAACCCAAGCTGTGAGGCCTTTCCTCCTTGGTGAGGCAAACCAGTGGTGGAAGGCTAAGCTGCAACCTTTGGCCCGACCTATCCCATGGGAGAGATTCATCCAAGAGTTCAACAAGTTTTATTTTCCCCTGTCAGTAAAGATGCAAAAGAGGCATGATTTTGAAATGTTGAAGCAAGAACCTGGTATGACTGTGTCTGAATATGTGAGCAAGTTTCTGGCTTTGGGTAGATTTTCTCCGGCTACGATGAATGATGAGGAATCTAAGATGGTGAAGTTTGAGAGTGAGCTGAACCCAAGGATTCGCACTTGGTTGGTAAATGTCATTTCTGCTGATTTTGAGGCGCTTGTTGATGCATGTTATCGGATCGAGAAGGATATCATTCGTCGCGATGCGACGCTGGGTCAGAAAAGAGGAAGGGACACTTCCGGTGATAGTGGAGCAAGGAAAATGACTAGACAGAATTTTCATGGGAGGCAAGGTAGACAACAGAATCAGAACCAAAGAGGAAATCAGAATCGTGGACAGCGCCGTGGGCAGAATCAGAATAATCAGAGAAATAATCAAGGGAATCAAGGACAGCAGCAGCAGGCCATTCCCATATGTCCCCATTGTCAGAAGAATCATTTGGGCGAGTGTTTTGTACATGCTGGTAAGTGCTTTGGTTGCGGCAGGACTGGTCATGTGATTAGGGATTGTCCTGATAAGGGAGCTGCTTGTGCTGGATATGGAAAGACTGGGCATATTCTGAGAGATTGTCGTGAGCGTGGTGGTCTTTATTGATGACATCCTGATTTATTCGCCTGATGAGGAGACTCATGCAGCCCATCTGAGGACAATACTTGGTATTTTGAGAAAGCATCAGCTCTATGCAAAATTCAGTAAATGTGAGTTTTGGTTGCATAGTGTGTCATTTTTGGGCCATATTGTTTCTGAAGATGGGATTTCGGTTGATCCCAGAAAGATTGAGGCAATTACTGAGTGGCCGAGGCCGACCAATGTCACTGAAGTAAGGAGTTTTCTCGGACTTGCCGGTTACTACCGCAAGTTTGTTGAAGGATTTTCAAAGATAGCTGTGCCACTCACAAGATTGACTCAGAAGAAGACAAAAATTTGTATGGAATGAGGATTGTGAAAGTAGCTTTTCTGAGCTGAAGGCAAGGTTGACGTCTGCACCAGTTTTGGCTCAACCCGTTTCAGGAGAACAGTTTGTGATCTACAGTGATGCTTCCAAGAATGGATTGGGTTGTGTTCTTATGCAGAATGGGCGTGTGATCGCGTATGCGTCTCGCCAGCTTAAGCCGTTTGAGCAGAATTATCCAGTGCATGACCTTGAGCATGCACCAGTTGTATTTACTTTGAAGATTTGGCGTCATTATCTGTATGGTGAGAAGTGTGAGATTTTCACTGATCATAAGAGTTTGAAATACCTCTTCACTCAAAAGGAGCTGAATATGCGCCAAAGGCGATGGCTTGAGTTGATCAAGGATTATGATATCTCTATTCAGTATCATCCAGGTAAAGCTAATAAAGTTGCTGATGCTTTGAGTCGTAAGACGAGTCATCCCCGTCAACCACCTCTACAGCGTGATATAGAAGAGTTTGGTCTGGAAGAAGTGGATTCGATTTCTGACATGCTTGCAAAGTTAGTAGCGGTTCCTTCTTTGATCGATGGGATTAAGGAGACTCAAGATAAGGATGATGCATTGATGAAAGTTAAGAGCAAGCTGAAGGAGAAGCCATCTGATGATTTTGAAGTCCGTAGTGACGGCAGTTTGTGGTCTAGAGGTCAATTGTGTGTGCCTAATGATGATGCGATAAGAAGTGAAGTGCTTCAGGAAGCCCATAATTCTCGCTTGTCTATTCACCCAGGAGCAAATAAGATGTATCATGACTTGAAGCAAAAGTTTTGGTGGCCAGGAATGAAGAATCAGATAACAGAGTTTGTTGAGAAATGTCTTGTATGTCAGAAAGTCAAAGCAGAACATCAGATGCCAGCTGGATTATTGCAACCACTTGAGGTGCCTGAGTGGAAGTGGGATCACATCACTATGGATTTTGTGACCGATTTACCTAAGACAAGAAGTGGATATGACACTATTTGGGTTGTTGTGGATCGTCTGACAAAGAGTGCTCATTTCATGGCGATGTCGATTAAAGCACCCATGGAAAAGTTGGCTTCTATGTATGTTAATCAGATTGTATGTTTGCATGGAGTTCCTATGAGCATAGTTTGTGACCGAGACTCCCGCTTCACATCAAGGTTTTGGACAGCATTTCAGAAAGCGATGGGTACGGAAGTTCGCATGAGTTCAGCTTTTCATCCCCAGACTGACGGTCAATCAGAGAGAACAATTCAAACATTAGAGGACATGTTGCGTGCTTGTGTGTTGGACTTTGGAAGTAGCTGGGATAAGAGTTTGAAGTTGGTTGAGTTTTCATACAATAACAGCTATCACAGATCTATTGGAATGGCTCCTTATGAAGCTCTTTATAGAAGAAAATGTCGATCGCCATTGTATTGGGATGAGATTGGAGATAAGATTTTCACAGGACCTGACTTAGTGGAGCAAACCAAGGAAAAGGTTATGATTGTAAGACAAAGATTGAAGGCTGCTCAGGATAGAAGGTAGGCGTGGGCCGACGTGAGGCGTCGACCACTTGAGTTTCAAGTAGGAGATAAGGTATTCTTGAAGGTATCTCCATCGAAAGGAGTAAAGCGGTTCGGAATTAAAGGGAAGCTTAGTCCTAGATTCATTGGACCATTAGAGATCTTGGAAAGGATTGGAGAAGTTGCTTATAGACTTGCACTACCACCATCGTTGTCTCAATTGCACAATGTGTTTCATATATCTCAATTGCGTAAGTATGTGCATGATTCGAGCCATATTACGGATGAGCAACCTTTGAGGATTGAAGCGGATATATCATATGTTGAGGAACCCGAAAGGATAATTGATAGGGAAGTGAAAGCATTGAGAAATAAGTCTATTCCTATGGTCAAGGTGCAATGGAAGAACCATTCAGTTGATGAGGCCACTTGGGAGTTAGAGGAAGGCATGAAGCAAAAGTACCCATATCTCTTTGACAGTTCATAAGTTTCGGGGACGAAACTTTATTGAAGGAGGAAGGATGTTGTATCCCGAACATTCGTAGGTACTCTTATCTCTCGTCGATCTATAAAAGCCTTATCATCCTTCGGTGAAATATTCCATATTTTATTCCTATCGAATATCTTAATATTGCCAAGCTTGTTAATGTCGAGTATTCACATATTTAATTCAAGTATCGTTTACTCGCCGTGAATTATCCGATTCTTAATATGTAGCATAACACCTTTTATTTAATTATGTCCCATGTTGTGTGATATGTGAGAAAATAATTTCCCTCCCCACACACACATAAAACTCGCAAATAATAGGTCTCCAAGAGACTAGAAGATTCTCCAATCAACTACCAACACCTTCTTAATTGTTGTGTGCCAGCAACCTTCTTAATTCCTTATCAAAAGTTGTAAAAGACAACAAGTAAATAGCCTACTCTAATTAAGTCTTATTTCCCCTGTCCCAACCATCATAAAAGTCGTCCCCCATAGCTCTTCAAGACTCCATTTGATTTTCAAACTCATCTTCTCAAATACTCTAAGTTATAAACCCTAAAATATATCTCCAAGCAAGAATGATATCTCAAGTGTTCCTTCCCCAACAAATCATATAGGCCGAAATTTTAGGAGTCAAGGGAGGAATAGAAGTCTCATCAACCTAAGCTCATAAGCATCTCAATCAAGTAAGTAATGTCTTATTTTATATCTCCATTGATGGAATTTTAGTGTAGTAAGCTTGAATTGTAACCCATGTTAATTTTCCAAAAAGCCGTGGGTTAGGATAGGGCTCAAGTGGGAGTTCTAATTCATCAATCTCATCTAAGAAGAGGAGTTAGAAGAACCTAGGCTTGATTTTAAGCCTTGAGGTAAGTTTCTAAGCATTTTTGTGGTTCGTTAGTATTTTTTTAGAGTTTAATGTTGGTCTTATGTTGACCCCAAAACCGTATGTTTATGGCTCAAGTGGAGGGAACTCCAAGTGATTCAAGCTATCTGGAAGTTAATCTATCTTCTAAAGCTTCATTTCAAGGCAAGTATACTTTAACCTCTTACAATATATGTGATTATGTGTGTACTTGAATGTCTAGAAGCTTAAGACATGATTTTAGTGAAAATGTGCCTAAGTTGTTACCTTTTCTTATGTATTGAAAGGTTGGATGATAGACATCTCTTATGTTGCAATATAAAGCATGTTTAAACTTGAAATAAGAGTTAAAAGTGATGGATTATGGGCTGCCCTATGTTTGGTATTGAATGAGACATGATTGGTATGAAACCTGGCATTTTTAGTGGTTTTAATATGTGAAATTGTTGGACTAGAGGACTGTTTTGTTTAGAAGGAATGAACAGCCCATATGAACGACTTTTGCATGCTAAAAAGGACTTGAATTAGTATAGGGAGACCTTATTATGTTAGAAGATAAACCCCTAGATGATTCTTGGTGTTTCAAGTATTTCTTGGCTTATAAAAAAGGGGAACATTGCCTAAGTTGAGATATGTTATGCATATGAGAGAATTGGCTCTCTTTGCAAAATATGATTTGAAGCTTATTGATGGGAGAGTATGACCTGTATGTACACCTTATTATGTCTATTGAATGACCATTAACTTGGATTATAGGCTAAAGAACAAAATTAGGAAGGAAAGGATACTTCTATGCATGTTGGTTGAAAACAGAGTTCTGGACAGATTTTATGCTAAATTGATGGACTTAGTTAAGGACCTTCTAAACGTTGGATTGAGCTTATTTTTGGTTTGGTCGTAGCTTATCATGTCTATTTTATTGTGGAGTTGGAATTTCTGGAAAATCGTTTGTGGATTGGTCAGAAATGAATTTTTAGTATCAAGGGGTCAAAACAGTTTCTGGTTGTACCACCTTGGGGAGAAAAATTATTTAAGTGCCTTAAACATCTTGGATTGACCTGAAATTTTCACAAGAAGTACTTAAGACATAGAGCTAAGTATCCATGTAAAGAAATTGATTTTATCTATTGATCTTGGTGGTAAACCATTGAGGTAAATTTGGTGTAACATTCTGGAAAACAGGGCAGATTGACCCTTTGTGCTTGTATGACTTGTATTGTATTTATTTTGACTTGTTTTGGTGAATGGGCATTTGGATATTGTTCATGAAAGAAATAGAAAAGATTTCCAGGTGTTAAATGAGCCCCATAATGAGTTTATGGATGGAGACAAGGTAAGGAATGGAGTTGAGAGTGCAGCAGAATTCCTGTTGTACCCTTGTTAGGAATTATTTTTATTTAGGTACCTACGCTTGTCGGAATCGCATGAAATTTGTACAGAATGTAGTTAAGATCATGTGGTGCATGTCCATATTTTTAGTTTCTGGAAAATAGGCTCAAAAGGTTGATTGTGGAGTTCTAGGTATACTTCTTCTTGTATAAATCCGTTTAGGAATGCACTTTTTACGTCCATTTGATATAATCTGAAATCTTTCATGCAAGCAATAGCAAGTAATAGTCGTATAGCTTCTAAACGTGCTACGAGTGCAAATGTTTCATCGTAGTCAATCCCTTCTTCTTGATTATAGCCTTGTGCTACAAGTCTCGCTTTATTTCTAACGACCTTTCCTTCTTCATTCATTTTATTCCTAAACACCCACTTTGTGCCTATTATAGTCTTATCTTGTGGTCGTGGCACTAAATCCCATACATCGTTTCTAACAAATTGATTAAGTTCATCATGCATGGCATCAATCCAAGAAGAATCACTCAAAGCATCATGCATATTTTTGGGCTCAATTTCAGAAATCATAGCATGAAATTCATTTATTTCGTCCGAAGTAATTCTTCTACGTGGTCACACACCGTGAGTGAGGTCGCCTATGATGAGATCATGTGGGTGATCTCTATGCCATCTTGGTTGATTATTTTCTATGTTATCATGCATTTCTATGTGATCATGCATTTCTAGTGTGTCATTCATATCATGCATATCAAAAGAACCATCATCTTCATTCAACACGGGTTTCAATTCAAAGTCATCGTCATATTCTTTGTCTTTATCAATCTCACCAAATTCATTGAATTTCACATGAATAGATTCCATGATTTGTCTAGTGAGAGGATCATAACATCTACATGCTTTTGAATTTATAGAATATCTAACAAAAATGCACTCAATTGATTTGGATTCAAATTTGTCTAAATTATCTTTTGTATTTAAAACAAAACATTTGTATCCAAACACACGAAAATAGTCAATCTTAGGCATACGATCATTCAAAATCTCATAAGGTGTCTTGTTTATTTTCTTTCTTATAGATAGGCGATTTACAATATAGCATGCACAATTTACGGCTTCCGCCCACTGAAAGCTAGGCAATTTATTTTCGCATAACATAGTCCTAGCGATTTCTTGTAATGTACGATTCTTTCTTTCTACTACTCCATTTAATTGTGGAGTTCTAGGTGGCGAAAACTCATGCTTAATTCCCTTTTCTTCGCAAAATGAAATCATTTCTTTGTTTTTAAACTCACCGCCTCTATCGCTTCTTATCTTTTTCACATTTACACCGTATTGATTTTCAAGCCGTTTGATTAATTTCGCAATCTCAATGGCACTATCATCCTTATGTGCAAGAAATAAAGTCCAAGTATAACGAGAAAAATCATCAACAATCACGCATGCATTGTGGTGCCCACCAAGGCTTGTAGTGCGACTAGGACCAAACAAATCAATATGCAATAGTTCTAAGACTCTAGTCGTGCTTATTTCATTTTTAGGCTTAAGTGACTCACGTGTTTGTTTGCCTTTTATGCAAGATTCACACAACTGAAAGTTGTCTAAATCTAACTTAGGCAATCCTCGTACTAGGTTCTTTCGTTGAAGTTTTTCTAGTGTGGAAATGCCAATGTGTCCTAAACGTCTATGCCATAAATTCACATTGGGTTCATTTGACATAAAGCACTTAACTTTAGCGTCTACCACATCATCCATAGAAAGCGTAAAAATATTACCTTCTCGTTTTCCTTTTAAAATGGTTTCTCCATTTTTATTTATTATATTGCAATAAGGGTGAGTAAAACACACATTAAAACCATTGTCAACAAATTGAGAAATACTAAGAAGATTGTAGGATAAGTTGCTTACCAAAAAGACGTTGGAGATTTGGAGAGTACTTGGATCTCCAATCGTACCTTTTCCGATGATCTTGCCTTCGTTGTTGTCTCCAAAGGTCACGAATCCACCTTTTGTGACTTTCTTTAATTTGGTGAACAAGCTCGGGTCACCCGTCATATGCCTCGAGCATCCACTGTCAAGGAACCACTTAATAGTTGTATCTTTCGATGTGTGGGCTCCCTGCAATGTGCAAAGATGATTTAGGTACCCTTTTAACTTTGGGTCCTTTTGAGTTAGTTAATCACCTCTTGGTAAAAGTACCTTTCGGTACCCATACTTGGGTGATCCTTCTCGGTCTATCAAATGGCAAGAATGTAGATGAAGGTGCGATATAGTAGACATGTGGTGCATGCACTTTGGGTCTTTGCCCAAGGACTCCTTTATACTCATTAAACGAAGGACGTTTTTGATATGTCCTTGTGTGTGTGTGCGTAGTGCATGGATGATATGAATTTCGTGTATGCATTATTCTTTTCTTTTCATATCTATATGGTACAAAGTTATATTTCACATGATATGAAGAAGAAGTGGGGCGTGATGTGGAAAGGGGCGGCTTTTGCGTCATCTTAGACGCCACTTGAGGCTTAGGGGTGTCTACTTTCTTAGACACCACAAACTTAGTTGGTTTGGTTGATACTTCATTTGTATCAACGTATCCCAAACCCGTTTTGTCGCTGTCATGCTTTTGTGATAATATAATGCGATGCAGCATGTTGGACCCCGTATCAAACTGTTTCATCATTTTCTCTAAATCGGTATTCCTTGATTTCAAATTTGAAATCTCGGATTTCATTTCATTATTTTGAGTGGTTAATGATGAAATCTCTGTCTTTAATGCAGTAATGACACATGATGACTCTTTCTTTGAATCGCTTAATTGAGCGACAAGATTCTCGTTAGAAGATTCTAACAGTTTCTTGTCTTCAATTAATCGCTTCTTTTCCTTAGCGAGAGTCTTAGTGAATTTGTGTAATTCTAAATACTGACTAAAAAGATCATCATAAGAAGGTTCAGAGTCAGAGTCAGAATCAGATGATACCTCATTAGATGCTTTGGATGCAAAGCATACTTGTGCAGTCTCCTCTTCGGTCTCAGTTTCAGAATCCGATGAATCACTCCAGGTGGAGGCCTTTAGAGCACGTTTCCTTTGTTTGGGTTCTGAGACGAGTCTATTTTTGTTCCGCTCCTTGTCAGGGTATTTAGTAGTTTGCTTTTCTTTATTGGGGCAGTCATATGATAAGTGTCTGAGTTTGCCACATTCATAACATTTAACGTCTTTATCATTTGACTTGTTCTTATTTCTCTTAGTTGTAGTACCCTTATTTTTGTTTCTGAATGACCTTCTCATAAATTTTCTTAAGCCTTTAGCCAATAGAATTAGGTCATCATTATCCGATTCAGAATCACTATCATCTACGTGATCGGAAGGAGAAGAGACGCATTCATTTGATTTAAAAGCAATAGCTTTACCTTGTTTAGATGATTCCGATTTCCGTATGGTGAGTTTATTCTCATAGACCTTAAGTGATCTGATTAATTCTTCCATCTTTATTGACTTAGTTTCCTTGCTTTCTTCTATTGCGGTCACTTTAGGGTCCCATTCGGATGGAAGACTTCGTAGGACTTTCTGTACCTTTTCCTGCGTGGTAAAAGCTTTACCAAGAGACTCAAGAGAGTTGTAGATGTTAGTCAAACGAAGATCCATATCAACAATAGACTCATTAGGCAATAATTTAAACGACTCAAGTGTGGACATAAGCATGTTTATTTTTGACTCATTTACTTGACTCGTGCCTTCGTGTTTCATTTCTAGTATCCTCCACATTTCTTGTGCACTTGAACAGTTTGAGACATAACTAGACTCACTTTTACTTAATCCGTTTAAGAGCAATTGCATAGCCCTAGCATTCATACTAAGTTTCTTTTTATCATCACTCGTATATTTTTGTCTAGATTTAACAACTTCTAATGTGACTCCGTCTACGGTAGATAACTTAGATGGGACAAAAGGACCATCTTCTATTATTGACCAAAGATCTATGTCTATAGCCATAAGAAAAAGCTTCATCCTAAGTTTCCACTGAATAAACGACTCACCGTCAAAAAGTGGAGGCCTTTGGCTCGACATACCTTCTTGCTCGGTTTTGAGATTTGTGGTTGCCATCTCACTGAATTGTTGGATTCTTTGAAGTGAGTGTTCCTGCTCTCTGATACCACTTGTAGGATCTGCAAGGCACCACTAGAAGGGGGGGTTGAATAGATGGTGCGGAAAGTGTGGTTTTTAAAATTTGTTTAAACTTAAACAACTCAACTTCTGAAAACAGATTCTGTTTTCAGGACCAGATTTAAAACGTTTTTAAAACCAGGTTATAGGTCTCCAAAAATTCTGAAATTTTGAGAGAACTTAGCCTCAGATGTTATGAGGGTCTCCTAAAAATTTCAAGTTAAAATTCAACCTTTAACCCCTTCAAAAATTGTTGGTAATCAGATTGCGCGAATCTGCCAGAAACGGTAGAAGGTTTTGAAAAATTTATTTCTATTTGTGTGTATGTCCAATTTCTATGAAAATTTTTACTAACTCCTTATATACTATATTTAAGTGGGTTGAAACAGTTTTACAAAATTCTTTTGGGAAGTAGGTCAACTACAATCAAAGTCTCAACCTTTGCAAGTCTAAAAATCAGACCGCACTAGTCTCAGATCTTTTAATGTTTGATCGACTTATACTTATCCAAAAGGGTTGAAACTTGTGCCAAATTAACCCTAGAACGTGTGGGTATATTTATAGAAATTTTCGTGATTTTTGAAAGTCGTTTACTATTTTTACGAATGCGAACAAAAAGAGTAAACTGTGCAATAAGTGAAAGTAAATGCTGAAAGTAAATGGCACCAAGATTTTTATACTGGTTCGGTTATAAACAACCTACTCCAGTCTTCAAGGAACACCTTCCTTGGAACACACTAATCACACACATACAATATACCTTACCACAGGGTTGATGGAGTTACACACCAACTTCAACCCTTTACAAACCTTGTACGTTGAATACAATATGCACGAACACCACCACCTCCCAAGAATGAAGATTGATCACACCTTGATCAATCTTTTACAAAGATATGGAATACGTGGTGGTCTATATCAAGCGTATTTAAGATTGAAAGATATGAATACAATAGGCTTACAAGAAGAAAGAAAGAAAGAGAGTGTAGAAGAAGAGGCTTAGGCGTCACTTGTTTTGCAATGCTTGTGCTTGTCTTGTTTTTGCTCAACTTCTTTCCTTTTAAGCTTGGTGCAGCCGTCCACCCTTGGTGCCTCCCCCTCTTGAAAATTATCTTCTAAGTCCTTGGGAGAATGTAAGACATCATTGTGACATGGTCTTGCTTACTTGGCATCTTCTTATTGGATGATCATTTAAGCTTTGCTTACTTGGCACTTCATGATTGGTTGGATGTTGTCATCATTGATGACTTGGAAAAATCTGAATATATCACTTAAACATGTGCCAATATCAATCACAAAATAATTTCCATAAAGCTCAAGATTGTCACATAAATGTTGTAAGACAAAATTTCTTCCCAACCAAGCAAAAAATCGGCCATTATGAACATATACCATGCTGAATTTTCAGCAAGTGATTCATGGAGATAAAGTTCAAAATATTACCATTTCTCTTTGATTTTTCTTTTTAAAATAAATCATAAATTGATAGCAATCATCTTTATCAATTTGGAATGAAATTTGAACTCCCATTTGGCCTCATTTTCGGCCATTGTACATACTACACATGCTGAAAAATTTCAGCATGTGTGATATTGAAGATATCACTATTTATGGCTTTGAAAAATATTTAAAATGCTTCCATTTCTTATTCCAAACAATCACATAATTTAAGATGATAAAATATGTCACATTAATATGCAAAAATCGGCCAGCCATGGTTTAACATGCTGAAATTTTCAGCATGTGTTATAAGTGAGACAAAGTTTGAAATCTTACTATTTGTAGCTTCTCTCTTTAATTCACCAACATTGTATGATTGATTCTTGACCAATCAATATGCCTACAAGGCTCCAAATAAGCTCCATCTCAGCTGTAGAGGCGTTAGACAATGTATGTGCATGTGCTGAAATTTATTTTTGCTAACTTTGTAAAATAGTGCACATTTAATAATACACACATGTTATATTCCAATCAGCCCTTAATTTAATTTTCTAGAACACTTTAAGATGTATAACATATGTAAAAAGTGTCTAGATACGTGTCATATGATGTGCCAAAAACGTTCCATGTGTTGTGTGCGTAGAAAACCGAATTTTCAATATTTATCGATTACCCGATTTTTCTCTAATTAAATTACAACTTCTTGCACATGTTATATATATTATGTTACACATAATATATATAATATATACTTTAAATCTCAGCACTTGGCTGGTCTAAAGTGGCGCCATTTATCATGTGTCAAAATTAAAATTGGAATCTTCACATTTTGGCCTTAATGTGGGGTGATTTGTGTGTGCCAACATGGAAAGTATTTTTGGCTGAAAATATCACCATTAGAACGAAATTTTTGATGATTTTTGAGGTGTAGGGGCTGGCCATCTATTTATGGCAAGTACGTGACATGTTGGCGAAGTTTCGGTATTCGCCCGATACGACAATTTTCGGTTTAGAACCTTTTAACGTGTCGTATTTAATTTGTCATCACCATGACTTATATCATATGATATAAGACCTGAATATACTCATAAATATGAGTTAAGTATAGTGGTGTGACGTTAACGTACGTACGTAAAATATATAACGTGTCGGTAGTACGTTGGAATACATGTGTATGTGCCTTTTAAAAAAATCTGAAATATATATATATATGTGTGTGTGTGTGTGTGTGTATGGCGTGGATATTAAAGAGGAGAGGAGGAGAAAACTTTCCTTCCTTAGCCTTGTTGCCTTTGTGCCTTTTCCAAGTGTGGCTTCCTTTAATGAACTACTTAGTTGTATTAACTAAGTACTTCACTTAATGAACTAGTTTAGTTCATTAATGGTGGCACCTGAAAATAGTATAAACACAACAAATGTTTGCCATATGATGTAAGCTTTAAAGCCTAATGGCTCGTTAGTACGACAACATTATATATGAGCTAAATAAGGTAAGTAATGAACAATGTATCATGCATACATGTCTATCATGCACACGTTTTGTGTATATCATGCATGTTTTACGTCTTTCATTTAAATCACATATTTTGAAATCATTCAAACCCCTTTTTCTCTACATAAGGATCATTATCCTGCTCATTTGATCGATACACCGCTAACAGCTGGTTCATCTCATTATCCGAGTGAGTGGAGGATTCTGCATGCATTTTAATATCCCCAACCATACAGTCATCAATACCGCGCAAACGTGATAACTCCTGGGCGTCTGTGAGGCCATCTGTTATCCCAAGATCAGGTGAAGGGGGTTGCTGTGGAAGCATGGGACAGAGAACATCTTTTGATACCAATGAAACAGGATTTGCTGAAGGCGTAGTCTCATGCAAAACAGTCTGCGGTGGGTTCTTTTTTGGCGTCCAATGTTGCCTTTTCTGTTGTTCTGTTGGCTGCTGTTTATCCAATACTGTAGAACGCCGAAGCCGTTGCTCCTAATTGATGGCATCTGTGGATAACTTACCACAATCTGCAGTGATATGACCTAATCTGTAACAATATGCGCAATACGAAGGAAGATCCTCTTATTCCACAGATTGGGTTATAATTCTTGTAGAGGTCTGTATGTGCACATGTTTTGGCAATTCCTTTGATACGTCCAATTCAACGCATATACGTGCCACAGAGGGACGATTTATCGCTGCTGTTGCCGCGTCAAGTTTAAGCGGTGTGCCAAGCATTTTTGCAATGTTAAAGAGCATATCTTTGCGATGAAAATGAATAGGGAGACCAGGGAATAAAACCCATATCGGAACGATTGGCACTTCAACGGCAGGGTCATAATCAGGTGCCCACTTGGTGACGCGCATGTGTTTGCCGGAGATCATCCACCCCCGACGTGAAAAACAACAATAATAGTCTTGTTCTTGATCGAATTGCAGCAAAACATGTGAAGCATCCAACAAGACAACCTAGACTGCCCCGGCAAATCCCACCCGATCGATGGTCGATCGGATCGTGGCAAAAGGAGGACGCCCATACCAGAATGTCCCCACCAATGTGAATCTATATGGGGATGCCAATGAGTGTATCTCCTCCTCTATAAATGTGATCATTGGATCACCCTTATATTTTTGGATAGGCTTGAATGCCATTGCAGTCGGAGAAGGCGAAAATAAGGAAGCATATGAATGTGGTGGGATCGCGGTTGTCGATTGATCCGAGATTGGAAGCTGCGGCAGATTAGGGTGGAGAGCATTATTAGACAGCATGGTGAATGGCAGAACCGAAGAAAGGAGGAAAGAAAGTAACGGAAAGAGCACCCGCTGCAGAACGCAGGAGGGCAGAGGGAGGAGAGGCATTTTTTATGTTCTTAGTGGAATATATATATATATATATATATATATATATATATTTTATAGAAATATTATGATTTTATTGAAGGCCTCACTTGTGGTGGAGGGAAACCATATTACAAAGGTCAGAGTATGAATGTATGTGGTACAAATCGCTAATGATGACGTGTCTCCAGTCATATATGATATGCTGCATTAAAACCTTGCCAAGTAAAACCACCCTTGTGGATAAAACCTTGGCGAAGGAAAAAGCGTACATATTTATATTTCTGGGATTAACGCCGTACATTGATGTAAATGAAAAGAAATGAGAAAATGATGGGGAGAAGCTCCAAACAGCCTTAGGTTGTGCCGAGGGTGTCCTTGCGTCAATGCTGGGTATTGTGCGTCGATAATGGTATAGAGTCTCCGTCTCCTGGTATGCCAAGTGCATGAGCCAACCGCTATAGTGCGTCCATAGATCTCGTAATGAATAGTGATTGTAATTAGAAATGAAAATTGAGAACATGAAATGCATGAAGTAAACATATCCCAGCACGTACCGAAGTCGTCTTGGCTCGAAGCGAAACCAAGACGACACATAAAACATGATGCTGCTGGGCATGGAGGTTGTTGACTTGGAATGAACCGAGATGAATTCCCCCTCCAAAGCGGCAGAAGTTGTCCACCAGGTCCCAACAAACGCCATCACCAGAGACAAAGAAGAATGAGTGTAGCAACGATTAACACCAAGATTACAAGCATACATAAGAATAACCAGTAAAAAGTACGCACCCCTGTTGTCTGTGCCTCAAAACACAGACAACTGTATGAAGAAATGGATGTCATGTATCAGGCTCTGAATGTAGGCAGCTGGTGATCCATAATTATTGCTCCTCGTACTTCTCCAAGTAATTGCTGAGATGTGCAGTACACAGTCATTCCTGCTGATGAATACACATATCTGGTGAGCCGATGCGCTGCTGAGTTTGCTTCATGCGAACAGAACTGGATAGTAGAGCCGTTTAGACTGAGGAACTGGGACGCGCGGCTGATGTCTAATGCCAATGAGCCTGTGAGCTGGCGATGATGAGCAAGTAGCTTAACAAGATTTTGACAGTCAGTTTCCACCACTAGGCCACCATACTGTTGTGCAAAGAACATTAAGGAAATTGTCATAGCGTGCATTTCTGCCCGAAGAGGCTGTAAGGAAGGCAGAGGAAAACATATAGCGGACTGAAACATGCCCTGGTCCGTTCGTAGTACAGCAGCTCCTGCCGACATGTGTTGCCCTATGGCTGCATCAACGTTAAGCTTAAATCGTCCAGAAGGGGGACAAAGCCACTTAATTACAGATAGTCTCTTCATACGCAACGGTGGTGAGAATCGCTGAGCAACGAGGTGTGGAATTGCCTGTGCAAATTTTTTCCCATTAATAGATGAGCACCATATGTAGATCGAGTCTTTGATCCGCGTGTACAACCTATCATAGGCGAAATGTTCATCCCCAAACCTACACGCTGCATAAAGTTTCCAGATTTCCCATACTACTAGAGATGGAACAATCGACCTCAGGTGACCCGTCATTGTGGTTTTAGATGATATACGCCACCAACGGAGAAGATGCGCCTTTATGGTCGAGGAGTGTGGCATTGGTCCAGAGAATATAATAGAGATAGCTATCCAAAGAGGCCGAATGAATACGCAATTGAGGAACACATGGTCTTGACTATCATGATCACGGCTACAAAAGACACACTGCGAAGGATAAACCACCATCCACTTGCGAAAGTTATCTACCATTAGAAGTGAATGATACCATAGTTTCCACAAAATTTTTTTTGCTGTGGGTGCATGTTCTTCCACCAAATTTACCGTGTCTCTAGCTTCGATTGTTCATAGGGTACGATCAACGAGTAGGCAGAACGAATGGAGAATTGACCATGCTCATCGGGAGCCCAATGTATCATATGATTAGAGGTGTTGGTATGTGTCTCCATGTATGTATGAATTTTACAAATGCGTTTCCATGTTGGAGAATCGTATATATGCGAATAGACTGATGGACGACTACCATACTTTATTCTGCAGAAGTCAGCCCACAATGTATTGGAGTGAAAATATTTCCACCATATCTGGCAATCATATTCTTTTTGGATGTGCAAGAGGTGCCGGATTCCAAGGCCGCCGTACTCAACTGGCCGACATACCGAAGACCAAGACTGCCATTGATGTTGTCCTTTCCAAAGGAATGAGGCCATTTTGCGACTTAAACAGTGAATTACCCCTTTTGGTAGCCTTGAGCTAGCTATTAGATGTATTGGCAATGTATTGAGCACATGTTTAATGAGGACAAGCCTGCCCGCCATAGATAAGAAAGCTGTTGACCAGGACGTTAGTTTAGTATCAAAATGACTGAGGAGGATGGCACAGTACCTGGACTTGGTTATTCCCTTATGCAAAAAAGAGCCCAAATACTTAATCAGAAGTGACGTTGATCTCATGCCCAAGGCTACGGTTGACGCAGTGACCGAAACTCCTTGGCCGGGGACAAATAGACTTTTGTGATAATTAACCAGTTGCCCAGAAGCCTGTTGATACTTGTCTAAAAAGGTGCGAAATTTTCTTAAGTTGCGGGGGGAGCCGTTGAGAAAAATTAATAAATCATCAGCAAAACCCAGATGTGAAACACAAGGTGTACGCCCTACCTTGAAGCCATCTATAATTCCAGTCTGTATATGATAGTTGAGCCCTCGAGTGAATCCTTCAGATGATAGAATAAAGAGTAATGGTGATAAAGGGTCCCCCTGTTTAACACCTCTACTAACGTGAAAACATTCGGTAAGAGAACCATTTAGCAAAATGGAACATCTGGTGTCACTCAAATTATTAATAATGATGCGCACTAAACGTTCGTCCATACCCAGTCTTTGAAGCAGTTGTTGAAGATATCTCCAGCTTACACGGTCAAAAGCCTTGGCCATATCCAACTTAATAATGACCTGTCCTCCCCTTGTCCGTTTATCCAAGACATGGACCATCTCTTGTGCTAATAAAACTTGTTCTGTAATATCCCTTCCCTTCATGAAACCAGCTTGTTCTGGAGAGATTATCTTTGGCAAGATATTGCCCAGCCGTGTCGCTAACAAACGTGTGATGGTCTTGGAAATGAAATTTGTGAGACATATAGGACGATAGTCTGCAAACGTTAGGGGATTACTTACTTTCGGAATGAGAATGATGGAAGCTGCTGCAACGGACTTAGGCATACGAATTCCTAGGTAAAATTCTTGTACGGCTTTGTGCACGTCGTGCTGTATCAAATGCCAGAAGTGTCTATAAAAGGACCCCGGGTAACCGTCCGGACCTGCGGCACTAGATGGGCTGAGATCCCAAACTGCTGCCTTAACTTCGGCTAGTTGAGGAATTGCCGTCAATGCACTGTTTTCGTCCGATGTGATAAGAGATGGTATATACTGTAAAATAGAGTCACAACTCTCAACTGGCTCATCAGTGTAAAGATTTTAGAAAAATCAAATAGCTTCATCTTTAATATCTGCCAGACGATTGAGCTCAGTACCATCCATTTTCTTGATGCTGCGAATGAGTTGGTGGCTGCGTTTTTGTTTGACAGTTTGGTGGAAGAAAGAGGTGTTTGCATCTCCATCTTTTAACCACTTCACATTGGCCTTTTGCTTCCAATATAGAAAGGAACGTTTCTGCGCAAGACGTAGTTCTGCCACTTTCTGGTGATAGAACTGACGATTGGATTCGGTAGGCCTGTTGTCAAATAGATTCTCCGCCACCTTCGCTTCTGCTTCTGCATGGGAGACAGCATCGAATATGTTTCCAAAAGTGTCTCTATTCCACTGCTTTAAATCCTTGCGAAGGTGTGAGAGCTTGCAATGAAAGACCCACATGCCACCAACTGTGGGATAAGATAGCCATTTGTGAGTAACATAATCATCAAAATCTGCATGTGTGGTCCACACGTCTAGATACCGAAACAGGGAAGGGGCACGTGGGCCATCCGAGTCACATGTTAGAAGCGAAGGCGCATGATCCGACGTAGCCCTTGAAAGGTGGTGAACTTTGGTGTAGGAAAAAATCTCTGAAAAAGAAGGTGAGCTCAAAAAGCGGTCTAGACGTCTCCATATGCGTCCTAAGCCTCTCCCGTCTGACCATGTGAAACAAGAGCCTTGGAATGCTATTTCTTGTAATTGACATCGCTGTATGAAATCATTGAAGTCCTGTAGCGTGCGTAATGATGGATGCGATCTACTACGGTGTTCATCTAATGTTCTGAAGGTGTTAAAATCCCCACCAATAAGCCATGGGAGTGTGTTTGAGTCATAAAATTGACCTAAATCATCCCACAATATACGTTGTTGTAGCATTGAGTGCCGACCATATACACAAGTCAACCAAAAACAATCTCCCGTGGCCAGCCAACGATACTGAATAGAATGATGCTGGTGTCCAGGCTGCTCTCCTTCCAGCTTGAGTAGTGCATCCTTCCAGAAAAACCAAATTTGATCATGACAAGCGGATATAGCTTTAGAAAAACCAAGTTGCAGTTGATAAGATGTCAAGGCACTTGGACGTAACTTTGGCTCAATAACTACAAGAATGTATACTTTATGTTTACGAACTAGTGAAAGCAGACGATGCAAAGAGTTACGTATTCCATGTACATTCCACAACAATATCTTCATTGAGACAAAACATCAAAGGAGTTAGAGAGGTGCGCTGCACGTAACCTGGTTAAGCGAGGAGACATGGGGGGATTTCGGTGTAATAGGCGTGGCACTTGATTAGGGTTGTGCGAAGAGGGGTCATCGTCTGCTTGTGCCATTTCTACTTCTTCATTATCGTTGTGTTCCGCAGAGCGTGCATCCACATACGTTGCTTCGATTAAACTGGCAATAGCCTGGCCTTCACGCTCTTCATGCTCTGCATGCAAATTATCGTCCAAAGGTTCACGTTCATTATCAGAATGTGAGAACAATATAGATGTCCCAGGGAGATCTCTTAGAAGACAGTCATCAATTCCTTTTAGTCTAGAAATGTCTTGGACCGTTGAAATTGCATGGCTTGCCGGAACTGGCTCATTCATAGGCGGCTGGTGATCGAGATTTGGTGGACCAAATTTTTTAGGAGTCCACCGTTTTTTTGAGCTTTATCAGATTTGTTTTGCTTAGGGTTTGACTCCACCGCGTCTTGCGTAGCATCTGGTGGAGGATCAGTTTGCTTACCACAGTCGGCAACCATATGGCCTAAACGATAGCAGTCAGAGCAATAGCGGGGAAGATCTTCATATTCAACCGATTGCATGATTGTTCTAGATGACGTCTTGATGTAAACACGTTGGGGGAGGTCCTTGGACACGTCAAGTTCAATACAAACCCGGGCCACAGAGGGTCGGTTTAATGTCGATGTGGCCGCATCAAGTTTCAAAGGGTCCCCAAGCATGGACGCGATCTGAAAGATGGCATCTTTACAATGCATGTGGATTGGAAGGCCCGGAAAGGATACCCATATAGGCACGATAGGCACTTCCACTGCAGGGTCATAATCCGGTGTCCACTTGGTGATGCGCATTTGTTTGCCTGAGATTATCCATCCTCGTCGAGTAAAGCATCTAGTATAGTCTTGTTTCAGATCAAAGTGAAGAACAATGTGAGTAGCATCTAAAAGGCCGACCTTTACCGGTCCGGCAAATCCAATTCTGTCAATGGCGGCGCGTATCGTTGCAAGGGGGTCTACCATACCAAAAAGTGCCAACCAATGTGAAGCGGTATGGTGCAGAAAGTGACTGGATTTCCTCATCTGTGAAGGAGATCATGGGGCTGCCCTTGAACTTCTGGACTGGTTTAGGGTGGATTCGCGATGCGGGGGTGGGGGACGAAAACAAGGATGCAAATGATCTATTGAGCGCCATTTGTGGAGCCGTCACAGCGGGATCGATATTCGCCATGGGAGGAAGCGAAGAGAGAATTAGGGATGGAGGAATGCAGCAGTGAGGGAGAGAGATGGTGCCTGCGGAGATAGCCGACGGTGGCTACGCCGCCAACCAGGCGAGATCGCCAGAGAAGGGCAACATCGTTTTTTGCATATATATATATATATATATATATATATATATATATATATATATAGATGTGCATATACGGGATAGAGACGATGACGAACGGCGATCGCAGGCAATCTGCGGCATGAGCCGCCGCCGCCGGAAAGATTCCACTTTTCATTGTTAACTGAATTCCGTTTCACTCAAAATCTGTTTTCCCGTTTGTTTTTACCCGGAAAGCATTCATCTTTCTCGCGTTGACGATGGCTGCGCCATCGTTTGCCGCAGTAGTTTCCGGATCGCAGTCCTCATGCCAGATTGGCATTTCTCCGAAGACAGTTTCTCGTTATAAAGGCATCCCCCTGGTCTCATTTCCAGACTCTGAGATTGATGCCTTAGCAGCTCCATTCAAATACGCCTTGGTAGGTACTTTTTGGTATGGACGTCCATCATTGAAAGTTATTCGTGAGGTATTTGAAAAGATTGGTTTTCATCATGATTTTCGAATTACCCTGCTTGATCACGCACATATCCTATTAAATTTTCGCAATGAAGCAGATTATCTCCGGTGTTTCTATAGACGTTCTTGGCATATTTCGGGTTGCCATATGCGCATTACCAAATGGACCGTTGATTTTGATCCTACAGCAGATGTTCCAATCGTCCCTATATGGGTTGCATTTCCTGGCCTTCCGATTCATTTGCATCGTCGGGAGGCACTTTTTGAGGTTGCTCGGCCAATTGGTACGCCCATCAAATTAGATGTGGCCACGTCTGAAGGACTGCGACCTTCTGTTGCTCGCATTTGTGTTGAGGTAGATGTCTCTCAGGAACTTCCGCAGAAGATTTATTTGCAGGCAAAGAATAGGTATATCCTACAGCAGGTAGTATATGAGGATCTTCCAATGTTTTGCACTACATGTCGCCGATTGGGACATGCACCTGGGGCATGTGCCACCGCCCCTGCCTCGACTATTCCACCACCACCTCCACCGCCTCCACCTCGTTCGAAGGCTAAACGCTGGACCCCCATTAAAAAGAAACCTACGGCTGAGCCACAAGTAATTGATCCTTCATTTATAGCACCTTCGCAGGATCCAGTGCCTCCTCCATCCAATGACCTGCATGAGGATGACACCCCAGCAGAAATTTTCTGTGATGCTCCTGACCTTCCGCTTCAAGCTAATCAGATGCAATCAGACTATGGCCATTCTTCGGACACGGAGATACCCACAGACGGTACAACTGTGGATTTAACGGTTGTCCAAGCAGATGTCACTCGTCGTATACAATTAATGGCTCCATCTCCGGATGAATAGATTTTAATTTCACGCCTTCAGGAGCCATCCGAAGAAAATGAATTTATACCAGTAGTTCCCCGAAGGAAACGCCGTGCACGCAAAGATTTGCCACCATTACCGCCCTCTACTATACTCACACGCAGTGCTTCACATGTAGTCCAGGGAAGTGTTTCTAATCTTCCTTAATGAATACATTAATTTGGAATATCCGAGGCATGCATGCCTCCTTACCACGGTTACGACATTTAATTATGGAACATCGTTTGAATTTACTTGCTATCATAGAACCTAAACATGCTTCTTCACATATTCATATGTATGGTTTGCGTCTTGGATTTAACAGCAATTATGCTTCTCAGTCTGAAAGAATTTGGGTTTTCTGGCGTGACTCAGAATTTCGGTTGCTAGCTACGCATGATCAAGATCAAGTTGTACATTTTACCCTCCTATTTCTTCCGCTGCAGTTCACGTTTGTTTTTTCGGTTGTGTATGCGAAGCACACGTCTTCATTACGTCGCCCCCTTTGGAGCTCCTTATGTGACTTCGCAGGCTCTTCTGCTCTTCCCTGGTTACTTGGTGGTGATTTTAATACATTTCGGGAGCTTGATGACCATAGAGGCCGTTCCCATCCTTCGTTGACTACCTTGCAGGATTTTAACGACTGTATCGAGACTTGTGCACTTATGGCACCGTCATATCAGGGGTCTAGATTTACTTGGGCTGATGGCAGAGGTTTAGGTCATGTTCGTCGCAGATTGGACTGGTTGTTTATAAACTCAGATTTTCAAGATGTTTTTGAAGACATTCAACTAACGCATATTCCACGAGTTACTTCGGACCACTCCCCACTTTTATTTGTCTGCCGGATTACTACAGTATCTGGCCCACGCTCTTTTCGTTTCTTGGATTCCTGGCTATTTCATCCTGACTTTCATTCTTATATGCAGCATGCATGGTTATCCTATCCCACTACAGGGGGAATGCATGGTTTTTACTCAAAGTTATTCTCACTGCGACGTGACATTCAACGATGGAATAAGGATATATTTGGTAATATATTCACCAATCTACAGCATGCGGAAACTCACCTAAATCATGCTGAATCTAGTTGGGAGGCAGACCCAACTGAAGTGACACGTGAGGCATACCAGCGTGCCAAAGCTGAATACCGCCAGGCATCTGCTTATGAGCTACATTTCTGGAAGCAAAAAGCGAGAGTAAAGTGGCTTACGGAGGGTGACGCAAATACCCGCTATTTCCATTCTATTGTTAAAGGAGGAAGAGCTAATCTGCATATACAGCAAATACGCTCATCAACTAGCGTAGTCCTTACATCCACCGCAGATATAATGTCGGAGGCTGTTTCCTTCTATACAGACTTATTCGCTCGGGAATCTACACATAATCATTCGGCTATTTTATCCCATATACCATGCCTAATAACAGCTGAGGATAATCTTATGCTAACGCAATTACCATCGGCAGCTGAGGTTAAGGATGCAGTATGGCAGTTAGACTCACAGAGTGCGGCAGGACCGGATGGATTCCATGGACATTTCTATCGCTCGTGTTGGACGTTTATACATTCAGATGTGATCAAAGCTGTGCAGGAGTTTTTTCTTGGGGTACCTCAACCATCAGTCATGGCAAGTGCGCTGATAACTTTAATCCCCAAGACTCAGTCTCCACACACTTTCAATGACTTTCGTCCGATTTGTTTGACGAACTTTCTGAGTAAAGTTTGTATGCGGATAATTGCTACGCGTTTAAGCACCTTGTTGCCTAAGTTAATTTCTCCTGAACAGACAGGCTTCTTGCCTGGCCATGATATTTCTTCTCAAGTTCTCATGGCCCGAGAGATGGTTCATATGCTTGACAAAGGTGGGTCCCAGTTATGTTTGAAATTAGATATGATGAAAGCATTTGACCGGGTTAGCTGGGAATACTTGGAATTGCTACTGAAGCACTTCGGTTTCTCCCCCTTCTTCATTCGCATCATTCTAAATCACTTGCGTGCTACTACACTATCGGTTTTGATTAATGGCCAACCTTCGGCATCCTTCAGGCCATACAGAGGTGTCAGGCAAGGTGACCCACCACTACTATTCATTCTGTCTTCTGAGGGTTTTAGCAGGGGGATCAAATATTTAGTTGACTCTGGAGATCTCCAGCCGTTTCGTCTGGGTCGCGTACCATTTACCATCACTCATCTGGCATATGCAGATGATTTGCTAATTTTTTTATGTGGTACAAAACGCAACTTACGGAGGTTTCATTCTTTTCTAGCTTCGTATGAAACTGCATCAGGACAAAAAATAAACTTTCAGAAGAGTAGTTTCATACCATCAGCAAGCATTTCCCCTAATCAATGTCGCTCTTTTGAGACAATATTAGGCATGCGGAGCACTGTTTTACCATTCCGGTATCTTGGATCATATTTGCATAAGGGTATCAATCGTGCAAGATATTGCACAACCCTACTGCAGCATATTGATGCTCGCTTACAAGGCTGGCATTCCCGTCTTCTATCAGCAGCAGGCCGCTTGGTGCTTTTACGATCAGTAATTGCCTCTCTCCCCCTGCATATTCTAGCCACAGGAGGTTTGCCCAAGTCTGTTATTAAAGTCATTGAAAGGAGAATGTCATCCTTTTATTGGGGTAATCAGTATCATTGGGTTTCTTGGTCTTCCATCACGATGCCAGTTGACGAAGGTGGCTTAGGGCTGCGCAATCTTAGTAGTTTACAACTTGCATATCACAGCCGTATATGGTGGTCATATCATCGCCAGGATACTTTATGGAGTAAATATATGCAGGTCAAGTATGGCACTCGCGGTGATTATCGCCCATGCCTTCCGGACTCACCAGTTTGGAAGCTCATTTGTAAAATTCATACTCACTGCATTGCTCAGACGGAGGGCTCTGGACATCACCTCACATGGAAGCCGTCGGTGTCTGGAGAGTTTACCTTAAAATCTGCTTATGCTTGTTGCCGTGTTGCAAGCCCTACATTACTCTCTGCTAAATTTATCTGGTATAAACATCATTCCCCTACTACCAAATTATTGTTATGGCGCATTTTCCATAACGCGTTGCCGTTTGAGGATTATATCCGCAAGTATTCTATGGCTCGCCCCACACAATGTCCATTTTGTACGCAACACTCTGCTACGGTGGACCACATTTTCATATATTGCAGCCCAATACGGACAATTTGGACTTTTTTTGCAACTGAATTACGCGGCCCTTCGCCAAACTCCTTGCCCCTGCGGCAATATTTGCTTTCTTGATGGTATCGCTCGTCATTTTCTTCACTTTTTGGAGTTTTAAAAATTATAGTCCCGGCTCTTGTGGTCTTCAACTCATGGCGTGCCTATACAGCACTGCTCTATGGGACTTCGACATCATTCTCTCCTGCAACACTTCGGGCATCCATCCACTATGATATTGACATGTGGGCTAAATATATGAAAGGATCAAAACTTGCGGCAGGGCCCCCTTTACGTTTGGCGTGGGTTCCAAGCATACAATCCCCCCGTCTTCAGATAGTCCGATGGCAAACGCCGCCATCTGGTAGGCTAAAGTTGAATATTGATGCATCAGTTGGCCGTCGCAATGCCTCCGGTGGAGCAATTTTGCGTAATCACCTTGGAGTCTGTGTGGCTGCAATTTCCTTTTGGCTTCCGCATTGTCCTCCACTCACAGCTGAGATTCAGACCGCAGTATTTGGCTTGCTACATTTCCTTCCCCTCTATCGCACTATTATCCTAGAATCAGACTGTGCGCAATTGATCTCAAGACTAAGACATCCGCAACCAGTTTTTGAGAATTACCACCTTCGGCTATTATGGCAATTAGTGCGTCAGAATGCCCTCGATTATGTTCATGTATATAGAGAAGCAAACATGGCAGCACATTATCTAGCTCAGCATGCGATGAGGATCCCACAAACTCGGACATATTCGCACAATAGTCTACCATCGCTTGTCCGTAGTGCCCTAACTTTGGACCTCTCTTCAGCAAATTTACGAGTTCCTTAAGATTACTGTCTTCCAAATGGATTGGCCGTTTTTTGCACTCTCTGCCTGATCCCTAACTGGGGCAGGCAGGCCTGGTATGATCTTCGTTCATTTTGTCCCAGACATTCCTTGCTGTTACTTTTATTTCTTACATTTGATGCTTGGTATCCATACTGCATGGATTGCTTTGCAACCCTTATATCTTTACAATGCTTTTTGCGGATTTATGCATGCTGGCACGAGGTCAATAACGCAGCAGTTACGTTGCTTCCATGCGTCACAAGTCTTCCACATGGATTGGCATTTTTTTGATACATCTGCCTGTGCCATACTTGGTGTAGGCAGGCCTGGTATGATCTTCTCCCGATTTGGCTCGCGAATTTCTATCTGTTTCATTTTGTTTCATCACTCAGCAGTATATTTCTTCTGTGCATGTACGAGAACATGGCTCATCTTCCCTGGATCCGACAGCAATTTGTTACGTGCGGCAGGGACAACAGACATTTATCACGGGACAACCATTCCATGGAATCCAGTTTGTTTGGTTCACATAGACATTTCTTTGTATTGTATTTTTCTTACAGACGGTCATGCATATCAATACTCCATTTATATAAATATGTACGCTTTTTTCCTTCGCCAAGGTTTTATCCACAAGGGTGGTTTTACTTGGCAAGGTTTTAATGCGTCATATCATATATATTTTGGATGTTGATAATCGTATGCTTCATTTTTCGTCATACTTTTATTCTCTGTAATATGGTTTTCCTCCACCACAAGTGAGGGCTTTTACTAATAAAATTCGCTTTCACAAAAAAAAAATATATATATATAGATAAAGCAGTTCAGGAATACTTTCTTGGATTCCCACTCCCACGTGCAGTGGCACATACAATGATAATTCTCCTGCCTAAGGGGACTTCACAGGTGGACGTTTGCGGATTATCGGCCTATAGCTCTTTCAACTTTTATGAGCAAAATACAAACTCGTATTTTATATAACTAGCTCAGTTCTATCCTCCCACGCATAATTTCACCAGAGCAAGCAGGATTCCAAAAAGGTAGAGGAACGGCATAGCAGGTGTTGTTGGGAAATGAGTTGATCCATTGGTTTTACAAAGGCGCAAGACCAGGTAAGGCTCTTATAAAGTTGGATATGGCAAAGGCATTTGATCGTGTAGATTGGCATTTTCTACGTCATGTTCTGGACAGGTTAGGTTTCTCACATCATTTTATAAAATTGATCATAAATCATCTAGAAGGAACGCATATTTCATTTCTCATCAATGGTGTTCCGTGCGGTTTCTTTCGTCCAACCCATGGAGTTAAGCAGGGAGACCCACTCTCACCGCTTCTCTTCATGCTGGCAGCAGAAGCATTTAGTAGACGATTGAAATACTTGGTTGCAAATTCATACATTACCCCATATAACTTGGGGCGAATGCCGCTGATGATTTCTCATTTATCATAGGTAGATGATTTGTTGATATTTTTGACTGCGGGCAGGGCTTATCTAACACGATTCAAGCAATTTTTGACATCTTATGAGAAAGTTTCAGAGCAAGTGGTGAATTGCACAAAAGCACAGTCTTTTTTCGTCTCACGTTAGTGCCAAACAGCGTCGAGTTTTATTAAACTTGATGGACATGAGGCAATCAAATTTGCCTATGAAGTATTTGGGCTCTTATCTACGTAAGGGAATTACACGGGCTATTCATTGTCATGACCTTCTCCATCATGTGGATGTTCTCTTGGGAGGTTGGCAACACCGGATGTTGGGCATGGCAGGTAGGCTGATCTTGATTCGTTCGATATTATCTTCACTTCCTTTGCATCTTATGTCTGGTTCAAAACTTCTCCGAAGTATATTTGTCTCCTTGCAACAACGTTTTGCTACTTTTCTATGGGGTCCACATCGACGTCATTGGGTATCTTGGAAGACACTTTGCTATCCAAAACAGGAGGGAAGACTTGGTGTTAGAGCTCTCTACGATGTGCAGTTCACTTGTAAGTTACGGTGGTGGTATCATAATTCACATAACCTTTAGGGTCAGTATATGCGGCTGCAATATGGAGGTAGAGGGGATTTTCAACCACGTCTATATGATTCACCTGGTTGGCATCGAATATGTTCCATTCATCAGCGATGTTTAACCATGACACAATGGGTGGATGGTACACCAATATGGCCAACTGCATCCGGAAGTTTCATGTTATCAAATGCCTATGAGCTTCTCAGGCCTACAAGGATGAAGTTGCTATCATATAAATATATTTGGTTGAAAACCCAACGTCCAGCTTTTCAAGTTTTCCTTTGGAGATTGTTTAATGGAGCATTTCCATTATCGGATACACTTCACCGGTTCTTAGTGATTATGCCCACAATTTGTCCTTTTTGTCGGCGAGAGAATGCGTCAACGAATCATTTATTTTACACTTTCTCTGAAATTCGTGTTGTTCGTGATTACTTCCATTCATTCTTGGATATCACAACAGTATCTACCAAAGGTTGGAGAACTTATATATTCTCAGTGTGGATGTCAGTGCCAAATTCATTTTTGGGTGAGATGCAACAAATTTTTGCTGGGACACTTATGTGGAATATATGGAAATTATATGCTGCTATTATTTTTGATGATTCTGGCTGGTCGCAAAATCAACTGATCCGTGCTATCAAGCATGATTTATATACTTGGGCAAAATCCAGAAATGGTACTAAAACAACTTGTTCTATTCAAAGGCTTATACATCTAGGCTTATCACCACCTCTGCAATCAAGTCGTATGCGGATAGTACGTTGGCATGCTCCTCCTTCAGGAAGGCTCAAACTTAATACCGATGTTGCAGTGGGACGGTGTTCAGCAGGTGGAGGGGCTATCATTCGGGATGAAGCAGGCAGGTTTGTACACGCTTTTTCCTTCCCACTCAGACATGATTTCCCACTTCAGGTAGAGGCGCAGGCGGTGCTAATGGCTATCCTTTATTATGTGCCTAATTTTGGACATGTCATTGTTGAGGTTGATTGTTTGGAGTTAGTTCAACTAGTCACTGCCTCTAGTCCATTAGCCCCCGACCTTCATCGCCTGAGATTATTGCTTCACCAACTGACTATGTCACTCACTAATGCTCCACGGGAGGTCAATCAAGCTGCACACTAACTTTCGCAAATGGCAATGGTAGATTCTGCAACGATCTATTACACCACGCTTCGCTTTTTGCCATCTCATATTCGCGGTATCGTACGTACAGATTCCACTTTGCCATACTTACGCCATAATTCCTCAGACGACCATAATGGGACACACACAACTTAGCAATTGGATGCTTCGGTTGCTTAACGCTTTCTTGTCTTTGAGTTTCACACCACATGTTCTATGCCATTCCTCCAATGATGTAAATATGTACGCTTTTTCCTAGATTTTATCCACAAGGGTGGTTTTACTTGGCAAGGTTTTAATGCGGCATATCATACATGATTGGAGAATGGCCATTCTTACATCTTTACATTTTCGCTTTTCTTATGATGATGTGCACATATTGTAATAAGGTATTCCTCCGCCATAAGTGAGGTCTTACCATAATAAATATCATATTTGTTTAAAAAAAATATAATTTGTAAACCATTTTGAACAAAGTTATATGTATAGGTCATAGGCTGCTACTACCGTATTTATATGTATGTTGAGATTATTGAACTGCTATGGAAGAATATGATTGATTGAAAGGAAAAAATATTAGGATTGTTGCATTTCATTCATATCATGCCACGTGCATTGCATGGCAGGTCATGTCTAGTAGGGCATGAATGTCGGATTATATTGTATTGTGGATACAAGCCACAAGCATCCAGATGATGTACCGTGGATATAGGCCATGGGCATCCAGATGATGTACTGCGGATATAGGATGTAGGCATCCAGATGGTGTACTTCAGTTAGGACCCGTGTCATGCATAGCATATCATGTTTTGAGAAAGGTGCATGTCATATTGTGTGGTTTGACGTTGTTACGTGTGTCATGGTTTCAAATGAGCATGCATCACGAGAGCATGAATGGAGATGTTTGGTTCGCCAATTTACTTGGGTTCTTTTGATGTTTTATTGTTTACGTTTTCTTTAGGAGAGATCATTATTTGCGAACAAGTATTGGTATGCCTTTTATTATTGTCTATTTGTTATTTTATTCACGTATTCCTTTTTTTACATGTTTTGTTGTTCTAAGTATAGGCCGGTACTTACTGAGTGACACCCCATCACTCACCCCTTTTATTTTCTCTTCCGCAGACGAGCCAGAGTATGATTTGATGTTTATTGAGGACGGAGATGAGGTTGCGCGTTGGAGATTTAGGCAGCAGCAGTATCGTTGAAGTACCTAGGGTGATTTAGGATTCATTTTGGTATTATTTATGTTTGAGACCTATGGATTTGGTTAGATAATGAGACATTGACGTTGTTTAGGTCTCGTTAGCCCTACACCTTATTTACTTTTGATATGGGATTTTGTTCTAATAGATATGTTTTAAACTTTATGTCGTTTCAGCGTATTGATTTATGCATCATTCGATGACGTGCAATAAATTTATATCAACACCTTGTAGTTCTTGTAGTAGACTATGGCGAGTGTACCATTCCCGATGCTACGGTTCGGGACGAGGCGCTAAATGGTGGCCATGCAAACACATGGTAGAATATGAGGCAACACTTAGCGGCAGAAGCATGCATTGTTAGTCAAAGCATAAAAAAATAATAAAAGCACACCAACAGAAGGCATGTTCAGGCAGAATCAACCAACATTCTTCTTGAACCATACAAAATTCTCACAGAGAGAACGGTTTCTCTATATTCTAGCATAAACTAGATGTCAAAACATGAACAAACCCAGAACCACTTGAGCGTCGGAGGGCATCCCATAAAGTAACAACTTCAGGGCCTCTATCATTGTCGATTTCCAAGGATAAACTTCACAAGTATCACTTCTTAATCATCGTTTGGTCCATGGATTGAATCTGCTTTCACCATTTTGGTGCTAGAAGGAGGGTATGTCAAGCCTTAATCACACTCTTTTTATCTAAGCCCACATAAAATCATTATAGAATGGGTAAACCCAATCAATATGATGGTAAAAAATCTTCCCGCCATCAGACAAATAGAGGATCTATCCATCTATTAGAGCATGACCTCAATGAATGGGTTGAACAACATGACAAACATCTAAAAATCACTCATGAAGAACACATGGAAGATATGCAATATGATGCACAAAACATGGGTGCTTTCCAGTCCCTAATCAAACAAATGAAAGGAAAGGCTCCGGAGGCTACATATAACGTTTTGGGCCACCTACATGGACGCCAAGAGGGCCAAAAGTCTGAAGAGTTTTCCTCTAAGGAAAGGGATGAGTTTATGGCGGATGCAAGAGGTAAAGGTAAAAAGCCTCGGATTGAGCCTCCACCGTTTATAGGAAAGCCCTTGGGAGTTCGGATGCATAACTCCAAGTACGCACATAGGACATCATTTCTCATAATGGTAGAGGTAGTTACGGGGAAGGGTCATCCTTGGGCCGCTAGGAATACACGCATTCAATTCAAAAAAAGGTCTATTTTCTAAAGATATTGCGGAATATGTAGTAGTGTATAACTTCAAGTTTCCTATGATATACACCTATAATTGCACCTCATACCCGACAAATCACCTCTTGCAGTTTGAAAATGCGATGAACTTAAAGAATGTACTCGGTCCTTTGAGGTCCAAGACATTTCCTGTACATTTAAGTGGAAAGGCTCGTAGATGGTTTCAAGAGTTGCCATCCTAGTCAATTTACTCTCTGATGCAATTGGCGCAAAGGTTATAGACATAGTTTGTGTCTTTAAAACATTTTATACAAAACAAATATTCACATTTGATTTCCTTAAGGCAGAAACTTGAGGAGTTAGACCTCCAATATATGCAAAATTTCACCAATGAGTCTCGTGAAAGTTGGGGGCCATAATAATGGAGGTGATGGTTGCAGCGTTTGTGAATGGACTGAGGTCATGTCACCTCTTCTTCCAGTTTGCTGAGGAGAATCTAAATTTCTAAGAACTTGTCTAGAGAAAGCCTAGTGTTTGCCTCCAGTAAGGAGGCAAATAGATTGAAACGGGAAGCTGAACATGCTTACCACAAGCCAGCCCGTGCCGATTCTAAAAAAGAAGGCTGCAAGGTGTCAAAAGACAAACACAGTGCCTTTGACAAGCTTGGATGCAAGGAAAGAAACGTTTGCCTATGTTGGCCTCCAAATAAAGGATCTTGGCTTCCTGGAAAAAGATAGATTGTGGGATGAACTGCAAACATTGCCAGAGCCAAGGTCAAAGAGGAATCTCAAATTGTACTGCAAATAGCATAAATATATTGGTCATGATACCAAAAACTACATACAGTTGGCACGTGCAACTAAATGCCTCATTGAAAGAGGTCATTTCCAATAGTTTATGATCCCAAGTCATGGTTGCACGTTCGGCTAGATTTTTCTAACCACCTCATGATGGCGAAGAATAAGTCTCACCAACAGGAGGATGATGATAACAATGAAGAAGATGGCCCTGATGTGTAGGCCAATGTCAAGTAAATATGGTTATTTACACAATTTCTAGTGGACATGGACAGTCGAGATCGAGGCTAGAGCCTGAGGGTGCTGAAAGTTCAAATACATCAACTCAAAAAAGGCCAAGTTATCATACAAATTAACATATGAGCATGAAGATCAGACTCTCCTTGGATATGGAAATGAATGGTTGGTCATAGACATTCTTGTCAACCTTGCTCCGGATACACCATAAAGGTGTGTCGAGTTTATGTTGATTTAGGCAACGACCAACATTAGTACCATGACGTGTACCAAGCACTTGGATTTTAAGACAATTCATCACACCATATGCAAACTCTATTATTTGGCTTTTATGGTGATGTGATTCCTCACGCAAGAACGAATCTTTTCCTTCAAGCTTCTCCTTCAAAGCTTGACACAAAAGGGTAATCTCCCTCCTTGCTTCCTTCAAGGCAACGACGGGTTGAGAAATACCTAAACAACCAGATTGATGTTGATCTTGACAAACAAACCGTTCTCTAAGACTTTCTTCTCTTTGAGCTTGGCAATACCACCTTAAAACTTTCTCAAACTTTAAGGATCCTAACCTTGATTTGTATGCAAACCACGAAACAAGCAAAGACACAAAGCCTAGGGCTGCAAGCTGGAATTTATGTTGATGTAAACTCTTACTTAAGATCAGCCAAGAGCCTTTATATAGACAAAAAGATAAAACCTAATAACCAATGGAGAATTCCTAAGTTACAACTCCAAACATGTTAGGAAACTTACAAAACAAGAACTAATCATATCTTATTCTATAAAGGCCGGCCCTAGGGTTGTTAAAACAAGCTTGGAAACCTCCAAAATTGAGTTCCTAAAATATAGGACTGATTCCCTAAAATGTAGGAGTCTTGGGAGCCATTTGATCTACTTTTGAGCTCTGATCCTTCTTTATCTTGTAGAGACTTGTACACTTGGAATTGACCTTTGAGATCTTCATCAATATTGTAGAACTCATCGAGATCTTGATTTTCAATCCAATATTAACACCATTTCGAGTTGAAACAAAGAAGTTATGATCGGTTGAAGTTTAGTCCAATCAGCATCAATTCCTTGTTTGAATCCTCGTTTCTTCGCCTGCAAATATCCTACAAAGATAAAGACACCACCAAAGTATCATTCTCATCAGGGATAGTAAAATTCATGTCATGCAAGTGAAATGCCTAATAATGAGAGAAATGATGAAAATGCCCCTAAACTCAAAAGACACAAAACGACGCCATACTTGCAATGACTATCCAGCCCTTTTCACCAGCCCTTACATCTTGATTAAGACATATAAAACATAGAATAATCATGCATGAATCTAAAACATACTAAATGATAGATTCAAGAAGGTAAACCCAACATGTGGAGAGTTCATTTTGAACATGCTTGTACAAGAAGGTGCCAATGTTATATCCTAGTTGTTTGGCCTTGCTTCTTGTCGTCGGCCCATTGTGGGGGCTCATCAATCCCTCCCTCCCCAAAAGGAATCGTCATCGAATCCAACTCTGCACTAAACGGAGAGGAGGATTTAGCCACGGCATGCTTACAAATAATTTAGACTAACATGTTTATTCCATCCCCACCCGAATCAAATATCAAAATAATGAAACATACATACAGTGAAGATGAATGAAACTTAAATGCATTATAAAAACTTCCCTTTATCTTCAATCTTCTGTTGAAATCGTATCGCTTCTGCTTAACATGTTTTGGATGAGACAATAGAACCTGCTTTAAGATCTTACAATGCACAAAAAATGGAAATACATACGAATTTAAGCACATCATGAGTTCGAATTCAAGATTTTTAGTAGTAGCATTAGGAAAATTATGTTCAATACTAGGTGACTTAAATGACCTTTGGTTATCATGAAAAGACTTAATATCAATTTTAGCTTCATTAGTAACATCATTTTCATGTACAACCAGATCAGCATACAATTCAACATCAAATTTCTCATGCAATTCAAACTCACTATTGTGCAATTCACTTTCAATACGTTCATGCATCTCAAAGGCAACAGTAGGTACATCATGTTCAAGTTTATTTAAATCATGCAATTCAAGTTCATGCAATTTGGTTTCAACATTTTCCTGTAAGTCAAGAGAATCAACATACGCTTTATTTATAAGCTCATGCACTTGAGTATCAATAACATGTGCAGCATGGCTAGACATAAATGAATCACTAGAAATTTAATGCACATTATGTAAAACTTAAGCATCATTTAAGCAAGAATTAAGAGCAATCATTTGTTCCTTAAGGTCTTCTACATCTAAGCTCAATTCTACGCATTTTGCAAAGTATTACATATCATCAAGATTTGCAAATTTCTCATGCACCAATTTATCAACAATTTGTCTATTTAAACCAGTAAAGAACCTAAGCATAACCAATTCCTATGTGAGCTTTATACAAACCATCTAGCAATTCATCATAAAATTGTCGTTCAGTTAAACTAGTTTGAGAATAAGATTGATACCTGGGTACTTTATTTCGCCATTCACTTACCATATGCCATTAGATAGGCCAAACTGATGCATACGCCATTTAAGCTCGTCAAGGTCCTTTCAAAAACACTTCCTTCCCCACATGGTACTAACCAAGTCGTAGTTATCCATGAGGGTTGAGTTATCCATGCTGAAATAACACAAAACAAAAGAAGAAAAGGAAAACTAACACATAGATCAAACAAACGTTAGACGATAGTCAAAATAAAGTGTATATCTCTTGTTTCCCTCACTTTTTTCTCTCAATATTTTATCACACACTTAAATCGTGTCTCTCGGCCCAATCTAGGGTTAGAAATACTAAAGCAAGCAACACTTGTTCGAGGCAATGCAAAGACACCAAAGCAGTCTAAAACAGTTTTTGCATAACTTGTTTTTAAGCACTTTTAGTCTTGGTTTTGTGATCCACTTGCATAAACTTTTCCCAACTAAAAAATCATTGTGAAATGCGTCTTGAAACGGCCTGAAACAGTCTAAAATAGCCTATAATGTGTCAAAGAAGTATGCTCATTCGAAGGATGAAAACAGCCCAAGTAATGTCTTAAACAGCTTCAATCAATTCCAACCTTTTGCCAACTCAAAATCAACACAAGGGAGAACAAAATTCGGACACAAACTCTAAGATTCAAAGATAAAAGAAACCAAAAGTGTGGCTAAGGGTTGAGCCAAAGAGAAACTAAGGGTTGCCTTGGGCAATCTGTAGTTAATCTTAGACTTCGCCTACTTAATTTACTTAATGTCCAATAAAGTTTTCAAACCAAATGTGTTCAAGCCTTATGGTATGTGCTTAAGTCTTTTTGAGGTTGAGTGTGAGGGTGTTTTAAAGATGTAGGCGACGACTTTCAATTCAAGAACCAAGATGAACACAATTTTCAATCTTTGGTTTACATTGTGTCTCTTGCCCTTCTTGAATCCTTTGCTCTCTCTCTCTCTCTCTCTTTTGTCTTTTCTTTTCTATTTTAGACAAAACTTTTTTTTAATAAGGGCAGAATAGTAATTTCACACTATCTAGGGTTTTTCTTGCAACCTTTGTGCATGGCCGTCTTCAACTAATGTGTTTTTATGCTTTCTTGAATCTCTTGGTTTGGTTCTTGGATTTGTTTGAAATGTTGTTAAAGGCCGTATAGGTTAGGGTTTTGAATTAGGTTTTTTCTTGGCCCTCTTTTGTAGTTTATAGGATGGCTGGGGTTTGTTAGGTGTATTTGAGGTTTATGGCCGAGCAGGGTGTGGGCTGTTTAGGGTGATATTTTTTGAATGGGTGAGGCCATAGGACTTTATATGTGGGTAGGGTAGGGTTTTGATTAAAAAATAGGGTTTATTTGCGTTGGATTAGGGGGTACGAATGGCGTAGAAGATTAAGGTGTCATGGCTAGGGGTTGAAGAAAAAGTTAGGGTTTTTAGCAAGAACACAATTAAAGATCTAACCTTTAATAAAAAAACAAAGCAAATTAAGCACGCAAGATCAAATATTACCTAAGAGCTTTAGCAACAAGAAGACACATTAAAAAGGTAGCCTTTTAGGCAAAATAGCAAGTTTTTTTAGTGTAGCTGAGTTAAGCTCTACAAAAAAAGATCTACTTGTCCAAATTTGCAAAAAAAATCAATCAACAAGCATGCAAGATTTCGTCTTTATGATAGCAAGACCTAACACTCTCAAAAGATCACAACTTTAAGGGATGGGGGTGTTCAAGCTCTCGGTTTTTTGCTTAAGACATCAATATTTTTTTAATTTGAGGCTGAAAGTATGGGTGATGAAGGAAGGGGATGAGAAACAGAACTTGGAGTATGATTTTGATGAAAGAAATGAAATATATAAAGTTTAGAAGGAAGACATTGGGCTCTGATACTAAATTGATATGATTCCTGATGCAAGAACGGATCTTTTCTTTCAAACTTCTCCTTCAAGGCTTGGCACAAAGGGGTAATCTCCCTCCTTATTTTCTTTAAGGCAGCGACGGGTTGAGCAATACCTTCATAACAAGATTAACATTAATCTTGGCAAACAAGTCGTCCTCAAAGACATTCTTCTCTTTGGGCTCGGCAAGATCACCTTAAAGCTTGCTCAAACTTTAAGGATCCTAACCTTGATTTTTATGCAAACCAAGGAACAAGAAAAGACACAAAATCTAAGGCTGGAAACCAAAAATTATATTGATATAAACTATTGCATGAGATCGGCCAAGAGGCCTTTATATAGACAAAAAGATAAAACCTAATAACCAATGAAAAATTCCTAAGCTACAACTTCAAACATGTTAGGAAACTTACAACATAAACTAATCATATCTTATTCAAAAGTGGCCGGCCCCAGGGTTGTTAAACAAGCTCCTCCAAAATTGAGTTCCTAAAATGTGGGGCTGATTCCCTAAAATGTATGAGTCTTGGGAGCCATTTGATCTCCTTTTGAGCTTCGATCCCTGTTTGTCTTGTGAAGACTTGTAAACTTGGAATTGGCCTTTGATTTTTTTTATCAATGTTCATCAAGACCTTGATTTTGAATCCAATATTGGCACCATTTCTAGTTGAAACAAAGAAGTTATGATCGGTTGAAGTTTAGTCCAATTAGCATCAATTCCTTGTTTGAAATCCTTGTTTCTTTGCCTGCAAACATTCTACAAAGATAAAGACACCACCAAAGTATCATTCTCATCAAGGATAATGAAATGCATGTCATGCAAGTGAAATACCTAACAATGAGAGAAATGACAAAAATGCCACTAAACTCAAAAGACACAAAAACGGCACCATACATGTAATGACTATCCATCCCTTTTCACCAACACTTACATCTTGATTAAGACATGTAAAACATAGAATACTCATGCATTAATCTAAAGCATACTAAATGATAAGTTCAAGAAGGTAAACTCAACGTATGGAGGGTTCATCTTGAACATGCTTGTACAAGAAGGTGTCGACGTTATATCCTAGTTGTTTGGCTTGCTTCTTGTCATAGGCCCTTGTGGGGGCTTATCATATGGAGAGGTGGTGCAGCTAGAAGAACTGGTTACACTGTTAGTAACCTTTGGTGAACATCCAATATGTTATACCTTGTGGGTAGATTTCGTCATTGTGAAAGAAATGTTGGCCTACAACATCTTTCTTGGCAGGCTAGCCTGATTGAGTTGGAGGCAATCGTCGCATCACTGCATGTCAGGCTGAAGTTTCTATCCTGAACTGAGGTGGCATCTATGCATGGGGATTTACAAGTGGCCTAGACCTACTATCCTATGGTGGTTAAAGGAAAGTTACATGTGCAACAGGTCACCCTCAATGACATTCTGCCTCTAGTCGAGAAAAAACTAGAGTTTGATGACGCGGTCCAATATTTCATCATAGATCCCAAAAGGGCAAAAAAAATAAAAAAAGATTGGATCTTGGATGTTAGCTGAGCTGTTGAGCCAATTCCAGAATTTACTCAGTGAATTCGCGATTATCTTTACATAGACAGCTGCGGACATGCTAGAAATCCAACGACTCTGTTAGAGCAAAGTTTAACATGGACCAAAGGGATAATCCACTTAAACAAAAGAAAAGAAACATTGCTCCTAAAAAAAATTAAATGTTGAAGAGGTCGACAAGTTGCTTGCCGCAAAATTTATTCTGGAAGTTCTTTATCCAGTCGGGTTAGCTAATCCCGTGGTAGTGATAAAACCCAAAAAAAGTTGAGGATGTGTATAGATTGTACATATTTGAAGAAGGCGAGTCTGAAAGATCGTTATCCATTACATAAAATTGATTGATTGGTGGACTGGACAATGTGGGATGAGGTTTTCGACTTTCTAGATGCTTTTAAATGCTATCATTAGATAACAACGGACAAACATGACTATGACAAAATCTCTTTCATGACATAGGTTAAAATCTATTTCTAGATCAGCATGCCTTTTGGTTTGAAAAACAGAAGACATTACCAATGTTTGGTGAATTATATCTTTAAAGATCAGATCAACTGCATCTTGGAAGTCTACATTGATAATATTTTCATCAAGAGTGGGAATTTTGATGTCTATATCCAAAATTTAAGGGAGGTGTTCAGCATTATTAAAGTCTCTAGAATGAGATTAAACACCAAAAAATACAATTTTGCGGTTTAGAGTGGAAAATTCTTAGGATACATGGCTTTCAAAGAAGGGTTTCGGCTAACGGGTTTCCATGTTAGCTAGCACAAAGGCCAACACACTTTCTCGTTTAGCATCCTCAGCTCAAACAGCATTAGACAAAAAGATCATGGTGTAGCTCATCAAACACCAAGCTTATGATAAAGTCGAGGTGCTACAAGTTGACTACTGTGTCACTTGGGTGAACGAGATTGTCAACTTCCTCAGGCATGTAGTCTAGCTTCAGGATAGGAAAATAGCCTACAACTGTGCATTAAGGCGTACACTGTTTTTTATGGAGTTTTTTCATAAGAGGTTGTTAGTGTATGTGTCCTAGGCCATTGATTTGGATATTAATGTTATACATTTGTTATTAATAAAGGGGTTTTATTATCATTATTGTTGGTTAGTGTGTTACACAATTATGATAATATGTCCCTGCTTTATTATTGTTATAGAGATAAACTAATTTATAACCAATATGAATATTGATTTAATAATCATAAGATGATTATGTGTATGATGATACAAATCAAGTTCATAGATACTTGTTAAAGAACAATGTATTGGATAGACCCATCATGAGATTACTGCATGGATTAGGGTCATAAATAAATCTCATGATAGTTATGTTTTAATCCTTAGACTTGAGATTGTCACAGTTTCCAATATAAGGACTATTATATTTAGACATGATCAAACATTATCCGTAACTGGATAATAATAAAGGTCATGATTGAATATGATAGAAATTATTTAGAGTATATTGAACAATCAAGATAGGATTTGTCCCTCTCTTTTGAGAGATTATCTTTTCGGCCCCTCGATAAGTGAGAATGTGAAATGCATTGTCGTGATCAAATGAATTGATAGTATGATCAATATCATTTGTTTTATTAATCTACTTGAAGATCGAGTAATCGTACATTTGAACAATATAAGTATGACGCTGACTATGACTTATGTTCAAACTAGATATCGTGTGACAGAGGGATTAATACATGTACTATTATTAGGCTAGTTGGCATGTACTCGTATTAATTCGGTAGTCGTAATGCCTTGCTGGAGGCCAATTACGACTTGTTAGTTTAATAGAAATTTAACCGACTGCCAATTAATATAGGCTTATCAGGTCACACACCAGAATGTGTATGGGCTGAGATTAATATTAGTAATATTAGTAATATTAATATTAGATATTAATTATTATTATTATTATTATTATTATTATTATTATTATTATTATTATTTGTTTTTCTTTATATATATATATATATATATATATATATATATATATTATTGGATAATATTAACAGAATCCATATCTAATATGGATTTCGATTGGCCTTAACCAATCCGATTTTGAATCGGATTTAAGGTCTATATATATGTATATAGAGAGCCCTGTCTCGTAAGACACAGAGATTACACAGAAAAACAGAAACCCAAACTTGCTTCTGGAGAAAACGAGTTCTTTAGTCGCACCATCCTAGAGAGCTAGCACTCCATCGGAAGCATTCGTGTGGATACCAACAGAGGGTAATCGCGTCATCGCACCTCCTTCATCTGCGGATTTTGAATCTACAGAGGTAAGTTTTTGAATTTCTTTCATCGAATTAAACGAACAACATGGATTCTTGGTAGGAAATCCAAGATCAATTTTTCCGTTGTGCGTTTTTGATAGCAGTGATCTTGTTGATTTCCTAACAGAGGTCATTTTCCCAACTATGGCTAAAGTGCATCTCAAAAGAAGAAAAAGATTATATCCTCAGAGTGATTCATATGAAAATCTATGAAAATTATTCTTAGGCAAGATCGTTAGCTTGTGAGTGTTATTTAGCCAGATACAATTGGCCGACCTTACATCATGATGCCCGTGAGTTGGTGAAAAAACGCCAAGCTTGCCAAGTGCACGCACCTTTGACTCATGTTCCAAACAAAGAGATGATTCCCATCATCAGCCCATGTCCTTTTGTACAGTTAGGAACTGATCTTGTCAGACCTCTCCCACGTGCTCAAGGATCTGTTCAGCAACTGTTTGTTGTCGTTTACTACTTTACAAAGTGAATTGAGGCAGAGCCTCCGGTAGCAATAATATAGAATAACATGAAGAAATTTCTCTGGTAGCATATCACATATCATTTTGGATTATCAAGTATTTTGGTCTTTGAAAAAGGAAGGCAGTTTGGTGAGGATCCAACCAAAAGATGGGCATTGAGCTTCACATCAAGCAACACTTCACATCAGTGGCGCATCCTAAAGCCAACGACCAAGCGGAGCTTGCCAAGGGAAATCTGAAGAAGGTATTAAAGAAACGTATAGAGCGAGATGTGGTAGGTTGGGTAGATGAGCTTCCCAGCATTCTGTGGGCATATCACCAACTCTTTCTACCTCTAAAAAGAAAACTCCATTTGTCTTGGTTTATAGGTTTGAGACCGTGATACCAATTGAACTAGTTTATACCTCGACCAGAGTCCAGAATTATTTTGACCAGAAAAATAGTCAAAATCTCCTTCTCAATATGGATGGATCGGAAAAAAGGAAACAATCTCATATTCAAATGTCACAATACAAGAACATGATCTCTCAATACTGTAATACGAGAATACAACATAAATTCTCCAAGGTTGGAGACCTCGTCCTCTGCAAGAATGCTACCAATCAGGTCGGTCCAATCTACACATGGCGAAGCTCTATTGGGCGGTGGCTTATCGAAGCACGTACTTGATAAGATCAGTAATAAAAAGAAAGACCTGCCCTTTCACCAGGCCCAAAATTAAAAGGATCATACTATGTCATCAGCTCCTTTCCCTCTAGAGCTTAATTAGAAACCTTAGCTGGTAGGACCTTGCCAAGCACTTGTCATGTATCAAATCTGAAGCCTTTTCATGTATAATACTTGTAAATTTTCTCTCAAGAAAATCAAGTACAGTTCGTAAATTCATTGTTATTTATTTCAAAGTAGAAATATCTTGGTCATAATGTAATATACCTAAGACAGGTGCTCAACTTGATGATATAGGCAAGTTTGAATCATCACTGTATGACCTTGGTTATTTAAGTGATTATAGCGTCTCAATGATGGACATGGAATAGCTTTTCCATTCGACCTTAGCAGGTCTGAGCGTGAGCTCAATAGTGGACACGAGACAGTTTTCCAATGGACCTCAGCAGGTGTGAGAGTCTTCCCCAACCAGGGGATTAGGAAACAAGTTTCCAACATCTCCAATGAAACAAGGTTTTTTTAACTTGAAATATAGTTTAATAAATATATTTCAGAGGACTATACTAGGTTAGCACTCAGCATTGGTGGCCTCGAAGTGGACATGCTACAAAAATTAGTGGATTTTTGTAATTTGTATTCGATTTTTGTTGTTTTTGTTTGATTTAGCCTGGCAATTAAAGTCAATTATAGTTTTGAAATTCATGGCAATTGGCACTCTAAAGTTCTGAGGCAAATCATTATTCAGTGTCAAACTGCGGATTAATATTCAGTTTCAAATTGTTGCTCAACCTTTGCGTATGTTGCCTTAGGTGATTGACTTGGAACAATTCGAAGATTTGTATAGCTTACTAGTTAGCAGCTTGCAAGTCAGAAGTGAGCAAACAAACATTTACAAGTCAGAAGATACCTTAGCTAGGTTGCAAAACTTTCATTTCATTCATTAAAAATTGATCGTTACAATGTACTTAAATGAAGTACAAAGAAAGGTGCAAGCAGAAAGCAAGTAAATGACTATCTATAGTGCATCCCTCAATACAGGCCCCTCACTGAAAAGCTTGCACTGCTCGTGGATTTCAAGCTTCTCCATGGAGTATTAAAGTGCAACAATTCAGGGGTCCTTTTTGTTCAATGAAGGTTCCACCTCAGAACAAACATCAATTGCTTTGGTCTAACCTATCTTTATTACATAGCCTTGGAGAAGAGATAGATTCTTGGCCAGGAAGTTTGACCTTTTGAACTTAGCAATTCCATCCTCCTTGGCCTCAGCCAGCCTTTGCAGGAATGAGTTAACCTCCCGCTTCAGATGTTGATTTTCTGAAGTCAAATCACCTAGGTGGCATTTAACCTCAGCTTTGTCTTCCACTGACTTGTCTAGCTCTCCTCGCAGGAGTCATTGGTTGATTGGACTTTGGCAGAAGACAACTTCAAGTCGACAAACTTGTTCTTGAAGTCTTCTATTTGAGAATTGGAGGTTGCCAGCGCAGCATCACGTTCCTCTTTCTTCTTCTGAAGTCTCTCGAGCTCGGCTTCTAGCTCAGCTATCTTCTTCCCATTTTCTTTGGATTCCTTGGGGTGGGTGATTTTCTTTTGCTTCTCAACCTCTACCAACTCACACATCTCTTCATCCTGGACCATTAAGTCCATTTGCCCGTCTAAACTTAAAACGTTAACCAAAATGGGTGAAAAGAGGAAAGTAGTATAATGAAATCCTTTGACCAAATCTAGGAATCAAGTCTCACCAGCACCATGATTTAGTGGAGATTATCCATCAGCTGTTGGAAGGTTAGTGCTTCAGACCTATGCATATCCGCAGGTAGCACCGAGTTCCTATTAAGATGGTGTGCCATCTCTATGTCCTTGGCACTATCTTTGTTCGTGGACTCAACCTGCTCCTCCGTAGCTCGATCATTTTGAGAGGGGGCATCTTGACTGGGATAGGATCCCCTCACCGCATCCCCCTCACCGCGTGCGTGACCGCATGACACGTGGCAGCAAGGGGGAGTGGTGAGGCTGGATGAGGGTAACCCGCATCCAGCCTCACCACCCCCTACTGCTGCCACGTGTCGCGTCCTCAGCCGCGCGGTGACTCACCGCGCGGTGAGGAGATCTCATCCCATCTTGACTGTGGAATTCCCGATAGGAGAGTCACTCCTCTGCGGTGAACCTCAACTGAATGGGGCCCCTAAGCCCTCACCTCTTCTCCTCCTAGCTCCTTCCTGGGTCAAAGGAGCTTCATCACCTAACTTCTCTATACAACAATTAACCTCTATAGGTGCTGATGATCAGACAATGTCAGCTCAGGTTGCCAGCTCCTGCCTCGAAGAGATGACCTAGAACGCCCTCAGAAAATCTGGCAACAAAGAAAACAGACAAGTCAATCTAGGTCAACAAAAAAAAGGACACAGAAAAGAGTTTGAGCTTACCTGGTGCAAGGAGCAGCCTTTCTTTATGCAAATCGTGCAGCTGCACCGTCCACTGCTGCACCTCTTGGGGTTGATCAGCCTCATTTATTACCAAGCCTGACGGCTACTCCACTACCGGTGCAGCCATTTCAACAACTAGGGTACCTTGGCGGCCGTTGTAGCTTGCGTCCCTTTTCCCTTTGCCTTCAACTGGGAATACAGGTCGATAGGCTTGACTCCTGCAATGATAAATGCAATGCGTCAGTAACAAAATAATGCAGAAAGAAATCTTCAAACTAAAGCAAGCTCAGGCACACATCCTAAATAACTTCTAAATCCTTCTGGATCAGTATTTTGAAGCTTGGACCACGAACTAGGTGATCCAAGTCAGCCTTCTCCAAAACGTACCTATTCACCCTTATCTAATCGAATGTAGCATAAAAAATCTACAAGATGTAGGCTACTATTTGGTACTGTTTACTAGCTTTGTGTTGTTGTCATTCGACGTGCACCGATCATCGAGGCTCATCGTGCTGACCTTCTTAACATAGAATATGTTGAAAAATATGTTTGGATAATTTTTAAGGTCATGATTTTAAGTGGTGAATACTTAAAAATGTCACACATGGTGTAATAAGTGTTTAAAAGTTGGTAAAGTTGAAAAAGTTGACGTCGATCTCTCAGGTTGTTGCACTTCGATCGATCGATGTAATTCGACCCCTCACATCGATCGATCTATGTAAGACAGTGAAAGTTCAAGACCTTACTGTGAGACATCGATCTCTAAACCTGAGACACATCGATCGATCGATGTATACATCGAACCCTCACTTCAATCGATCGATGTAGGTCAGAGGCAAACTCTGAAACTTACCGTGAGACATCGATCTCTGAAGCTGAGGCGCTTCGATCGATCGATGTCTAGAATTTTTAGAAATATTTTTCTAAAATGTGATAAAGTGGTTGCTTACATTTGTACATGATTTATACATGTTCATTATGTGAATATTATGTGTTTTTGATGTTTATAAATACATTGTGACTAATGTGCCTTTGAAGTTTTTACAGCTTATCAAAAAAGGGCAAAATTGGTATTTTGAGTTTTGTAGGAACATGATATGGTGGATATATATCAAGGACTTATTCTTATTATATTTATCAAGACAAAGGTGGTATTATGACTATTTCTGACCATCGGGGTCATTTCTGGAGTTTCTCTCACCAGGAGCATTTTGGTCATTTCACTCCTGAGGGTATTTTTGGTATTTTTTGGTCAAGGAATCTTTTGAGTATATTCTTATTATCATTCTGGAGTTGAGATATGATTATTTTGAAGATTATATGGTGGCTTTATATTATTTCTCTCACATGATGATATTATTGACTATAGCGGGATATGTGACGAGTTGTGATGTCATTATTCTATTTCTTTCTTGAAGACTCTTTTATATATGTTATTGGAGGATATTTATCATCATATTTTAGAGAATATAAAGGTGTTCAAGGTGTGCAAATGATCACGACATACAGGAAGAAATATTGGGAATTTCGGTGTTACACGTCGACATAATCTTGTCAACTATTATTATTGATTTCTTTTTCAAAAATCTGAGTTGATATGCATATATACAGCCTTAAAAACGTGTGTATTCATGTGGATATGATGGTGTACTCATTTTATGAGTTGGTGACAAGTGGACCAACCAAAAAGAAGCTAGTTGGCAAAAATTGCCAACTATGATTTTCAAAAGTGTAGCCAACGGCTACTACATCCATTTGAGAGCTGTTTTGGTTTGAAATTTTCAAATCCTCACATGCCTATTCTTTTTCAAGGAGTTGAGGGTATTTTGATTGTATTATCCTCTCTTATTATCTTCATTTTGCAAAGGATAATCAAGACTATTCTAGGTGGAAACAAATCGGCCAAATGGGTGTCCAAGGTGGACCAATTATGTTGTCTCATTTTGCCGAGTATACAAGGCCAACCAATGATGTGAAGACAACTTGGACTTGATGATGTAGATGGTGACACATGTGCATTCTTATCTACAATGCTGATACGAATATGGTTCGTATGTTAATGTTGTCCCGATCTTTCTTCACTCTCCAAACGTCCTTCAAGCCTTGAATGTGATGGACAATGGCGCCAAGCAACCACCTTCCTTTCAAGCCTCCAAATTCGTTTGGTTATGTGTGTTTCAATCTGCTCAATCCAACCAGTCACTCCTAATCCTTGGATTGTGGATCACCAACAAGGAACACACAATCCTTAATTGGGTCTAGCCTTGATTTAGATATGTGTAAACCAAAGGAAAAACACAAACTTTTATTCAAGAAACTCAAGAACAAAAGATAACATAAAACCGTAGGGTTTGTAGTTCAAAGATGAAAAATAGTCTAACTCCTCAAAGAAATGCTAAGTGATCTATATATATGATTACAAGTCTTGTAAGCCATCTCCACAAAAACGGCTAGGGCTTCTTGGAATCTCCCATGTTGGTGCCTCCTTCCTTTGATGTGCAAAAATCTGAATTTTGTTATTTTTGGTAAGTTCCCTTCTCTTGGTAAATCCACAATTATTGTCTCAATCATCAATTATTGTATTATTACCATCCTTCTAGACTTGCCTTGTGCCTCCTTGGTCTTCCTTAAAAACGCCACTCACCCCTTTCCTTGTGACACAAGATCTAATTTTGGTAACTTCCTTTTTCTTGAGTTATATCCTTATTTGCTCCCAAATCTTCAATTATGACTCCATGATTCATTCCAATCATTCCAATCTGATTTATGACATTCTAGAAGGTCTCTTAATTGCTCTTGATGATGCTAGGCGGCTGCACTCCCCACAAGCAAACCGAAAACCCTAAGTTGCACACTTGGGCTTCTTTTGGACTTCTTTCTTGCAGCTCTTGTATCTATTTTTGTGGACTGATTTTGACAAAACCCCAAAACATGAAAGTTGCTCCAAATTAAGTCTACTTCAAGGTCCAGCTGGTTCCATGCACTCCCAATCTCGTTTGAAGGCCCAAAATCACAAAACAGCCTTGTATGGACAAGCTTGGTCCAAATCTGAGAAGCCCTCCTTTCCAAAGCTCAAAACGTTTGATCCAAGACTTGTAACACCTACAAAACACACTCATACACCAAACATAAGTATTCTAAACAAACTTTAAAAGAAGCAAACGAAAAGACAACTAAAAACCACATAAACGGCACCAACAAGCGAACTGACTATCATTGGATAATCAGTTCTTAAGCTCAACAATGAGCACCCATTTAGGAGAAACATCCATTGGTTCATCTTGCACATGTTTGGTTAGAAAAGAACCAACATCAACACCAAGTTGAAAACCATTAATCCTCTTGGTTTGGCTCCTTGTCAACGGCCCCTTATGGTTAAGGGCACCTTGTGCAAGTTCCTCATTAGGGGGCTGCTCCTCAGCCTCATCAATCCCCCCCTCCTCAAAAGGATTCGCCCTCGAATCATCAAGATAAAAATGCTCAAAAGGGGAAAGATCACTTACATTGAAGGTGTTAGAAACTGAACCATACCTGTCGGGAGGAAGATCAAGCACATAAGCATTTGGACCAACCTTTTGAATGACCTTAAAAGGTCCATCTCCTCTAGGCATAAGCTTGGACTTCCTCTCCTTTGGAAACCGTTCCTTCCTTAAATGCAACCAAACAAGATCTCCAGGATAAAACACAACATCTTTTCTATGCTTGTTAGCTTGTTTGGCATACTGTCTATTCTTTCGTTCAAGTTGAAGTTTAACTTTTTCATGCAACTTTTTGATCATTTCAGCTCGTTGCTTACCATCCATGCTAGTACGCTCATCAATTGGAATAGGCAACAAATCAAGTGGGGAATGGGGTAGAAAACCATAGACAACTTCAAAAGGGGAATACAAAGACCCACTATGAACAGCCCTATTGTAAGCAAACTCAATATGGGGTAAACATTCTTCCCAATTTTTCAGATTGCTTTGGATTAAAGCACGCAACATTTGTGACAAGGTCCGATTTACCACTTCAGTTTGGCCATCTGTTTGTGGATGTGCAGTAGTAGAAAACAAAAGCTTAGTTCCCAACTTGCTCCAAAGTACACGCCAAAAATGACTCAAGAATTTACTGTCCCTATCACTAACAATTGTTTTAGGCATGCCATGCAACCGAACAACTTCTTTAAAGAATAGATTTGCAATGTAAGAAGCATCATCTACTTTGTGACAAGCAATAAAGTGTGCCATCTTAGAGAATCTGTCTACCACAACAAAGACGCTATCTCTACCACCTTTTGATCTAGGTAAGCCAAGAACAAAGTCCATAGAAATGTCTTCCCAAGGTGCACTAGGTACGTCCAAGGGTGTGTACAAACCATGAGGTTGTGTTTTCGACTTAGCTTGCCTACAAGTGATGCAACTACTACAAGCCTTTGCAACATCTGATTTCATGTGAGGCCAAAAGAAATGTTCCTTTAAAGTTTCTAAAGTTTTAAAAACTCCAAAGTGTCCCATTAACCCGCCCCCATGCGCTTCCTTAACCAGCAATTCACGCATTGATCCCTTAGGAATGCATAATCGTTTCTCCTTAAACAAATAGCCATCATGCAAATAAAATTTACCAAAAGGAGAATCAACACATGCATCATAAATGGAAGCAAAATCAGAATCATCCTTATACAATTCCTTAACAAATTCAAAGCCAAGCAAGTGTGAAGACAACTTAGTAATCAAAGTATACCTTCTAGACAAAGCATCAGCAACTATGTTATCTTTTCCTTGCTTATACTTAATGACATAAGGAAATTGCTCAATAAACTCAACCCACTTTGCATGCCTCTTATTCAGTTTTCCTGGACTCTTAAGGTACTTCAAACTTTCATGATCAGTATGAATGACAAACTCTTTGGGTTGCAAGTAGTGTTGCCAAGTTTGTAAGGACCTTACCAAAGCATACAACTCCTTATCATAAGTAGGATAGTTCAATGCAGCACCTTTCAACTTTTCACTAAAATAAGCAATAGGATGCTTACCTTGGGTTAGAACAGCTCCAATTCCTACGCCACTTGCATCACACTCTATCTCAAATGTATCATCAAAGTTTGGCAACTTCAAGATAGGTGCTGTAGTGAGACGTCTTTTAAGTTCATCAAACGCCCTTTGTTGGGCTTCCCCCCAATGGAACCCAACCTCTTTCTTGACGATCTCATTCAATGGTGCGGCTACGGTTGAAAAGTCCTTGACAAACCGTCTATAAAAACCTGCCAAACCATGAAAGCTCCTCACTTCTCCCACACTCTTTGGTGTAGGCCATTCAAGGATGGATTTCACCTTGTCTTGATCCATTTCAATCCCTGCAGAACTGATTACAAAACCAAGAAAAACAACTTTGTCCAAACAAAAAGAACATTTCTTAAAGTTAGCATAAAGTTTTTCTTTTCTTAGCTTTTCAAAAACAGCTCTTATGTGATCTAAATGCTCTTCTAAGGTCTTAGAATAGATCAAGATGTCATCAAAATAAACCACAACAAACTTCCCAATAAAAGCTCTCAAAACTTCATTCATTAGTCTCATGAATGTACTAGGTGCATTAGTTAACCCAAAAGGCATAACTAACCATTCATACAATCCAAATTTAGTTTTAAAAGCTGTTTTCCATTCATCACCCTCTCTTATCCTCACTTGAAAATAACCACTTTTCAAATCAATTTTCGTATACCATTGTGAACCATGCAACATATCAAGCATATCATCAAGTCTAGGAATGGGATACCTATACTTTACAGTGATTTTGTTGATGGCCCTACAATCTGTACACATCCTCCAAGTGCCATCTTTTTTTGGAACAAGGATGACTGGCACTGCACTTGGACTCATACTTTCCCTTACCTTCTCCTTGGCCAAGAGATCCTCCACTTGCCTTTGTATCTCCTTTGTTTCCTCCGGATTGGCTCTATAAGCTGGCCTATTAGGTAGGACAGCCCCTGGAATAAAGTCAATGTGGTGCTCAATCCCTCTTAAAGGTGGTAACCCATGTGGTTCCTCCTCGGGAAACAAATCTGCAAATTCTTCCAACAAAGAAACAACACCACTAGGCAAGGTAGATGGTAAGTCATTCTTAGAAAACAAGCATGCAACACTATCTTTGTAAAGCATCACCAAAACAGTTTTATTATCATACAATGCATGTGTAACTTCACGAGATTTTGCAAAGAAAGCATGCTTCTTAGGTGGACGTGAAATTTGTGGGGTGGATGCTTGTGAAAGTGTTTGAACCGTGGGTGAGGGTGGACTGATTTGGGCCGTGGGTTGTGTACCCTTGGCCGAGGAGTTTGTGGCCTCCAAAAGGCTTCTTCTCTCCTTTTTAAGAACCTCTAAGAACCTTTTTTCAGCCTCCTTTTCCTTAGGATCTGAATGGTTCTTTTTCATCCTCTTAGCATCCTCATAAACTTTATGTGGAGACAATGCATGCAACTTAAACTTTTTGCCATTAAAAGTAAAAGCATACATGTTCAATCTACCATCATAAATAACATGCTTGTCAAATTGCCAAGGTCTACCTAACAAAATATGACTAGCATGCATAGGAGCTACATCACACAAAATTTCATCTTTGTAGCCGCCAATAGATAAAGAAATCAGAACTTGTTTAGACACATGAATCTCACCACAATCATTTAGCCAAGATAACCTATAGGGATGGGAATGATCAATCATAGGTAAATCTAGCTTTCTAACAAGTTCAATACTTGCAACATTAGCACAAGATCCACTATCAATAATTAAAGTGCAAGTTTTGCCTTTTACCAAACAATGGATGTGGAAGATGTTCTCCCTTTGCAAGCTTTCTTCTTCCTCCTTCATGTGTGCACTTAAGGCTTTTCTTACCACAAGAAAGTCCTTATAAGCACCCTCTTCATCACTCTTTATCTCCTCAGCTGAGTCCTCTTGGTATTCTTCCTTTGTGGATTCTTCTTCCTCCTCTTCGGAATAGAATTCATTTGTCTCCTCAAGGTACAACACTTTCATGGCATTGGGGCAGTCCCTTGCATAATGCCCTCTCCCTCTACATTTAAAGCACTCAATCTCCCTTGTCCTTGGAGGGTTTGCGGTTGCCTTGCCTTTGCCTTTGTCGTTTTGACCTAGATTTGCACCATTGGTCCTTTGAGTGAAGTGTGGTTTGTTTGGAGTGTTAGGGCTGTTTTGACCAAGGGTGTTTGAACTTGGCCGTGTTCCTCCATTGCCATTAGACCTAGGCTGCACTTTAGAAAAAGAAGAAGCATTAGTTCTAAAACCAAATCCACTAGTAGAAGAACGTACCTTTAATTGCCGCTCAATTTTCTCAGCTTTGTGAACCATGGAATTTAGATCAACATAGGTAGTGAGTCAAGTTGAAACCCAATCTCCTTATTAAGACCTCCCAAAAACCGAGCCATGGTTGCCTCCTCAGATTCTTCAGTATCGGTTTTTATCAACAAACTCTCTAACTCCTTAAAGTATTCATCCACACTTTTATTTCCTTGAGTTAGGCACTGCAACTTTTGGAACATGGATCTCTCGTAAGATTCTGGAATGAATTTCTTTCTCATCTCATATTTCATCTCATCCCAAGTTCCAATTGTGGGTTGTCTAGTCCTTCTTCTTATGCTTTGAGTTTGGTCCCACCAAATCAAGGCATATTCCAAGAACTCTATACTTGCATATCTCACTTTTTGCAACTCGGTATAGTTGGTATAGGAAAAGATCATGTCAACTTTTCTCTCCCACTCAATGTAAGCTTCAGGGTCACTTTTACCATAAAAGGGTGGAATGTTTATTTTGGTTTTCAAATAATCATCCTCTTGGGGTACATACCTCCTAGGTTGTATTCGGCCTTGAGGTCTTGGGTATACCTCCTCAACCTCTTCCTCTTCATAGTAGTCATTCCATTCCTCCCTAACAGGTTGTGGTCTCACTCCGTGTCTCCTATCTCCTCTACCCCTTGCTCCTCCTCTGCCTCCCATGCTTGTGGACCCCTTAGGTTCAGTTCCACGGGATGTTTGGCCTTGGTTTTGATGTGGGGGCTGTTCTTGGGTAGGGGGTGTGTTGGATGTCATCCTTGCTTCCCACTCATCCAACCTAGATTGCATGGTACTAAGCATTTGTGCCATCTTCTCCATGGAAAATTCCACTTTGTCTCCTCCTCCTTGGGTACTGTTTGACCCCTCCATGGCAACCTGAAACGCTTTCACAAACAAGAAAAGAAGAAAACTAACACAAGAAACAAAAGTGAGTTGTTAGTGAAAACAAAAAGGAAAACGAAAATCTGTTTGGCCTTTGTTTGTCCTCCCTTGTTTTCTCTCAATTGTTCAAGTGTTTTTTTTTCCTTGGCCAATCTTGAGCTAGAACCTCTTAAGGCAAGTCCCAAATTGGCTAACCACAATCTGTTTCGTTTTCTGTCCGTGTAAGCTTCTTTTGCCTTCAAAAACACCAATTGGTCATCAAGTGGTAAAACAGCGTCAAGAAGTTTAGAGCACAATTTAAACACACTTAATAACTATGATTCAAAGAAACAAGAAACCAAAAGTGATGTAGTTGGTTGAACCAAAGAATTGCTAGGGGTTGTCCTGGGCAATCTTTAATTAAACCAACTTATGCAATATCAAATGCAAGTTCTTTGATTGATAGTATGAATGTGTATCCAAGGTGGAGAATTGAAGGTTTTATGTGTGTTGTTTTGGGGCAAACACACGGCTTTTTGTTTTGCGTTTGTGAACTTGTATGGTAGATGCAAAAAGGTGGAACTTTTGTACAAAAGGAACTTCTTTTCTCTTCCTTTCTTTGTGCACTTCTTTTTGTTGGTTTGTGCACGTTTCTTTTCCTTTCTTTTCTTTTTTTTTTGACGTTCAAAGCAGCCTTGAGGCAACCTTTGTTTGTTTTTGCGAGAATCAGTGGTATATGCTTGAAAGATGATCCTTTTTGTGTTTGTATGGATGTGTAGTAGAGAAACAGATTTTCCTTGGATACCAATACAACCAAAACAAACAACTTGTATTCAATATCACACAAGCAAATTTAATTAAAAGCTTCGATAACAACAAGGTATTTGACTCAAAGGTAGCTTCTTTTAGGCCTTGGACGGATTTTAGGTGGAGTTAAATCCTATTCAATGCAAACAACAATGATCCTATGATTAAGTGTGTTAAAGATGAGATCTTTGTTTTTGTTTTTGATGAAATGAAGTAAAAGATCAATTTTTTTTTGACTAGAGACGTTTTTTTTTTTTGAATGATTGAGTATACTAAGAATAACACAAAACGACACAAGAAAAGATAATTGAGATGAAGATAAACGAGAGCTCTGATACCACTTGATACGAATATGGTTCGTATGTTAATGTTGTCCCGATCTTTCTTCACTCTCCAAACGTCCTTCAAGCCTTGAATGTGATGGACAATGGCGCCAAGCAACCACCTTCCTTTCAAGCCTCCAAATTCGTTTGGTTATGTGTGTTTCAATCCGCTCAATCCAACCAGTCACTCCTAATCCTTGGATTGTGGATCACCAACAAGGAACACACAATCCTTAATTGGGTCTAGCCTTGATTTAGATATGTGTAAACCAAAGGAAAAACACAAACTTTTATTCAAGAAACTCAAGAACAAAAGATAACATAAAACCGTAGGGTTTGTAGTTCAAAGATGAAAAATAGTCTAACTCCTCAAAGAAATGCTAAGTGATCTATATATATGATTACAAGTCTTGTAAGCCATCTCCACAAAAACGGCTAGGGCTTCTTGGAATCTCCCATGTTGGCGCCTCCTTCCTTTGATGTGCAAAAATCTGAATTTTGTTATTTTTGGTAAGTTCCCTTCTCTTGGTAAATCCACAATTATTGTCTCAATCATCAATTATTGTATTATTACCATCCTTCTAGACTTGCCTTGTGCCTCCTTGGTCTTCCTTAAAAACGCCACTCACCCCTTTCCTTGTGACACAAGATCTAATTTTGGTAACTTCCTTTTTCTTGAGTTATATCCTTATTTGCTCCCAAATCTTCAATTATGACTCCATGATTCATTCCAATCATTCCAATCTGATTTATGACATTCTAGAAGGTCTCTTAATTGCTCTTGATGATGCTAGGCAGCTGCACTCCCCACAAGCAAACCGAAAACCCTAAGTTGCACACTTGGGCTTCTTTTGGACTTCTTTCTTGCAGCTCTTGTATCTATTTTTGTGGACTGATTTTGACAAAACCCCAAAACATGAAAGTTGCTCCAAATTAAGTCTACTTCAAGGTCCAGCTGGTTCCATGCACTCCCAATCTCGTTTGAAGGCCCAAAATCACAAAACAGCCTTGTATGGACAAGCTTGGTCCAAATCTGAGAAGCCCTCCTTTCCAAAGCTCAAAACGTTTGATCCAAGACTTGTAACACCTACAAAACACACTCATACACCAAACATAAGTATTCTAAACAAACTTTAAAAGAAGCAAACGAAAAGACAACTAAAAACCACAGAAACGGCACCAACAAGCGAACTGACTATCATTGGATAATCAGTTCTTAAGCTCAACAATGAGCACCCATTTAGGAGAAACATCCATTGGTTCATCTTGCACATGTTTGGTTAGAAAAGAACCAACATCAACACCAAGTTGAAAACCATTAATCCTCTTGGTTTGGCTCCTTGTCAACGGCCCCTTATGGTTAAGGGCACCTTGTGCAAGTTCCTCATTAGGGGGCTGCTCCTCAGCCTCATCAAATGCTCAATTCACACTATAAATAGGAGGCAATGGTGAAGAAGATGAAACACACTTGAAGCTCACTTGAAAGCATTTGTTGATTTGTCCAGCTCTCATCTTCTTCTTGTTGTTCTTGTTTCATTCTTTGTATCAAAGATGTTCTTGTTGTATTTGTTGAGATACAAGCCTCTTGAGCTTCATTTTTAAGATTGATGAGCCAATTCTATTAGGCTACATCAATAGGTGGTAGAGGTGTTGCAACTACGTGTTGCATAGAAGGTGTTCATCCATGTCTTGAATAGAGTTGGTGTATAACCCAAGGATCAAGCTTGATTATTGTTGTAAGTTGATTCATACCATAGTGAAACCCAAAGAAAGGTGTTCCTTGGGACTGGAGTAGGTCACATTGACCGAACTAGGATAAATCTTCGGTGTTCTTGTCTTGTTTCTACCTTTCTGTTTTCTTCCCGTTTTCACTGCAATTTTCACACAATTTTTCACGATTTGAAAAAATAGCTAAATATTTTCAATAATCGTGATTTTTGGTGGAGTTATACTTCAGACTGTTAGCTTTCATTTTCAACGAGAATCACTTGATTTGAGTAAGGAAAAGTTAGTCTTTCAGTCTTTGCAAGATAACTGCACCAATTTGGCTGTAATCTGACCAGTTTTGAGAAAACTTGAATTCTGCATTAATCAAGAATCATTCAAGGTCAGAGCCTTTTGGAAACATAAACTAGACATCCTAAGGAGTGTTTTGACATAAAGTTTAACCTTTTTGGTTAAGTATTCAAAGAGAAACACGTTTTTCAATTTCAGCAAGATTATGTCCAATTCTGTCCAGATTGACCATCTGAATCTTTTTATTTGTTAGAAGGGCCAAACGATCTTATTTTAGTCTGATTTTTGGACAGAGGCTTTTCAACACATCGAAGTTAAGTTCTGGAAATTTTCATAATTTTTAGAGTTGTGTACAAGGATTTTTGAATTTTTCAAAAACGGGTTCTGAATCTGAGGTAGTCTTAGATTCTATTTTCAAAGGGGATTTTTATCAAGGGTAGTAGTGTAATTTCTGCTAACCACTATGCACCCCTCCTCTAGTGGTGTTTATTGCAGGTGCTCTGTCCAACATAATAAGCACCCTTTCAAATTCTTTGTAGAGATTGAGAGATTATCCATAAACTGAAACCCTTATTCAGAGTTTATTTGCTGAAGTAAAACTATCTTTTAGAGGATTTACACGTGAAGAAGCACATGAATGTCTAGAGCTCAAAGCCAACCTGAATGGCTCGGAGAAATAGAAGGTAGAAAGCTATGGTTCTAAGGCCATTGGCATGATTTGTGGGAGTCTAACTCGGTAGTACCCTAGAATTAGTTTTGAAGAATTGGGGAGAAGCAGGCTAAAACATATTGTAAAGTATTCCTCATATACAACCTTGTAACCATGAGGTGGGTTTTAGGTTGTTCGACCAAGAGTTGGAAGAATGGGATCAAATTTTTCGTAGTCAATCTGGTGGACTTCAAAAAGTTGCACCAGGTTGACATTGTTCAGGGTGCAGAAGAAATTCTAAACTAACCTAGAAGGCTCATCCCTGCCCACATCACCAAAAGACATGGAATCATAATCAAGGATTTGGCAAAAGTTAGTCTTTAGTAGGTTGCTTTCGGGAAGAGGGTCCAAGGGTGACGTTCATGGTCCATTGTCGGAGCAACGCCACTAGACCCAGAAGCCTCATTTGGTCTAGCAGGGCCAACTAACGCCCATGTTTGCCTTCTGGCAGGGCAAAGTTGGTCAATGGACATAGTTCTTTTCGAGGAGGAAAAGAATTCGTACCCTCCCCTTACGCTGCTGCCATAGGAGCCTTCCTTAGAATTTGAGAATCGACAATGAATACATGATTAAAGGCATAGAGAAAGGCGGAAACATTGACTTACTGGATAGGTTATGTAGGGAGATGAGACAGAAGAGAGCGAGAATTGCCAAGAAATAGATGAATGGATGCTTAGAGAAACGACCGCGATTCAGGACACTAAGAAATTGCAGAAAATAAGTGTGAAGAAGAAAAAGAAAAGGAAACAGGGTATATTCAAAGTTTTAGGATAAAATTTAATCATAGTTACATTCTCGCTCATTGAAACTTAAAACACCTCATATGAAACTTGGTGGTTGAGTAAATATTTGCTTTTGGAACTATTCTGAAAACAACACCAAGAAATCTTATCATTACTGCCTGATAAACACCTAATCAACAACTGACATGTCGAGGAGTGCAGCAGTGAGATAGTCAGAAAGACTTGTTTGTTATCAAGAGATATTTTCTCCATCTGAATTGATAATGCTGATTTAGGAGCATCTTATAAGAACAAACCTAACATGCTCTAAAAGGCTGCCATGTATAACCAGCTCAGTAACCATCTGACCAGTTAAGGGGACATGTCAGCTACTCGAGATCAAATACACATACAATTCGGCACTGTCCAAGGGACGCATGATGTCCCCTCGATGGTTTCTTGAATCTCAGGTCGTCTTTAGCTATCAGGTCAGCCCATGCAAGTCATATTCAAAAACTTACATCAAGGCTAATCACCTCGACTGCATCCATCACCTCAGCATCTACCGTCGCCTTAGCCATCCTTGATGTAAATGGCTTATGAAGTCAGCCCAGCCAAGGTAACCAATGTCACGCACGTAGCTTCACCATGCACAATGACATGTGGTGCTACTTGGTGGCCATGCAAATGCAGTGCAGAACACGTGGCAACACTCGACACCCTAAGCATGAATTTGCCAGCCAAAGAATACAAAGGAATGACCGCACACATATAGAAAGCATGTTCAGACAAAATCAACCAATATTCTTCTCGACCCACAAAAAATTCGTACAGAGAGATAGAAACCAGATGGCCTCGATTGGAGGTTATCTGGTCAACGTCAAGCAGATCCGAATAAAGCCTCCATCGAAAGTCATCTCGGTCTCGATTGGAGGTCATCTCCTTAATGTTAAGCAGATCTTGATGAAGTCTCCAATAGAGGTCGTCCCAATGTCAATTAAAGGTCATCTCATCAAAGTGAAGTGGGTTTTGGTTACAGTAAGTGATTCTCATCTTTCTAGATAAGCAATCCTAGAAAAGAAGAGCTTCCAAAACAATTAGGAGAATAAAAGGATCTGCCTTACCTTTGAAGTTGCTAAGGTAGATCTGATAGCATCTGATGAGGACAAAACTAACACGCTCCGAAAGGCTACAAAGTACAACCATCCTGGAAACCCTTTGACTACTCAAGGAGACATGTCAGGTAATCAAGACCAAATATACATATAAGCCGGTGTTGCCCAGGAGACTCACGACGTCCTATCATCATTGGCTTGAACCCGAGATTGCTACGAGCGATCAGGTCAGCATCAGCAAGTCGTATTTAGAAACTTACACCAAGGCTAATCACCTCAGCTACAAGCATCACTTGGGCTTCTATTGTCACCTTAGTTATGGTTATCGGAGCTGGCCGGGTCCCGAGTGCACATGGATTATTAGGTCAGCTATACCAAGATAACCACATCATGCAAGCAGCTTCGCCATGTACAATGACACATGACATCACTTGGCTACTGTGCACACGCGGGGCAGTACCTTGCGGCTACTAGTATGCATTGACTAGTCAAAGCATACAAAAGAAATAAACGCACATTAACAAAAGACATGTTCACACAGAGTCAACCAACAATTTTCTCAAACAACACAAAATTCCCATAAAAGGACATGTTTTTCTAAATTTGAACATATACTAGATGCCAAACATGAATAAACCTAGAAGCGACTTGATCGTTGGATTGCATTCTCTAGAACAATAAATCCAGAGTCTCTAACGTTAATGAATTTTGCATGTTTCCAAAAATAAGCTTCACAAATATCATGTTTGGATCATCTTTTGGTCCAAGGGTTGAATCCGTTTTCACAGGAAGTGTAGCGCCCAGCTCCCTAGCCCTAGCATCGGGAACAGTGCACCCGCCGTATAAGAAGAATACAAGGCATCGCATCAACTTCTTATATCTTAGAAAAGACGTAGAAATTTATCTTGCGGAAACGAAATACAATAACATTAAGTTTCATGATAAAAGAAATCCTCAATACAATAATGTACCGACTTCGAGAAATAAGGAAAAGATACTGGCACCTACAGTCTATCAATTATTACAAGGTAGTGTCTGATGTAATCCCACCAAAATAACGACAGACAGCCGCAGGGTCTCCTCGTGTCCTAGGTGCAACCGTCAGTCTGCCCACACTACTGTGTCAGCCCGTCCTCAACAATGATATAGTCGTACTCTTCCTTATGCTCACCTGGTGAGGGGGAGTAGGGGTGAGTGACGGGAAATCACCCTGTAGTCACCTGCCTCCAACTAGTACAAGACGAGCATACAAAAATGATATAACAACACATAGCACATAACATGGTATCATATAAGCATATGAAAGAATGCGGAAAGGTAATTCACTCCAGATAAAGAATGTGTAACATCGTGATGCATGTCCTACTATGTATGTCACACGCAACAAAGTCATGTCACACAGAATGCCGATATCTCCACCATGCAATGCATGATCCCGGGACGTACTGAGTGGCTGTGGGTCATACCCACCCACAGTCACCATACTAAGTGTACGTGGCCCTGCCACCGTACACTATACTGAGTGTGCGTGGCCCCGCCACCGCACACCATACTGAGCGCCCGTGACCCGTACGTCATGACCCACCATAAATGTAATGCACGTGCCATAAATGCAAGAACACAATGGGGCCCCTGGCCCATCCTCACCATCCTCCGGCACTCAAATCTAGGTTCATTTAAAGATTGCCTGAGGCCCCTGGCCCATCCTCACCATCCTCCGGCACTCAAATCTAGGTTCATTTATTATCCGAGTAATGATTTAATGTTGTTTGACGTCAAACCTATTTTTCCATGGCTTGTACACATTTACCGTGCATTTTCTATATTTTTCCGCATTTTTCCCTATTTATTTCTATTTATCACCTGCTTATCCGAATTAAATAAATTATCACAATTACTGAAATTTAATGAAAATAATTTAATTTCAGCATTTTATAATTTCTGAAATTTATTTCTAATTTTTTGATATTTATTTATATTTTCCCTATTACTATCTAAAATTAATTAAGTAACATTTATATTATGTTTCGGGCCGAGGCTTGCCACCGCAACCGGCCCGTTGATCATTCGACCCGGCTCCTCGGCCTGCCTGACCCGGCTCTCTTTTCTTTAATCTCATTTTCATTCCCATTCTCATTTCTGTTCTTCCCATCTTTCTTTAATCCGGTGCATCCATGCTCATACATACACACAGTTCACATGTAGATACATATCTAACATATGCATACAGTTCACATCTAGACAAATTCCAATTACAGATATGCAACAATAACATACTGATGCATGATAAACATAACAAGCACAAATATACCGCTTATATCTGATGAATGACAACATAACGAGCACAAATAGACCATTTACATCTGATGCATGACAGTATAATGAGCACAGATAACCACTTACCAACAAAAACATATAATTAATGAATATCACAATTTTGCATAAATTTACATAATACACATTGCACAACCGTGGCACTCACCCACTGCCACTACAAATATATACACGGCACACACAACACTTTTCTTTTCTTTTCATTATTGTAAATACATACCCATTCACTGTACACACACATTCACGCCATTTTAACATAAATGTATATATAAAATGAACCCACACAAACGTTTGCTGAGTTCAATGTTGGTGGAATAACTACTATGATTGCGAACATAATCCACAACTCCAAGATAGTCAATCTCCAAATCTATATTTCGATAATGCTGTAGGAAATAAATCACAGCCAGTGTAGCCACCTGCAGCTCAGCCTGAAACAGAGAGGACACAGGAAGATAATAAACTATGGCACCACAAAAGTTTCCCCCAGAATCTCGAAGCACAGCCCCACCCGCAGCTGAGATTAACCAATCGCTGCATCCACATTTAATTTAAAGCGGCCAGATGGTGGTGATAGCCAACGTACTACCAATGGTCTTCTACTATGGAGTCTAGGGGAGAGACCATGTGAAAATAAATAAGGATCAAATGTAGCATGTTTGGTACCAGTCTGTGCAGCGCACCAAAGACAGAGTTGCCTTTGGACCATTTCATACAACTTGTGATAGGACCATGTCTTCTCCCCAAACACAATAGAGGTGTACATACACCAAATATTCCACAAAACCAATCTTGGCGTGACTAGACGAAGACATACCCTGAGAGTAGTCGCACGGTCGTAAAGAATAATGATGCAGTTGCGGAGCATCAAGTAAAAAAGCAAATTGCGACCAAAGTGGCAAGTAAGTGTACAATTCAGAAGAGATGATCAACTGTAGCAGAAGCGGCGAGACAAAAAGGACAGCAAGTGGGGCCAACAATCATTAATCTCCGGAAGTTATCCTATACTAGGATAGCTCCATGATACAATTTCCAGAAAAAGATACGTGCGATGGGAATCTGTATGTGATGCAAGATAAACTGATGTAAAAGAGCCTAATCCCTGCAGGATGCAATACCTCATAAGCAGATTTCAAACTAAACTCCCCCTTTTCATCCGCTTGCCACACATAATTATCAGGTGCATTGTCAACCTGTGCCAGACAAATAGAATGGACTCCGCAAATCCGTTTCCAACACATAGAGTTAGTAATCCAAGGCTGGAATCGATCACCATACTTTGAACGCATGAAAACCGCCCCATAAAGAACATGCCTTGTGATATGACCACCATAATTTAGCCGAATAAGCCAGGGACAAAGATCCAAAGTGTCGCAGGCTGAGTCCCCCTCTTCATGTGGCTTGAATAAAGTGTGCCGCTTAACCCAATGATGCTTATCTTGGTTGGCATTGTCATCCCAGAAAAAATTGCAAATGCGACGGCGAAGTGCATATAAGGTACTATTCGACAAGGATAGAACAACAAGAATATGAACCGGCCAGGCACTAAGAACATGTTTTATTAAAATCATTTACCTGCTGATGGCATAAATTTGTTTTGCCAACCAAGAAGCCTTGCATCCACAAGATTCAACAAATCTAAATAGTGTTATGGCCGGGTATGCATTTTGCAAATATGAAGTCCAAGGTATTTGATGGGCAATGCAGTAGCAAACATTCCCAACACCTGCGCCATCCTGTGAGTCATGCTAAGAGTCACTTATGAAGAGGGAATAAAATGACTTTTCTGAAATTTACACGTCGGCCCGAAGCTGCTTGGTATAAATCCAGAAAAAGTCGAAAGCTCTTCAAATTACGAACAGAACCATTCATGAATAACAAGAGACCATCTTCAAAAGCTAAATGTGAGAGAGTCGGCCATATCCGTCCCATTGAGAATCCTTTTAATGAACCCGAAGACACCAAATCATTAAGGCCTCTGGAAAAATCCTCAGATGCCAAAATAAATAAAAATGGAGGAAGGGGATCTCCCCGTTTGACTCCTTGGGTAGGTTGAAAAAAATCGCAGGGCCTTTAAGGTGATTAAATATTAGACACAACAATCGTGCATGAAATCCTATCTTGACCAATTGTTTATTAAGAAAGTCCCAGCTAACGCGATCAAAGGCCTTCATCATATCCAACTTAATAATTACATTACCACCACAAACTTTTTTGTCCATGATCTACGTCATTTCCTGGCAAGAAGGATATGCTCCGATATGTCGCGACCACACATAAACCCTGCCTGCTCAATTGATATAATGCCACATAGTATACGTGCCAAACTAGTCGTCAATATTATGGTACCCACTGTAGACATAAAATTAGATAAGCTTATATGACGGAAGTCAGCAAAAGTCATTGGGGAATCCTTTTTGGGAATCAAAGCGAGCAATGTGCTCCCCATCGCCCGCTGTATGCGGAAGCCCAAGAAATATTCCTACCCTTCTTTATGAACATCCATAGAAATGATATCCCAGCAATGTCGGCAAAAGAAATCGTTGTACCCATCCGGGCCCGCCACACTGTGTGGATCAAGAGACCACATAGCATCTTTAGTTTCCTCCATTGTCGGCAATGAAATCAACTGGTCATTCATCTCCGAAGTAACCAGACTCAGTATGTGCTGTAATAAATCATCAACCGCACCTACTGGCTCCACAGAAAATAGGTTGGAGAAGAATAAAATAGGCCTGAATATCTTCTTCAGTATGACAAAGCTCGCCTGTAGCTGTATAAATATTGGAAATGGCATGCCTATGCTGTTGGTCCTTAACAATACTATGAAAACTTTTGTGTTGGCATCCCCACTTTTTATCCATTTCACCCGTGCCTTTTTCTTCCAATAACACAACTCCATGTGTGCCGCCCTATTATACTATGAATGCGCCTCATGCAACTACGATCGCATCTCGGGTGTAGGCTGCTGTTCATAAAACAGTTGAAGTCGATTAACGTGATGTTCGGCCATCGCCGATGTATCAAATATATTAACAAAAATGTCTACATTCCAATGTTGCAAATCCTTTTTAAGACGATGGAGATTGTCATAAACACCACGCATGCCATATATAGTTGGATATTCAGACCACTTAGCCCACACATAAGGTAGAAAATATTCGTGCTCAGTCCAAACGTTAAGGAACCAGAATGATTTAGGCCACAGTTGCTGTGTAGTAATACGGGTAAGAAGAAGCGGCGGATGATCCAAAGAAACCATCGGTAGATGCTGCACTTTGAGTCCAGGAAGTTGATCATATAGGTCTGAGGAACAGAAGACTCTATCAAGCCACCTTTTAACTATTCTCAATCCACGTCCCCCAACCCAAGTATATGGTGTCTCCTCATAAGGTAAATCAATCAACTCACATTGGCTGACACAGTATGCAAACTACTCAAGAGCAGGAAGATATGGTATAGATACACCAATGTGTTCATCCGTAGATAAGTATGTATTGAAATTCCTGTCGACAATCCAAAGAGGTGCACGCTGAGCATGTATACTCTGAAGTTCTAACCATAGTTGATGCCTATCAATGACCATATGCATACCATATACCAGACTTAGCGAATTAATCTGCTGAGTAGCAGGCATATGGAAGCGGATATACGACGCCTGCTCCCCATGTAAAGTATCCAGTAGGCTAAGTGATGAATGCTGCCAAAACACCCATATCCTGTCATGTAAAGTGGAAAGAGAGTTCAAAATGGAGAAACGAAGTTGATACAGAATCAGATGAGATGCGTCTATTTTTGGTTCAATGAAAACTAATAATGTAAGGCGACGACGCTTTATTAATCGCTTCAATCGGACTAATGAGGTCCGTAATCCTCCTACATTACAAAACATACAATTCATTGAGGAGGCAAAGAGGAAAAACTTGAAGATGATTGAGAAGTAGAACGCATCACCTGGGAAAATGGCGGTGGTAAAGGCATCTCAGCCTTTGTCCGACGAGACTTACGGGGATGTATAGCACTGGCCTCCACAGGCAAATTATGCTTAGTATGATCCGCGGAAAATGTAAGATGGTGTGATATGTCAGTTGTTGTTGCCTGCATGTCATGCTTCCATGCAGTCTGAATGAGGTCCTCAATGTCCCTTTCAATAGAGTCAATAATATCTACATCAGCTTGAGGACTCGTGAGAAAAGAAATGTACCTCTCCACACGAGCAACATGATCCAGTTCAGTGTCAGACACATTAGCCACCAAAGGAGCATCTACTGAATGATCAGGTATGTCATGCGATTTACCAAGGATGGAAAGATCCCTGGCAGCAGAGATATGTAGAGTCTCCAACCTAGTAGTATGCCGATGTTGATGAGAATTCTTAGCCTGGGGCTTCTAACTCATGCGAAATCAGAACAGGGTCTTCTGCATTACCCAACGTAACGTCCATGTTTGAAGCATCTGGGTTGATTGGAAGTAGAACAGAAGTAGGAGCACGCACACCATCCTTCTTCGGAGTCCATCGAGTTTGCTGCTTAGAAGGACGGTGCACTGGAGGGTTGATTTTCTCACCTGGCACCACATGACCATCCACTTTTGGACATGTTTTGAGATCATGCCACAATACACTACAATCAGAACAAAAAAGCGGGACATCTTCATATTCAACAGTTAGATAGGATTCACGCTCACCGCCCTGCTTATAAGACATACGAGATCATCATATGGCAAGACATGAGTGAATATCAATATCAGGGGGAATAGGGGCACACGTCTTGAGTTATTCAAAATTTCGGATTTACTTGCATAATAAAAGAAAAGAACAAGTAACACACAAGTAAACAACGATTTACTTACATATCAATCATACCGGAACGAAACATATAATGCATGCCATTTCAAATCATGCTCTACACTAAACAGTCACAAATGCTTATGCAATACTTTTCAAAATAGTGCAATGCATGTCACAATGCCCGGTCATATAACTTTATACCCTGTGCCACAACTTGTCTTTATACCCTATGACATATCACAGCTTAACTTTATACCATGTAATGATCCACAGCTTGTCTTTATACCCTGTGTCACAATACAACTCACTTTATACCCTGTGACGACTACAGCTTGCCTTTATACCCTGTAGCACATCACAGCTCATTTGGCAAAGTACTTTATACCCAGTTCCAAGGCACAACTCTTATCAAAACATAATGCAAATGCAAGTGCCATGATGCAAGATGCACCTTCAACATGTCGTTCAATCACTTGAGACTCATCTCGTTCACACATTCAAGCATACCTCTACATACTCACGCCTACTTCAACATTAGCATTCATATTAAGAACACAAGAAACGGGTTGAACCATCTCACCCACTCCATTTGAACTCATCAAAGCCTCAATCATTCAACCTTAGCCCCTTAGACCATCCACACTGAAGTCTAGTTCGAATACTTCGTGAAATTATTAATGTTGATTCACCATCTTAAGACACATTTCCAAGACTTAAGCTGACCTCAAGCACGTCCTAAGAGGCCTCTAATGTCACTCAATTGATCCTCTAACTTCACTTTCTTTCTTCTATTTTCCCCAGAAACTGGCTAACATCATACCCTACATCGATCGATCGATGTCACATCATACCCTGGCATCGATCGATCGAATTCCGTCAGAATCTTTCTGTCTCACATCAGTCGATCCATCAGCCTACATCGATCGATCGAAGTGACTTCATACCCTAACTTCGCTCAATCGAAGTCTGTCAGAATACTTTCTGTCTCACTTCAGTCACTCAATCTGCTTACATTGATCGATCGATGTACATCATTCGATGACATCTATCGATCGATGCCTGCAATTTCTAGAAAACTTCGCGATTTCTGCAGAAAACTGCAGAACCAAACCTTCAACCGTTCCCAAACATCATCCCAATCATTCCAAGCCTAATCCCTGCTATCATCTCATGCTTAAACTACAAATTGAACACTACACACATACATCACAATGATTCAAGCCTAGAACTCAAGGATTTCAACCCTACAAACCCCAAAGATCTCACCTACACCCTCAAACTCAATCACAACAATAAAATTACAGCAAGGGGATTCAAAGGATAGAGATTTGCAAGAATTCGTATATTTATCAACATCAAACAAGATTTTCAACATACGATGGCCAAAACATCAAATCAAAAACACAGAAATTGCATCGAATTCACATATAGATAAACAAGGGTATAATACTGCATGGTGATCCAATTTTGATACAAAAGTAAGCCCTTTTCCTTCACAAATCGTAGAAACTTATAAGAAAGTTACTTGCCTTTGATGACTGACAATCGGGTTGAAAAACAAACGAAGGCTGGATAGGTTCCTGAAGGCTGTCTTCCTCTTCTATACCTCTGAAGAAACGGCTAGGGCTTGGGGAGAGGTGAGGGTCGACGCTTTTTGAGATGAAGGGGGAAAATGACGCTCTGTCAGTTTTGTTTTGGGGAAGGGCAAAACTGGAATTTCTAAATTGTATTTTACTTAAAATCCTTTTTCTTAAATTATTAAATTCTAATATTTAATCCTTAATTAATTGTTATCAATTTCTTAAAAATTCTCCCCTCATTTAATCAAGTTCTGGAGGGTGCGGGCATAACATTCCACCCCCCTTACAAAAAGTTTCGTCCTCGAAACTGACATACCTTATTGGAAGAGGTGCGGATACAACTTCTTCATCTGCTCCTCAAGTTTCCATGTGGCTTCACGCTCCATATGGTTACTCCACTAAATCTTGACATACGGAATTACACGCTTGCGTAGAACTTGATCTTTCATGTCTACAATTTTCACCGGGTACTCTTCATACGTGACATCATCCTTAATCTCCAACGGTTGAGCCTGCAGAATATGGCTCGGATCCGGCACGAATTTTCTCAGTTGAGAAACGTGAAACACGTTGTGGACTTCCGATATAACCGGTGGTAATGCTAATCGGTATGCTCTTTCACCAACTCTGCCAAGCACCTTGTATGGACCAATATACCAGGGCTTAACTTGCCTTTCATTCCGAATCTCGCAACTCCCTTAGTGGGTGAAACTCGCAGGTAAACCTTTTCACCTACCTCAAATTCCAAGGGCCTTCTTTTAGAGTCCGCCCAACTCTTACTGCGATCTTGTGCCACCTTTAGTCTCTCTTATAATCTTCACCTTTCCAATAGTCTGCTCTACCAACTCTGGTGCAGTGATCGTACTTTCTCCAACTTCGTCCCAACAAGCTGTGGATCTGAACTTTCGTCTGTAAAGAGCCTCAAACGGTGCCATACCAACCGCACTGTGGTGACTATTGTTGTATGAGAATTCCATCAGCTTCAACATTCTATCCCAACTCCCTTTAAAGTCCAACGTTCATGCTCTCAGCATGTTCTCCAAGGTTTGGATGGTCATATCAGACTGTCCATCTGTCTGTGGGTGATAAGCTGCGCTCATCCTTAGATCAGTGCCTATAGCTTTCTGAAAAGCCGTCCAAAACTTAGAAGTGAATCTAGGATCACGGTCCGACACAATACTGACGGGAACTCCATGCAAACTCACAATGTTATCCATATATATACTTGCCAATTTCTCATAAGAGGTACCATGCGGTATAGCCAAAAAATGCGTTGTCTTCGTCAAGCGGTCCACAGTCACCTAAATCATGTCATTCCCACTTTGGGTTCTGGGCAACCCCATCACAAAGTCCATAGTCATATGTTCCCACTTCCATTCGGGAATCTCTAGTGGCATCATCAAACAGCCAGATCGCTGATGTTCCACGTTGATCTGCTGACATATCAGACATCTCTCAACATATTCTGTGGTACTTCTCTTCATCCATATCCACCAATAATTCTCTTTGAGGTCCTTATACATTTTAGTGCTTCCAGGGTGGATAGACAACCTTGAGTTATGAGCTTCACGTAGCAATTCCCTTTGAAGCTCTTCATTGTCTGGTACGCGTAGCCGGTTCTGAAACCATAGACTTCCACATTCTCTCATCTGGAAATCTCTTACCGGTCCCGTGTTCAATTTGTCACAGATTTCCTTCAGTGACACATCATCATACTGAGCTTCTTTAATTCTGTCTACCAAATCTGGGGTTATAGATAAGGCCGTAAGAACATTCGCCACTGAGTCCATAACATCAAGACCAAACTCTTCAATCTCTCATTCCAAAGGAGACTGTCTAGCATGGCTAGACTTTCTGCTCAACGCGTCTGCCACTCTGTTGGCTTTACCAGGGTGATAGTTGATGGTTAGGTCATAATCCTTAAGTAACTCCAACCATCTCCTCTGTCTCATATTCAGCTCTTTCTGCGAAAATAACTATTTCAGGCTCTTATGATCTGTGAACACTGCACACTTTTCTCCATATAAGTAGTGTCTCCAAATCTTAAGAGCAAACACTACTGCTGCAAGCTCCAAGTCATGCGTCGGGTAATTCTGTTCATAAGGTTTCAGCTATCTCGAAGTGTAAGAAATAACTTGTCCATTTTGCATCAGGACACAACCTACAAACAGAAAGTTAATTCACGTCCGATATATATATACAATACAACAGTTGTAATTATATACATACCTAATCCTTTCTTGGACGCATAACTGTAGATTACGAAGCCATCGGTGCCGGAGGGTTGTGCCAACACCGGGGCCGTGGTCAATCTCTTTTTGAGTTTAGAGAAGCTCTGTTCGCATTCTGAAGTCCACTCAAAATTAGTTTTCGTCTGGGTAAGTCGGCTCAATGGAACTAAAATTGTTGAAAATCCTTCAACAAACTTCCTATACTAGCCTGCTAGGCCTAGGAAGCTTCTGACTTCTGTTACGTTTGTAGGTCTTGGCCATTCAGTAATGGCTTCCAATTTCTTAGGATCCACTGAAACTCCATCCTCAGAAATCACATGACCGAGAAAAGTCACACTCCTTAGCAAAAATTCACGCTTGCTAAATTTGGCATACAACTTCTGCTGTCTCAGAATCTCTAACACCACTCTCAAATGCTCCGCATGAGATTGCTCATCAGGAGAGTAAACCAAAATGCCATCAATGAACACCACTACAAACCTGTAGGATCTGCAAGGCACCACTAGAAGGGGGGGGGGGTTGAATAGATGGTGCGGAAAGTGTGGTTTTTAAAATTTCTTTAAACTTGAACAATTCAAGTTCTGAAAACAGATTCTGTTTTCAGGACCAGTTTTAAAACGTTTTTAAAACCAGGTTAGAGGTCTTCAAAAATTATGAAATTTTGAGATAACTTAGCCTCAGATGTTATGAGGGTCCCCTAAAAATTTCAAATTAAAATTCAACCTTTAACCCCTTCAAAAACCGTTGACACTCAGATTGTGCAAATCTGCCAGAAACGGTAGATGGTTTTGAAAAATTAATTTCTATTTGTGTGAACGTCCAAATGGTCTGAAAATTTGACCACTAACTCCTTATATACTATATTTAAATGAGTTGAAACAGTTTTGGAAAATTCTTTTGGGAAGTAGGTCAAATATAATCAAAGTCTCAACCTTTGCAAGTCAGAAAATCACACTGCACTAGTCTCAGAACTTTTGATGTTTGATTGACTTATACTTATCCAAAAGGGTTGAAACTTGTGCCAAATTAACCCTAGAACGTGTAAGTATGTTTCTGAAAATTTTCGTAATTTTTGAAAATCTTTTACTATTTTTACGGATGCGAACAAGAAGGATAAACAGTGCAGTAACTGAAAAGTAAATGCAGAAAGTAAATGGCACCAAGAATTTTATACTGGTTCGGTTATAAACAACCTACTCCAGTCTTCAAGCAACACCTTCCTTGGTTCACACTAATCACACACACGCAGTACACCTTACCGCAGGGTTGATAGAGTTACTCCTAACTCCAACCCTTTACAAACCTTGTATGACGAGTACAATTCACACGAACACCACCACCTTGCTAGAATGAAGATTGATCACACTTTGATCAATCTTTTACAAAGATGTATGAATGGTGGTTTATCTCAAGCCTATTCTAGATAGAAAGATATGAAAACAATAGGCTTTTACAAGAAGAAAGAAAGAAGATGTAGGAGAAGAAGAGCTAGGCTTTTTGATCTCTTTGAATTGCAATCTTGTTGTTGTTTTGTTTGCTCTCTTCTTTTCCTTTTTAATGCTGCATGCCGTCCCCCCTTAGTTGACTCCCCCTCTTGAAAATTATCTTTTAAGTCCTTGAGAGAGTGTAAGACATCATTGTGACAAGGCCTTGCTTACTTGGCATCTTCTTATTGGATGATCATTTAGTCTTCGCTTACTTGGCACCTCCTTATTGGTTCAACATTGTCATCATGATGACATGTAAAAAATCTGAGATATACACTTTAACATGTGCCAAAAATCAATCATAAAATCATTCCATAAATCAAGAGATACATCATAAATTCCAAGACAAAGAAAGTCTTCCAAATCCATGCTTAAAATTTCGGCCACAACATTCTTGCCATGCTGAATTTTCAGCATGTGCATCATGGGGATAAAGTTCAAATCATTACCATTTTTCTTTGAATTTTCATCATAAAAATGAATCACCAATTGATGGTAAGTATTGCTACCAATTAAGAAATGAACTTGGACATGTTTTGGCACTTAAATTCGGCCATCAAGATTGTACACATGCTGAAAAATCTTCAGCATGTGTGATATGTAAAATATCACCATTTATTTATTTAAATTATATTCAAAACCTTTCCATTTCTTCTTCCAATTAATCACACAATTTAAGATGACAAAATATGTCTCATTAACATGCAAATTTCGGCCAGCCTTGTGTGTAGTATGCTGAAATTTTCAGCAAGTGACATAAGAGAGATATACCTTGAATTCTTACCATTTGTAGCTTCTCTCTTCAATTTACCAACATTGTAAGATTGATCCTTGAACAATAAATATGCCAACAAATCTCCACATGTGCTTCAAATCAGCTGTAGGGGCGTTAGATGATATGTATACATGTGCTGAAATTTATTTGTGCTAACTTTGTAAAATAGTGCACATTTAATAATACACATATGTAATATTCCAATCAGCCCTTAATTTAATTTTCTAGAACACTTTAAGATGTATATCATATGTAAAAAGTGTCTAGATACATGTCACATGATGTACCAAAAACGTTCCATGTGTTGTGTGCGTAGAAAACCGAATTTTCGATATTTATCGATTACCCGATTTTTCTCTAATTTAAATTCCAACTTTTGCACATATTATATATATTATATTATACATAATATATATAATGTATACTTTAAATCTCAGCACTTGGCTGGTTTAAAGTGGTACCATTAGCATGTGACAAAATTAAACTTGGAATCTTCACATTTTGGCCTTAATGTGGAGTAATTTGTGTGTGCCAACATGGAAAGTATTTTTGGCTGATTTTTCTGTCATGTGCACGAAATTTTCATCAAATTTTGATGTATAGGGGCTGGCCATTTATTTATGGCAAGTACGTGACACGTTGGCGAAGTTTCGGTATTTGCCCGATACGACAAATTTCGGTTTAGAACCTTTTATAGTGTCGTATTTGATTTGTCATCACCATATCTTATATCATATGATATAATACCTGAATATACTCATAAATATGAGTTAAGTATAGTGGTGTGACGTTAACGTACGTACGTAAAATATATAACGTGTCGGTAGTACGTTGGAATACATGTGTATGTGCCCTTTTAAAAAAAAATCTGAAAATATATGTGATATATATGTGTATATGCGTGTGCATTAACGGATGGGGAGGAGGAGAAGACTTTCCTTCCTTAGCCTTGTTGCCTTTGTGCCTTTTCCAAATGTAGCTTCCTTTGATGAACTACTTAGTTTATTAAACTAAGTACTTCACTTAACAGACTAGTTTAGTTCATTAATGGTGGCACCTGAAAATAGTATAAACACAACAAATGTTTTCCATATGATGTAAGCTTTAATGCTTCATGGCTCGTTAGTACGGCAACATAATATATAAGCTAAATAAGGCAAGTAATGGAAAAGTATCATGCATACATGTACATGTTTATATATATCATGCATTTAAATCACTTATTTTGAAATCACTCAAACCCCCTTATCTCTACAATCTCCTCCTTTTGATGATTTTCAAAATAACTTGTGTACATGATTTAAATGCTATCTCTCCCCCTTTAATTGTGCGCAAATTTGAAATTTGAATTTCAAATTTCAAATCCGGCTCCCCCTTGATTTGTGCAATTAAGATCAATCAGCGTCTCTCTATCTCTCCCCCTTAAATCATGCTTTTCTATCCCACTTTATTTTGGAAAGTAAATCAAAAGATTCCTGTCAGAAAGGAAAGTAAATCAAATAATGTCACATCAAATCATATCAATGGGAATCATGCCTAATTTAGAGCGAAGAGATTCATATGTGGCTTGATTTAAGGCCTTTGTAAATATATCCGCTACTTGTGATTCTGTGCGTACGTGATCTATGACAATATTACCATTGTTAACGTGATCACGAAGAAAGTGATAGCGTACTTCTATATGCTTAGCCTTAGAATGTAACACGGGGTTCTTAGACAAATTTATTGCACTCATACCATCACAATATATAGGAATTTTATTTACGGTAATTCCAAAGTCCGAAAGTTGTTGTTTTATCCACAACAACGTGTGCAACAAAGGCTAAGAGCCATGTACTCAGCCTCAGTAGTGGACAAAGCAACACTTGCTTGCTTTTTGGAAAACCATGAAATAAGAGAATTTCCTATAAATTGGCAGGTTCCGCTCGTGCTTTTTCTATCTATTTTGCAGCCACCATAATCTGCATCAGTGTAAGCATGTAAGTCAAATGTAGAATCCTTATCGTACCAAATACCTAAGGTGGGCGTGTGCTTAATATAACGAAATATTCTTTTTACCGCATTTAAGTGTGACACCTTAGGTTGACTTTGAAAACGAGCACACATGCATACACTAAACATGATGTCATGCCTACTAGCAGTTAAATACAGCAAAGAACCTATCATAGATCTATATAATCCATTATCAACGTCTTTACTATGTTCGTCTTTGTCTAATTTAGTAGTGACACTCATAGGGGTGGGGGATGGTTTCAAATTTTCAAAATTAAACTTTTTGATCATGTCATTAACATATTTTGCTTGGCTTATATGAATTCCTTTACTCGTTTGCTTAATCTGCAAGCCAAGAAAATAATTAAGTTCACCAACCATAGACATTTCAAATTCAGATTTCATGCAATTTTCAAAATCTTTAACAAGTCTATGCGAGGTAGAGCCAAAAATAATGTCATCTACGTAGATTTGAATAATAAGTAAATCTGATTTTTCTTGTTTAAAAAATAGTATACTATCTATAGTACCACGTTTAAAATTATTTTCTAAAAGGAAAGTAGCAAAACGATCATACCATGCTCTCGGTGCTTGCTTTAGGCCATATAGTGCCTTCTTTAGTTTGTACACGTGATCTGGATGTTTCAAATCTTCAAAACCGGGTGGTTGCTTCACGTATACTTCTTCTTGTATGAATCCGTTTAGGAAGGCACTTTTTACATCCATTTGATATAATTTAAAATCTTTCATGCAAGCAATAGCAAGTAATAGTCGTATAGCTTCTAGACGTGCTACGGGTGCAAATGTTTTATCGTAGTCAATTCCTTCCTCTTGATTATAGCCTTGTGCTACAAGTCTCGCTTTATTCCTAACTACCTTTCCTTCTTCATTCATTTTATTCCTAAACACCCACTTTGTGCCTATTATAGTTTTATCTTGTGGTCGTGGCACTAAATCCCATACATCGTTTCTAACGAATTGATTAAGTTTGTCATGCATAGCATCAATCCAAGAAGAATCACTCAAAGCATCATGCACATTTTTGGGCTCAATTTCAGAAATCATAGCATGAAATTCATTTATTTCATCCGAAGTAATTCTTCTACGTGGTCGCACACCGTGAGTGAGGTCACCTATGATGAGATCATGTGGGTGATCTCTATGCCATCTTGGTTGATTATTTTCTAAGTTATCATTCATTTCTATGTGATCATGCACTTCTAGTGTCTCATTCATATCATGCATATCAAAAGAATCATTGTCTTCATTCAAAACGGGTTTCAATTCAAAATCATCTTCATATTCCTTATCTTTATCAATCTCACCAAATTCATTGAATTTAACATGAATAGATTCTATAATTTGTCTAGTGAGAGGATCATAACATCTATATGCCTTTGAATTTATAGAATATCGAACAAAAATGCACTCAATTGATTTGGATTCAAATTTATCTAAATTGTCTTTTGTATTCAAGACAAAACATTTGCATCCAAACACACGAAAATAGTCAATCTTAGGCATGCGATCATTCAAAATCTCATAAGGCGTCTTGTTTATTTTCTTTCTTATAGATAGGCGATTTACAATATAGCATGCACAATTTACTGCTTCCGCCCACAGAAATCTAGGCAATTTATTTTCGCAAAGCATAGTTCTAGCGATTTCTTGTAATGCTCGATTCTTTCTTTCTACTACTCCATTTAGTTGTGGAGTTCTAGGTGGTGAAAATTCATGCTTAATTCCCTTTTCTTCACAAAACAAAATCATTTCTTTGTTTTTAAACTCACCGCCTCTATCGCTTCTTATCTTTTTCACATTTACACCGTATTGATTTTCAAGTTGTTTAATCAATTTTGCAATCTCAATGGCACTATCATCCTTATGTGCAAGAAATAAAGTCCAAGTATAACGAGAAAAGCCATCAACAATTACGCATGCATAGTGACGCCCACCAAGGCTTGCAGTGCGACTAGGACCAAACAAATCTATATGCAATAGTTCTAATATTCTAGTCGTGCTTATTTCATTTTTCGGCTTAAGTGACTCACGTGTTTGTTTTCCTTTTATGCAAGGTTCACACAACTGAAAGTTGTCTAAATCAAGCGTAGGCAATCCCCGTACTAGGTTCTTTCGTTGAAGTTTTTCTAGTGTGGAAATGCCAATGTGTCCTAAACGTCTATGCCATAAATTCACATTGGGTTCATTTGACATAAAACACTTAACTTTAGCGTCTACTACATCATCCATAGATAGCGTAAAAATATTGCCTTCTCGTTTTCCTTTTAAAACAGTTTCTCTGTTTTTATTTATTATGTTGCAATAAGAGTGAGTAAAGCACACATTGAAACCATTGTCAACAAATTGAGAAATACTAAGAAGATTGTAGGATAAGTTGCTTACCAAAAATACGTTGGAGATTTAGAGTGTGTTCGGATTACCAATCGTACCTTTTCCGATGATCTTGCCTTCGTTGTTGTCTCCGAAGGTCACGGATCCGCCTTTTGTGACCTTCTTTAGTTTGGTGAATAGGCTTGGGTCACCCGTCATGTGTCTCGAGCATCCACTATCAAGGAACCACTTTATAGATGTATCTTTCAATGTGTGGGCTCCCTGCAATGTGCAAAGGTGATTTAGGTACCTTTTTAACTTTGGGTCCTTTCGAGTTAGTTAATCACCTCTTGTTAAAAGTACCTTTCGGTACCCATACTTGGGTGATCTTCTCGGTCTATCAAATGGCAAGAATGTAGATGAAGGTGCGATATAGTAGACATGTGGTGCATGCACTTTGGGCCTTTGCCCAAGGACTCCTCTATACTCACTAAATGAAGGACGTTTTTGATATGTCCTTGTGTGTGTGTGTGTAGTGCGTGGATGATATGCATTTCGTGTATGCATTGTTCTCTTCTTTTCATATCTATAAGGTACAAAGTTATATTTCACATGATATGAAGAAGTGGGGCGTGAGGAAGGGGGCGCTTTCTGCGTCATCTTAGACGCCACTTGCGGCTTAGGGGTGTCTGCTTTCTTAGACACAACAAACTTGGTTGGTTTGATTGATACTTCGTTAGTATCAACGTAATCTTCACATTTTGGCCTTAATGTGGAGTAATTTGTGTGTGCCAACATGGAAAGTATTTTTGGCTGATTTTTCTGTCATGTGCACGAAATTTTCATCAAATTTTGATGTATAGGGGCTGGCCATTTATTTATGGCAAGTACGTGACACGTTGGCGAAGTTTCGGTATTCGCCCGATACGACAAATTTCGGTTTAGAACCTTTTATCGTGTCGTATTTGATTTGTCATCACCATATCTTATATCATATGATATAAGACCTGAATATACTCATAAATATGAGTTAAGTATAGTGGTGTGACGTTAACGTACGTACGTAAAATATATAACGTGTCGGTAGTACGTTGGAATGCATGTGTATGTGTCCTTTTAAAAAAAATCTGAAAATATATGTGATATATATGTGTATATGCGTGTGCATTAAAGGATGGAGAGGAGGAGAAGACTTTCCTTCCTTAGCCTTGTTGCCTTTGTGCCTTTTCCAAATGTAGCTTCCTTTAATGAACTACTTAGTTTATTAAACTAAGTACTTCAGTTAATGAACTAGTTTAGTTCATTAATGGTGGCACCTGAAAATAGTATAAACACAACAAATGTTTGCCATATGATGTAAGCTTTAATGCTTCATGGCTCGTTAGTACGGCAACATAATATATAAGCTACATAAGGCAAGTAATGGCAAAGTATCATGCATACATGTACACGTTTATATATATCATGCATTTAAATCACTTATTTTGAAATCACTCAAACCCCCTTATCTCTACAAAACCAATCTAGCTGCTCTTGGAATACGGTATTCATTAAATCCATAAAAGCTGCTGGTGCATTAGTCAATCCAAAAGGCATCATCAAAAACTCATAACGCCCATATCGAGTAAGAAAAGATGTTTTAGGGACATCACCTGCTTTCACGAGTAACTGATGGTACCCCTGACGAAGGTCGATTTTCGAAAACCATCGGGCACCCTTCAACTGGTCAAATAGATCCCTCGATCCTTGCTAGTGGATACTTATTCTTGATTGTTATCTTGTTCAACTCTCTATAATCGATGCATAATCTCTAACTGCCATCCTTCTTCTTGACAAATAAAACGGGGGCTCCCCAGGATGATACACTGGGACGGATCAGCTTCTTGTCCAGCAATTCCTGTAATTGTCCCTTTAACTCCTTAAGTTCGCCGGGGCCATCCTATAAGGTGCCTTAGATATAGGCTCGGCTCTTGGGATCAAATTGATTTCGAACTCCAATTCTCTTGATGGGGGTACTCCAGGCAAATCATATGGAAATACGTCTTTGAATTCGTTGATAACCAGAATCTGATCAATGGAGGGAATCTTTTGCTTAGCATCCATGGCATAAACCATAAATCCCTCTGCTCCCTTTTGCAAAGCCTTGAAAGCTTTAACCGCAGTCAAGTAAATTTTCTTGGGGGTCTTTGTCAGCTAAACATTTCCTTGAACCGTCACTTCATTCATATCGAGATCCTTAACGGTCACTTGATTAAGTCTGCAGTCAATGTTGGCATGATACTTAGTCAACCAATTCATGCCCAAAATCACATCAAAATCCCGCATCGCAATCGGAATCAATGTGGCGGGAAATACCTTCTCATCCAACTCCAACTCACAATCTTTGTACTGATGATGTGAAACCAGTACTTGATCACCAGCTGCCTACACTCTGAAGAGGGTCTCAAGCCACTCGGGCAGAAATCCAAGTCCTTTGGAGAATTTCTTATATATAAATGAGTGACTCGAACCACTATCAAACAACACATTCGCAGGCACTTTATTTACTAGAATAGCACCTATTCACGAAGAGCATAGCACGGAAAATCTCACGTAAAGCAAATTTAGTTTCAACTTAAACAACTAAAATTTGACTTAAATCATACCTGTCATGACATCAGTGTTCTCCTGTACCTTCGCATCCGTCATGACATGGACTCTGGCATTGGTTCTGGGCCTAGCTCTCTGATGTTGCTGTGGCCCTGAATCTCCCGGTGGCCTCTGCTTCCACTTGGGACAATCCTTAATTCTGTGGTCAGTCTTACCACACTTGAAACATGCTCCAGTCTTCTTTCAGCACTCCCCAACATGATTCTTCTGACAATGGGGACACACACCTGCCGCCTGACTATCAGGCTGACTCTGCTATGATGCCTTTTGGGACCGTCCTGTCTGACCTCTCCTGAGAATTTTGACCCAATGTCCGGGTCTACCTCCACTCCGATCGTCTCTTGGCCTCTTGCCCGTGTCGTCACGAGCATCTCTAGGCTGAGACCTGCGCATATCGCTCTCCACCCGATAACAGGCATCCAATATCTCAGCAAAGGTCTTTAAACTGGATCCTGCTATAGCCGTCCGAATGCGGGGGTTCAGACCTTGCTCGAACTTGAGGATCATCATTATGTTATTTTCCAACACCATGGGTGTGAATTTTCCCAAGGCGTGGAACCTGTCATCATAATAAGAAATAGACATTCTGTCTTGCTCCAGTTTATCAAACTGTCTCATTTTCTCTAGTATTGCAGTCTCAGGCACGTAATAATCCTTATAAGCCTCAACGAATTGTGTCCACAAGATAGAGGGAGTCATCTTTGGAAGGATACCATTCCACCAAGAATTTGCTCTGCCACTCAGCAGAGGTGTGGCCACATCCACCTTGTTTTCTTCAGGAACTTGTACTAGCCTGAAGCACTTTTCCACTTCGTCCAACCAGAATTCTGCCACTTCTGGGTCTGTGGTCCCTTCAAAGATGGGGGCATGCATCTTCCGCATTTCCTCAATATAATACCGTATACTGTGCTGAGGTGGTGGAGGAGGAGGAGGCTGCTGCTGCTGCTGAGAAACTCCCTGAGCAATCACTGTTAATGCATCCATCAAGGCCTGGGGCATTACCATCTGCGGTGGCGGAGGATTTTCATTCCCGTTTCCTGGTTTTCTCTTCTGGGAGGCATCTTTCTGCTAGGTCAGCGCTTATTAGCATTCAGCAATTCAAAAGATAGCACTGAAGGCTCATACGCGTCGCACAGAACGGAACTTACATTAAGAGGTAGAATCTTATGGTCATTAATTAAATTATATCGCACTCGCACACACCCAACCCACTCCATCTTATATCTAAAATCAAATACTTAGACCTATGAATCAACTTAATGTCAAAATCATAGCTTAGGACTCTATATGACATAAACCTAGGTCTCCGAGGTAGATCTGAAGCCTAGTCTCTGATACCACCTGCAGCGTCCCGACCGAGACAGCAGACCCGAACCGGTGTACCCGTCATAGCCTACTAGGAGGACTACCAGACGTCATTACTTTCACATACACGTCATCACTGAAGTAAGAGAAATAAGAGTAGAGACACTTATAAATTAAAAACTGAATCAATCAATTCTAAACTACCAAAAGCATAAATAAACAAAACTGTTTATAGACGCAGCCATCTAATCCTCAAATGAATGAAAGAAAGTTGAAATAACCAATAGCAGTCTAGGACAATTCTCAATATAGGCTCTAAGCACCCCACTCAGCCCACTCGCCATCGTCCTCAATAAAGATCATATCATACTCGGGCCCATCTGCAAGACAACGAGTGGAACCCTTAGCGAAAAACTCTAGCAAGTAACCTGCTTATAAGACATACGAGATCATCACATGGCAAGACATGAGTGAATATCAATATCAGGGGGAATAGGGGCACACGTCTTGAGTTATTCAAAAGTTCGGATTTACTTGCATAATAAAAGAAAAGAACAAGTAACACACAAGTAAACAATGATTCACTTACATATCAATCATACCGGAACGAAACATATGATGCATGCCATTTCAAATCATGCTCTACACTAAACAGTCACAAATGCTTATGCAATACTTTTCAAAACAGTGGAATGCATGTCACAATGCCCGGTCATATAACTTTATACCCTGTGCCACAGCTTGTCTTTGTACCCTATGACATATCACAGCTTAACTTTATGCCATGTAATGATCCACAGCTTGTCTTTATACCCTGTGTCACAGTACAGCTCACTTTATACCCTGTGACGACTACAGCTTGCCTTTATACCCTGTAGCACATCACAACTCATTTGGCAAAGTACTTTATACCCTGTTCCAAGGCACAACTCTTATCAAAACATAATGCAAATGCAAGTGACATGATGCAAGATGCACATTCAACATGTCGTTCAATCACTTGAGACTCATCTCGTTCACACATTCAAGCATAACTCTACATACTCACGCCTACTTCTACATTAGCATTCATATTAAGAACACAAGAAACGGGTTGAACCATCTCACCTACTCCATTTGAACTCATCAAAGCCTCAATCATTCAACCTTAGCCCCTTAGACCATCCACACTGAAGTCTAGCTCGAATACTCCATGAAATCTTTAACGTTGATTCACCATCTTAAGACACATTTCCAAGACTTAAACTGACCTCAAGCACGTCCTAAGAGGACTCTAATGTCACCCAATTGATCCTCTAACTTCCCTTTCATTCTTCTATTTTCCCCCATAAACTGGCTAACATCATACCCTACATCGATCGATCGATGTCACATCATACCCTGATATCGATCGATCAAAGTCCGTCAGAAACCTTCTATCTCACATCAGTCGATCTATTAGCCTACATCGATCGATCGAAGTGACTTTATACCCTAACATCGATCGATCGATGTCTGCGATTTCCAGAAAACTTCGCGATTTCTGCAGAAAACTGCAGAACCAAACCTTCAACCATTCCCAAACTTCATCCCAATCATTCCAAACCTAATCCCTGCTATCATCTCATGCTTAAACTACAAATTGAACACTACACACATACATCACAACGATTCAAGCCCAGAACTCAAGGATTTCAACCCTACGAACCCCAAAGATCTCACCTTTCACTATCAAACTCAATCACAGCAATAAAATTACAGCAAGGGGATTCAAGGGATAGGGATTTGCAAGAATTTGTATATTTATCAACATCAAACAAGATTTTCAACATACGATGGCCAAAACATCAAATCTATAACACAGAAATTGCACTGACTTCACATATAGATAAACAAGGGTATAATACTGCATGGTGATCCAATTTTGATACAAAAGTAAGGCCTTTCCCTTCACAAATCGTAGGAACTTATAAGAAAGTTACTTGCCTTTGATGACTGACAATCGGGTTGAAAAACGAACGAAGGTTGGATCGGTTCCTGGAGGCTGTCTTCCTCTCCTATACCTCTGAAGAAATGGCTAGGGTTTGGGGAGAGGTGAGGGTCGACGCTTTCTGAGATGAAGGGGGAAAAATGACGCTCTGTCAGTTTTGTTATGGAAAAAGGCAAAACTGGAATTTCTAAATTGTATTTTTCTTAAAATCCTTTTTCTTAAATTCTTAAATTCTAATATTTAATCCTTAATTAATTAATAATTAATTGGTTATTAATTTCTTAAAAATTCTCCCCTCATTTAATCAAGTTTCGGAGGGTGCGGGCATAACAGCTTATGCCTGCGGTCGCGAATCACTTGCACTCAGTGTTGATGGTAAAGAGATGAGCAGGAGCAAAAGATAAGTAATATATAAACTTGAGATAGATAGCAGGAACAGAGAAAAACAAAGCCGTACCGGAGATACCTGTATTGAAAACGAATACAAGCGACAACATTAAGGGCCACTTGTGTTTTAGAATAACTGCATGCAATGAGGAAGCTCCACATAACCTCAGCGAACAAAGTATGAGCAAATAGTGAAACAAATGAGAGGTACAAAAGGAGAAAATGACATAAAAATAAAGAGACTGTATCATGCTGTCGTTGTTTGTACCAGAAAGATACAAACAACATCCAGAGATAAAGAGCGTGTCCACAACAGTGCATAGTAATCCACATAAGACTAAAAACGTAAAGCTGATGTGCACTGGTCCGTCAAGAGGAAGCCTCTTGCCGCAGCAGGCAGAGAAATAGGCAGGGTACATATACTTTTATGTGTTGGGCCATCTGGAAGGTATTCACCAATGCACTTTTCGATGATGCTGATCTTTCTCTCAGTAGCATATACACTTTGGCTCGGCAATCCTGTTATACTTGGGCATCTACCTTCTTTGGTAAGAAACTTGCTGTTAATCTTCATGACTTAATAGCTAGCGGATTTTCTCCCGCGCTGAAGGTGTCAAGGGTTCATGCGATTAAATGGCTGCTTCCTCCTGTTGGTAAACTCAAACTTAAGGTAGATGCTTCAGCCGGTAAACGAATGGCTTTCGCCGACGCCATCCTACGAGATCATTGCGGGAGAATGATTGGTGCTATTTCTTATGCTCTACCTTGTCTTCTACACACGCGCATACACACACACACATATATATAAAGATATATGTATATGTATGTATATTTATGTCTACGTCTTTGTATGTGGATGTATGCAAGTGTTATGCAAGTACATGTATGCGGTGTGTATACGTATATGTATGTGTATGCATGCATCAATGGTTTATATATGTATGTGTGTATGTATGTATAAATATATGTATGCATATGTATTCATTCTACATTTTGGACACATAGATATATATAATATATATGTGTGTGTAGGTGTGCATATACGTACACACATACATATTGAAAATTTTTAAATTAGATCTTATAAAAAGTTATACTTTATGTTGTACTTAAGTTTTCGAATTGCGAAAAAAATTTCACCAAATAGATGGCACGTATAGAAAACATAGTCAAGTCGCCATATTTTTTATGGCATACAACGAAATTGCCGAAAAAGTGCGATGTGTATGCGGTATTAAAAATGACAGTCACGTATTTGCCATAGATTTCCAACACGTAATTATTTGTTAAGAATATGCCATATATTTACCACATTATTTTACATGTGCTGTTTCTTATGCGGCAACTATGCAAATGCCGTAAGTTAATTTTTGCGAGTAACCAATTTTGTTGTATTGTATTTTCCAACAAAGACATCCACATCCATATACACATCTCACCTGACCATTTTTTTTACCCTATAACCATCATATAAAACCTTAAGCCATCAAAGAACGAAACAACATGGACTACGAAGATATTGAAGAATTATTTGACAAAACATAGAATTATGACAAGTTCATCTACTTCTTCGGGATCATAGAAACAGATCTCAATAGTGAAGTCTCAGGGTATAACTCTGAATACGACAAGATGATAAACAATGTCTACGTTAATCACATCTTCTTGTTCAAAGATGGATGCTCTTAGCTTAACAAGGTCCTCCGAGACCTCAAGACGTTCCAACGCTGCTATCGCAGCCGCACGGGAAGCCAGTCCCACCATTCTTTCAAGACCTTAACGGGATTACAATCCTCTGAGGACAAAGAATTAAGGATCATATAGAGACGGGATTACGATGCTCTGAAGATAAAGAATGAAGGATTATATAGAGAAGCTCCGGGAGAGACAGAAATAAAAATATTGTTTTGAATCTATCGACCATTCTAAATTTTTTTTACCAATAATGTAACAGTTATTTTCTTTATCAAATAGAATAGTAAACTTTTCATTCATTAATCTTTTCTTTTTTATTGTCCTTCCTTATCTTGTACGCTTAACTCATGCAATTATAAGAGAACAACAATCATATAACACCGTTATTCAAAATACTGATAATAAAAATGAGCAACATGTAAATTTTATCCGAGTTACCGTGACAAATCAAATTATATAAGCAAACAAATGCATAAAATTGTGCAGTAATTGTATTACCAGATACTATACACTGTAACCACAATTACCAAATATATGTGTATACTTGAAGGAAATTATGAAACACAATCAATTTATGTTTCAAATGAATATGGTAACCAAAACACAAAATCAACAGCGCCTTCTTTTTTTCTTAATTCTTTTTACCATTGTCAATATCCTTGGGCTTCCATGTCTCTGAGTTGGTGATTACATAACTAACACATATTTAAAAAGTACAGAATCCTTTAGAAACCGTAATACACATACTGTAGAATCTTTTGTAGTGAATTCTGTATTATAATCATATAAAGCAATAAATAACATAATATTTTGACGTAATAATATAATCATATATCTTGTATTCAGTATTACATTGATATCAAATTATAAATAACGACGACTAACATACTTTCCACCGAGTTAAGATAGCATGATGGTTGTAGTACATTAATTCACATATTTAATTACTTACAATTGCTTATCTCACATACAAATTAATTTTCTAGAATTATTAACTGTGTGTTGTCACTCACATTTTATCATATAATCTATTTTCGTTCAGATTAACTATGAAACCACTGGAATACAACATCACTTATATCCTGTAAGGTCCGAAATACACTGTAGAGGGGGTGAATAGAGTGTTTGGCTCTTTTGCGGAATTTTCTCGTTTGCTCAACTCAAAAAGATATTCAAAATCAGAGAAAGAATGGGAGATGAGAAGTAGTGAATGAGTACACCGGATATAGAGTGGTTCGAATCGTAAATGATTCTACTCCACTACCACTTTGTTTCCAAAGTGGATTTTCAACAACTACTCTTCTTATTATGAACAATAAGAACAACCACAGCAACACTTACATTAACACTTTAGTGTAAGCTACAACAACAGCAACTTCTTGCACAAAACACACTTGTGCAACTACATCAACTACAGCTCTTAGCAAGAACAACTTCTTGCTTCCTCACAACTTCAACAAAAGTTCCCTCAAGAACTTCTCACAGTGGGTTGAAAAAATATAGTAAGGTTCACACTTTCTCACAAGTCTAAGCACAAGCAAGAGATCAAATATTTATGGTTCCTCTTGTGCTTGACTCTCTTTCTCTCAATGTACAATAATGAAGATCAAGGAAAAGCTAGACAAGCTTTAAACAAATTTACAAGTATGAGAGAAATATACAACAATGAAAAATGAAGCTAGATGATGTTGAAAGTGTGTAGTTGCTTTATCCAAGCCTCCTCTATTTATAGATGAAGTTCACCACGTTTTTGAGGTTCTCCACCAAGTCTTCATCTTCAAAAATGTCAAGATAATGCCCAAATAGTCTCTAGCCACCCTATGGAGTGATTTGATCTTGGATAGCCACCCTAGAGAATCTTAGACATGTATACAATAGTCAAGGAAGCATGCATTAGGTTGGGTTAAAGTCCACAAGAAGTTTGAAGAAGATTGGAAAGAGAAAACCTCAAAAATCTGCCTTGGATTTTGTTCAAACGTTCAGAAAATTTGAATCCTGGAGGACATCGATCGATCGAAGTCCCTGGAAGGGAGAGATCGATGTTCTCTGATTCAACATCGATCGATCGAAGTCCTGGGAGGGAGAGATCGATGTTCTCTGATTCAACATCGATCGATCGAAGTCCTGGGAGGGAGAGATCGATGTTCTCTGATTCAACATCGATCGATCGAAGTCCTGGGAGGGAGAGATCGATGTTCTCTGATTCAACATCGATCGATCGATGTCAGGGGCTGAAGTGACATCGATCGATCGATGTCTCCAGCTTGAGAGATCGATGTCAGCTAGTGAGTTCCAATCTCAACCATCTTTGGACATAATGTGTTTTGCCCATCATGCATCAAATATCAAACATAAATTTAACTCATTCAAAACATCTTTTTATCATCAAAACGTTTTACAACTTAACAATCTCTTCCTTTTTGATGATTTCAAAACCACGATTCAAAAGGTGTTTTTACATGATACTTTTTCAATTAAATTTGATATTTTACAACTCCCCCTTAGTTCATGCTCCCTCATCATATGAACATATCAGAAAATTTCAATCTACCCAACATGTGATATCAATACCAACATGCTCCCCCTCAACCTATGCATCATGTTTCATATGTAAAGTATATCAAAGAACTTCATGTCATGCTATACCAAATTCAACTTCTCAAGCTAAGTTATGTGATGCAAAAACAACCAATATAAGTTTAGCCATTTGGATACCCATGCTTAACCAAACCATGCCAACATGCACAACCAACTATGCCAAAACATGCCATACACATGCTAATGCCCAATCATGCTTGCTAACAAACCGTCAAGCCAACAACAATATCAAACCATCAACTAGCACCAACTCATCAACTTAGATATGCATGAAGCTATATTTAAACCAAACCAAAACAAGTCATGCCAAGACCAAATACTACTACCAAGACCAAAAACATCATGCCAACGATACTAAAAACTTCTCCCCCTTTTTGAAAGCATCAAAAAAATGAGAGATACCAAAAACAATAAGATAAATACCATCAAGAAATATCAAGTTTTGAGATACATACGTAAACTCAAACTTTGCAGAACTACGCATGACTACGAAGGAATGGGGAATCATAGAAGAACTACTCCTCATCAGAGGAGAAACACAATCCAGAGAGAGTGGCTTTGAGCTTTATTTTCAACTTCTGGTACTTGGTCTTTTGCACGTTCAGCTCTATTTGCAGTGCCGTAACTTGATTGTTGATCTTTGTTTCTAGGATGTTACACGGTCCTGAAAGTTCTTATATTCCTTTTGTAGTTCATCAATACGGACTGCTTCTATGGCCAAGTCTTCTCCCCATTGACCAAGGGTATGACGAACGTCGGCAATTTCGGCCTCCGCATCAAACTCGTCATCAGAATCGCTCTCTTCTATCATTGGAGCATTTCCTTTAGCCTGTTGGGATGTGGAGGTTTGTTTTGAGGGTGGTTGTGGTGATGGATGAGATGAGGGTTCCATTGGAGGTTCGGTAGGAGATGGTGGAGGAATGGGATCTTCATGTTCTTCTTCTTCTGCTTCTTGTTGTCCACCCTGTTTTTGAGCCTCTTTCCGTGATTTGTGGATTTGTTGAATGTTGGCTTTTGTATAGTAGTCTTTGTTGGTGATTTGATCCGTGAAATCATCATTCAACTCCACATTTGCCTTTTTAAGCAATCTATATATGAGATTGCTATATGGAACCGCTTTTGATTTCTTGGTGGCGGCTTCCAACATATTGGCAAACACAATCTCCCCAAAATTTAAAGGCTCCTTCATAGCAATACGATACGCAACGTAAAAATCTAAATTGCTCGGGAGTTTTGCCGATTTTCCATTGATACAAAAAGTGACAATGGCAAGTAAAACTCTATATACCAAAGGCATGTCGTTTGTATTTTTGGTGGGGTGAAAGCCAATAAAATATTTAACCTCATTTTCAGAAATTTGATACTTGAAGGAATCCCACTTCCATGGATCAAAGTCTTCTAACCCCTCATCCGGAACCTCAAGCAATTCGTTGAATGTTTTAGATGTAAACATCAACAAGTTTCCTTCTATTATTGTATTCAATGCATAAGGCTCCCCATGTTTATAATCTACCCACATATTTGCATAAAACATTCTAGTATACCGGGTAGACATGGTGGTCATCTGTGAGACCTCCCAGACAGGTCTCCATTTTTGAACATCAAACCAACCAATAATTGGTTTTAATTTTGTGGATGCCATCTCACTGAATCGTTGGATTCCTTGAAGTGAGTATTCCTGCTCTCTGATACCACTTGTAGGATCTGCAAGGCACCACTAGAAAGGGGGGGGGGGGTTGAATAGATGGTGCGGAAAGTGTGGTTTTTAAAACTTCTTTAAACTTGAACAATTCAAGTTCTGAAAACAGATTCTGTTTTCAGGACCAGTTTTAAAACGTTTTTAAAACTAGGTTAGAGGTCTCCAAAAATAATGAAATTTTGAGAGAACTTAGCCTCAGATGTTATGAGGGTCCCCTAAAAATTTCAAATTAAAATTCAACCTTTAACCCCTTCAAAAACCGTTGGTAATCAGATTGTGCAAATCTGCCAGAAACGGTAGATGGTTTTGAAAAATTAATTCCTATTTGTGTGAACGTCCAAATGCTCTGAAAATTTAACCACTAACTCCTTATATACTATATTTAAATGGGTTGAAACAGTTTTGGAAAATTCTTTTAGGAAGTAGGTCAACTACAATCAAAGTCTCAACCTTTGCAAGTCTGAAAATCAGACTGCACTAGTCTCAGAACTTTTGATGTTTGATTGACTTATACTTATCCAAAAGGGTTGAAACTTGCACTGAACTTGTCATTGACCTAGTGAGAGAAGTGTGCAGTGCTTGTAACACATATACAGCGCATAATCCACCATATTGCATGTTACCTGTCTCCCATGCACAATGTCCTCATAGCATTTCATCCATTGGGTCTATGTACTATTGCATCCGAGCCCGATAATCAACGTTGGCAAGCAATCACTCGCTTTAAGTAGTACGATACCTTTACCAATGGGATCATACACTCTCTGTGCTATACAAAACTGACGCATAACCTTATGTCCAAATGAAGCTCAACTATCTCCCATAGTATAAGTGGCATCCAAGCACACCACAACTCCGATTTCTTGTGACGCACACTCAGCAACGACATAATGACCTTTCGGATAGAGCTGCCATACAAAATCATCCCCTGCAATGCCATCCAACTGGTCACAGACTGCATAAACTGTATGTCTAGGGACTTTCTTGAAATTATGTGCATTTAGCCACCAGGTGGTCCGAGAAGTACCGGGTGTAACAACCGTAAGACAAGGATGACGTACTCCTATCAGTAGAATAGCAGGCCACAACATGGAGAATCGCTCTCATATTCAATACTGCAAAAGATGCAGCAATCTTAAATACTCGTGCCTCATACCAACAAGAACTGCATCCCAGAGGTTGCAATATAGATACACAAGTATGTAGGATCTGCAAGGCACCACTAGAAAGGGGGGGTTGAATAGTGGGTGCGGAAAATGTGGTTTTTAAAATTTGTTTGAACCAAAAACCCAACTTCTGAAAACAGTTTCTGTTTTCAGGACTAGTTTTAAAACGTTTTGAAAACTAGGTTTAAGGTCTTCAAAAATTCTGAAATTTGGAGAGAACTTAAACTCAGATGTTATGAGTATCTCCTAAAAATTTCAGATTACAATTCAACCTCTAACCCTTTGAAACATCGTTGGTGGTCAGATTGCGCAAATCTGCCAGAGCCGATACACTGATTTGAAAAATTAATTCCTATTTGTACACAACTCCAAATGCTCTGAAAATTTAACCACTAACCCCTTGTATGTTATATTTAAATGGGTTGAAATAGTTTTGAAAAATTCTTTTGGGAAGTTAGTCAAATACGATCAAATTCTCAACCTTTGCAAGCCTGAAAATCAGACTGCACTAGTCTCAGAACTTTGGACGTTTGAATGACTTATACTTGTCCAAAAGGGTTGAAACTTGCGCCAAAAGAACCCTAGAACGTGTGGTTATATTTTTGGAAAGTTTCGTGATTTTTGAAATTTGTTTACTAGTTTTACGAACGTGATTAAAAACAGTAAACAGTGCTGAAACAGAAAATCAGTGTTGAAAGTAAATGACACCAAGAATTTTATACTGGTTCGGTTATCAACAACCTACTCCAGTCTTCAAGGAACACCTTCCTTGGTTCACACTAATCACACAACTCAAAAACACCTTACCACAGGGTTGATGGAGTTACACACCAACTCCAACCCTTTACAAACCTTGTATGTTCAATATAATTCGCACGAACACCACCACCTAGCAAGAATGAAGATTATCACACCTTGATCAATCTTTTACAAAGATATATAATGAGTGGTGGTCTATGTCAATCCTATTCAAGATTGAAAGATATGAATACAATAGGCTTACAAGAAGAAAGAAAGAAAGAGAAGTAGAAGAAGAAGAGCTAGGCTTTTTGATCACTTTGATTTGCAATACTTGTTCTTTCTTTTGTTTGCTCTCTTCTATTTCCTTTTAATGACGCATGGCCGTCCCCTTGGTGTAGCCTCCCCCTCTTGAAAATTATCTTTTAAGTCCTTGGAAGAATGTAAGACATCATTGTGACAAGGCCTTGCTTACTTGGCATCTTCTTATTGGATGATCATTTAGTCTTCGCTTACTTGGCACCTTCTCATTGGATGAATGTTGTCATCATTGATGACTTGGAAAAATCTGAGAATTTCACTTAAACATGTGCCAAAAATCATCACAAAATAACTTCCATAAATCATAAGATATATCACATAAATTGCAAGACAAAAATCCTTCCCAACTTAAGGCAAAAATCGGCCATATAGTGATATTGCCATGCTGAAAATTCAGCATGTGCATCATTCAATTTTATTCAAAATAATGCCCAATTTACTTTGATTTTTCTTTATAAAATGAATCACCAATTTTATGGTAAGTATTACTATCACATAAGAAATGAACTTGGACACTCTCAAGCTCACAAATTCGGCCACCATGTCTTCACACATGCTGAAAATTTTTCATCATGTGTGATATATAAAATATCACACTTTATCAATTTAAATAATACTCAAATCATTTCCATTTCTTCTCCCAATTAATCACACAATAAAAGATGATGAAATGTATAATTTTAATGTGCTAAAATTCGGCCACCCAAGGTTACCATGCTGAAATTTTCAGCATGTGATATAAGAGAGGCAAACTTTGAATTCTTACCATTTGTAGCTTCTCTCTTTAATTCACCAACATTGTATGATTGATCGTTGACCAATCATTATGCCAACAAAGCTCCAAATAAGCTCCATCTCAGCTGTAGGTGGCGTTTCATAGAGTATGTGTATGTGTTGAAATTTATTTTTGTTAACATTGTAAAATAATGCACATTTAATAATACACACATGTTATATTCCAATCAGCCCTTAATTTAATTTTCTAGAACACTTTAAGATGTATATCATATGTAAAAAGTGTCTAGATACGTGTCACATGATGTACCAAAAAACGTTCCACGTGTTGTGTGCGTAGAAAACCGAATTTTCGATATTTATCGATTACCCAATTTTTCTTAATTTAAATTCCAAATTTTGCACATGCTATATATATTATGTTATACATAATATATATAATATATACTTTAAATATCAGCACTTGGCTGGTCTAAAGTGGTACCATTAACATGTGACAAAATTAAACTTGGAATCTTCACATTTTGGCCTTAATGTGGGGTGATTTGTGTGTGCCAACATGGAAAGTATTTTTGGCTGAATTTTCTGTCATGTGCACGAAATTTTCATCCATTTTTGAAGTATAGGGGCTGGCCGTTTATTTATGGAAAGTACGTAACACGTTGGCGAAGTTTCGGTATTCGTCCGATACGACAATTTTCGGTTTAGAACCTTTTATCGTGTCGTATTTAATTTGTCATCACCATATCTTATATCATATGATATAAGACCTGAATATACTCATAAATATGAGTTAAGTATAGTGGTGTGACGTTAACGTACGTACGTAGAATATATAACGTGTCGGTAGTACGTTGGAATACATGTGTATGTGCCTTTTTCAAAAAATCTGAAAATATATGTATTTTATATGTATATGGCGTGTGTATATTTAAGAGGGGAGGAGGAGAAAACTTTCCTTCCTTAGCCTTGTTGCCTTTGTGCCTTTTCCAAATGTGGCTTCCTTGAATGAACTACTTAGTTTAATAAACTAAGTACTTCACTTAATGAACTAGTTTAGTTTATTAATGGTGGCACCTGAAAATAGTATAAACACAACAAATGTTTGCCATATGATGTAAGCTTTAACGCTTCATGGCTCGTTAGTACGGAAACATAATATATGAACTATATAAGGCAAGTAATAAGCAATGCACATTTATCTTATGCTCGTATATCATGCACATTTATCTTATGCTCGTTTTTGTGCACATTTAAATCATGTATTTGAAAATCACTCAAACCCCTTTTTCTCTACAATCTCCCCCTTTTGATGATTTTCAAAATAACTTATGCACATGATTTAAATGCTATCGCACCCCCTTCAAACATGCATAAAATCAAAACTTGAATTTTAAATTCCAAGTCGCTCCCCCTTGATTTATGAAATTAGTATCTCTGTCCCCCTTAAATCATGCTATCTCTCCCCCTTTATTTTGAAAAGTAAATCAAAAGATTCCTATAAAGATGAAGAAAAAAAATCATGCATTTCATATAACGTGCATTCATAAGGGTTATTTATTCAACCCTTTGAAAATGTCCTTTTTGGTACCCAAATTTGGGTGACCTTTCTAGGTCTTCCAAAAGGTGAGAAAGGTGATGAACACGCAACATAATATATGTTGGGGGCAAATGCGTTTGGCCTTTGGCCAAGAATCCCATCATGCATATAGTATGGTTTCTGTTTTTGATATGCATTTCGGTTTGCATGCACGGGACGTGACTAGATGCATTTTTTTGATATGAGTGTCTCGTATGCATCACTTGTTTCTTCTCATATCTATATGGCACATAATTATATTTTGCATGATGTAAAGAAGAAGCACGATGAGATGTCATAGGAAAAGGTCTATGCGTCTTCTTAGATGCCACATATGTCTTTGATGCATCTATTTTCTTAGATGGAATGAATTCGGTTGGTTTATTTAGTAACTTACTTTTCTCAACGTATCCTAGTCCGGTTTTGTCACTATCATTCTTTTGTGAAGAAATGATGTGATCTAGCATGTTTGTTCCCGTGTCAAATTGTTTCACCTTTTTCTCTACATCTGCATTCCTAGATTTCAAGTTTGAAATCTCGGATTTCAATTTAGTGTTCTCGGATGTCAATGATGAAATTTCAGACTTTAATGAATTTATAATGCACGACGACTCTTCTTTTGAATCGTTTAATTGAGACACAAGATCTTTGTTAGAAGATTCTAACAATTTCTTGTCTTCAATTAACCGTTTCTTTTGTTTTGCAAGAGTTCTAGCAAACTTATGTAATTCAAGATATTCAACATATAAATCATCATAAGATAGTTCAGAATCCGAGTCAGAATCAGAATTTACCTCATTTTCAAATAGTGGAGGCATTTGGCTTGACATACCTTCTTGATCGGTTTTGTCGCTAGTGGTTGCCATCTCACTAAGATCGTTGAATCTTTTTGTTGTGAGTATTCCTGTGCTCTGATACCAATTGTAGGATCTGCAAGGCACCACCAGCAGGGGGGGTTGAATAGTGGGTGCGGAAAACGTGGTTTTTAAAATTTGTTTGAACCAAAAACCCAACTTCTGAAAACAGTTTCTGTTTTAAGGACTAGTTTTAAAACGTTTTGAGAACTAGGTTTAAGGTCTTAAAAAATTCTGAAATTTGGATAGAACTTAAACTCAGATGATATGAGTATCTCCTAAAAATTTCAGATTAAAATTCAACCTCTAACCCCTTGAAACATCGTTGGAGGTCAGATTGCGCAAATCTGCCAGAACCGATACACTGATTTGAAAAATTAATTCCTATTTGTACACAACTCCAAATGCTCTGAAACTTTAACCACTAACCCCTTGTATGTTATATTTAAATAGGTTGAAACAGTTTTGAAAATTCGTTTGGGAAATTAGTCAAATACGATCAAATTCTCAACCTTTGCAAGCCTGAAAATCAGACTGCACTAGTCTCAGAACTTTGGACGTTTGAATGACTTATACTTGTCCAAAAGGGTTGAAACTTACGCCAAAAGAACCCTAGAACGTGTGGTTATATTTTCTGAAAGTTTCGTGATTTTTGAAATTTTTTTACTATTTTTACAAACGTGATTGAAAACAGTAAACAGTGCTGAAACAGAAAATCAGTGCTGAAAGTAAATGACACCAAGAATTTTATACTGGTTCGGTTATCAACAACCTACTCCAGTCTTCAAGGAACACCTTCCTTGGTTCACACTAATCACAAAACTCAAAAACACCTTACCACAGGGTTGATGGAGTTACACACCAACTCCAACCCTTTACAAACCTTGTATGTTCAATACAATTCGCACGAACACCGCCACCTAGCAAGAATGAAGATTGATCACACCTTGATCAATCTTTTACAAATATATATAATGAGTGGTGGTCTATGTCAAGCCTATTCAAGATTGAAAGATATGAATACAATAGGCTTACAAGAAGAAAGAAAGAAAGAGAAGTAGAAGAAGAAGAGCTAGGCTTTTTGATCACTTTGATTTTCAATACTTGTTCTTTCTTTTGTTTGCTCTCTTCTATTTCCTTTTAATGATGCATGGCCGTCCCCTTGGTGTAGCCTCCCCCTCTTGAAAATTATCTTTTAAGTCCTTGGGAGAATGTAAGACATCATTGTGACAAGGCCTTGCTTACTTGGCATCTTCTTATTGGATGATCATTTAGTCTTCGCTTACTTGGCACCTTCTCATTGGATGAATATTGTCATCATTGATGACTTGGAAAAATCTGAGAATTTCACTTAAACATGTGCCAAAAATCATCACAAAATAACTTCCATAAATCATAAGATATATCACATAAATTGCAAGACAAAAATCCTTCCCAACTTAAGGCAAAAATCGGCCATATAGTGATATTGCCATGCTGAAAATTCAGCATGTGCGTCATTCAATTTTATTCAAAATAATGCCCAATTTACCTTGATTTTTCTTTATAAAATGAATCACCAATTTTATGGTAAGTATTACTATCACATAAGAAATGAACTTGGACACTCTCAAGCTCACAAATTCGGCCACCATGTCTTCACACATGCTGAAAATTTTTCAGCATGTGTGATATATAAAATATCACACTTTATTAATTTAAATAATACTCAAATCATTTCCATTTCTTCTCCTAATTAATCACACAATAAAAGATGATGAAATGTATCATTTTAATGTGCTAAAATTCGGCCACCCAAGGTTACCATGCTGAAATTTTCAGCATGTGATATAAGAGAGGCAAACTTTGAATTCTTACCATTTGTAGCTTCTCTCTTTAATTCACCAACATTGTATGATTGATCCTTGACCAATCATTATGCCAACAAAGATCCAAATAAGCTCCATCTCAGCTGTAGGTGGCGTTTCATAGAGTATGTGTATGTGCTGAAATTTATTTTTGCTAACATTGTAAAATAATGCACATTTAATAATACACACATGTTATATTCCAATCAGCCCTTAATTTAATTTTCTAGAACACTTTAAGATGTATATCATATGTAAAAAGTGTCTAGATACGTGTCACATGATGTACCAAAAAACGTTCCATGTGTTGTGTGCGTAGAAAACCGAATTTTCGATATTTATCGATTACCCAATTTTTCTCTAATTTAAATTCCAACTTTTGCACATGCTATATATATTATGTTATACATAATATATATAATATATACTTTAAATCTCAGCACTTGGCTGGTCTAAAGTGGTACCATTAACATGTGAGAAAATTAAACTTGGAATCTTCACATTTTGGCCTTAATGTGGGGTGATTTGTGTGTGCCAACATGGAAAGTATTTTTGGCTGAATTTTCTGTCATGTGCACGAAATTTTCATCCATTTTTGAAGTATAGGGGCTGGCCGTTTATTTATGGCAAGTGCGTAACACGTTGGCGAAGTTTCGGTATTCGTCCGATACGACAATTTTCGGTTTAGAACCTTTTATCGTGTCGTATTTAATTTGTCATCACCATATCTTATATCATATGATATAAGACCTGAATATACTCATATATATGAGTTAAGTATAGTGGTTTGACGTTAACGTACGTACGTAGAATATATAACGTGTCGGTAGTATGTTGGAATACATGTGTATGTGCCTTTTTCAAAAAATCTGAAAATATATGTATTTTATATGTATATGGCGTGTGTATATTTAAGAGAGGAGGAGGAGAAAACTTTCCTTCCTTAGCCTTGTTGCCTTTGTGCCTTTTCCAAATGTGGCTTCCTTGAATGAACTACTTAGTTTAATAAACTAAGTACTTCACTTAATGAACTAGTTTAGTTCATTAATGGTGGCACCTGAAAATAGTATAAACACAACAAATGTTTGCCATATGATGTAAGCTTTAACGCTTCATGGCTCGTTAGTACGGCAACATAATATATGAACTATATAAGGCAAGTAATAAGCAATGCACATTTATCTTATGCTCGTATATCATGCAAATTTATCTTATGCTCGTTTTTGTGCACATTTAAATCATGTATTTGAAAATCACTCAAACCCCTTTTTCTCTATAAAGTACACCGCTCCTTAAGAATACCTAGATGCAGCTCCAAAGTCTTGCATGATGTGTAAGTACATCAATTGAGCACGGCTAATAGTGCAATCACAGAATAATGTGGTGACATGTAGGAACATGAATGTCCGTTCACACGGTTGTACCTGTATGTCAGACACGTCATCAGCACGGGGGATTACCTTAACCCAGTGCACGAGCCTTTTCCAGTACACAAGAGAGCCCCATAATATCCTCAACGTTAAGGGTCCAACCTAGCAACAACATACAAAGATCGAACCCTTCCGTGTTGTACCTAGGCGCTATCCCCAGAAAAGCCTCCTCATCAATCCTTAGCCTAAATAGAATCATTACGTTCTGTCTTGTAACATTCACCTCACCCACAGTGAGATGAAACGTGTTAGTCTCATGTCTCTACCTTTCTACAAACACCGTGATCAACGCATGATCATTCTTTTTTCTACTATAGGTGATAGCTCCTATAATCCTACCTCCTCCATGTACGGTATGCATCTAAACGAGATGTTTAAATCCTTCTTATACATGTCTACCCTATGTTTCTGTAACTATAGCTACTCATGAGTAAAAGTGTCATGTGCTCTTCCTGAAGAGTCAGTAAATAGGGAATTATCAAGCCTCAACAAACCCATATGTCAAGAACCACTACTACTGCCACTAGCCTGTGATGCCATAAATATACCTATATTTGCAACCATGTAACATGGTTGCATATGACTAACACATCCTTTTAACCTAACAAAATCAAACGACAAAGGAGTTAAAAAAAAACATAAATCATAATTAACCATATGGATTTTACTTAATTTAAATTAATAATAACATGCTAAAAATGCCATTTAATTAATTAAATATAACATGCTAACATATTAAATAATAACATGCTAACAAATTGAATACTGACATGCGAACAATATAACATAATACCATAAAACTGATAATATAATAACATTAATACTTAGAATATTAACATAAAATATTTACAATAATAATTACAGTCATAATAACCATAATAACATGCTTTCAATAATAAATACTAATAATATGTTAAAAAATAATAACTGCACTAACAGTCAAAAAATCACTTACTAGTTTGTTTTTACGGTTGTACCTAGTCGCAGCTCCTTGCTTGTCCGGACGTACCTCTGTTTTCTACTTTAAACCCCCACAAATTGAAAAATTAAGAAATTGCAACCACCTTTTATAGCTGTGTGTAGCAACCTAGGTTGACTTTGGTAATACCATCCAATGCTCAGCACGCACTTAATAGTGTCGTCCAAGCCTCGGACTGCCTAACAGTGCCGTCTTTGTCATGTGTAGTTTTGCGTCTCCAAAACATCCTTTTTGCATCCGAAAACTAGGATTAGATCTCCTCACCGCGTGGTGAGTCACCGCGCGGCTCAGGACGCGACACGTGGTAGCAGTGGGGGTGGTGAGACTGGATGAGGGTAACCCTCATCCAGCCTCACCAACCCACCTTTTTGCCACGTGTCGCGCGGTCACGCACGCGGTGAGGGGGGAGCGGTGAGGGGATCCTATCCCCCGAAAACTACTTACCCCCTTAGACACAATTGCTAGTATCGCCCAAAAGTGATTATTAAATGCAAATGGCAGTATCATCCTAGATCCTTTTGGACGACACTACTAAATACTTCCTGCTTGTTTACAAAATTTTCTCAAAGTGCACCACATTTTAGAAATTTCTTATTAATACTAGAGTATTTTATTAATTTATCTACCAAAAGAGCAGTAGAACTTACATTTAACCATTTCAGTCATAATTCATAAACCCTGACACAAGTTTGAGTTGGAATTGAAAGCAACAACTAAAATTGCCCCTCAACTGTTTGTTTAACCTTATCAAAGTCTTCAACATGCCTGCTCGTGAATCCCGGCTACCTACTAGTTCTTTAAACTGCTTTTATTTAAGGTGAGAACAATTAAGAATATATTACTAACAGCAAAAATTGTTAAGGCATTTACGAAACTCAAATTCTATATAGATTCGAGAATGAAACTGACATTCTGTAGAGCTCAGCATAGGATGACCAGAGCTCAGCGCAGGATGAGCAAAGCTCAACACAGGGATGAGCTCAACAGAGATGAGCTCAACAGAGATGAGCTCAGCGCAGAGATGAGCTCGGCAGAGATGAGCTCAGCACAGAGATGAGCTCGACACAGAGATGAGCTCGGCAGGGATGAGCTCAGCAGAGAGGAGCTCCGCAGAGAGGAGCTCGCACAGAGATGAGCTCCGCATAGAGAAGAGCTCAACATAGGGAAGAGCTCAATACAGAAGAGCTCAACACAGAAGAGCTCAACATAGGGAAGAGCTCAACACAGAGAAGAGCTCCACACAGAGAAGAGCTCAACATAGGGAAGAGTTCAACACAGAGAAGAGCTCCACGCAGAGAAGAGCTCCACACAGAGAAGAGCTCAACACAAGGAAGAGCTCAACACATGGAAGAGCTCAACACAGAGAAGAGCTCAACACAGGGAAGAGCTCAACATGCAAACCGAGGTGAGTCTTGGACTATGTCCTTAAGATGTATTGCTCCGATATACTATGCCCAACTGGAAATTGCAAACGTCTCCCACGATACAATGGCTAACAGTTTGAATGAGTGGCACTACTACTTAAGAACTACACGAACCTGACAAATGTTCTGATTTCTCGGATTGATGAAATACAGCAGCAGTGTATGCAGTATCCAGCGGGACTTTATGCAGAATTCTCGTATGCAGCAGGAGAAAAGAAGAAAAATTTCAGTACGTCTTAAAGGCAGATCGCTTCCTCTATTTATAGAGGTAAAAAACTTGGAGGTAAATTATTTTCTGGATAAATTTAAAGGAAAATTTCTCCAAAAAGATCAGAACCAGGCAGGCGAGCCATGAGCCATGACCATGACCAGGAGCCCGAACATGAGCACGAGCCGAGCCGAGGTGGCCGGCCACACAGGCAGGCAGTGGCGGGGCGCGCACGCATGTCTGCCAGCCATCTGCGTCTTCCCATCAGTTAAAAGTTCTCTTGCCCTTAGGGCACATCTAAAGTGTCTTTCCTAACACTATATTTGGTAGCATTTTTCCTTCAAGTGGCCGATGTGGTATATTTGCAAAAAGGTGATGTGTCTTCTTCTCCGCATTACCAATTTTCCAATTTGCAACCAATTTTTACTTCTACTTTGAGCATCAATTTCTCATTCACCAGGTATCGAAATTTAGTGATTCAAAAGCCTAAAATCATCTACTTATTACATAGATAATTTAAGACAAATTAGTTTCTATTTTTGATTAACAAACACTAATCATAATTAAGCTTAAAATATGTTGCTTACCAACTTTAGACAAATCCATTTCCAAAATTTCTTCCAACAATCCTCCACATGAATGAAAATTAATGCAAATGCAGATGCAGACTCTAACGAGAAGTCAGACAAGGAAATGTTGCATCAGAAGAGATAGCTTCTGGCTTTGAACCTTTCGTAGTGATGTGCCATCGAATTCACTCGGCTAAGTAGTGACTTAATGTCTTCAACCAGTCAGCCTTTGCTGTGAACCTAGACAACAATACTCACACAACATTTCTTTTGACACCTATTGGTTCTCATGGTTGTGTTCGTTTTTGCCATGAACATGGTTGTGTTTGTTTTTTCCATGAACAACCTGGTTTCAGAAAGTGTTTCAGAGAATTCTTGCCTCACAGAATTCTGATATAAGTGGTCCCACTTCACACTTACATAGGTGATTCCTATTAGGAGCATTCTGCCATACCCCACTTGATGTATCAAGATATGGGACATCATTAAGAGCTTTAGCTTACCCTAAATATTCTCTGCAGACAGCACTTTTATGTAGCAGAATGAGTAAGTGCTAAACTGAACCTTCATAACTTTGTTGTCCCATTAAACCAAGATTGTGGGATCTCCAGTCAACAAGATTGGGTTACCATTACAAATATTCTTGCGTAGTAGGCTTAAGTCCCATTCCGTTTGTTAATTTTGACATCTGATCTCTAGGCAAGCCTTTTGTAAGCTGATCCACAAGATTCTCCTTTGATTTTATGTAATCAATGGAAATCACGCCACTAGAGATCAATTGCTTAATGGTATTATGTCTCCGACGTATATGTCATGACTTACCATTTTAAATGTTGTTTCGTGCTCATCCTATAGCAGACTGACTATCACAGTGTATGCTGACATGAGCAATTGGCTTAGGCCAACATGTAACATCTTCTAGGAAATTTCGAAGCCATTCAGCCTCTTCTTTAGCTTTATCTAGTGCTATAAACTCAGCTTCCATAGTGGACTAAACTATGCACGTCTGTTTTATGGACTTCCATGACACAGCACCACCACCAACAGTGAATAGGTAGGTATCCACTGGTGGACTTAGAGTCCTTGCTATCTGATATCCAATTTGCATCACTGTATCCTTCCAATATTTCTGGATATCTTGTATAGTGTAATCCAAGGTTCATTGTATACTTCAGGTACCTCATCACTCTATTAGAGCTTTCCAATGATCTTCACTTGGATTACTAGTAAACCTGCTCAGTTTGTTTACTGAACAAGCTAAGTCTGGTCTTGTACAGTTCGTTATGTACACCAGACTTCCAATTACCTGTGAGTACTTCAATTGAGCTATAGGTTCACCTCGGTTCTTTCTTAAATGTATAAATAAGTCTAGTGGAGTCTTTATTGGTTTTGTATCAAACATATTGAATCGTTTGAGACCAGATTCAATATAATGAGTTTGCGGCATAACAAGGCCTTCAGTTATCTGAAAAATTTTAATTCTTAGAATAGCATTGGCAACCCCCATATCTTTCATATCAAAATTTTGTTTTAGCATCTTCTTAGTATTCAAGATGATGTCACGAGTACTGCCCATGATGAGCATGCCGTCTACATATAGATAAACTATCACATAGGCTTCTGGTGTGTTCTTGATGTACACACACTTGTCACACTTGTGATCCTAAAGCCATTTAACAACATTGCCTCATCAAACTTCAAATGCCACTGTTTGGGTGATTGTTTAAGTCCGTACAAAGACTTGACAAGTGTACACACCTTTTTCCTTGCCCTGGTACAGCAAACCCTTCAGGTTGCACCATATAAATTTTTTCTTCTAACTCACCGTTCAGGAAGGTAGTGTTCACATCCATCTGATGGATTTCTAAGTCGTAGAATGCATCGATAGCAACTAGTATCCTTATTGAAGTTATCCTAGTTACCGGTGAGTAGGTATCAAAAAAGTCAAAACCTTCCTTTTGTCGATAGCCTTTAGCTATCAATTGAGCCTTATACTTATCAATAGACCCATCCTCTTTCAGCTTCTTCTTAAAGATCGACTTGCATCCGAGTGGTTTACTTCCTGGTGGAAGATCAACCAGCTCCCAAGTGTGACTTTAAAGAATCGATTCTATCTCACTATTTACTACCTATTCCAAAAGGGAGCTTTTGGGGTTGACATAGCCTCAGAAAAGGTACTTGGATCATTTTTTTCCAAGTATGTTAGAAAATCTGGTCCAAAAGATGTTGGTATTTTGGCTCGTTTGCTTTGATGCGGTTTCTCAATTTCTTGAGGAGTCGTCTCACGTACTAGCTTACTAGTGCTTGTTTCTTCGTCGTTTTTGTCTTTCTTTGGAAAGACATCTTCAAAGAACACTATATTTCTTGATTCCATGACAACATTGTCCTGTATGTCAGGAATGTCCGACTTGTGCAACAAGAATTGATATGCATGACTGTTAGTTGCATATCCTATGAATATGCAATCAATTGTTTTAGGCCCAATTCTAACTTGTCTTGGTTTAGGTAGAACAACCTTCGCCAGACACCCCCACACATTCAACTATTTTTAACTAGGATTATGGCATTTCCAAAGCTCATATGGGGTTTCATCCATCTGCTTAGATGGAATTCTATTTAAAATGACTTTAGCTAAGAGAACAGCTTCCCCCCACAAGTTTTAAGGTAAGCCCGAACTTATCAACATAGCATTCATCATCTCTTTTAGAGTTCAGTTTTTGCGTTCAGCAATACCATTCCATTGAGGTGAATATGGTGCAGTTGTTTGATGAATAATGCCATGTTCTGAACATAATTCATTAAACGGTGCATCATACTCGCCACCTCTATCACTACAAATTGCTTTAATTCGTTTGCTAAGTTGATTCTCAACTTCATTTTTGTAGTCCTTGAAAGCATCAAGGGCCTCGTCTTTGCTACTTAGCAAATAGACATAACAGTATCGTGTGCAATCATCGATAAAAGTTACGAAATACTTTTTCGCACCTCTCATTTGCATAAATTTTAAATCACACACATTGGTATGAATTAAATCCAAAGGTTGTGTTCTTTTCTGTTGAAGGAAATGGCGTCTTTGTCATTTTTGCTTCAACACAGACTTGTCGTTTTTCTTTATTAATGTTCAGTTTGGGTAATAAGTCAAGATTAATCATCCTTTGTATTGATATGTAATTAACATGTCCCAAACAAAAATATCATAAACAAGAAGACTCAAGCATATAAGCAGAAGTAGAAGAATTCTTATTAGCCTCTTCAGGCAAAACTTTCTAGGGTACAACTGTCATTACACTTAATTTGAACATATTATCAGTTAAGTACCCCTTTTCCAGGAGCACCCCATTCTTACTCAATAAATTTATTATAATCAAATACTAGTCTAAATCCAAGACTGACTAGTAAAGCTCCATAAACTAAGTTCTTGCGGATGTCAAAAACATGCAGTACATATCACAGAGTCAATTCCTTTCTTGAAGTCATCTTCAGAATCACATTGCTCAAACCTTCAATCTTCGAGCTATCAGAGTTTTCCATGTATAGCTTTTCATTATTCTTCGCCAGAGAATAGTCTCTGAACATCGCCCTGTTGGCACAGACGTGTCGAGTGGCTCCAGTGTCCACCCACCATTCACGAGGATTTCCTACTTCATTGCACTCAGAAACAACAGCACACAAATCCAGATCATCCATCTGGCTGACAAGGTTGGCTTTTGCTTTTTTTTTTGTTTTTTCTTGGGCTTACGGAAGTCAATACTATGGTGCCACTGAATTCTGTAGAGAAAAAAAGGTTTGAGTGATTTCAAAATGTATGATTTAAATGTGCTTAAAAACGTGCATGATATAAATGTGCATGACATATTGCATATAACCTGCCTTATATAGTTCATATATAATGTTACCGTACTAACGAGCCATGAAGCGTTAAAGCTTACATCAAATGGCAAACATTTGTTGTGTTTATACTATTTTCAGGTACCATCATTAATGAACTAAACTAGTTCATTAAGTGAAGTAATTAGTAAATTAAACTAAGTAGTTCATTAAAGGAAAAAACATTTGGACAAGGCACAAAGGCAACAAGACTAAGAAAGGAAAGTCTCATCCTCCTCTCATCATACATATATACACGCATATATATATGTATATATATAAATATATATATTTTCAGATTTTTTGAAAAAGGCACATACACATGTATTCCAACGTACTACTGACACGTCATATATTTTACATACGTACGTTAACGTCACACCACCATATTTAACTCATATTTATGAGTATATTTAGGTCTTATATCATATGATATAAGTCATGGTGATGATAAATTAAATACAACACGTTAAAAGGTTCTAAACCAAAAATTGTCGTATCGGGCGAATACCGAAACTTCGCCAACGTGTCATGTACTTGCCATAAATAGATGGCTAGCCACTACACCTCAAAAATCTCTATAAATTTCGTGGTCCACATGTTAGTTACAGCCATAAAATCATTCCATGTTGACACACACAAATCACCTCACATTAAGGCCAAATTGTGGATATTCCAATTTCAATTTTGTCACATATAAATGACGCCACTTTAATCAGCTTTATAAGCTGAATGTTAAAGTTTATATTATGTATATTATGTGTAACATAATATATACAACGTGTGCAAAAAGTTAGAATTTAATTAGAGAAAAATCGGGTAATTGATAAACATCGAAAATTCGGTTTTTTTGTTTACACAACACATGGAACATTTTTGGCACATCATATGACACATACCTAGAAACTTTTTACATATTTCATACATCTTAAAGTGTTCTAGAAAATTAAATTAAGGGCTGATTTGAATATGCCATGTGTTTTATTAAATGTGCACTATTTTATAAAGTTTGTAAAAATAAAATTCAGCACATGCACACATACATTGCAACGCCTATTCCAGCTGATACGGAGCATATGTTGGCATATTGATTGGTCAAGAATCAATCATACAATGTTGGTGACTTAAAGAAAGAAGCTACAAAAGGTAATGTTTCAAATTTTATCTCATTTGAAACACATGCTGAAAGTTTCAGCATGTGAAGTTAGAGCTGGCCGATTTTCACCTTTAATGAGCATATATCTTATGTCTTGAAACATGTGATTAATTGGAAGAAGAATTGGAAGTAATTTGAATAAGATATGAATTCATAAAGTGTGATATCTTGAATATCACACATGCTGAAAAATTTCAGCATGTGTGGGAATGTACCTTGGCCGAATCCTTGGCCATGTTAGTGTCCAATTTCACTTCCAAAAATGATGAGAATATTTGCTACTAATTGGTGATTTATTTTAAAAGAAAAATCAATGAAAATTTCGAAGTAATTTGAATTATATCACCATGTATCACATGCTGAAATTTCAGCATGTCAAGTGTAGTAATGGCCGATTTTTTGCTTAATATTGTGGAGAAATTATCTTGCTTGATTTGGGTGATAATATTATGAGTTATGGCAACTATTTTATGTTGATTTTGGCACATGTTTTTAGTGAAATTCTCAGATTTTCCAAGTCATCAAATGATGACAACATTCAACCTATCAAAGAGTGTCAAGTAAGCAAAAGTTAAATGATCATCCAATGAGGAGGTGCCAAGTAAGCAAGATCATGTCACAATGATGCCACACATTCTCCCAAGGACTTAGAAGATAATTTTTAAGAGGGGAAGGCACCAAAGGGGGCGGCCAAGACTTGTTAAAAAGAAGGAAGAAGAGCAAAAACAAGAACAAGAGTTGCAAATTCAAAGATCAAAAGTGTTCTAGCATTCTTCTTCTACACTCTCTTTCTTTCTTCTTCCTAAAAGCCTATTGTACTTACATTCATATACTTGAATAGGCTTCTCTTAGACCACCACATATTCTTTATCTTTGTAAAAGATTGATCAAGGTGTGATCAATCTTCAATCTTTTAAGGTGGTGGTGTTCGTGACAATTGTATTCACGTACAAGGTTTGTAAAGGGTTGGAGTTGGTGTGTAACTCCATCAACCCTGTGGTAGGTGTATTTGTGTTGTGTGATTAGTGTGAACCGAGGAAGGTGTTCCTCGAAGAATGGAGTAGGTTGTTTATAACCGAACCAGTATAAAATTCTTGGTGTCATTTACTTTCAGCACTTATATTCTGTTTCAGCACTGTTTACTGTTTTTAATCACGTTCGTAAAAATAGTAAACGAATTTTAAAAATCACGAAACTTTCAGGACACATATCCACACGTTTGAAGGTTCTTTTAGCGCAAGTTTCAACTCTTTTGGACAAGTATAAGTCACCCAAATGTCCAAAGTTCTGAGACTAGTGAAGTCTGATTTTCAGGCTTGCAAAGGTTGAGACTTTGATCATATTTGACTAACTTCCCAAAAGAATTTTTCAAAACTGTTTCAACCCATTTAAATATAACTTATAAGGGGTTAGTGGTTAAAATTTCAGAGCATTTGGAGTTACGTACAAATATGAATTAATTTTTGAAATCAGTCTACCGTTTCTGGCAGATTCGCACAATCTGACCACCATCGATTTTTGAAGGGGTTAAAGGTTGAATTTAAATCTGAAATTTTTAGGAGACACTCATAACATCTGAGGCTAAGTTCTCTCAAAATTTCAGAATTTTTGAAGACCTGCAACCTAGTTTTAAAAATATTTTAAAACTGGTCCTGAAAACAGAAACTGTTTTCAGAAGTTGGGTTTTTGGTTCAAACTAATTTTAAAAACCACATTTTCCGTACCCACAATTCAACCCCCCCCTTCTAGTGGTGCCTTGCAGATCCTACAATTGGTATCAGAGCACAGGAACACTCACATCAAAAGGATCCAACGATCCGTGTGAGATGGCAACCACTAGCCACGAAACCGAGGAAAAAGATATGTCAAGCCAAATGCCTCCACTATTTGAAAATGAGGTAAATTCTGATTCTGACTCGGATTCTGAACTATCTTATGATGATTTATATGTTGAATATCTTGAATTACATAAGTTTGCTAGAACTCTTGCAAAACAAAAGAAACGGTTAATTGAAGACAAGAAATTGTTAGAATCTTCTAACAAAGATCTTGTGTCTCAATTAAACGATTCAAAAGAAGAGTCGTCATGCATTATAAATTCATTAAAGTCTGAAATTTCATCATTGACATCCGAGAACACTAAATTGAAATCCGAGATTTCAAACTTGAGTTCAAGGAATGCGGATGTAGAGAAAATGGTGAAACAATTTGACACGGGAACAAACATACTAGATCACATCATTTCTTCACAAAAGCATGATAGTGACAAAACCAGACTAGGATACGTTAAGAAAAGTAAGTCACTAAATAAACCAACCAAATTCATTCCATCTAAGAAAATAGATGCATCAAAGACATATGTGGCATCTAAGAAGACGCCTAGACTTTATCCTATGACATCTCATCGTGCAGAAAAATATAATTATGTGCCATATAGATATGAGAAGAAACAAGTGATGCATACACGACACTCATATCACAAAAATGCATCTAGATCACGTCCCGTGCATGCAAACCGAAATGCATATCAAAAACAGAAACTATACTATATGCATGATGGGATTCTTGGCCAAAGGCCAAACGCAGTTGCCCCTAACATATATTATGTTGCGTTCTCATCACCTTTCTCACCTTTTGGAAGACCTAGAAAGGTCACCCAAATATGGGTACCAAAAGGGACATTTTCAAAGGGTTGAATAAATAACCCTTAAGAACGCACCTTTGAGATTATTCAAAATGCATGATTTTCTTTTCATCTTTACATGCGCTTTTGATTGTCTTTCTAAAATAAAGGGGGGGAGAAAGTATGATTTAAGGGGAGAGAGATACTGATTGCATAAATCAAGGGGGAGCGAATTTGAAATTTAAAATTCAAATTTTG
>AP025040.1:25718594-25803594 GCA_036186865.1 Eustoma russellianum | reverse complement strand
GAGAAATTATCTTGCTTGATTTGGGTGATAATATTATGAGTTATGGCAACTATTTTATGTTGATTTTGGCACATGTTTTTAGTGGAATTCTCAGATTTTCCAAGTCATTAAATGATGACAACATTCAACCTATCAAAGAGTGTCAAGTAAGCAAAAGTTAAATGATCATCCAATGAGGAGGTGCCAAGTAAGCAAGATCATGTCACAATGATGCCACACATTCTCCCAAGGACTTAGAAGATAATTTTCAAGAGGGGAAGGCACCAAAGGGGGCGGCCAAGACTTGTTAAAAAGAAGGAAGAAGAGCAAAAACAAGAACAAGAACAAGAGTTGCAAATTCAAAGATCAAAAGTGTTCTAGACTTCTTCTACACTCTCTTTCTTTCTTCTTCCTAAAAGCCTATTGTACTTACATTCATATACTTGAATAGGCTTCTCTTAGACCACCACATATTCTTTATCTTTGTAAAAGATTGATCAAGGTGTGATCAATCTTCAATCTTTTAAGGTGGTGGTGTTCGTGACAATTGTATTCACGTACAAGGTTTGTAAAGGGTTGGAGTTGGTGTGTAACTCCATCAACCCTGTTGTAGGTGTATTTGTGTTGTGTGATTAGTATGAACCGAGGAAGGTGTTCCTCGAAGAATGGAGTAGGTTGTTTATAACCGAACCAGTATAAAATTCTTGGTGTCATTTACTTTCAGCACTTATATTCTGTTTCAGCACTGTTTACTGTTTTTAATCACGTTCGTAAAAATAGTAAACGAATTTTAAAAATCACGAAACTTTCAGGACACATATCCACACGTTTGAAGGTTCTTTTGGCGCAAGTTTCAACCCTTTTGGACAAGTATAAGTCACCCAAATGTCCAAAGTTCTGAGAGTAGTGCAGTCTGATTTTCAGGCTTGCAAAGGTTGAAACTTTGATCATATTTGACTAACTTCCCAAACGAATTTTTCAAAACTGTTTCAACCCATTTAAATATAACTTATAAGGGGTTAGTGGTTAAAATTTCAGAGCATTTGGAGTTACGTACAAATATGAATTAATTTTTGAAATCAGTCTACCGTTTCTGGCAGATTCGCATAATCTGACCACCATCGATTTTTGAAGGGGTTAAAGGTTGAATTTAAATCTGAAATTTTTAGAAGATACTCATAACATCTGAGGCTAAGTTCTCTCAAAATTGCAGAATTTTTGAAGACCTGCAACCTAGTTTTAAAAATATTTTAAAACTGGTCCTGAAAACAGAAACTGTTTTCAGAAGTTGGGTTTTTGGTTCAAACTAATTTTAAAAACCACATTTTCCGCACCCACTATTCAACCCCCTTTCTAGTGGTGCCTTGCAGATCTTACAAATTCCACAGTTATAACATTTTTCAGTGAACTTTTTGGCAATTTTCTTGCCTTTAGGGGTCACTCCGATAGGATTTACCTTTTTCTTTTTCCTCTTCTCTGAGACATGAGCCTTTGCATGAATAGAACTCAAACTTGGCTTTCTTTCGGATCTGCGCTTGTCCTCCTCTATACGAAGTCGAACAATCAGATCCTCCAAAGTCATCTCCTTTTGTTTGTGTTTGAGACAGCTTCTAAATTCCCTCCACAAAAGAGGTGGCTTCTCAATCACAGATGCCACTATGAAAGATTCACTAAGCGATGCCCTCCTCTTCCATTTCGTCCACTAACATCTAAAGTTCTTCAATCTGAGAAACAACAGTCTTGGAGTCTGACATTTTAAAATCAAGAAATTTACCAACGACAAACTTCTTTGTACCAGCATCCTCCGTGCGGTACTTCTTATCTAAGGCCATCCATAGTGACTTTGCAGTTTTAAAGGTACAATACAGTCCGTGCAACAAATTGTCTCAAAAACTTAAAAAATTACTCAAGCAAACATAATTACAATAACTCCACGCTTCAGCCATCAAAATATTTTGCATATTCTGATTCTGATCTTCAACCGGAACCACCTTTGGAGGATCCTCAGTCAGTATTTTAGCCAAACCCATCTTTGTCAAGAAAAACAGCATCTTTTGCTGCCAACGTTTGAAGAAACTGCCTCCAAACTTTTCCGGCTTCTCAACCTGTCCAACCGCAGGGACAGGAGCAGGAACAGGCGCAGCAACAGTAGGTGCAATCGGAACAGCACTGTTCTATTCCTGAGAACCAATGTGCACAAGATTGAACGAATTAGAGCTTTCATTCTCATTACGATTCAGTTTCTGACAAATGTAGAAACAACAAGTCAGTATACAAACATAATACTGTAAATAAACTAGTACAGAACTGAGATAAGAAAATTCATCTTAAGAATGTTATGGCATTTACGAAACTCAAATTCTATACAGATTCGAGAACAAAACTGATATTTTGTAGAGTTCAGCACAGGGATGAGCTCAGCAGAGATGAGCTCAGCACAGAGATGAACTCGGCAAGGATGAGCTAAGTAAAGATGAGCTCAGCAGAGATGAGCTCGGCAGAGATGAGCTAGCACAGAGATAAGCTCGGCAGAGATGATGTAGTGCCCCAGCCCGATACTGAACATCTGTACTAGTGCACCCGCCGTAGCCTACTACGAGAACTACGAAGCGTTAAAGCAGATCAAGCACACATCATTCATGACATAAGATAAATCAGCATAAATGTCGTAGAATTAAAAACTTCAATAACAATAATATCCTAAATGAAACACAGAGTAAATAAAACGTATCAGGGAGAGTGTCTAAAGTATCATTCAATACAAAGTTTTAACAGTAAATCCCTCAACTAAAGGATAAGGACTGTAAGCCTGTCCATTTTAGTGACTATCGTCCCAATGAGTCCACTCGCCGATATCTTCTACAAAAATCATCTCGTACTTTGGCTCACCTGAAAAGCAGATAGAGTATTTGTTCTTAGCAAAAACATCGCTAGCAAGTAACCCGTTTATACACCTTACGGGACCACACACGACAAGTCACCAGTATATAAATCAATGCCCAAAATAAGGTGCTCGAGTTGGCAAATAACATCTTGATAACGATTCATCAAATTCAAATAAGCCACATAATTGACAAACAAAATGAAACCAACACATACAGAGCCAAACATACTACATAAACAGAACATACGCTAGTAACATTTCTTGCATGTCAAATCTTATGCTTCGTGTAACATAATGCATGTACTTCTTCAAAACCACACACAAAACCCATGCATATGTCTTCTTTCATAAACATGTCATGCGTGTCATTTCACAAAACTTTTTATAATTCTTCTTATCATATTCTTCGCGTAGCAGAACTTTATACCCTGTGGGTGATCAGTCCACATTAAATAGAACTTTATATCCCGTGTTGAAAGGTCCACGGCCCCATCTCATATAACTTTATACCCTGTGCTGAAAGGTCCACGGCCCCGTTACATATATCTTGTATCCGTGCTGATAGGTCCACAGCCCCATAAAATACTTTATACTCTGCTATTGATTCACAGGTCATGCTTTTATACCCTCCTTTCGCAGGCGTGACTTTTATACCCTCCGATCAACCAGCAGCCATAGTTTGCTTTTCGAAAACTTTAATCTTCTCTTGTAGACACATGTTATTTCACAAAGCAATTCTCATGTCAAAATGCAAAGTGTTCATGTCGTGATGCAGAATGCTCATGTGACTTCATATCAAACGTGTAAACATGCACACACACTTTACATATCAAGTACAAAGTCCTGAACATCTATCACACCCTGCTCGTACCATTTAATTTCCTTTCGTATTAAAAAAACTCATATCGGTTCACACTTAACCTCGCTCATTCATACTTCCTCAAACACACCTTAATCGTACCATTTTATGCCCTTTCATATTGCTAACTCACTTCGAATTCATACTTAAATTTACTCATTCACACTTAATGTTTACAACTCAAGCACACCTCATTCGTACCACTTCATGCCCTTTCGTATCCAAATTCATTTTCAATTCATACTTAACCTTACGTATTCACACTTAATGTTTACAACTCAAGCACACTTCAAAAACACTTGTACTTTATTTGCAATGGAAGAGAATAAAGGTATCTCACATACATGGAGTGCTTAATTGGTCAAAAGGGACTTCCAATACACTTGGAAAGCCTTCAGGAGGCGCCTAATGTGACATAAAGCGCCTATTATGGGCATTCGAAGTGTTCTGAAATTTGCTGGTATACATCGAACGCCTACATGAAGCGCTTCAAGTGACATCGAACACCTTCAGAGGTGTTCAAAGTGTTCTGGAATGTGCTGTGACACATCGAATGCCTACATGAAGCGCCTTATGTGACATGAAGCGCCTAATATAGGTGTTCAAAGTCTTCTGGAATGCACTGGGACATATTGAACGCCTATCTAAGGCGTCTAATGTGACATTGAGCGCCTAAAGTAGGTGTTCGAAGTGTTCTGACGGTTCCAGAACTGCAAATTTCGGTAGTAACTTCTCCCCATCATCATCCTTATTCAGCCTTTCAATCTTAACACCTCAAATTCAACCTTACAATCTGATCTCCATCATGCACAACATACCACAAACACAGTTTGATCCTTACCTCTAGCAGTTTGCATTAACCATAAGTCTTCTATCATTCATGTCTCCGGATGTATCATCAATTTTCTACCCCATGTTCAACTTACATCACATCTCCTCTATCTCTTCAAATCTTCCTCAACTCATCTCAAATCATCTAAAGCAACCTTTAGAAAATATGACAATTACCAAAACCAATATTTACAACAAAGATGACGCTTTAAGGGCATGTTTATCAACAATGAAGCACAACATGAATACTTTTAGATTTAGGCCCAAAGGACATGACTTTAATCAATAAAACAACAACAAAAGTGTATAGTAGCTCATGTAACATAAACAAATCAAGATTACTAATGTATGATCTGAGTTTTCTCTTTATAAGAACATAGGGCCTGTTGAATCAAAATTTGCATAAAGCGTATAGAAAAATTACTTGCCTTTGTTTCTAGTTAGTCTTACGAGTGTACTGCAGGATTTCGGGAAAGGTTAAACCTAGTTTGGCCGCTGTTTCTTCATCTTCTTCTTCTCTTCTTCATCTTCTTCTTCTTTCTCTCTTTCTTCTTCCCTTTCCCCTTCTTTCTCTTCCAGCCGATTTTCCCCCTCTTTCCTATGCATAACCGATGGCTAGTGGCTAATGGGGAGTTATACCCCTTTGTGTAACTCCCTAGCATTTAAATGGAGAGGGCATTTTGGGTATTTTGGCCTAATTTCTTTAATTTCAGTTTTTTTGATTATTTTCTCTCCTACAATTCATTTAGCTAAGCCTCATTCACATATATAATAAATAAATTTATATTTTGAGTTGCTATAAATTATTTAACGTCGGACGTAGAAAAATACGGGGTATGACATTTCACCCCCCGTACAAAAATCTTCGTCCTTGAAACTTACGTACCTTAAATCTTCGAGTCGAGGATACTTCTCCCGCATCTGTTCTTCGAGTTCCCAAGTGGCCTCACGATCCGTGGGTTGCTCAATTGAACCTTCACATATAAGATCACCCGCTTCTTCAACACTTGGTCCTTCCGATCTACGATCTTCACTAGTATCTCTTCATAAGTAACATCATCATTGAGGTCCAAAGGTTGTGCTTCAAGCACATGACTTGAATCCATCCCATACTTCCTTAGTTGTGATACGTGAAATACATTGTGGACTTATGCCAATACCGGAGGTAATGCTAACCTATGTGCCAAAACTCTCACCTTCTCAAGTATTTCGTAAGGACCAATAAAACAGGGGCTTAGCTTGCCTTTTACTCCAAACCTCATGATGCCCTTCGTAGGTGATACTCTCAAATAAACTTTTTCACCCACATTAAATTCCAATGGTCGTCACTTGGAATCTGCCTCAACTTTTGTTGCGATCCCGAGCCACCTTGAGTCTTTCTCAAATGATTTTCACCTTTTCTTGCATCTTCTCCAATAGCTCAGGTCCGGTGATGGTCTTCACACTGACTTCATCCGAGTAAACCGAGGACCTACACTTCCTTCCGTATAACGCTTCGAAAGGAGCCATGTCAATGGCACTGTGGTGACTGTTATTATAAGAGAATTCCATTAACTTCACCATTCAGTCCCAGCTCCCTTTGAAATCTAAAACGCACGCCCTTAACATATCTTCTAGAGTCTGAATAGTCCGTTTAGAATTTCCATCGGTTTGGGGATGATACGTTGTACTCAATCTTAACTCCGTGCCCATGATTTTCTGAAATATTGTCCAGAACTTAGAAGTAAATCGTGGATCTTGGTCGGACACTATACTTTCTGGAACACCATGCAAGCTGACAATTTTATCCATATATAAATTTACCAACTTCTTGAGAGACGATTCACTTGAGATGGGTAGGAAATATGCAGACTTGGTTAAACGATCCATAATGACCCAAATCATATCATGTCCTTTGGTAAACCCGCTATGAAATCCATCGTGACATGTTCCCATTTTCATTCTAGATCTCTAACGGCATCAGTAATCCACCAGGCCGTTGGTGTTCTGCCTTGACTTGTTGACAAACTAAACACCTCTCTATAAACTCCGCAATATGCCTTTTCATTCCAGACCACCAATAATATTGCTTGAGATCTCTGTACATCTTGGTGCTTCAAGGGTGTATCGATATCCTCTAACTGTGAGCTTCTTGCAAAATTTCTCTTCTAAGTTCATCTACATAAGGCATACACAATCTTCCTCTGAACCATAGGCTCCCATCCTCTATGATCTGAAATCCTTCAACTGGGTTATGCTTCATCCTTTCAGAAATCTCACCCAGGGCCTTATCATTTTTCTGAGCCTCTTTCACCCGATCAACTAGACTTGGTGTGATGGTCAAAACCATCAAAACATTCATTGTGGACTCCACAAATCCAAACCAAATTCCTCTATTTCTCTTTCAAGTGGTAACTGTCGTGCATGCTTAGATTTTCTGCTTAATACATGGGCCACTTTATTAACTTTTCTTTGATGGTAATTAATTGTCAAGTCGTAGTCCTTTAGTTGTTCCAACCATCTTCGCTTTGCCTCATGTTTAGCTGTCTCGAGGCATAAGCGATAACTCGTTCGTGTTGCATCAAAACACAACCTACAAGTGAAGTATCAAACTAAACTCGATTTGGATGGAAAATCATAACTTAAGCTACAGTTTACGTACCTAGACCATTTTCCGACGCATCGCTATATATCACAAATTCATCAGTACCAGAGGGTTGAGCCAATACTGGAGCTTTGGTTGACCTCCTCTTAAGCTCTGTGAAGCTTTTCTTGCATTCCGTCGTTCACTCAAACTTGGACTTCTTTTGAGTAAGGCGACTGAGGGGCACTGCTATTGTTGGGAATCCCTCGACAAACTGCTTGTAATGACTACCTAGACCCAATAACTCCACACTTTAGTGACACTCATGGGTCTAGTTCACTCACTAATAACTTCAACTATTCTGGTGAACCACAAAGGCGCTTAGCGAATCCCTTTGCCATAAAAGAGTGATTCACGCCACTATCGAAAAGTACATTGGCAAATATCTTATTCACTAATATTATACCTCATACCACTTTGGTGACTTTCTAAATATCCGTATCAGTCATGACATTAACGCAGACATTCGTCCTCAGCTGCTGAGCGACTTCTCCCAGAGCATTCTTTCTCATCTCTGGGCAATCTCGAATAAGGTTTCCCACTTGTCCACATCGATAACATGCTCTTGCCAACTTCCTACATTCACCGACATGACTCTTACTGCAGTGCGGCAAACTCCTACAACTTGCTGTACAACTAGATTTTGTGGTAGTGGTCTATGAAATTTTCCCTACCGGGCCTCTCTTCTGAATCTTGATTCAATGTCCTGGCCTGCCACCAACTCAAATCTCTTCTCTTAACCTCTTATCTTTGTCAGAGTATCCTACATCGGCCTCTCTTGCTGCCACTCTGCGGAAATCATTCTCGATGCGAAAGCACGCATCCATCATGTCCTCGTAGGTTCTCATTCATGCGCTTACAATTGCTGGCTGAATTCTTGAGTCCAAACCTCGCTCGAACTTTGTCATCTTTAAGCAATTATCAGACATAATCGCAAGAGCGAATTTACCCAAAGCATGGACATGGTCGGCATACTCTGACATTGTCATCCGACCCTGTTTTAGCCTATCGAACGCCTTTATCTTGCCTAAGATTGCTGTCTCGGGCACGTAATACTTCAGAAAGGCATCACAGAATTGTGTTCAAGAGATTGGTGAGGTCCAAAATTAAAATTATTATAGAAAGTTAAATGATATATGCGCTCGCACACACCCAACCCAGATCATACTTAGACTAGATAATCATCACTTATACCTAACGATCAAACTTAAGAGAAAATCATATCTTAAATTGCTAAAAGATCATGAACCTAAGTTTCCGAGATAGATCTGAAGCCTAGTCTCAGATACCACCTGTAGCGCCCCGGCCCGATACTAGACATCTGTACCAGTGCACCCGTCGTAGACTACTACGAGAACTACGAAGCGTTAAAGCAGATCAAGCACACATCATTCATGACATAAGATAAATCAGTGGAGTCGTTGTCTAAAGTATTCTTAAATACAAAGTTTTAATAGTAAATCCCTCAACTAAAGGATAAGGACTGTAAGCCTGTCTATTTTAGTGACTATCGTCCCAATGAGCCCACTCGCCAATATCTTCTACAAAAATCATCTCGTACTTTGGTTCACCTGAAAAGCAGATAGAGTATTTGTTCTTAGCAAAAACATCGCTAGCAAGTAACCCGTCAATACACCTTACGGGACCACACACGACGAGTCACCAGTATATAAATCAATGCCCAAAATAAGGTACTCGTGTTGGCAAATAACATCTTTATAACGATTCATCAAATCCAAATAAGCCACATAATTGACAAACAAAATGAGACCAACACATACAGAGCCAAACATACTACATAAACAGAACATATGCTAGTAACATTTCTTGCACGTCAAATCTTATGCTTCGTGTAACATGATGCATGTACTTCTTCAAAACACAAAACCCATGCATATGCCTTCTTTCGTAAACATGTCATGCGTGTCATTTCACAAAACTATTCATAATTCTTCTTATCATATTCTTTGCGTAGTAGAACTTTATACCCTGTGGGTGATCAGTCCCCATAAAACAGAACTTTAAACCCCTTGTTGAAAGGTTCATGGCCCCATCACATATAACTTTATACCCCGTGCTGAAAGGTCCACGGCCCCGTTACATATATCTTGTATCTGTGCAAATAGGTCCACGGTCCCATAAAATACTGTATACCCTGCTATTGATTCACATGTCACGTTTTTATACCTTGCTTTCACATGCATCACTTTTATACCCTGCGATTAACCAGCAGTCATAGTTTGCTTTTCGAAAACTTTAATCTTCTCTTGTAAACACATGTTCTTTCACAAAGCAATTCTCATGTCAAAATGCAAAGTGTCCATGTCGTAATGCAAAATGCTCATGTGACTTCATATCAAACGTGTAAACATGCACACACACTTTACATATCAAGTACCAAGTCTTGAACATCTATCACACCCTGCTCATACCATTTCATGTCCTTTCGTATTAAAAAAATCATATCGGTTCACACTTAACCTTGCTCATTCATACTTCCTCAAACACACCTTAATCGTACCATTTTATGCCCTTTCATATTGTTAACTCACTTCGAATTCATACTTAAATTTACTCATTCACACTTAATGTTTACAACTCAAGCACACCTCATTCGTTCCACTTCATGCCCTTTCGTATCGTAAATTCATTTCGAATTCATACTTAACCTTACTCATTCACACTTAATGCTTACAATTCAAGCACACTTCAAAAACACTTGTACTTTATTAGCAATGGAAGAGAATAAAGGTATCTCACATACATGGAGTGCTTAATGGGTCAAAAGGGACTTCCAATACACTTGGAACGCCTTCAGGAGGCGCCTAATGTGACATAAAGCGCCTATTATGGGCATCCGAAGTGTTCTGAAATGTGCTGGTATACATCGAACGCCTACATGAAGCGCTTCAAGTGACATCGAACACCTTCAGAGGTGTTCGAAGTGTCCTGGAATGTGCTGTGACACATCGAACGCCTACATGAAGCGCCTAATGTAGGTGTTCAAAGTGTTGTGGAATGCACTGGGACACATTGAACGCCTACCTTAGGCGTCTAATGTGACATTGAGCGCCTAAAGTAGGTGTTCGAAGTGTTCTGACGGTTCCAGAACTGCAAATTTTTGCAGTAACTTCTCCCCATCATCTTCCTCCTTCACGTTTTCAATCTTAACACCTCAAATTCAACCTTACAATCTGATCTCCATCATGCACAACACACCACAAACACAGTTTGATCCTTACCTCTAGCAGTTTGCATTAATCTTAAGTCTTCTATTATACATGTCTCCAGTTGTATCGTCAATTTTCTACCCCATGTTCAACTTACATCACATCTCCTCTATCTCTTCAAATCTTCCTCAACTCATCTCAAATCATCTAAAGCAACCTTTAGAAAACATGACAATTACCACAACCGATATTTACAACAAAGATGACATTTTAAGGGCATATTTATCAACAATGAAGCACAACAAGAATACTTTCAGATTTAGGCCCAAAGGACATGACTTTAATCAATAAAACAACAACAAAGTGTATAGTAGCTCATGTAACATAAACAAATCAAGATTACTAATGTATGATCCGAGTTTTCTCTTTATAAGAACATAGGGCCTGTTGAATCAAAATTTGCGTAAAGCGTATAGAAAGATTACTTGCCTTTGTTTCTAGTTAGTCTTACGAGTGTACTGCAGGATTTCGGAAAAAGTTGAACCTAGTTTGGCGCTCTTTCTTCCTCTTCTTCTTCTCTTCTTCTTCTTTCTTTCTTCTTCTCTTTCCCCTTCTTTCTCTTCCAGCCGATTTCCCCTCTTTCCTATGTATAACCGACGGCTAGTGGCTAATGGGGAGTTATACCCCTTTGTGTAACTCCCTAGCATTTAAGTGGAGAGGGCATTTTGGGTATTTTGGCCTAATTTCCTTAATTTCAGTTTTCTTTTGATTATTTTCTCTCCTACAATTCATTTAGCTAAGCCTCATTCACATATATAATTAATAAATTTATATTTTGAGTTGCTACAAATTATTTAACGTCGGACGTAGAAAAGTATGGGGTATGACATTCCACCCCCCTTACAAAAAGTTTCATCCTCGAAACTTACGTACCTTAAATCAAGAGTTGAGGATACTTCTCCCGCATCTGTTCTTCGAGTTCCCAATTGGCCTCACGTTCCGTGTGGTTGCTTCACTGAACCTTCACATAAGGGATCACCCGCTTCCTCAACACTTGGTCCTTCCGGTCTACGATCTTCACTAGTATCTCTTCATAAGTAACATCATCATTGAGTTCCAATGGTTGTGCTTCAAACACATGACTTGAATCTGTCACGTACTTCCTTAGTTGTGATACGTGAAATACGTTGTGGACTTATGCCAATACCGGAGGTAATGCTAACCTATGTGCCAAAACTCCCACCTTCTCAAGTATTTCGTAAGGACCAATAAAACGGGGCTTAGCTTGCCTTTTACTCTAAACCTCATGATGCCCTTCGTAGGTGATACTCTCAAATAAACTTTTTCACCCACATTAAATTCCAATGGTCGTCGCTTGGAATTTGCCCCAACTTTTGTTGCGATCCTGAGCCGCCTTGAGTCTTTCTCGAATGATTTTCACCTTTTCTAGCGTCTTCTCCAATAGCTCAGGTCCGGTGATGGTCTTTACACCTACTTCATCCTAGTAAACCGAGGACCTACACTTCCTTCCATATAACGCTTCGAAAGGAGCCATGTTAATGGCACTGTGGTGACTGTTATCATAAGAGAATTCCATTAACTTCACCATTCCGTCCCAGCTCCCTTTGAAATCCAAAACGCAAGCCCTTAACATATCTTCTAGAGTCTGAATAGTCCCTTCATACTGTCCATCGATTTGGGGATGATACGCTGTACTCAATATTAACTCCATGCCCATGGTTTTCTGAAATGTTGTCCAGAACTTAGAAGTAAATCGTGGATCTTGGTCGGACACTATGTTAGTGTATGTGCCCTAGGCAATGATTTGGATATTTATGTTATGCATTTATTATTAATAAAAGAGGTTTTATTATCATTATTGTTGGTCAGTATGTTACACAATTTTGATATATGTCCCTGATTCATTATTGTTATAGAGATAAAATAATTTATAATCAGTATGAGTATTGATTTGATAATCATGAGATGATTATGTGTATGGTGATACGAATCAATCTCATAGATACTTGTTAGAGAACAATGTATTGGATAGACCCATCATGAGATTACTACATGGATTAGCGTCATAAGTAAATCTCACGATAGTCATGTTTAATCCTTTGACTTGAGATTGTCATAGTTTCCAACATAAGGACTATTATATTTTGACATGATCAAACATTATCCGTAATTGGATAATAATAAAGGTCATGATTGAATGTGATAGAAATTATGTAGAGGATATTGAACAATCAAGATAGAATTTGTCCCTCTCTTTTGAGAGTGATATCTTTGGGCCCCTCGATTAGTGAGACTGTGAAATGCATGACCGTGCTCAAATGAATTGATAGTGTGATCAATATCATTTGTTTTATCAGTCCACTTAGAGATCGAGTAATCATATGTTTGAACAATATAAGTATGACGCTGACCATGACTTATGTTCAAACTAGATATCGTGTGACAAAGGGATTAATGCATATGCTATTAGGCTAGTTGGACTTTACTCGTATTAATTGGGTAGTCGTAATGTCTTGCTAGAGACCAATTACGACTTGTTGGTTTAATAGAGATTTAATCAACTGCCAATTAATATGGGCCTATCGGGTCACACACAAGAATGCGTATGGCTGAGATTAATGATATTAATGATATTAATATTGGATATTAATTATTATTATTATCGTTTTAATATTAACAATATTTATATTGGATATTAATTATTATTAATATTATTATTATTATTATTATTGTTTTTGTGGTTATGTGTGTGTGTGTGTGTGTATATATATATATATATGCTGTCGGATAATAATGAGAGAATCCATATCTGATATGGATTTTGAATATCCTGACAGAATCCATATCTGATATGGATTTTTGATTGGCATCAACGAAACCGATTAGGACTCGGTTTTTAATATCCATATATGTGTATATATATCTATGTATCTCGTACATAGAGACATACGAAATACACACGAAAACAACAGAAACCCTAGAGCCGTTTTTAGAGAAAGCGAGTTCTCTCAGCCGCGCTGTTCAAGAGCTAGCACTCCGGGCGGAAGCGTTCGTGTGGATACCAACAGAAGGTGTTCGTGATTTCGCACCTCTTCTATCTGCGGATTTCGAATCTTCGGAGGTAATTTTTGAGTTTTTTTTCATCGATTAAACGAACAACATGGATCCTTGGTAGGAAATCGGAGATCAAGTTTAGTTTTTCCGCTGTGCGTTTTGCAGTGATCTCGTTTGATTTCCTAACACACTATACTCACTGGAACACCATGCAAGCTGACAATATTATCCATATATAAATTTACCAACTTGTCGAGAGACGATTTACTTGAGATGGGTAGGAAATGTGCAGACTTGGTTAAACGATCCATAATGACCGAAATCATATCATGTCCACTTCTCGTCTTTGGTAAACCCGCCATGAAATCCATCGTGACATTTTCCCATTTTCATTCTAGGATCTCTAACAGCATCAGTAATCCACCAGGCCGTTGGTGTTCTGCCTTGACTTATTGACAAACTAAACACCTCTCTATAAACTCCGCAATATGCCTTTTCATTCCGGACCACCAATAATATTGCTTGAGATCTCTGTACATCTTGGTGCTTCCAGGGTGTATCGATAACCTCAAACTATGAGCTTCTTGCAAAATTTCTCTTCTAAGTTCATCTACATCAGGCACACACAATCTTCCTCTGAACCATAGGCTCCCGTCCTCTTTGATCTAAAATCCTTCAACTTGGTTATGCTTCATCCTTTCAGAAATCTCACCCAGGGCCTTATCATTTTCTGAGCCTCTTTCACCCGATCAACTAGACTTGGTGTGATGCTCAAAACCGTCAAAACATTCATTGTGGACTCCACCAAATCCAAACCAAATTCCTCTATTTCTCTTTCCAGTGGCAACTGTCGCGCATGCTTAGATTTTCTACTTAATACATCGGCCACTTTATTAACTTTTCTTGGATGCTAATTAATGGTCAAGTCGTAGTCCTTAGTTGTTCCAACCATCTTCGTTGCCTCATGTTTAGCTGTCTTGAGGCATGTGCGATAACTCGTTCGTGTTGCATCAAAACACAACCTACAAGTGAAGTATCAAACTAAACTCGGTTTGGATGAAAAATTATAACTTAAGCTACAGTTTACGTACCTAGACCGTTTTCAGACGCATCACTATATATCACAAACCCATCAGTGCCAGAGGGTTGAGCCAATACTGGAGCTTCGGTTAACCTCCTCTTAAGCTCCGTGAAGCTTTTCTTGCATTTCGCCGTTCACTCAAACTTGGACTTCTTTTGAGTAAGGCGACTGAGGGGCACTACTATTGTTGGAAATCCCTCGACAAACTGCTTGTAATGACTAGCTAGACCCAATAACTCCACACTTTAGTGACACTCGTGGGTCTAGTTCACTCACTAATAAATTCAACTATTCTGGTGAACCACAAAGGCGCTTAGCGAATCCCTTTGCCACAAAAGCGTGATTCACGCCGCTATCGAAAAGTACATTGGCAAATATCTTATTCACTAAAATTGTACCTCATACCACGTCGGTAACTTCCTAAATATCTGTATCAGTCATGACATTAACGCGGACATTCGTCCTCAGCTGCTGAGCGACTTCTCCCAGAGCATTCTTTCTCATCTCTGGGCAATCTCGAATAAGGTTTCCCACTTGTCCGCACCGATAACATGCTCTTGCCAAATTCCTACATTCACTGACATGACTCTTATTGCAGTGCGGCAAACTCCTACAACTTGCTGTACAACTAGATTTTGTGGTAGTGGTCTATGAAATTTTCCCTACCGGGCCTCTCTTCTGAATCTTGATTCAATGTCCTGGCCTGCCACCAACTCAAATCTCTTCTCTTAACCTCTTATCTTTGTCAGAGTATCCTACATCGGCCTCTCTTGCTGCCACTCTGCGGAAATCATTCTCGATGCGAAAGCACGCATCCATCATGTCCTCGTAGGTTCTCATTCATGCGCTTACAATTGCTGGCTGAATTCTTGAGTCCAAACCTCGCTCGAACTTTGTCATCTTTAAGCAATTATCAGACATAATCGCAAAGAGCGAATTTACCCAAAGCATGGACATGGTCGGCATACTCTGACATTGTCATCCGACCCTGTTTTAGCCTATCGAATGCCTTTATCTTGCCTAAGATTGCTGTCTCGGGCACGTAATACTTCAGAAAGGCATCACAGAATTGTGTTCAAGAGATCGGTGGGGTCCCAAAATTAAAATTATTATAGAAAGTTAAATGATATATGCGCTCGCACACACCCCAACCCAGATCATACTTAGACTAGATAATCATCACTTATACCTAAGGATCAAACTTAAGAGAAAATCATATCTTAAATTGCTAAAAGATCATGAACCTAAGTTTCCGAGATAGATCTGAAGCCTAGTCTCAGATACCACCTTGTAGCGCCCCGGCCCGATACTAGACATCTGTACCAGTGCACCCGTCGTAGACTACTACGACAACTACGAAGCGTTAAAGCAGATCAAGCACACATCATTCATGACTTAAGATAAATTAGTGGAAATGTCGTAGAATTAAAAACTTCAATAACAATAATATCCCAAATGAAACACAGCGGAAAATAAAACGTGTCAGGGAGAGTGTCTAATGTATCCTTCAATACAAAGTTTTAACAGCAAATCCCTTAACTAAAGGATAAGGACTGTAAGTCTGTCCATTTTAGTGACCATCATTCCCAATGAGCCCACTCGCCGATATCTTCTACAAAAATCGTCTCATACTTTAGCTCACCTGAAAAGCAGATAGAGTAGTTGTTCTTAGCGAAAACATCGCTAGCAAGCAACTCGTCTATACACCTTACGGGACCACACACGACGAGTCATTAGTGTATAAATCAATGCCCAAAATAAGGTGCTTGGGTTGAAAAATAACATCTTTATAACAATTCATCAAATCCAAATAAGCCACATAATTGACAAACAAAATGAAACCAACACATACAGAGCCAAACATACTACATAAACAGAATATATGCTAGTAACATTTCTTGCATGTCAAATCTTATGCTTCGTGTAACATGATGCATGTACTTCTTCAAACCACACACAAAACCCATGCATATGCCATCTCTCGTAAACATGTCATGCATGTCATTTCACAAAACTTTTCATAATTCTTCTTATCACATTCTTTGCGTAGCAGAACTTTATACCCCGTGGGTGATCAGTCCACAGCAAACAGAACTTTATACCCCGTGCTGAAAGGTCCATGGCCCCATCACATATAACTTTATGCCCCGTGCTGAAAGGTCCACGACCCCATTATATATATCTTGTGTCCGTGCTGATAGGTCCATGTCCCCATAAAATACTTTATACCCTGCTATTGATTCACATGTCACACTTTATACCTTGCTTTCGCATGCATCACTTTTATACCATGCGATCAACCAGCAGCCATAGTTTGCTTTTCGAAAACTTTTATCTTCTCTTGTAAACACATGTTCTTTCGCAAAGCAATTCTCATGTCAAAATGCAAAGTGTTCATGTCGTGATGCAGAATGCTCATGTGACTTCATATCAAACGTGTAAACATGCACACACACTTTACATATCAAGTACCAAGTCTTGAACATCTATCACACCCTGCTCGTACCATTTCATGTCCTTTCGTATTAAAAAATCATATCGGTTCACACTTAACCTTGCTCATTTTTACTTCCTCAAACACACCTTAATCGTACCATTTTATGCCCTTTCATATTGCTAACTCACTTCGAATTCATACTTAAATTTACTCATTCACACTTAATGTTTACAACTCAAGCACACCTCATTCGTACCACTTCATGCCCTTTCGTATCGCAAATTCATTTCGAGTTCATACTTAACTTACTCATTCACACTTAATGTTTACAACTCAAGCACACTCCAAAAACACTTCTACTTTATTAGCAATGGAAGAGAATAAAGGTATCTCACATACATAGAGTGCTTAATGGGTCAAAAGGGACTTCCAGTACACTTGAAACGCCTTCAGGAGGCACCTAATGTGACATTAAAGCGCCTATTCTGGGCGACGAAGTGTTCTGAAATTTGCTGGTATACATCGAACGCCTACATGAAGCGCTTCAAGTGACATCGAACACCTCTGAAGGTGTTCGAAGTGTTCTGGAATGTGCTGTGACACATCGAACGCCTACATGAAGCGCCTTATATGGCATGAAGCGCCTAATGCAGATGTTCGAAGTGTTCTGGAATGCACTGGGACATATTGAACGCCTACCTTAGGCGTCTAATGTGACATTGAGCGCCTAAAGTAGGTGTTCAAAGTGTTCTGACGGTTCCAAAACTGCAAATTTCTGCAGTAACTTCTCCCCGTTCATTTTCCTCCTTCAGTCTTTCAATCTTAACACCTCAAATTCAACCTTACAATCTGATCTCCATCATGCACAACACACCAAAAACACATTTTGATCCTTACCTCTAGCAGTTTGCATTAATCTTAAGTCTTCTATTATTCATGTCTCCGGATGTATCATCAATCTCTTTCCCCATGTTCAACTTACATCAAAACTCCTCTATCTCTTCAAATCTTCCTCAACTCATCTCAAATCATCTAATGAAACCTTTAGAAAACATGACAATTACCACAACAATATTTACAACAAAGATGACACTTTAAGGGCATGTTTATCAACAATGAAACACAACATAAATACTTTCAAATTTAGGCCCAAAGGAACATGACTTTAATCAAGCAAACAACAACAAAACGTATAGTAGCGCATGTAACATAAACAAACCAAGATTACTAATGTGTGATCCGAGTTTTCTCTTTATAAGAACATAGGGCCTGTTGAATCAAAATTTGCGTAAAGCGTATAGAAAGATTACTTGCCTTTGTTTCTAGTTAGTCTTACGAGTGTACTGCAGGATTTCGGGAAAAGTTGAACCTAGTTTGGCGCTCTTTTCTTCCTCTTCTCTTCTTCTCTCTTTCTTCTTCTCTTTCCCCTTCTTTCTCTTCCAGCCGATTTCCCCCTCTTTCCTATGTATAACCGACGGCTAGTGGCTAATGGGGAGTTATACCCCTTTGTGTAACTCCCTATCATTTAAGTAGAGAGGGCATTTTGGGCATTTTGGCCTAATTTCCTTAATTTCAGTTTTCTTTTGATTATTTTCTCTCTTACAATTCATTTAGCTAAGCCTCATCGACATATATAATTAATAAATTTATATATTGAGTTGCTATAAATTATTTAACGTCGGATGTAGAAACATACGGGGATGACAGATGAGCTCAGCACTGAAATAAACTCAGTAGAGATGAGCTCAGAGCTCAGCAGAGATGAGCTCAGCAGAGATGAGCTCGCAGAGATCAGCTCAGCATAGAGATGAGCTCAGCAGAGATGAGCTCAATCGAGATGAGCTCGGCGGAGGGAAGAGCTCAACACAGGGAAGAGCTCAACACAGAGAAGAGCTCAACACAGGGAAGACCTCAAGACAGGAGAGCTTAACACAGGTTAGAGCTCAACACAGAGAAGAGCTCCACACAGGAAAAAAGCTCAACACAGCGAAGAGCTCAACACAAGGAAGAGCTCAGCACAGGGAAAAGCTCAACACAGGGAAGAGCTCAACACAGAGAAGAGCTCAACACAGGGAAGAGCTCAACATGCAAACCGAGGCGAGTCCGGACTCTGTCCTTAAGACGAATTGCTTCGGTATACTGTGCCCAACTGGAAATCGCAAACGTCTTTTAGGATACAACGGCTAACAGTTCGAACGAGTGAGACTACTACATAAGAACTCTACGAACCTGAAGAATGTTCTGACTTCTCAGATTGATGAAATGTAGCAGCAGTGTATGCAGTATGCAGCAGTAGTATTTTATGCAGAATGCTCGTATGCAACAAGAGAAGGGAAGAAAAATTTTTGTGCGTCTTAGAGGCAGAGCGCTACCTCTATTTATTGAGGCGAAAAACTTGGAGGTTACGTCAACCGCACGACCGCCACAAACCAACGACGCGCAACCGATCGGCCATCAACCCACGATCACCCAGTAACCCACGATTGGTAGGAATCATTCAACTAGAAATATCAGTTATCTGAGCCGTTAGATCGTAGGATTAAATCATAACCGTATGATCAGGTAAATTATTTTCTGGATAAATTTAAAAGAAAATTTGTCCAAAAAGATACGAGCCACGAGCACGAGTCAGCCAGACGGGCAGGCGGCGGTGGCACGCGTTGTGTGTGTGGCAGCCATATGCGTGTTTCCTCCGGTCGAAAATTCTCTTGCCCTTAAGACATATCTAAAGTGCCCTCTCCTAACACTATATTTGGTGGCATTTTTCCTTCAAGTGGCCAATGTGGTATATTTGCAAAAAGATGATGTGTCTTCTTCTCATGAAGCCACATCACCAATTTTCCAATTTGCAACCAATTTTTACTCCTACTTTTAGCATTAATTTCTCATTCACCAGGTATCGAAATTGAGTGATTCAAAAGCCTAAAATCATTCACTCATTACATAGATAATTTAGGACTAATTAGTTTTCATTTTTGATTAACGGGCACTAATCATAATTAAGCTCAAAGTATATTGCTCACCAACTTTAGACAAACCCATTTCCAAAATTTCTTCCAACAAAAATAAGCTACGAGCAAAAAAAAAAGTTCTTTAAATTGATGTTTGTTTTTTCAATCTAGAGGACGGGCCTTAAAACAACTGGTAAGGTGGTTCTTTGTGACTTTGAAGTCACGGGTTTGAGACACGGAAACAGCCTCTTGCACAAAGTGTAGGATAAGACTGCATACATCAGATCGGAAAACGATTCGGCCCCCTCTCTTGACCCAGAGCAAACGCGAAAACCTAGTGCATTGGAAATGCCTTTTTCAATCTAGATTTTCATTTGTAATTAGTATACAAAGTATAACTTTTGAGATTTCAATATTTTTATATATTTTAATCCATCATTGTTGCTTTTTTCTTTTTCTATTATACTTTTGGTGTCATTTAACGTAGCTTATCTATACAAAAGCGAAAAGGAAAAAAAAAATCTTGTGTCTCATTGAACATTCTACAACTTGTATATTGATCATCGATTGAAAAAACATATGTAAAACAAGATGCATCATCTTAAAGTAGTTTTTTTGTATGTATCAATTGCTCTGCATTAATAAAACTTTCTTCTTTTTATGCATTGTCGATTAAATAGAATTATGAATTATTTAATACTGCCCGATAATTTAATTGTTTTTTACTCATTTTCAAAATAAAATTGTGTAAACGAATTAGCTAAAACAAAAGAAAAGAAATATATATTGGATGAGCGACATTGAAGACATGTTGTTGTGATTTGTGCTACATATGGTTGATCTTTGGCGATAAAGGTAGCTGGTTATATCCAGAGATGTATGAAAAAAAACGAAAAATGGACAAAGACAAAGAAAGTATTTTCTTTTTATTTTAATCAAATAAGTAGTAATGTATAAACATTAAGTTTTAAAGTTATTTTAAGGTGTTTAAATATTTTTTTTTCAAAATTTTAAAGTTCTTTATGACCTTATAAACGTTAAAAGGAAAAATTACATTTTCATGTTCTATAGTTTAACAAATCATTCCTGATGCCCCTCTCGTTTATTTTTTTAAACTTTAGCCCGTATAATTACGAACTAAATTGAAATCACCATTAAATTGCTTAATTAATGCTAATTTAATATGGCGTCGGTAACATTGAAAATTCTTTCACCCGACATATGCTTTGGTAGTCCAAAATTGAATTTTGCCAACAATACCCTGTGCCTTCCGCTCTCACATCCATCTGCGTCAACTTCTCACACTTCCAGCCTCCATCTATGGTGTCCCTCCTCCTCCCTGTCACTGACCCCCTCCCCTCTCCCCTCCCCTCCCCCTCCCCCTCTCCTGATGCGTGCAAACTCGTGGGCTCCAACAATTCCACCTTCCAAACTTCCTTCACAAAGGGTTAGGCACAAAGAAGTAAACTTCCCCTTAGCTTCCTTAGTGATCAACGTGTGGACAACGAGCAAGACCAACACTATAAGATGGTCGTTGATCAGGCAAACCAAGAAGGCCCTCCTGGATGGCACCTTTTATAGCAATGGCAATACCTTCAAATCGCTCAAACTTTGAAGGATCTTACTTGGGTTTTTATGCAAAACCAAGAAAACAAAGTATCACACAAGTGGAAGGAAATATCAAGAATTGTTAGTTCATCGAAAGGTGAGTTTACAATCAGCCAAAGGGGTCTATTTATAGGCCTCTAACCCACGCCTATGACCAGATTTTTATCTCAAAATAAAGCCTAGCTAATAATATTTGAAATTTGAAAACTATTTGAATTCAAAAAGTAAAACAAATCCTAGCTAAAATTTTGAATTGCTTGCAAGGTGCTTCTCTTCATGTTCAGCCGTGTATGTGGACTAAAAATGGGGCCTTGGAGGAGCTGATTTGTATGACTGGATATGCTTTGATTTGATTCGACCTTTCGATGAATAACAATTCTTGATATTTCCTTCACTTTGTGTGATACATTGTTTTTCTTGGTTTTGCATTAAAACCCCAAGTTAAGATCCTTCAAAGTTGAGCGATTTGAAGGTATTGCCATTGCCTAAAAGGTGCCGTCCAGGAAGGGCCTTCTTGGTTTGCCTGATCAACGACCATCTTATAGTGTTGGTCTTGCTCGTTGTCCACACGTTTGATCACTAAGGAAGCAAGGGGAAGTTTACTTCTTTCTGCCTAACCCTTTGTGAAGGACGCTTGGAAGGTGGAATTGTTGGAGCCCACGAGTTGCACGCATCAAATTGGTATCAGAGACCAGGTTTACTCTATTCCCACCATCTATCATTTCCTTTTCGTTTGAGGTCTAGTCATTTCAAGTTCAGTTGTGTCCTTCTTCTACTCCTCCCCTCTACACGCCATTTGCCTTGCAATCTCATTCATTCAAAAAAAACGTCATTTACTTTGCATCTTTGCAAGTTGCTGCATTTTGCTTTCATCATTCAAGTGGTCATTCCTTTATTTCCTCTCCATCACAATCTGATTTTGAGTCGTTCAAACTTGAAACATTAGGGTTCGTTGCATTTTAGGTTACATTCAGCTTTTTTAAAATAGTCCAACCATCAGCCTATAAAGCTACCTCGGTTTCAAATCATCTTATTGCTACCGAAGCTTTTAGTTGGTGATGATTGTATGCATCTTATGATTCGCATTGTGATTGATTTCATGCTTTAAGACAAGTAGTCATACGTGTGTTTGCCTTCCCGAACCATTTCAAACCCTAATTCCACCACCCCACCCCACGGCCCAACCAACCCCACCCCAACCCAACCTTAAAACGCACCAACCTGGTCCCAAAAACTCTATTTACACCCCAAACAAAAAGCCCCAAACCAATTTACCCAAAAACAATCAGATTCTAAAGATCCCAATTCATTCAAATAAACCCTAACCCTAGAATTTGAATTTTGCTCAAATTCTGTCCTAGACCAACCAATATCCAAATTGGCCACACCAATCATCAATTACCAACCCAAATAGTCAATTTACAACACCCATTCCATTCCTACAACCACATTCCGCAAAATCCCAAAACGTTCAAAAACACCCTAAATCAAAAACCCTAACCCTAACCCCTATTCGGCCTTACCCAATTTCCTCACCTTCCAAGGTCAATTTTGTTGCAAGTCCAAGATACAAATTGCATTTTAAATACATTGCACTATTCTGTCCAAAAACGCAAGTGCTAAGTGCAAAACAAGTGAAATTCCAATTCTGCCCTTAGTCAAAAAAAAGGAGAATCTGAACCTTGCTCAATTGAAATAGCAAGGAAGAAAAAGAAAAAAAAAAGAACAAGAGCAAGAAAAAGGGCAAAACGTTTGTGCATTGCGTGGAAAATTTTTGGTACGACTTGCAAACCTTGGATACCATATTACCCACATTGCCGTCCCCTATACCCAATTCTCCAACTCTTGATCTTCTTGAACCAATCACACATTTGGTTGCTCGATTGTTGCATGACTTGAACCATTTTGTGGATAGTAAGTGCATAGAATCAAAATTAACTAAAGATTGCCCACGGCAACCCTTAGTTCATCTTTGGTTCAGCCTTATACATCAACTTTGGTTGCTTATTTTCTTTGAATCTTAGTAGAAAGTTCAAGTTTGAGCATTTCAATTGATTCTACTTTGATACTAATTGGTGCAACTTGAAAGCAAAAAGGAAGAAACAAGCGGAGAACATTGTGGTTTGAAGAAGCCTTGGCAATACACTTCCTTATTGATCACTTTGAGACTTCTTAACTTCAGGTTATCCAAGAACCAAAGTGGTAAGAGAGTGGAAAGAATCGAAAGCGGAGTGTTCATAGCTTATTTTTTTACTAATCCCTTAACGTTTGTTTGTCTTTGTGTTAGTTTGCTTCTTTTTTTTCCTTTTTTTCGTTCAATTCCTTAGGTACAATGGCCAGCAGCAATTCCGCATCTAGCAAGTCTAAAGGAGCCGAAACTGTTGACAATACTCAACAACAAATGCTGGAGATGCTTAAGAAACTCATGCACGACAATGAGATAATTAAGCATCGCTTGGAAGACGTGGAGCGAAGCTACAAAACAAGTGATGGCCAAGGAACAAGCAGGGCCGTTCCACCACCACAACCAAGGCGCCATCCTCCAGAAGAAGTTGAGGACGATAACATTCGACCCCACACACACCGAAGCGAGACGGTTTGCTCCTCCTACACAAGCAAGAAGGTACGCTCCAAGAAGGTACAATGATGATTACATTCCCTTTGAGCATGATGATTATGACTTTGATGACCACCATCCCGTGGTTACCAAAGACGCCAAAATCCCCTTTTCCCGCAAGATGACGATTTTCTCAAAACCAAAATAAGTATTCCCACGTTTTATGGTAAAAGTAATGCGGAGGAATATTTAGAATGGGAAACGAAAGTGGATTTGATCTTTTCTTGTACCAATTATAGTGAATTGCAAAAAGTGAGGTATGCTTCCATTGAATTTTCTGGTTATGCACTTAATTGGTGGACGAATTTGTGTCGAAATAGAACTAAGACGAGACAACCCCCAATCGCCACTTGGGAAGAAATGAAGTTTGAAATGCGACAACGTTTTATTCCAAACAATTATGAGAGTTCTATTTTCACGAGTTTGCATAACTTACGACAAGGTTCCAAAAGTGTAGACGAGTATTATAAAGAGTTAGAAATTTTGTTGGAAGGTCTAACTTGCAGGAACCTGAAGAAGCCACCAAGGCTCGATTCTTACATGGTTTAAACAGGGAGATTGCGCAAAGGGTTGACCTTCAACCTTACCTCGACCTCACAACCATGGTCCATATGGCTGAAAAGATTGAAGCACAATTAAAGGTACGTAACTCCTCCAATTTCAATTCCAATTATCGTACTAATCAATCTTCATCAAGATTTCACAGCAAGCCTTCAGGAACAGGAAGTTCACGGCCTACAGGAGGCCAAGCACGTGACCAAGGTGCGTCACAAAGATGGACAATCGTGTGCAATCCACACAAAGGAGAGATGAACGCACCCAACAAAAGGCTCCTACCGGAAATCCTTCGGATCCTCAAACAGGTTTAGAGACATTAAATGTTATAAATGTCAAGGACGTGGTCACATAGGAAAAGAATGTCCTAATGCAAAAAGAATCATGTTAATTGAAGAGACAAACGAATATGTGTCCGAGTCCGAGCATGAAAACGAGTCTGAGCATGATAATGAAATTGAACCTGAAGAGGATCTAGGCGCATTAGATGATTTTGACACTAAGAGTTTCTTGTTGTGCGTAGAGCTTTAAATGCATATCCGAAATTAGATGATCACGAACAACATAGAGAAAACATTTTCCATATTCATTGCATGATAAATGGTAAAGTGTGCACCATGATCATTGATTCCGGTTCTTGTGCGAATGTGGCTAGCATCGAATTAGTAAGAAAACTGAATTTGCCTATGACTAATCATCCGCACCCTTACAAACTTGCATGGCTAAATGACTGCGGTGAAGTTAGCGTAAGTAAACAAGTTTTGATTTCTCTTAGCATTGGTAGTTACAAAGATGATGTTTTATGTGATGTCGCCCAATGCATGCTAGTCATATCTTACTTGGTAGGCCATGGCAATTTGATAGACATGTGACATATGATGGTTATTTGAATCGTTATTCTTTCAAATTGAATGGCAAATTGTACAAACTGCATGCACTTCCACCACACAAAGTCCACGAGGATCACCAACGCATGTCCAAGTCTAGAGCCGATCCTAAGGAAAAAGAAGCCGAGAGAAAATTCGTGGAGTGTATGAAAAGTGAGAACAAAAAAAAGAGAGCAAGGGAAAAGAGGTAGTGCCCCTAAGTGTCAACGAGTCCAAAAAGAAGTGTGGGTATTTCGCAAAGAAAAGAGAGGTTACACGTGCACTTTATAACAACCAAACTGTCTTCATCATCATCCCAAAGTCGTGTCAACTTGCCCTTGAAGAACTCCCACCAAACTTACCTACCTCAGTTGCGTCCCTTATCCAAGAATATGAAGTTCTATTTCCTTCCGAACCACCATCCGGATTACCACCCATTAGAGGGATAGAACACCAAATCGACTTTGTCCCAGGAGCCGTGTTACCCAATCGCCCAGCCTATCGAGCAAACCCCGAAGAAACCAAAGAAATCCAAAGGCAAGTAGAAGAGCTCCTAGCTAGTGGACAAATCCGAGAGAGTCTGAGCCCATCTGCCGTCCCCGTCATTTTAGTACCCAAAAAGGATGGAACGTGGAGAATGTGTACCGATTGCCGAGCCATAAACAAGATTACCGTCAAGTATAGGTACCCCATACCTAGGCTAGACGATATGTTAGACATGTTGCACGGATCCAAATTCTTCACCAAAATCGACCTTAAGCAAGGGTACTTCCAGGTACGCATTAGAGAAGGGGACGAATGGAAGACTGCATTCAAAACCAAGTTTGGGCTCTATGAGTGGTTAGTGATGCCCTTCGGGCTCACCAACGCCCCTAGTACCTTTATGAGGCTAATGAATGAAGTCTTACGTGCGTTCATAGGACGCTTTGTCGTTGTCTATTTCGATGATATCCTAATCTATTCCCACACCATAGAAGATCATCTTGACCACATTAGAGCCGTTTTTGAAAAGCTTAAGCAAGAACAACTTTACGCCAACTTTAAGAAGTGCTCTTTTTGTTTAGAACGCGTAGTTTTTCTAGGCTTTGTCATTTCGGCTGAGGGAGTTGAGATGGATGAGGAAAAGGTTAGGTCAATTGTGGAGTGGCCTATACCTAAGAATGGGAAGTTCGCAGTTTTCATGGACTAGCAAGCTTTTATAGACGCTTTGTCAAAGATTTTTCTTCCATAGCTGCACCCCTAAACGAAATTGTGAAAAAAGATGTGCCTTTTAGGTGGGAAGAGCCACAACAACAGGCATTTGACGAACTAAACGTAGGCTGACCACTGCACCCATACTTAGACTACCAAATTTTGACGAGACCTTTGAGATCGAGTGTGATGCAAGTGGAGTGGGTATAGGCGCAGTTTTGACCCAAAGTAAGAAACCCATAGCCTACTTTAGTGAAAAGTTGAAAGGAGCAGCATTGAATTACTCTACCTATGATAAGGAACTTTATGCCCTTGTGCGATCCCTACAAACTTGGCAACACTACCTTCAACCTAAAGAGTTTGTGATCCACACTGACCACGAAAGCCTTAAGTATCTTAAAGGGCAGGAAAGTTGAACAAAAGACATGCCAAATGGGTAGAGTTCATAGAACAATTCCCTTACGTGATTAAGTACAAACAAGGAAAGGATAATATAGTTGCCGATGCCCTCTCTAGGAGATACACGTTAGTGACTACATTATCTTCACGCTTCTTAGGATTCGAATCACTTAAGGACTTGTACCCCAATGACCATGACTTTGGCACCATTTCGAGGCATGTAAAGGAGCACCATTTGGGAAATTTTACATACATGAGGGTTATCTTTTCAAAGAACAAAAATTGTGCGTTCCCCAATCATCCCTACGAGAAGCATTGACTAGAGAAGCCCATGGGGGAGGTTTAATGGGTCATTTCGGAGTGTTCAAAACCCTTGAGACTCTTAAGAACATTTCTATTGGCCCCACATGAGAGTAGACGTCGAGAGGTTGTGTGGTAATTGCATCACTTGCAAACAAGCCAAATCCAAGTCCCAACCACATGGCCTTTACACGCCTTTACCCGTCCCTGATTCCCCTTGGATTGACATTTCTATGGACTTTGTTTTAGGACTTCCTAGGTCTCGGGGAGGACGCGATAGCATTTATGTTGTGGTTGATCGATTTTCAAAAATGGCACATTTCATTGCATGTGAAAGTTGATGATGCCACACATGTTGCTGATTTGTTCTTCAAAGAAATTGTTAGATTGCATGGCATGCCACGTACAATTGTAAGTGATAGAGATACGAAATTTTGAGTCATTTTTGGCGTGTTTTGTGGGCTAAACTTGGTACACAATTGTTGTTTTCCACCACCGCGCACCCACAAACTGATGGACAAACTGAAGTCGTTAATCGTACTCTTTCTCAACTTTTGCGTGCCATTTTGCAAAAACACATTAAACATTGGGAAGATTGTTTACCATATATCGAATTTGCATATAATAGGAGTGTCCATCACGGTACTTTGCATAGTCCATTTGAAATCGTGTATGGCTTTAATCCCTTGTCTCCCATTGATTTGATTCCTATTCCCGTGCATGAACGTTCTAGTCTTGATGGTAAACAAAAAGCGGACAACATAAAGAAACTGCATGAACAAGTTAAAACACAACTGAAAAGAAAAACAAAGCTTATGAAAGACGAGCTAACAAACATCGGAAAAGAGTTGTGTTAAACCTGGAGATTTAGTGTGGTTACATTTGCGAAAGAAAGATTTCCCAATGAAGAAAGTCAAAATTGTTGCCTCGAGGAGATGGACCCTTTAAAGTATTGAAACGCATAGGTGACAATGCATACATCCTCGATCTTCCCGACAGGTATGGTTCAGTTTCACCTACTTTTAATGTTGCTGATCTCACCCCTTTCAACGATGACCTTTTTGATTCGAGGACGAATCCTTTTGAGGAGGGGGGATTGATGAGGATCAAGGGTCCGATGAGGATCAAGGGCCCCATCAAGAGGTCAAAGGTCCTATGACAAGAAGGAGGGCAAGGAACTTTGTCATCAAGTTGCCACCTTCTTGTACAAGCATGTTCAAGATGAACCTAAGACTCCTTGGGTTCATTTCATTGAACCTTCAACTTGAGCATGTATCACATGCACGTCTACATTCTTGTTTTTTGAATTTTTTTGTGTCGTGTGATCTTATTTTATGTATTTGCTTTGTAGGTAAATTAGGTAATGAAGAATGTTAGAATGTTCAAGAGAATGTTTGAAGAGAATGTTCAAGAGAATGTTTCAAGAGAATGTTTAGAATGTTCAAGAGATGTTTAGAGATTTAGAAGAGAATGTTTCAAGAGAATGTTTCAAGAGAATGTTTGTCTATGCTAAGACAAATTCAAAAGTGTCCAAGATAGAGTCTCTTGATCAAGTTGAAATCAAAATCATCTCCATTATCCACAAAGGGGGGCGGCCATGTTTGAAACAAATGGATAATGATCAATCATGATTTGAATTCAAGTTTCAACCAAATTTGAGATTTAAAATTGAAGAAGATTTCACCTCCTATTTTCTTGATATACACGCCATTTGGAAGACAAATCAACAACACAAAGATTGAATCAAGTTTGAATTCAAATTCAAACTCAATTTGAATTCAATCTTCAATCAACATTTGAATTCAAGTCCAGCCATCTTATCATCATCAAATCAGATTTTCAAGACCCTCATCACTCATCAAGAAGCGGCTGGAAGGTTAAGAATATCCTAGGATCAAATTCAGAGTGCATTCAAAATTCAATCTCAACTTGAAGTCAAACTTCTCCCAAACTTTTGAAATCAAGCTCAAGCATATCCAGTCATCAAATCAGCTCCTCCAAGGCCCCATTTTTAGTCCACATACACGGCTGAACATGAAGAGAAGACACCTTGCAAGCAATTCAAATTTTAGCTAGGATTTGTTTTACTTTTTGAATTCAAATAGTTTTCAAATTTCAAATATTATTAGCTAGCTTATTTTGAGATAAAAATCTGGTCATAGGCGTGGGTTAGAGGCCTATAAATAGACCCCTTTGGCTGATTGTAAACTCACCTTTCGATGAATAACAATTCTTGAACCTAATTTACCTACAAAGCAAATACATAAAATTAAGATCACACGACACAAAAAAATAAAATCCAAAACAAAGAATGTAGGCGTGCATGTGATACATGCTCAAGTTGAAGGTTCAATGAAATGAACCCAAGGAGTCTTAGGTTCATCTTGAACATGCTTGTACAAGAAGGTGGCAACTTGATGACAAAATTCCTTTGCCCTCCTTCTTGTCATAGGACCTTTGACCTCTTGATGGGGCCCTTGATCCTCATCGGACCCTCTCCGGCTAATCAAACCAATGTTGCCTCCAAACCGCCAGAAATTGTATTCATATGCAATGTAATTTCTTTGCTATGAAATGAAAATTAAAGTGGTCAGTGGTTTGCAAAGAGCCAATGGTGGGCGCATACCGGTTATTGTCGTCATTCTTGTAACTTCAACGACATAACCCCATTTCTGGCGCTAAAATACCAACGCATGTAATTAATTCTAAGGACCTTCCTCTTCGGTTGGGATCTGAGAAGGCAAAAAGTGAGGCAAAATATGAGGCCTCCAATCATGCACTGCCACGTGTACAAGTAACTATTTTTTAAAAACAAAAAAATTTTAAACTTCTTCCACTTTTTTACACATGGCACCGCGTGATTGGAGGCCTCATATTTTACCTCACTTTTCACCTCCTCAGATCTCAACCGCCTTCCTCTTACACCCAGAAATTTCAAATTACATTTGATACATTAATTTAAACTAAGTGTAATGACCCTTAGAATTTAATTAACGGTAATGTACAATTATACACAAATAGTTTCGTAACTCATGATTGGATATATATATTTATTAAAAATAAAAGACAAGTAAATAAGAAAAGAAAATAGAAAACACAAAGTATAAAAAAATAATTTGAATAATAGTTAAACAAACAAAAGGGGTGCCGGTGAGGATATTTTGTGGGGGAACAAGAAAATTAATAAATTCAGAAAAAAAGATAAGGTCTTCTGGCTTTCGGCTGGGAGGATACCTCGGGGCAACCCATTAAAAAAAAGATAAGGGACGCGATATAGGGGAGGCAATAAATGCCCTACAAACTTTCGCTAAACTGAATGGAAAAATTGGCAAGGGGTGGGTGGTTAAGCAGTCACATTAAATAATAGAAAAGAAAAATAATAGAAAAGAGGTGCTGATTATGGAGTGAGTTATGGGGTACAAATTCTCTCATTTCCTCTTTATAATTTATAACCTTTCCTTGTGGAGGCCAAACGGATAGAAAACCAAGGTGCAGGAAAAATAAGAGAGAGAGAGAGAGTTGGAGCACCGAGGCCGGCGGGAGGCAGAAGGAAAAAGATGAAAGAGAAAAAGAGAATAAGGAAGAAAAGAGGGAAGGTAGAGGAACTCAAAGGGGGAAGCTAGCAAACATTACCAATTTATTCTTTTTCTCATCTGTTATTTTACGCTGCCTGTGATGGAGGTAGGTTCCTTTTTTCCCCTCCAAATGGTACAATTGTAGCATGCCTTAGTGATATGTTATGTGTTTTCGTTCCTTTGATTATTGAAATCTATACCATGTTGTTGATTCTGTGCAAGACTTATGATTTTGACAACTATATGTTTATATTTTGATACTAACTTGGATCATGCATTAGTATCCTTGAATGACATAAATGAGTTTTTATACATGTATGTCAGTTTGTATACGTGTATATGTTGAATTGTATATATTGATTAAATAATATGTTTGTATGGCATGGCGTGTGTACTGTGAAGTGTGTGCGTAAGGGAGTAAAATTCAAGAGTAATTATTCCACCAAAATTGAACTCAGCAACCGTTTGTGTGGGTTCATTTTATATATACATTTATGTGAAAATGGCGTGAATGTGTGTGTACTGTGAATGGGTATGTATTTACAATAATGAAGAGAAAGGAAAAATGTTGTGTGCGCCGTGTATATATTTGTAGTGGCAGTAGCGCCACTGTTGTGCAATGTGTATTATGTAAATTTATGCAAAATTGCGATATTCATTAATTATATGTTTTTGTTGGTAAGTGGTCTATCTGTGCTCATTATACTGCCGTGCATTAGATGTAAATGGTCTATTTGTGCTCGTTATGTTGTCATTCATCAGATGTAAGCGGTATATTTGTGCTTGTTATGTCTATCATACATCAGTATGTTATTTGTTGCATATCTGTAATTGGATTTTCTCTATATGTGAATTGTGTGCATATGTGAGATATGTATCTACATGTGAACTGTGTGTATGTATAAGCATGGATGCACCGGATTAAAGAAAGATGACAAGAACAGAAATGAGAATGGGAATGAAATTGAAATGAAAGAAAAGAGAGTCGGGTCAGGTAGGCCATCGAGCCAGACCTAATGGCCAATGGGCCGGTTGCGGTGGCAAGCCTCGGCCCAAAACATAATATAATGTTACTTAATTAATTTTAGATAGTAATATTATAGAGAAATAAATAAATATCAGAAAATTAGAAATAAATTTCAGAAATTATAAAATGCTGAAATTAAATTATTTTCATTAAATTTCAGTAATTGTGATAATTTATTTAACTCGGATAAGTAGGCAATAAATAGAAATAAATAAGGAAAAATACGAAAAAATATAGAAAATGCACGGTAAATGTATACAAGCCATGGAAAAATAGGTTTAACGTCAAACAACATTAAATCATTACTCGGATAGTAAATGAACCTAGATTTAAATGCCGGAGGATGGTAAGGATGGATCAGGGGCCTCAGGCGATCTTTAAATGAACCTAGATTTGAGTGCCGGATGATGGTGAGGATGGGCCAGGGGCCTCAAGCGATTGTGTTTTTGCATTCATGGCACGTGCATTGCATTTATGGTGGGTCATGACGTACGGGTCACGGGCGCTCAGTATGGTGTGCGGTGGTGGGGCCACGCACACTCAGTATGGTGTACGATGACGGGGCCACGTACACTCAGTGTGGTGACTGTGGGTGGGTACGACCCACAGCCACTCAGTAGGTACATGTGGTATCAGAGCCGAGATACAGGGGTGCATTGTTCCTGATGATAGGGCTAGGGAGTTGGGCGCTACAGGTGGTATCAGAGCCGAGGCTTCAGATCCGCCTCGGGAACGCAGGATTAACTAGATCACCTAGACATAAGCTATGATTCTTCTAGAAATGATGATTACACCCTTAATAAATGAAGTAGACCTAAGTTATAATCGAGTTATGGGAGGAGTGCATGGCCACCACCGCCACCATGTGCTCATTGTGGATGCCACACTCGGGGCAGTGTGGGGGATTATGCAAGTATGAGTTTGACAACCAGGACGTTTTGCGTGTGAGGGCACTGAGCAAAAGCCGGCACCACCATCACATCAGAATAAGAAACAACATAAAGGAAAGAAAGGATCAGTGCCCAGATCCACGTGATGACTGATGCAGACATCAAGGAGGCTGACGACGTTATAGTAGAGTTCAACCGCTGGCGACTAGGTCTCAATGACTCATCATCAGTACAGATGATGTTAGATAGAGATAAATGATAGAGTTGCGTAGCGGAAGCGTGGTTTTCGTAAGTCACGTAAGTTCAAAAGAGGGGACCTCGGTGGATCCGAAGAAGATTAAGACTATCGCTGAGTAGTTCTGGCCGACCAAGGTGATGAAGTTTCTTGGTTCGGCCAGCTGCTATAAGAAATTTGTTGAAGAATTTTCGTCGATAATGGTGCCCCTGAACAGACGGAAGCAGAAGAAGACGAAGTTCGAGTGGACCGTCGATATCAGTAAGGTTCGCTGGAAAAAATATATACTAAACACAAGACTATAATACACAATGTTGTTAATTAATTATATATACACACACTGACTAATACAACATTCCTTAACGACATATTTCCACACATCAAACACGTACTAGAACACTAACCATACAAAATTCAACACAACTACACAAAGGAACATAACACAGTACGAAAAGAAAAAAAAAAGAAAAGAGAGATATCACTTAACATGAACTATAAATATACGCGAACAAAAATCAACAATATACATATACACATATATATACGTATACATATGCATACAAAGAGACCACATAAAAATACAAAGTAATAGGTAAATCCCACAATATATGTAGAATACGATAACGACATAGGAGTAGTGAACATATAAAAGAGATACATTAAGTCAAAGTTATATTTGCTAAATGACCACTACAAAAAAATAATAATAATCAACTTAGGAACTTATAAATGATATGTTGTTAATACACTTCATGGGTTCGAACCCATAGAGTATACATAATTACAAAAACAATCAATATCTTACAAGAAGCATATGGCTACTCACAATTTGTTTCAACATTAATGATATAACATAAACAAGTCGATCTTAGAAAACATACAAATAGATACACGAAACAAAAAAAGGTAATTAAAGGATTCTAAGTAAATATGCACAAGTATACACACAATCGTATCAATAAAACCACGACATAACAAATACAACAAACATTGATAAACATCATAATATATAACGACAACAAATAACACAATTACAAAGAATATAGTAACGCAAATACTTTTCATACAAGACATGGGTTATGATATAGACAGAAATTTACAGGTTTTAAAACAAATCATTAACATACACAATTGAAGTAAAGCATGCTAATTACGAGTTAGGGATGACATAGCATTGCATGACAACATAGTAATAGATTAGAGTGTAAATAACTTAATAACATGACATATGTATAAAAAAATGTTTATTATCATACTTGAAAACCCAAATAAATTATTATTTAAATTTCAGTAAAATCTATGCATTCATGCATTTTCTTCGGAATGATATATAAAGACATTTATACAGCAATAAGATAAGTTAGTACAAAAAATAGAATACCAGCAATATATATATATAATATATATATATATATATACATATATATATATATATTAACGACTAACATAAGTGCAAAAGAGATCACGATAAACAAAGACTAAACTGAACGTGCATATCGTGTGTACCGTTTAAAATTCAACTAACAATAATATAAACATAATACATGTAACAAACTACAAATAACGGCTGTGAATTCATGAGCTACATATGATACATAAGTCATACATGCGTTTAAAATAAGGATACACAACATACTATATATCTATATGAATTGTTCAAGTTTAAAGAAATTTTAAAAACCACACTTTCTGCACCATCTATTCAACCCCCCCTTCTAGTGGTGCCTTGCATATCCTACAAGTATGCTTTGTATCCAAAACATCAAACGAGGTATCTTCTAATTCCGACTTTGATTCTAAACCTTCATATGATGATCTTTTTAGTCAATATTTAGAACTACACAAGTTCACCAAGACTCTCACAAAAGAAAAGAAACTATTAATTGAAGACAAGAAGTTGTTAGAATCCTCTAACACGAATCTTGTTTCTCAGTTGAACGATTCAAAAGAATAGTCGTCATGCATCATAAATGCATTAAAATCAGAGATCTCATCATTGACCACACAAATAATGAAATGAAATCCGAGATTTCAAATTTGAAATCGAGGAATACGGATCTAACATGCTAGATCGCATTATTTTATCACAAAAACATGATAGTGATAAAACCGGATTAGGATACATTGAGACAAACGAAGCATCAATTAAACCAACCAAATTCGTTTTGTCTAAGAAAGTAGACACAGCTAAGGCATACATAGCGCCTAAGATGACGCAAAGACCCCCTCTCCCCTCATCTCGTCACACCTCTTCCTCGTATCATACAAAATATAATTATGTGTCGTATAGATATGAGAAGAAACTATTTATATACACGACACTCATTTCATATATCTAGACCACGCACTACGCACCCTAACACTAGAACATATCAAAAACGCACACCATATGATGCGCATAAGGGGATTCTTGGCCAAAGGCCTAATGTTTTCTCACCCCATATCTACTACATTGCTCCTTCATCTACATTCTTACCATTTTCTAGACTTAGAAGGATCACCCAAGTATGGATACCGAAAGGTAGTTTTACGAAGAGGTGAATAACTAACTCGTAAGGACCCAAAATTAAAAGGGTACCTAAATTATTGTTGTACATTGCAGGGAACCCACACATCAAAAGACACATCTATCAAGTGGTTCCTTGACAATGGTTGCTCGAGGCACATGACGGGTGACCCGAGCTTGTTTTCAAAGTTGAAGAAGGTCACAAAAGACGGATCCGTGACCTTTGGAGACAACATTGAAGGAAGAATCATCGGAAAAGGTACAATCGGAATCCCAAGCACTCTTCAAATTCTAACGTCTTCTTGGTAAGTAATCTATCCTATAATCTTCTTAGCATCTCACAGTTTATTGACAACAGATTTGATGTGTGCTTTACTCATCCTATTGCAACATAATAAATAAAAATGGAGAAATAGTATTAAAAGGAAAAAGGGAAGGAAATATTTTTACGCTTTCTATGGATGACATGTTAGATGCTAGGTTAAGTGTTTTATATCGAATGAACCTAATGTTATTTGTGGCATAGACGTTTAGGACACATTGGCATTTCTACACTTGAAAAACTTCAACGAAAGAACCTAATACGAGGATTGCCAAACTTGATTTAGACAACTTTCAGTTGTGTGAATCTTGTATTAAAGGCAAACAAACACGCGAGTCACTTAAATAAAAATGAAATTAGCACGTCTAGAGTTTTAGAATTATTACACATTGACTTTTTGGTCCTAGTCACTAAGAGTCTCGGTGGACGTCATTATGCATGCGTTATCGTTGATGATTTTTCTCGCTATACTTGGACTTTATTTCTTGCAAATAAAGATGATAGTGCCATTGAGATTGCGAAACTAATAAAACAACTTGAAAATGAATATGGTTTAAATGTGAAAAAGATTAGAAGCGATAGAGGCGGTGAATTTAAAAACAAGGACATGATTGCATTTTGCGAAGAAAAAGGAATCAAACACGAGTTTTCCCACCTAGAACTCCACAACTAAATGGAGTAGTAGAAAGAAAGAATAGGACACTACAAGAAATCGCTAGAACCATGTTGTGTGAAAATAAATTGCCTGATTTTTGTGGGCGTAAGCCGTAAATTGTGCATGCTATATAGTTAATCATTTTCTATTACAAAGAAAATAAATAAAACGCCTTATGAGATTGTAAATGATCGCATGCCTAAAATTGATTACTTTCGTGTGTTTGTTGCAAATGCTTTGTTTTAAATACAAAAGATAATTTAGACAAGTTTGAATCTAAATCAATTGAATGCATTTTTGTTGGATATTCTGTGAATTCAAAAGCATATAGATGTTATGATCCCATCACTAGACAAATTTTAGAATCCATTCATGTGAAGTTGAATGAATTTGGTGAGGTTGAAAAAGATAAAGAATATGATGATTTTTAATTAAAACCCGTGTTAGATGATGATGATGGCACGCATGATGAATTAAACACTAGAAATGCAATCACTTAGAAATGCATAGAACGTAGAGAATAATCAACCAAGATGGCATAGGGATCACCCACCCGATCTCATTGTAGGCGACATTACTCACGGTGTGCGACCACGTAGAAGAATAAATCCAGATGAAAAAACCAATTTCATGCCATGATATCCGAAATTGAACCTAAAAATGTGTTTGATGCTTTGAGTATTCTTCTTGGATTGATGCTATGCATGATGAACTTAATCAATTCGTAAGAAATGATGTATGGGATTTAGTGCCACGACCACAAGATAAGACTATAATAGGCACAAAGTGGGTGTTTAGAAATAAAATGAATGAAGAAGGTAAAGTTGTTAGAAACAAGGCGAGACTTGTAGCACAAGGATATAATCAAGAAGAAGGAATAGACTATGACGAAACATTTGCACCAGTAGCACGTTTAGAAGCCATACGACTTTTACTTTCTATTGCTTGTATGAAAGGTTTTAAACTTTATCAAATGGACGTGAAAAGTGCATTTTTAAATGGCTTTATACAAGAAGAAGTATACGTGAAGCAATCACCCGGTTTGAAGATTTGAAATACCCCATCACGTGTACAAATTAAAGAAGCACTATATGGTTTAAAGCAAGCACATAGGGCGTGGTATGATGTTTTGTACTTTTCTTTTAGAAAATGGTTTTAAAAGAGGCACGATAGATAGCACTCTATTCTTGAAACAAGATAAATCGGATTTACTAATCATTCAAATTTATGTGATGACATCATTTTTGGATCTACATCTCATAAACTTGTTGAAGATTTCGAAACTTGCATGAAATCCGAATTTGAAATGTCTATGGTTGGTGAATTGAATTACTTTCTTGGCTTGCAAATTAAACAAATGAGTAAAGTTATACATATAAGCCAAGTTAAATATGTAAATGACATGATTAAAAAGTTCAATTTTGAGAACCTAAAACCGTCCCCCACCCCTATGAGTGTCACCACTAAACTAGATAAAGATGAACATGGAAAATATTTTGATAATGCTTTATATAGGTCTATGATTGGTTCTTTGCCTTATCTTACTGCAAGTAGACCTGATATCATGTTTAGTGTGTATGTGTGCACGTTTTCAAAGTCAGCCTAAAGTGTCTCATTATAATGCTGTGAAAAGAATATTTCGATATATTAAGCACACACCCATTTAGGAATTTGGTATGATAAAGATTGTGAATTTGACTTGCATGCTTATACCGACGCATATTATGGTGGATGTAAATAGATAGAAAAAGACAAGTGGCACTTGCCAATTTATAGAAATTCACTAATTTTATGGTTTTCGAAAAAGCAAGCAAGTGTAGCCTTATCCACTACCGAAGCTGAATACATGGCACTTAGTCTTTGTTGTACACAATTACTATGGTTAAAACACAACTTTCTGATTTTGGTATCACGGTAAATCGTATTCCAACTATTGTGATAGTATGAGTGCCATAAACCTATCTAAGAACCCGTTCTACACTCTAAGGCCAAGCATATAGAAGTACGATATCACTTCCTTCGTGATCACATAAATAATGGTGATATTATCATAGATCACGTACGCACTGAGGCACAAGTAGCCGATATCTTCACTAAGGCACTAAATCAAGACACGTATGAAAATCTTCGTTCTAATTAGGCATGATTTCTGCTGATTTGATTTGATATTTCTTTCCATATTTACATGCACTTTTATTCTTTCCAAAATAAAGGGGGAGAGTGCATGATTCCAAGGGGAGAGAGAGATTGATTGCACAAATCAAGGGGGAGAAAATTCAAAATTTAAAATTCGAAATTTGAATTTGTGCACGATTGGAGGAGGAGCAATCAAATTTAAATCATGTACTAAGATTATTTTGTAAATCATCAAAAGGAGATTGTTGATAAAAAGGATTTGAGTGATTCACAAAAATGCATGATTTAAATAACGTGTGCTAAAGAAATGCATGATACATTTTATGACTTGACACGTTTTTGCAACGAACATGCCTTATATAGTTTATATATAATGTTGCCGTACTAACAAGCCATGAACTTTAAAGCTTACGTCAAATGGCAAACATTTGTTGTGTTTGAACTATTTTCAGGTTCCACCATTAATGAACTAAACTAGTTCATTATGTGAAGTACTTAGTTAAATGAACTAAGTAGTTCATTAAATGGAGATATATTTGGAAAAGGCATAAAGGCAACAAATTGAAGAATGGAAAGTCTCCTGTCCTTATCTTATCACACCTTTTTACACACACACACACACATATATATATATGTATGTATATATATGTATGTATATATATATATATGTTATCGCATCCCTCCACCATAAGTGAGGCATAATAAAATGCATCCTTTCTGGAAAAAAAAAATATATATATATATATATATATATATGTTATCGCATGCTCACTAGCGGCGCCAGCCGCCGCCGCCATCGGACTTTATTCCTTCTAATTCTTCATCGTCTACATTTGTCATACTTCAATTCTCCAGTATTTTCGTGATCGTTATTTTCAGAAAGCTGCCTCCTTTTTTCTGTTACACGATTCAATGACAGCCCCGCCAACTTTCGCCGCAGTTGTCACCGGCGCACAATCCTCCGGCAATATTGATATATCTCCGAAGACGGTGTCACACTACAAAGGCATCCCATTGATATCATTTTTGGACTCTGAGATTGATGCCCTTGCTGCTCCATTCAAATATTCATTGGTTGGTACTTTTTGGTATGGCCGCTCTCCATTGAAAATTATACGTGAAGTTTTTGAGAAGATATGATTTCATCATGATTTGCGCATAACCTTAATTGATCAGACACACATATTGCTGAATTTTCACAATGAAGCGGATTATCTACGTTGTTTCTATAGACGTTCATGGCATATTTTGGGTTGCCATATGCGTATTACCAAATGGACAGTTGATTTTGATCCTACTACTGATGTCCCCATTGTCCCCATATGGGTTGCTTTCCCTGGTCTTCCAATTCATTTGCATCGTCGTGAATCTCTTTTTGAGATTGTTCGCCCTATTGGTTCGCCCATCAAATTGGATGTGGCTACATCGGATGGACTCCGCCCCTCCGTTGCTCGGGTTTGTGTAGAGGTTGATGTTTCTCAAGAACTACCCCAGAAAATTTATTTGCAGGCAAAAAATCGGTTTATACTACAGACGATCGTTTATGAGGATCTCCCCAAGTTTTGTACTACATGCCGCCGATTGGGACATGCACCCGGCGCATGTGCAGACACAGCTGCCTTGTCGGTACCACCCCGCCGCCGCTGCCTCCTCCACCACGTCCAAAATCTCAACTTTGGACACCCATCGAAAAGAAGAAAGTGGTTGATCCGCCAATAGCTGAACCACCATCTGCGGCATCTCCACAGGCCCCCATGGAAGTACCTCCTACAGAGGCTGAAACCATACTTGATCACGACAATGACGCCCATGCTGAAGTATATTGTGATGCCCCAGAACCACCACTCCAGTCTGATCCGGTCCAAGAGGAACTGGGTCATGCATCAGACACGGAATTGCCTGTTGAGGGTAAAACTGCAGATTTACCTTATGTGGCAGATGAGATTGTTAGACGCATGCAGTTAATCCCTCAGTCTCCAGATGACGAGACATTGCTCTCACGCCTACAGGAACCGGTAGAGGAGGCTGAGTTTATTCCAGTGGTCCCTCGTCGAAAGCGTCGTGCCCGGAAAGATTGGCCCCCTTTGCCGCCATCTACTATTCTCACGCGAAGCGCGTCACAGGTCTTACAGGGAAGTGCTTCTAATATTTCTCAATGAATACGTTAATTTGGAATATCAGAGGCATGCGTGCCTCTTTACCTAGATTGCGACTTTTGATTACAGAACATCGTTTGCATTTGTTAGCTCTTATTGAACCTAAGCATGCTCCTTCACATATTGTTGGGTTTGGTTTACGTCTTGGTTTTACAAGTTGGTATGCTTCTCAGTCTGAACGCATTTGGTTTTTCTGGCGTCATTCTGAATTTTGTTTGCTTGCTACACAGGATCAAGATCAAGTAGTACATTTCACATTATTTTTTCTTCCGCTCCAGCTTACTTTCGTCTTCCCAATGATGTATGCAAAGCACACAGCAGCATTACGTCGTGATCTTTGGCATTCTTTATGTGACTTTGCTACATCTTCCACTTTTCCTTGGTTAATTGGAGAAGATTTTAATACATTTCGAGCGCTTGAGGACCATCGGGGTCGGTCACATCCACCTCTGATTACCTTACAGGATTTTAATGACTGTATTGAGCTTTGTTCTCCTATGGCACCGCAATATCAGGGACCAAGGTTTACTTGGGCAGATGGTAGGGGACTTGGACGAGTTCGTCGCAGATTGGATTGGTTATTTCTTAACTCCTCATTTCAAGATATGTTTCCAGACATGCAATTAACACATCTCCCGCGGGTTGCTTCAGATCACACACCACTTTTGTTTGCATGTCGACATACTACAGCAACTGGCCGTTGCTCTTTCTGTTTTTAGACTCCTGGCTGCTTCATCCAGATTTTCACTCCTATATGCAGAATGCCTGGTTATCATATCCGACTACAGGAGGTATGTATGGTTTTCATTCGAAGTTGTTTTCCTTGAAGAGGGACATTCAAAGGTGGAATAAAGAAATCTTTGGAAATATTTTAATAACCTTATGCATGCGGAATCACATCTGAATAATGCTGAGGCTAGTTGGGATGCTGACCCGAATGATGAGACTCGTGAGACATATTCTCGGACAAAGGCTGAATATTTACGGGCATCTACTTATGAACTACATTTTTGGAAGCAAAAGGCAAGGATAAGATGGCTTAAAGAGGGTGACGCGAATGCCCGATATTTTCATTCTATTGTCAAAGGGAGGCGCACGCATCTTCGCATTTGGCAAATTCGCTCCTCCACTAGTACACTGTATACGGCACCCGATGATATTATGGCGGAAGCCGTCTCTTTCTATACTGCCTTATTCGCATGCGAGTCCACACAAAATCATTCATCCATCCTCTCCCATATCCCTTCTACGATAACGGAGGTAGACAATCTTATGCTTACAACATTGCCAACGGCAGCTGAGGTCAAGGAAGCAGTTTGGCATTTAGATCCTTAGAGTGCAGCAGTCCTGGATGGATTTCACGGTACATTTTACCGATCTTGTTGGCCAATAATACATTCAGATGTGGTTAAAGCTGTGCAGGAGTTTTTTCTTGGAGTACCACAACCATCTGTCATGGCTAGTGCGTTGATTACTTTGATACCCAAGACGCAGTCGCCGCAAACTTTCATTGATTTTCAGCCTATCTGTCTTACAAATTTTCTGAGTAAAGTTTGCACAAGGATTATTGCCACACGCTTGGGCACACTGCTTCCGAAATTGATATCTCCGGAGCAGACAGGTTTTTTGCCAGGTCATGATATTTCTTCGCAAGTTCTTGGCACGTTAGATGATACATATGCTTGATAAGGGAGGATCCTAGTTATGTCTAAAACTGACATGATGAAAGCTTTTGATCGAGTCAGCTGGGAATACCTGGAATTATTATTAAGACAGTTTGGTTTCTCCAACTTCTTTATTCGAATAATCCTCAATCACTAGCGCGCCACTACACTATCAGTTTTGATACATGGCCAACCTTCCACTTCTTTTAGGCCGTACAGAGGGGTTAAGCACGGTGACCCACTGTCCCCTTTGCTATTTATTCTGTCTTCAGATGGTTTTAGCAGGGCCATCAAAGCCATGGTATATTCTGGTGCACTACAGCCTTTTCGCTTAGGCCGTATCCCGTTTACTATTACCCATTTAGCATATGTAGATGATTTACTTATCTTTTTGAGGGGCACACAACGAAATGTACGACGCTTTCACTCTTTTTTATCTATGTATGAAGCAGCATCGGGGCAAAAGATTAATTTCCATAAGAGCAGTTTCATTCCCTCTGCTAGCACTTCAGCGCCAACGTCGCTCTTTTGAAACCATCTTAGGTATGAGGAGTACGGCTCTACCCTTTCGATATCTTGGATCGTATTTGCATAAAGGTATAAATTGGTCCAGATATTGTACATCTCTATTGCAGCATATTGACGATCGCATTCAAGGATGGCACACTCGTTTTCTTTCCATTGCCAGACGCTTGGTGCTTCTCCGCTCACTGATTTCGGCCCTTCCTCTTCATATTTTCGCGGCAGGTGGTTTACCAAAGTCAGTTATAAAGGTCATTGAACGAAAGATGTCATCTTTTTATTGGGGCAACCGACACCATTGGGTAGCATAGCCTAAGATTACTTTACCAATAGCCGAAGGTGGCTTGGGCCTCCGTGATCTTATCACTTTATAGATGGCTTATCATTGTCGCATTTGGTGGCCTTATCAGCAGCAGGATACATTATGGAGTAAGTACATGCATATTAAATATGGCGGCAGAGATGACTACCGCCCTCGGCTACCGGATTCACCAGTTTGGAAACTCATTTGCAGAATCCATGCTACTTGCATTGCACAGACTGAAGGCCTAGGCACTCATCTTACATGGACACCCACGGCAACCGGAGAATTTTCTTTGAAATCAGCTTACGACATTTGCCGTGTTTTAAAGCCACACTGCTTTCTTCTAAATTCATTTGGTTTAAGCAACATTCTCCCTCCATAAATTATTCTTATGGCGTATTTTCCACTCTGCCTTGCCTTTTGAGGATTATATTGGTCGTTACTCGACATCTCGACCTACACAATGTCCTTTCTGTAAGCGACATTCGGCCACGGTAGATCATGTTTTCCTTTTACTGCAGCGACATTCGTCTCATTTGGGATTTCTTCGTTATGGAAACTACAGGGTATATCGCCGGGTTCATTACACCTACGTCAATACTTGTTGTCTTGGTGGTATCGATCTACGTTTTCGTCCCTTTTTGGGATTTTAAAGATAGTCATTCCAGCTATTGTTGTCTTTAATATTTGGCGAACTTATGCAACGTTGGTATATGGTGAATCTTCTTCATTTGCTCCATCTGCGCTTCGAGCTTCTATACATTATGACATCGAGGTGTGGATCAAATCTATACAAGGCTCAAAGATTGTGACTGGTCCCTCACTCCGTCTTTCATGGATTCCCCGAATTCAGTCTCCGCACCTTCAAATCATCAGATGGCAAACCCCACCATCTGGAAGACTAAAGTTAAATATTGATGCATCAGTTGGCAGGTCCTACGCCTCCGGTGGGGCGATTCTGCATGACCATCTTGGATTCTGTGTGGGAGAGTTTCTTTTCGTCGTCCTCACAGTACGCTGATTGCAGCGGAAATACAGGCAGCATTGTTTGGCCTCCTCTATTTCCTTCCGTTTTATCATACCATTATCTTAGAGTCTGATTGTGCCCAAATGGTCTCAAGACTGAGACAACCACAGTCCATCTTTGGGAACTATCATCTTCGCCTCTTGCGGACACTGCTTCATCAACACGGTCTGGCCTTTAATCATGTCTACAGAGAAGCTAATATGGCGGCACACTATCTAGCTCAACATGCGATGATGTTTCCCCAAACTAGCTCCTTTACGAGTCACAGCCTTCCATCTATCGTTCGTGGTACTGTTGCTTTGGATCTCTCCTCTGTAAATTTGCGGTTTCCTTAATGGCTACGGTCTTCCATATGGATTGGCGCGCCTTTGCAGCTTCTGCCTGTGCCCTACTTGGTACAGGCAGACCGGGTATGGTCTGCTTTCAGCTTGTTGTATACATTTTGTTGTATCTCTTTACTCTATTTCACTCAGACATTTCTTTATCTCTTGTGCATGGACGAGATCACGACCTACATATACATCTGACTCAGTCATCGACGTCGCAGCTCTCTCCATTGGCAAACGAGGTGCACATCATGCGCGTGATTCATCATGGTTTTCATTTCCATTGTTGTATTCGTTTCGAAATGTATTTTCAGTCATTTTAAGCGATAGCGCCTATCAACACTCCATTGGTATAAATATGTACGCTTTTTCCTTCACCAAGGTTTTATCCACAAGGGTGGTTTTACTTGGCAAGGTTTTAATGCGGCATATCATATAGCTTTTGGATGTTGATAATCATATGCTACTACTATCGCCATACTTTTATGCTTTGTAATAAGGTATTCCTCCACCATAAGTGAGGACTTATGCTAATAAAATCTCTTTCATAAATAAATATATATATATATATATATAATATATATAATATATATTAAAAGGCACTATACACATATATTCAAACGCACTACCGACACGTTATATATTTTATGAACGTACGTTAACGTCACACCAATATACTTACCTCATATTTATGAGTATATTCAGGTCTTATATCATATGATATAAGTCATGGTGATGACAAAATTATTACGACACGTTACAAGGTTCTAAACCAAAAATTGTTGTATCGGGGGACAACCGAAACTTCGCCAACGTGTCACGTACTTGCCATATATAGATGTCCAGCCCCGACACTTCAAAAATGGCCACAAATTTTTTGTCTTACATGGTATATTCATTCATAGAATCATTCCATGTTGGCACACACAAATCACCCCCAATTAAGGCCAAATTGTGGAGATTCCAAATTCATCTTTTTAAGCACATGGGGCGCCACTTACTTCAGCCTTTAGAGATGAATATTCAAGTTATTATATGTATATTATGTGTAACATAATATATATAACATGTGCAAGAAGTTAGAATTTAATCGGAGAAAAATTGTGTAATCGACAAAAGTCGAAAATTCGGTTTTCTACGAATACAACACATGGAACGTTTTTGACATGACATATAACATGTATCTAGACACTTTTTACATATTCAATACATTCTAAAGTGTTCTAGAAAAATCAATTTAGGGCTGATTGGAATATACCATATGTGCAAAATTAATGTGTACTATTTTATAAAGTTTGCAAAAATAAATTCAGCACATGTTAAAGCTTTGTCACACGCCTAGCTCAGCCTTGATGGAGCCTATGTAGAGCTTAGTTGGTATCTTGATTGGTCAAGAATGGAGTATACAAGGTTAGTGACATAAACGAAGGAGCTACACAAGGTAATGTTTCAAACTATGTCACATATGTGACACATGCTGAAAATTCAGCATGTGTAAATTAGGTTGGCCGATTTTTAGTGATTAATGGTGATATATTTGTCTCTTAAATTTCAATGGATTGATTTGATGATGTTATGGAAATAGTTTGAAGATATTTGAAATATCACACATGATGAAAATTTCAGCATGTGTAGAATGAGTTGGCCGAATTTTTGTGTTGAAAGGAGACAAATTTATTTCCAAATTTTGTGGGATTAATTATGTGATATTTGGCAATATTTTAAACACTAATTTGGCACATGTTTTAAGTGTAATGTTCAGATTTGTACAATCATCAAATGATGACAAATCTCATCCAATCAAGGAGTGCCAAGTAAGGAAGGCCATGATGATCATCCAATGAAGTGTTGCCAAGTAAGCAAGTTGATGTCACAATTATACAAGGTATTCTTCCAGGACATAAAAGATAATTTCCAAGGGGAAGTAAATGCTAATATGGGACTGCCACACTTGATAAAAAGGAGAGAAGAAGAGCAAATTAAAGACAAGACAAATCTTACAAGTTCAGGAGAGCAAAAACGTTTCTATACTCTTCTTCCACACTTCTTTCTTTCTTCTTCTCTTTCAAAGCCTATTGTATTCATATATATATATATTTTATAGGCTTCATATAAACCACCATACGCGCTATATTTTTGTAAAAGGTTGGTTAAGGTGTTATCAAACCTTCATCCGCTCGGTGGTGGTGTTCGTGATCATAGTGATTGCTTGTAAGGTTTGTAAGGGGTTGGAGTTTGTGTATAACTCCATCAACCCTATGTGGTAAGGTGTTATTTGTTTAGTGATAACCGATGAAGGTGTCCTCGAAGACTGGAGTAGGTTGATTTAACCGAACCAGTATAAAATTCCTTGTGTTCTCTACTTTTCAGCATTTTACTTTCATTTTGCTGCACCGTGCATCCTTTTCATCGCGATCTTAAAAATATTAAACGAATTTCATAAATCACGAAACGTTCCAGAAACATATCCATAGGTTTTAAGTTTCATTTGACGCAAGTTTCAAGCCTTTTGGACAAGTATAAGTCATTCAAACGTCAAACGTTCTGAGACTAGTGCAGTCTGATTTGCAGACATGCAAAGGTTGAGACTTTGAACGTATTTGACTAACTTCCCAAAGGAATTTTTTAAAGCTGTTTCAACCCAATTAAATAAACATAGTAAGGGATTTATCGTTAAATTTTCAGATCATTTGGAGTCACGGTTTAATCGGAATAAATTTGTTAAATCAGACTACCATTTCTGGCAGATTTGCGCAATCTGACCATCAACAATTTTTCAAAGGGTCAAAGGTTGAATTTTAATCTGAAGTGTTTAGGAGATACTCAGAACATCTGAGACTACAATCTCTCCAAATTTCAAAATTTTTTAAGACCTGTAACCTAGTTTTTCACACGTCACAGAACAGTTCCTGAAAACAGAAACTGTTTTCAGAAGTTAGGTTTTTGGGTTAAAACAATTTTAAAAACCAAATTTTCCGCACCCACTATTCAACTCCCCCTTCTAGTGGTGACTTGCTGGTCCTACACGGCCTTCCTCTTGGTATTCCATGAGATTCCCTTAGCAAGCCATCAAAAACAACAAGTAGTCAAAAGGCTCAAAACACAAAGATACCTCATGATCATGCCCACACACACATGAAGAATCTCCTTCTTCTTTTCTTGGAAAACCGCCGGCTACCCCCTTTCTTCTACCTGATGAAGCCTTCTTCAATTTATCCTAGAAGCCTCGCATCATCTTTAACTCACAATACTCTCAAAGGTTCCTCTCAGGACAACCACTAAATACTCTTGCACACTTAGGCAATTCCTCCATCATCATCATTTGATACGTCTAGTTGGAGCTAGGAGACTCAAGGCTATCTTCATCTTCAAGCTCTAAATCTAACCTAGGTAAGTTGCATGTTGAATTTCCAAAGTGAATTCCACATTTCAAATTATAAATCTCTCATTTTTTCTCTTTTCCCCTACAAAAACCGTGACCTCCCATGGTCGCTATGTGAAGATCTTTCAAGCTACTAAGAGAAACTAACATCTTGGTGGTTGAATTCATTCCAATCTCCATTCAAGCTCCATTTTGGTAAGGGAATCATAGCCTCAAACTAGCTCTATTATATATTTAAATGGTAGCTAACATCTACTTCAACTTCCTCTCCAAAACCGTATGTTATAGGGAGAAGTTGGAGGAAACTTCACTCTATTCAACCAAGGCTCAATCTAGAGAAAGTTCTAAGCTCAAACAGGCAAGTATACTCTAAGCAATCTTGACTTTTTTGTGAATTGTATGCTTGAATGACTAGCCTTTTCTAAGATATGAATCTTAGTTGAAGATTCTAAGTATCAAACATGAGAACTTAGTTGTTATAAAGAAAAGTGTTGGCATGATTGAATGATTTACTATATGGATATGTTTGTGCTTAAACTTAAATATGACATGAGATCTACTATGCACAAAATACGGGTTGTTGTGGTGATTATTTGATGCATGAATTAGTCTTGTTGAGAATAGACTCTATGAGGTGTAAAATGTATGAAAATGGCGTGGCGTGTGCTATGTGTAAAATTGCAAGGCTATTTTGGCGTGGTTCATGTGTAGCCTAAAGAATATTATGAGACTTGGAATGATTAGGTTAAAGTGTGTATTTAGTGGCTAGTAAGTTATTTTAGGGAAATAAAGTTAGTTGGGAGATGTTGAACAAGAAAAAGTTCTGAAACGCAGAATTACTGGAATTGGACAGTTTTGAGTAACGAATTTAATAGCATGAAAACGAACCTTAGGAGTGTGAAATTTTGCTAAATTTTTGTATGATGGTAGCCTTATATGTGTATTAAATTTGTAAGGTGGAATTTCGGTAAAAGGACTTGTGGTTTGACCTTAGTAGAAATTTTAGTAGGAGTAGGTCACTGCAGTTCCTGCAAGTACCTAGTCTGAGAAAGAAAAAATGAAATGACCCTCTTAAGCATATTGTATTGCCTTGAAATGTATATGATATTTACCTAAGACATAGATGAACACGTCCATGAAAAGAATTGGCTTAAAATCACGGTTTTATTTGGGGTAACAATTAAAGTGAATGTTACGGTGCAAAACTGGAAAATAGGACAGTTTGATGGCATAAGTTGAGAGGCCTTGATCTTGTTTATTTAGACTTGTATGGGATGTTTGGGCATATGAATATTGTTTCTTGGTGTGTTAGCTATGTTTCCAAGTGATGGTACAAATTGAATAATGTTGTATGGCCCTTGAAACTAAGGTAAGGGCGGGTACTGCACTGCTGCATTCAGCAGTACCCTTTTTCAGTAATTTAATGATTTGAGGGTTTTAATCACCTCGGAATGTGACGAAATTTTTATGGCATGTAGACAAGAATCCATTATGCATATGTGTAACATAAGTTTGTGAAAATATGTTGTATTTTGCCGAAAAATCATATAGTACTGGAAGGCTCGTATAAGTGAATTAATAAAGTGGCATCCTTCAAGTGCCTTTCACTAAGTTTCCTTAGTAATTCTTTTATGATAAGCAATATAATTATTCAAGCATGAGATATGGACCATGACCAATTCAAATTCACCCAAAGGGGCTTAAGAGAAGTTTCGGCCACAAGGTTTAAAAAGGGCCTTAAAGGGGTTTTTCCCAAATTATAGGAGAGTTTAATCTTAAGGGCCTTCTTGAAATAAGCCCAAAAGGAAATTAAGGAGTTGCAAGTAGTGGACAATTTTTCCCCCCAACTACTACAAATTTCGGCCCTTTAGTCATGAGGAATTAAGAATTTCCTAATTTTATTTTAAGGCAAGAAAAAGGGAAAATTATCAATTAATTAGGGGAAATTATCCACATAACCCTTTATATAAGAAAAATTAAGCATGGTGAAGGGGTCAAACCAAGCCTAAAAACCGCCCCCAAATGGTTGACCAAGAAGATTACCATGGTTACTTAGAATTTACTACAAGGTTAAGGAAGAAGTAACACTAGTTGGGTAAAGTAACCTAGGTTAGCCATAAAGTAACTATAGTTGAACCTAAGTAACCATAGTTGGGTAAAAGTAACTAAGGCTAAGTAATTCTAGTTAGCCTAACTAAATTTTGGAAAACTCTCTCCCCTTAACACCAAAACCCACGGCACCTTCTTGCCAAGGGAAGAAAAATTTCTCCAAAAGAAATTTTAGCACACTCAACACTCAAGAGATTACAAGGAGCAAGAGACCCATCAAAATACACGGCTAGTGAGCCTAAGGAAATCCAAGATCTTCAAGCTTCAAGAACTCATCTAGGAGAAGATTTGTCAAGTTACTAGGAGGAGCCAACATCATGGTGGTTTGAAATCCATTTCAAGCCCCACCCAAGTCTCATTGTGGTAAGGAAATCTTGTCCTCAATGTAGTTGTTTCTCTATTAAGATAGTAACTAATGTTCATTCTTCTTCCTCCTCTCAAAACCGTGGGCTACATGCAAGTTGGAGGAAGACTTCACTCCATTTCCACCAAGGCTCATGCGAAGGAAGAGCTCTAAGGTTCAAAGAGGCAAGTATACTCTAGTCAATCTTGCCTTATTTGTGAAGTGCATGCTTGAATGGCTAGTCATTGTTAGGCTATGAATCTTAGTTAAAGATGCTAAGTACAAGATATGAAAACTAGGTGTTATAAGAAAAGTGATGGTATGAGCAAATGATTTTCTACATGAAAGTGTTGTGACTGTTTTTGTGTGATTCATGAATAGATTATTTATGGTTAAAAGCATTTTATGAGGCTTGAAAACATTATGTTGAAGTGTGTATTTGATGGTTAATTAGTCACTTTAAAGAGTGAAGTTGCTTGGAAATGCTTGAACCATAAAAGTGAGTAAGTGCTGAAATCACTGGAGCTGGACAGTTTTATGTGTCATGTGGAACGACCTGAAAATGAACCTTAGGAAGGTGCAAATTGGCTAATTTTTGGTATGGTGATATCCTTATATGTTTCTGAAATGTGTGAGTTGAATTTCATTAAAAGGAGCTACGGTTTATTCTTAATAAATTTCTTAGTAATAGTTGGTCAAACAGAATTACTGGAGCTGGACAGATTTATGTTGCATGTTGTACGACCTAGAATGAACCTTAGGAGGGTTCAAATGGGCTAATTTTGGTATGAAGATAGCTTATATGTTTATGAAATGTGTGAGTTAGAATTTTAGTAAAAGGAGTTGTGGATTATTTCTAATGAAGTTTTTGGTAAACTGCTCAAACAGAGTTGCGGAACAGGACAGTTTTGAGTAGTAAGTTGTGTGCTCGAAAAATGCACCTTAGGAATATGAAAATGAGTGATTTTTGGTATGATTTGTTTGATGTTTATGACATAGTGAGTTGGAATTTTGGTAAAATGAGTTGTGGTGGTCACAATTTATTTCGTGATACAACTGGTCAATCCAGTCTCTGCATGTACCCATTTGGGAAAGTAATTAGATGACCCCCTTAAACTTATTGAATTGCCTTGGAAATTTAATGGTAATTACTTAGGGCATATATGTGCATGTTCATGTAAAAACCAGCCTAAAACCACCATTTTGATGGTTAACAACTGAGTGAAGTTAGTGGTACAAAACTGGAAAATAGGACAGTTTAATGTCTTAAGTTGTAAGGCTTCGATCTTGATCTTTAGGCTTGAATGTGATGTTTAGCCTTATGAATATTGTTCCTTGGTGAATTAGCTATTTTCCAGGTAATGGATCAAAATGAATAAGGTTTTATGACCCACGAAACTGAGGTAAGGCGGTACTGCCCTGCTGATTTCAGCAGTACTTTGATGATATGATGTTTTGAGGTCGTTAGATATTTCGGAATGTTACGAAATTTTTATAGCATGTGTCTAAGCCTTCATTATGCATATGTATGGCATGGGTTTATGAATATGAGCACGAATTGATGAGCACGAGGCTGTATGAACAGAATGTGATTGCTGGAATGTTTTTCCCAGTTTAAAAGACAAGTCCGTGCATGCATGTTATGATGCATTTGTTCACGAGTCACATAATGCATGTCATACATTGCATCATTGTCACATACATGATTTATGGCATTGATTTTATGCGAAAGAAAGATGAAAAGCGTTTTCAAAAGATGATTTTTGAAAGAACGATTCCCCACCGGTACCGTGTGTGAGTATGAACTTGGCCAGTATGAACCCACCAGATCGGGTTAAGTGATCTGACAGTAGGCCGTGCGGGTCCGGATATAATAGACCGACGAGAAGAAACAGTAGGCCGTGCGGGCCCGGATATAATAGACCGACGAGAAGAAACAGTAGGGTGCGGGCCCGGATATAATAGACCCGACGAGAAGAAACAGTAGGCCGTGCGGGCCCGATAGAATAGACCCGACAAGAAGAAGATGACGTTACCGCCTCAGATCCGGGAAATAGATCTGAACACTCTATTGTTTTACAACGATGATGATTTGAAAGAAAAGCATGAAAAGCCATATTCTCATTTTTATCATGATCACACACATACATATGCATGCATGCCACGTTTATGGAGTCATTGTGCAGTGACACATGATACTTAGACTAAGTTGTCATGACCTTGTAGAACCTAAGTGTGACTTCCTTAAGTGATGATCCTTGTTATGTTACGAATTGATGCGAGTTACAGTCTTCTATTGTCATGTTCTGTATTAAGTGACGATTTTGTTAAGTTATGATCTTGACGCATTAAGTGTTGATCATTAACGGGTATTGAATGGAGGGCATTATGCACTACTTTGCACACTCATACGCATTGCATATGGTCATGAGCATGATATTGAGTCTATTTGCACTAGGCTGTGTTATTGCTTATTTCGTGGCTAAGTTATGATTTTATTGCCTTAACGGCTATTGATTGAAGGGATGAGATGCTAGCCAAATGCTAGAGGTAAAGTTACATAGGTTATGATTTCTCTACTGTTGATACGTAAGGCCAAGTTGTTATGAATTGGTAGCTCCTAGGTTATGATCTTGATTGAGTGATGACCTTTTTGTATGCCATGATCTTTATTGAGTGATGATCCTTTCATAAGCTATGATCTCGGATATACCTTGTGTTGACTTCTTACGAGTACTTAATGGAAGGTCAGGTATGTTCTAAACCGAATTTTGGGGTTCGGTTCTTGTATGTACTTTCCAGTTAATGCATGATTGTTTATGGTATACTTGCTGGTGACTTTGTCACTCACCCCTATTTTTCCTCCCAGAGGCTGCAGGGAATAAAGTAGACTGGATTGAGGATGAGCCTAGGGTCCCCTACCCATGAGCGCAGCAAGGAGTGGACGAGTTTAGGAGACATGACTGGCCAGCTATGATTGATGACTGATGACATAATTGAGATGGAAAACACTTGTTTTGTGACTCTCAATACTTTTGATTTGAGATGTAAACTATGAATGATCGTGTGGATGATTTTAATTTGAAGTTTTAAATTCTGCCACGGTTTGCTTACTTATTTGAGTGTAAGTGCGAAAATCCATGCATTATATCATGGATCATGATACGTATGGGACGACGCCTAGTACTCTCCTTAGTGAAGTACGGCGGGTGCACTGACTCCGGCGGGGCCAGGGTGCGGGGCGCCACAGGTGGTATCAGAGTAAGGCTCCAGATCCGGGCAGAATATAGAATTAAGTTATGATCGTAGTCAACTAAGTTTGATTTTAGACCTAAGTCATGATCCTAGATGAGAGTTGAACTTAACTAGGACGATTTAGACTGGAAATTAGGGTTTTGACCAAATGATAAAGCCCTAGTCGATGGCCATCTATAGAATGTAATCATGCCTGCTTGCATGACCATAAGATCGTATATAGATTATGAATTAAATGGTGTCGCTTATTCTGAATATTTATACCTTGAGTAAGACTCCAACACTTCGTAGTGCAGATAGCACCACAATTCAGTAAAATGACCTCATCACCGTCACCCCAAAAGGCAGTAGACTTTACTAGCAATAGTTATAAGAACATGGATTCCAAGGTTTGGCAGGGAATTTAGTTCAGAGTAAGTAGGAAGATGGATAAGTAAGGTTGAAGGTAATTCCATGCTGACACTGGCACTGGATAGGATAAGGGCAAAGTTCTAAGAGGAGTTTTGTGAGTTCTTCTTCTCCCAGGACTTAGTCACGAGAAGGGTTGGAATTTGACTCACTAAGACAAGGGTCAGGCATCACCGTACTCATTCATTACTTTGGGACAGTATAATTATGAGAGATGAAAAATTTTAAGGTGATCAGATTTGTGCGCGGTCTAGACCCCCAGATCAAATTAGGCTAAGTTAAGTCGTATTCAAGGACCTTGGTGAATTACTGGAGGACCGCTGGAACGGAATGCGATAGTAAGGGAAAAAGAATGAAAGAAACGATTTAACAAGCAAACGAAGTAGAAGGTGGAAACCGTATCCATATAATGCTAGTTTATGCGGATGACAAAGAAACAACCAAGGTACGCCTAATAAGTGTGAGTACCTATGTCCTCTGCTCTACTTCCTATTAACCAAGTATGAGTGATTATGATAGTTTTCTTTAGGTTATGATGAGTAGACCACAAGTAAGCAAGTGAGATTATTAGTGATAACATGACTAAGTATGACACTGTGTATGAGACCTCTAAGATGAATGGGACAAAGCAGTTCTGAGGGAACTAAATAGACGCTTATGCGATCTTATTTACCCAAAAGAAGAAACCACATGGGAAACGAAAGGCAACATGAGGAGTAGATGCCCCATTTTGTTGACTAGCCTGAAGTTTCGAGGACGAAACTTATATTAAGGGGGGGAGAATGTTGTACCCGCCGAAAAATCATATAGTACTGAAAGACTCGTATAAGTGAATTAATAAAGTGGCATCCTTCAAGAGCCTTTCACTAAGTTTCCTTAGTAATTCTTTTATGATAAGCAATATAATTATTCAAGCATGAGATATGGACCATGACCAATTAAAATTCACCCAAAGGGGCTTAAGAGAAGTTTCGGCCACAAGGTTTAAAAAGGGCCTTAAAGGGGTTTTTCCCAAATTATAGGAGAGTTTAATCTTAGGGCCTTCTTGAAATAAGCCCAAAAGGAAATTAAGGAGTTGCAAGTAGTGGACAATTTTTCCCCCCAACTACTACAAATTTCGGCCTTTAGTCATGAGGAATTAAGAATTTCCTAATTTTATTTTAAGGCAAGAAAAAGGGGAAACTATCAATTAATTAGGGGACAATTATCCACATAACCCTTTATATAAGAAAAATTAAGCATGGTAAAGGGGTCAAACCAAGCCTAAAAACCGCCCCCAATGGTTGACCAAGAAGATTACCATGGTTACTTAGAATTTACTACAAGGTTAAGGAAGTAACACTAGTTGGGTAAAGTAACCTAGGTTAGCCATAAAGTAACTATAGTTGAACCAAAGTAACCATAGTTGGGTAAAAGTAACTAAGGCTAAGTAATTCTAGTTAGCCTAACTAAATTTTGGAAAACTCTCTCCCCTTAACACCAAAACCCACGGCACCTTCTTGCCAAGGGATGAAAAATTTCTCCAAAAGAAATTTTAGCACACTCAACACTCAAGAGATTACAAGGAGCAAGAGACCCATCAAAATACACGGCTAGTGAGCCTAAGGAAATCCAAGATCTTCAAGCCTCAAGAACTCATCTAGGAGAAGATTTGTCAAGTTACTAGGAGGAGCCAACATCATGGTGGTTTGAAATCCATTTCAAGCCCCACCCAAGTCTCATTGTGGTAAGGAAATCTTGTCCTCAATGTAGTTGTTTCTCTATTAAGATAGTAACTAATGTTCATTCTTCCTCCTCTCAAAACCGTGGGCTACATGCAAGTTGGAGGAAGACTTCACTCCATTTCCACCAAGGCTCATGCGAAGGAAGAGCTCTAAGGTTCAAAGAGGCAAGTATACTCTAGCCAATCTTGCCTTATTTGTGAAGTGCATGCTTGAATGGCTAGTCATTGTTAGGCTATGAATCTTAGTTAAAGATGCTAAGTACAAGATATGAAAACTAGGTGTTATAAGAAAAGTGATGGTATGAGCAAATGATTTTCTACATGAAAGTGTTGTGACTGTTTTTGGTGTGAGTCATGAATAGATTATTTATGGTTAAAAGCATGTTATGAGGCTTGAAAACATTATGTTGAAGTGTGTATTTGATGGTTAATTAGTCACTTTAAAGAGTGAAGTTGCTTGGAAATGCTTGAACCATAAAAGTGAGTAAGTGCTGAAATCACTGGAGCTGGACAGTTTTATGTGTCATGTGGAACGACCTGAAAATGAACCTTAGAAAGGTGCAAATTGGCTAATTTTTGGTATGGTGATATCCTTATATGTTTATGAAATGTGTGAGTTAGAATTTCATTAAAAGGAGCTACGGTTTATTCTTAATAAATTTCTTAGTAATAGTTGGTCAAACAGAATTACTGGAGCTGGACAGATTTATGTTGCATGTTGTACGACCTTAAAATGAACCTTAGGAGGGTTCAAATGGGCTAATTTTTGTACGAAGCTAGATTTATAGGTTTATGAAATGTGTGAGTTGGAATTTTAGTAAAAGGACTTGTGGATTATTTCTAATGAAGTTTTTGGTAAAACTGCTCAAACAGAGTTGCTTGAACAGGACAGTTTTGAGTAGTAAGTTGTGTGGCTCGAAAATGCACCATAGGAATATGAAAATGAGCTGATTTTGGCATGATGATAGTTTGATGTGTTTATGACATATGTGAGTTGGAATTTTGGTAAAGGGAGTTGTGGTTTGGTCACAATTTATTTCGTGATATAACTGGTCAATCCAGTCTCTGCATGTACCCAATTTGGGAAAGTAATTAGATGACCCCTTAAACTTATTGAATTGCCTTGGAAATTTTATGGTAATTACTTAGGGCATATATGTGCATGTTCATGTAAAGAAACCAGCCTAAAACAACAATTTTGATGGTTAACAACTGAGTTGAAGTTAGTGGTGCAAAACTGGAAAATAGGACAGTTTAATGTCTTAAGTTGTAAGGCTTTGATCTTGATCATTTAGGCTTGAATGTGATGTTTAGCCTTATGAATATTGTTCCTTGGTGAATTAGCTATGTTTTCCAGGTAATGGATCAAAATGAATAAGGTTTTATGACCCACAAAACTGAGGTAAGGCGGTACTGCCCTGCTGATTTCAGCAGTACCTTTGATGATAGTATGATGTTTTGAGGTCGTTAGATATTTCGGAATGTTACGAAATTTTTATAGCATGTGTCTAAGCCTTCATTATGCATATGTATGGCATGGGTTTATGAATATGAGCACGAATTCATGAGCACGAGGCTGTATGAACAGAATGTGATTGCTGGAATGTTTTTCCCAGTTTAAAAGACAAGTCCGTGCATGCATGTTATGATGCATTTGTTCACGAGTCACATAATGCATGTCATACATTGCATCATTGTCACATACATGATTTATGGCATTGATTTTATGCGAAAGAAAGATGAAAAGCGTTTTCAAAAGATGATTTTTGAAAGAACGATTCCCCACCGATACCGTGTGTGAGTATGAACTTGGCCAGTATGAACCCACCAGATCAGGGTTAAGTGATCTAATAGTAGGCCGTGTGGGTCCGGATATAATAGACCCGACGAGAAGAAACAGTAGGCCATGCGGGCCCAGATATAATAGACCCGACGAGAAGAAACAGTAGGCCATGCAGGCCCGGATATAATAGACCCGATGAGAAGAAACAGTAGGTCGTGCGGGCCCGGATAGAATAGACCCGACAAGAAGAAGATGACGTTACCGCCTCAGATCCGGGAAATAGATCTGAACACTCTATTGTTTTACAACGATGATGATTTGAAAGAAAAGCATGAAAAGCCATATTCTCATTTTTATCATGATGCATCACACATACATATGCATGCATGCCACGTTTATGGAGTCATTGTGACGTGACACATGATACTTAGACTAAGTTGTCATGACCTTGTAGAACCTAAGTGTGACTTCCTTAAGTGATGATCCTTGTTATGTTACGAATTGATGCGAGTTACAGTCTTCTATTGTCATGTTCTGTATTAAGTGACGATTTTGTTAAGTTATGATCTTGACGCATTAAGTGTTGATCATTAACGGGTATTGAATGGAGGGCATTATGCACTACTTTGCACACTCATACGCATTGCATATGGTCATGAGCATGATATTGAGTCTATTTGCACTAGGCTGTGTTATTGCTTATTTCGTGGCTAAGTTATGATTTTATTGCCTTAACGGCTATTGACTGAAGGGATGAGATGCTAGCCAAATGCTAGAGGTAAAGTTATAGGTTATGATTTCTCTACTGTTGATATGTAAGGCCAAGTTGTTATGAATTGGTAGCTCCTAGGTTATGATCTTGATTGAGTGATGACCTTTTTGTATGCCATGATCTTTATTGAGTGATGATCCTTTCATAAGCTATGATCTCGGATATACCTTGTGTTGACTTCTTACGAGTACTTAATGGAAGTCAGGTATGTTCTAAACCGAATTTTGGGGTTCGGTTCTTGTATGTACTTTCCAGTTAATGCATGATTGTTATGGTATACTCGCTGGTGACTTTGTCACTCACCCCCTATTTTTCTCCCAGAGGCTGCACGGAATAAAGTAGAGTGGATTGAGGATGAGCCTAGGGTCCCCTACCATGAGCGCAGCAAGGAGTGGACGAGTTTAGGAGACATGACTGGCCAGCTATGATTGATGACTGATGACATAATTGAGATGGAAAACACTTGTTTTGTGACTCTCAATACTTTTGATTTGAGATGTAAACTATGAATGATCGTGTGGATGATTTTAATTTGAAGTTTTAAATTCTGCCACGGTTTCGCTTACTATTTGAGTGTAAGCGCGAAAATCCATGCATTATATCATGGATCATGATACGTATGGGACGACGCCTAGTACTCTCCTTAGTGAAGTACGACAGGTGCACCAACTCCGACAGGGCCGGGGTGCGGGGCGCCCAAAATAGGCCCTGAATTGGTGATTTTGAGGCCGAATGAACAGAGCATTAATGTTGGACTATTTTCCAGCTTAAGGACAAGTTCGTATGTGTTATATGATGTATTTAGGCATGACTTTCATGTTGCATATCATGCATTGCATTGTCCATGTTCATACAATGTATGAGACTGATTTTATGCCAATGAAATTTTAAGAAAAGCTCTTTTTAAAGAAAAGATTTCAGTTTTGATAGAAAGACTCCTTAGTACCATTAATTCCTAGCCAGCGCAACCCGCTCCAGATCCAGGGCTAATTGATCTGATGATGAGTATGACCGTCCAGGCCTGGAGATAATAGACCTGAGGATGACGATTATGGCCGTCTAGTCCCAGAGGTAATAGACCTGAGGATGATGATTTATGACCGTTCAGGCCTGGAGAGAATAGACCTGTTGATGATGATTTATGACCGTTCAGGCACGGAGAGAATAGACCTGATGATGATGATTGATTGTATGACCGTTTTCAGATCCAAAAACAAATGGATCTGAAGGGAATGATATGACCGTCTCAGATCTGGAGATAATAGATCTGAACACTTTCTATTCTTGTTTATGACGATTATGTTTTGGAAGAAAGAAAGATCGAATTAATTCTCATCTTATCATATGCATCACATTTGCATATTCATACACATTGCATCTGATTGCTAGTCGAATGCTAGATGTACTATTACTTAGGTTATGATTATTATCTTTCGTCACCTAAGTTATGACCTTATTATCTTTTGTCACCTAAGTTATGACCTTATTATCTTTCGTTACCTAAGTTATGACCTTATTATCTTTCGTTACCTAAGTTATGATTTATTATCTTTTGTCACATAAGTTATGACCTTATTCCCTTTGCGGCTGATGGATTGAAGGTCAGGTAAGTTGGGAATCCAAATTCTTGGGATTTGGTTCTTGTGTATACTTCCATTTAATTCTTGATTGTTTATGGTTGTACTTGCTGGTGACTTTATCATCATCCTTTTATTTTTCACCAGAGCCTGCAGGAAACGGGGTAGTGGTAGGGTAGATGGTTTGTGGTGGTAGTGGAGGTAGTTTTAGGGTGGGGTGGTAGGGGGGTTAGAGTGGATTGACGATGAGCCTAGAGTTCTACATCCGTAGACGTGCGAGTGGATGGCAGCTTAAGGATTTCCTTATGATGGGTTTATGCTTTTATGGACTTATGTTAGGGACTTTAATTTCGGACTTTCCTTTATTTTGCGAACATGGTTGTAAACTTTATGTCGGATATTCGGAATGTTTTGCTTAAAAGTTTTTATTCTGCCTAAGTTTCGCTTACCTGTTAAGGTGATGGCATGGAAGTCTATGAATTTTGTTATAAACTGTGACATGTTCTGAATTGACGCCTTGTACTCTCCGCAGCGAAGTACGGCGGGCAGGCCGAGTGCGGGGCGATACAGGTGGTATCAGAGCCCAGGCTCTAGATTCGGCCAGAAATGTAGAACTAAGTTATAATTATAGAAATCTACGTTTGATCTTACATCTAAGTCATGATCTTAGAAGAGTGTCGACTTTAGACTAGGATAACTTAGACTGGAATTAGGTCCTTAACCTAATGATTAAATCCTAGTCGATAAGATTTTAAATGCCTCAGAATTTAATCTGAATTTTATCTCCTTTTTTCTTTGTTGGAGATTTCTTTAAATTATGAATTTATTTCGGTCAACTAGTCTGATTATTCAACTCTGAATAAATTTTGACGCTTCATAGTGCAGATGGCTTGACCTCGTGGCAGACCCGCTAGAGCCCGACCCGCTGCACAGGAGCCGGTCCTTCTGCAACCTCAAGAGCATATTCCTCCTCCACCTGCTCAGGCCCTCCACCGCCACCACCCAAGATCAAAACCCACCTCCAGTTTAGAATAATCCTCCACTCAGGGGCCTTTACCTCAAATGATTCCTGACATTCATGCCTTTCAGGCTTTCTGCCAGACTGTGACTCAGATTGGCCACGTGCTCAAGAACTGTCCAGACAAGGGAACAACTTGTTTTGGATGTGGAAAAGTCGGCCATATGAACAAGGATTGCCCAGAGAAAGGAGGCCAGCAGCAACAACCAAGGAAATAGCGTCATCGCGCAAATGCAATGGTTCATGTTATGACCGATGCTGCTTTTGAGGAAACTACTGATGTTGTGACTGGTATGTTTTAAGATTTATGCAATGTTATATTTTACAATATATTGTTTTTTTGTTGCCGCTTAGTCTTAGTCAATCTGCATAATTCAGGAGCTATCTTAGTGTGTATTGTGCCTTCAAATGTATTGTTTGATAGTGATGCTAGCCACTCATTTATCTCGAGGAAATTTTCAATGAATATTGATCATAGCCTAGTCCACCTTAGGACGCCGTACAGAGTTCAAGCAACTGGTGATCAGGTGCTTGTCTTACTAACATTACAAGGGTTGTGAGATTGAATTTGACAAGAAACAGTTTGCAGCGGATTTGATTCCGATAGCTATGAGCGACTTCGACGTAATTCTTGGAATGGATTGGCTCTCCAAGAATTGCGCGCACATTGATTGTCACAAAAGATGGGTTACCATTAAGAACCCAGAACGAGAAGAAGTAACTTTCCATGGAGGCTCGAAATTTAAGAAATTCCCTAAGAATATCTATGTGAATGCGGCCCGTGCCTATAGTGCGTTGAAGAAAGGACATGAAGGATTCCTAGTCTATGCGTTAAGTGTCGACCAAGCGCTATCTGATCTTTCTCAAGTCCTGGTAGTTCAGGAGTATCCTGATGTTTTTCCAAAGGAATTACCGGGCTTCCTCCAGATCGAGAGATCTCATTTGAAATCAATCTAATTTCAGGAGCTGAGCCTATATCAAAGGCACCTTACCGAATGGCGCCTGCTGAATTGAAAGGAACTAAAAGAACAGTTGCCTGAGCTCTTAGAAAAGAAACTTATACGCCCAAGCGTCTCACCTTGGCATGCTCCAGTGTTATTCGTAAAGAAAAAGGATGGAGGCATGAGTCTATACATCGATTATAGAGAGCTCAACAAGATCACGGTAAAGAATAAGTACCCGCTGCCTAGAATCGATGATCTATTTGACCAGCTTCGGGTAAGCGATTAATAAGTCTCATTTCAATAAGATTCTGTTTTGAGCACTGTCTAAAGATATCTTGATGCAGGGAGCACGAGTTTTCAGTAAAGTTGATCTTCGTTCTGGATATTTTCAATTGAAGATCAAAGCCGAAGATATTCTGAAAACCGCGTTCAAGACGCGTTATGGGCATTACTAATTCCTTGTAATGCCATTCGGATTGAGGAACGCCTCTGCAGCATTCATGGACCTTATGAATCGAGTATTTCAGGAGCAATTGGATAAGTTCGTTGTGGTTTTCATTGATGATATCTTGATTTATTCATCGGATGAAGAGTCCCACGCAGTCCATTTGAGGATCTTTCTTGATATCTTATGAAAGAAGCAATTATACGCTAAATTCAGTAAGTGTGAATTTTGGCTGCACAGCGTATCATTTCTAGGCCATGTCATATCTGAGGATGGGATCTCGGTGGATCCCAAGAAGATTGAAGCAATCACGGAATGGCCAAGGCCAACAAACGTTACAGAAGTGCAGAGTTTTCTTTGTCTCGCCAGCTACTATCGTAAATTTGTGAAGGATTTTCCTCGATTGCTATGCCTCTCACCCGATTGACACAGAAAAAGACGAAGTACGAATGGAATTCCGAATGCGAAAGGAGCTTTGCAGAGTTGAAAGTGAAGTTGACATCTGCTCCAGTTTTGGCTCAACCTGTCCCCGGTGAGAGTTTTGTGGTATATAGCGATGCCTCGAAGAATGGTCTCGGATGTGTATTAATGCAGAAAGATCGAGTGATCGCATATGCATCTCGTCAGCTAAAGATTTTTAAGCAGAATTATCCAGTACATGATCTTGAGCTTGCAGCTGTAGTTTTTGCTCTGGAGATAAGGAGACATATCTATATGGTGAAAAGTGCTAATCTTTACCGACCACAAAGCCTTAAGTACCTTTTAACACAGAAAGAGATGAATATGTGCCAACGCCGATGGCTAGAGTTGATAAAGGATTATGACCTTTCCATCCAGTAATCCAGGAAAAGCTAATAGAGTTGCCGATGCTTTGAGTCGAAAAACAAGCCATCCGCTTCAACCGCCTTTGCAGCGTGATATGGAAGAGTTTGATCTTGAAGTGGTTGATTCCATTGATGAGGTGCTTGCTAAGTTGGTCTTGATTCCTTCATTGGTTGATAAAATTAAAGAGGCTCAAGAGAAGGATGACGCTTTGAAGAAGATCAAGGATAAGTTGAAAACAAAGCCATCGGAAGATTTTGAGGTCTGCAGTGAGACAGCCTATGGTTCATGGGTCGGTTATGCGTACCCAATGATGATGTAATAAAGAATGAAGTCCTTCAGGAAGCTCACAATTCCCTCCTATCCATTCATCCAGGAGCTAACAAGATGTATCAAGACTTGAAACAGAAGTTCTGGTGGCCTGGTATGAAGAAGCAAATTGCTAAATTCGTTGAGAAATGTCTTATTTGCCAAAGGGTAAAAGCGGAACATCAAAGACCGCAGGATTGTTGAAACCCCTTGAAGTTCCTTAGGGGAAATGGGATCACATCACTATGGATTTCGTGACTGACTTACCAAGGACAAGGAATGGATATGATGCTATTTGGGTTGTGGTTGATCGTTTGACGAAGTCCGCCCATTCATGGCCATGCCAATCAAAGCCTCTATGGAGAAATTGGCTACTATGTATGTTGATCAGATTGTATGCTTGCACGGAGTCCCATGAGTATAGTTTTGTGACCGCGACCCTCGCTTCACTTCTTTTATACAGTCTTCCAGAAGGCAATGGGCACTGAGATTCGGATGAGTTCAGCATGTCACCCTCAAACTGATAGTCAATCGGAAATAACAATCCAAACGTTGGAGGACATGTTACAACAAGCTTGTATCCTTGATTTTGGAGGGAGTTGGGACAAAAGTCTTAAGTTGGTTGAGTTTTCCTACAATAACATTTACCACTGATCCATTGGGATGGCCCCTTATGAAGCGCTGTATGGAAGTAATGCCAATCTCCACTTTACTGGGATGAAAGTGGAGACAAGACTTTTGTAGGACCTGACCTAGTGGAGCAAACATGTGAAAAAGTGATGATTGTCAAGCAAAGATTAAAGGCGGCTCAAGAAAGAAGCAAAGTTTGGGCCGACGAAAAGCGTCGACCATGGGAATTCCAGGCAGGTGAGAAAGTCTTATTAAAAGTCTCGCCATCGAAGGGCGTAACAAGATTTGCATAAAAGGTAAACTGAGTCCAAGATTCATTGGGCCATATGAAATTCTTGAAAGGATTGGAGAAGTTGCCTACCAGTTAGCACTGCCGCCATTGCTGTTTTAGTTGCACGATGTGTTTCAGTATCCCAGCTTTGGCCGGTACGTGTATGAGCCCAGCCATATCATCGAGGAGCAGCCACTAAAAATTGAAGCAGATGTGTCTTATGAAGAAGAGCCGGAGAGGATAATTGACCGAAAGGAAAAGGCTCTAAGAAAACGATATATCCCATGGTTAAGGTACAATGAAAGCACCACTCTGCTGATGAAGCCACTTGGGAGACTGAAGAAAGTATGAGGAGCTCGTATCCACATCTCTTTGACTAGTACTCTTAAGTTTCGAGGACGAAACTTGTGATAAGGGGGGAGGATGTTGTACCCAACGAAAATCGTTATATACTTAAGACTCGTATGAAGTGGTTTAATAAAATGTTAGTTTTCAAAGTGCATTTTATTAAGTTTTATTACTTCTTCTTTAATTAAATTTCCTTAAAGTAAATATTATAAGAAATAGTATGACATACAAGTATGTCTTATGAAACGAGTGAAATGACAAAAATACCCTCCCAACTCTTATAGGAAATTCGGCCAAAATGGGTCTAAGAGACTCTAGAATTCTCCTAGATTCTTAACATTTTAGCTAGGTATTAAGACCATCATTAAAAAATAAAATAAAGACATGGGGGAAAAGTGGTCAAATGGTGCAAGACACAAAGATGCTTTCTACACATGGAGAATTTTCTTCTCTTTTTGGTCAAGAGACCGCCGGTCCTTCCTCTTGGTATTCCATGAGATTCCCTTAGCATGCCATCAAAAACAACAAGTAGTCAAAAGGCTCAAAACACCAAGATACCTCATGATCATGCCCACACACATGAAGAATCTCCTTCTTCTCTTCTTGGAAAGCCGTCGGCTACCCCTTTCTTCTACCCCATGAAGCCTTCTTCAATTTATCCTAGAAGCCTCGCATCATCTTTAACTCACAATACTCTCAAAGGTTCCTCTCAAGACAACCACTAAATACTCTTGCACACTTAGGCACAATTCCTCCATCATCATCATTTCATATGGCTAGTTAGAGCTAGGAGACTCAAGGCTATCTTCATCTTCAAGCTCCAAATCTAACCTAGGTAAGTTGCATGTTGAATTTCCAAAGTGAATTTCACATTTCAAATTGTAACCATACCCTTGAAAGACTTTGGTAGTGTTCTTGCATCAAATCGCAAATAATGAATTAGCAGAGCACGTGGAGCCATCTCCTTATCCTATGTTTTCTGTCAAGAAAAAAATGGCCGACTAGCCGATAGTTTGATCAGTTAATGAAAGCCCAATGCAAAAAATACATGTTGGGTCCTTCTCATCTTGCATTTCTTTGGTTTGGAAGTTCCAGAGGGTTGTCTGTGGATTTCTAACAAAGGAAAGTCCCTACTATGCAATTTTTTTGATTAAAGTTCCGTGCTGCTTACCACTCCTCGAGGCCAACCAGAATGGTTTGAGAAGCAGTACGCGGAGCCTTCCCGTACTGAACGGGTCACGGTGGAATCAAACTTCCGGATTGATTGGCACTCTCTTCACATCTTCAAGAAAAAACATTATACATGCTCTCATTTTGTCTCTTTTTCCCTACAAAAACTGTGACCTCCCATGGTCGCTAGGTGAAGATCTTTCAAGCTACTAAGAGAAGCTAACATCATTGTGGTTGAATTCATTTCAAACTCCATTCAAGCTCCATTTGGTAATGGAATCATAGCCTCAAACTAGCTCTATATATTTAAATGGTAGCAAACATCTACTTCAACTTCCTCTCCAAAACCGTATATTATAGGGACAAGTTGGAGGAAACTTCACTCTATTTCAACCAAGGCTCAATCTAGAGAAAGTTCTAAGCTCAAAGAGGCAAGTATACTCTAAGAAATCTTGACTTATTTGTGAATTGTATGCTTGAATGACTAGCCTTTTCTAAGATATGAATCTTAGTTGCAGATTCTAAGTACCAAACATGAGAACTTAGTTGTTATAAAGAAAAGTGGTGGCGTGATTGAATGATTTACTATATGGATATGTTTGTGCTCAAACTTAAATATGACATGAGATCTACTATGCACAAAATACGGGTTGTTGTGGTGATTATTTGATGCATGAATTAGTCTTGTTGAGAATAGACTTTATGAGGTGTAAAATGTATGAAAATGGCGTGTGCTATGTGTAAAATTGCAAGGCTATTTTGGTGTGGTTCATGTGTAGCCTAAAGAATATTATGAGACTTGGAATGATTAGGTTAAACTGTGTATTTAGTGGCTAGTAAGTTATTTTAGGAAAATAAGTTAGTTGGGAGATGTTGAACAAGAAAAAGTGATGAAGCGCAGAATTACTGGAACTGGACAGTTAGTTGGTGATTTTGAGGCCGAATGAACAGAGCATTAATGCTGGACTATTTTCCAGCTTAAGGGACAAGTCCGTATATGTGTTATATGATGTATTTAGGCATGACTTGCATGTTGCATATCATGCATTGCATTGTCCATGTTGATACAATGTATGAGACTGATTTTATGCCAACAAATTTTAGGAAAAGCTCTTTTTAAAGAAAAATTTCAGTTTTGAAAGAAAGACTCCCCTTGGTACCATTAATTCCTGGCCAGCGCAACCCGCTCCAGATCCATGGTTAATTGATCTGATGATGAGTATGAGCGTCCAGGCTCGGAGATAATGGACCTGAGGATGACGATTATGGCCGTCCAGGTCCGGAGATAATAGACCTGAGGATGATGATTTACTAACCGTTCAGGCCCGGAGAGAATCGACCTGTTGATAATGATTTATGACCGTTCAGGCCCGGGGAGAATAGACCTGATGATGATGATTGATTGTATGACCGTTTTCAGATCCGAAAACAATATATCTGAAGGAAATGATATGACCGCCTCAGATCCGGTGATAATAGATCTGAACACTGTATTTTGGTTTTATGACGATTATGTTTTGAAAGAAAGAAAGATCGAATTAATTCTCATCTTATCATATTGCATCACATTTGCATATTCATACACATTGCATCTAATTGCTAGTCGAATGCTAGATGTACTGTTACTTAGGTTATGATCTTATTATCTTTCGTCACCTAAGCTATGACCTTATTATCTTTTGTCACCTAAGTTATGACCTTATTATCTTTCGTTACCTAAGTTATGACCTTATTACTTTCGTTACCTAAGTTATGATCTTATTATCTTTCGTCACATAAGTTATGACCTTATTCCCTTTGCGGCTGATGGATTGAAGGTCAGGTAAGTTGGGAATCCAAATTCTTGGGATTTGGTTCTTGTGTATACTTTCCATTTAATTCTTGATTGTTTATGGTGTACCTGTTGGTGACTTTGTCACTCAACCTTTTATTTTTCCCCAGAGCCTGCAGGAAACGGGGTAGAGTGGATTGACGATGAGCCTAGAGTTCCATATCTGTAGATGTGCGAGTGGATGACAGCTTAAGGATTTTCTTATGATGGGTTTATGTTTTTATGGACTTATGTTGGGGACTTTAATTTCGGATTTTCCTTTATCTTGCGAACATGGTTGTAAACTTTATGTCGGATATTCAGAATGTTTTGCTTAAAAGTTTTTATTCTGCCTAAGTTTCGCTTACCTGTTAAGGTGATGGCATGCAAGTCTATGAATTTTGTTATAGAGTGTGACATGTTATGCATTGATGCCTGGTACTCTCTATAGCGAAGTACGGCGGGCGCACCATACGCGGGCAGACCGTGTGCGGGGCGCTACACAATGTGCTAAAAATAATTGAATTTGAAATCTTCACAATTTGGCCTAAATTGTGGGTGATTTGTATGTGCCAACATGGAATGATTTAGTGGCTGAATTTAACATGTGAGACACAAATGTTTGGCTTTTTGAACTATATGGGCTGGCCATGTTTATATGGCAAGTAGGTGACACGTCGGTGAAGTTTCGGCAGTCACCCGATACGACAATTTTCGGTTTATAGCCTTGTAACGTGTTGTTATAATTTTGTCATCACCATGACTCATATCATATGATATAAGACCTGAATATACTCATAAATATGAGGTGTATATAGTGGTGTGACGTTGACGTACGTTTGTAATATATGTAACGTGTCGGTAGTACGTCAGAATATATGTATTGTGCCTTTTTAGCAAAAATATATATATGGCGTGTATGGTGAAGGATTAAAAAGACTTTACATGCTTGGGATGACCATGTACTCCAATGACGACACATCTAGACGGCAATAAACACCTCTTCCTAACATGTTTAGGTTGCACAAAGACATACACCTCAAACTCTAACTCAATAAATGCATACGTAGAATCATGAACAAGTAAAAGATGATGGCAAAGAGATAAATAAGGAGTAGAGTCATACCTCTTTTGTATCTTCACTTTCACATGCTTAGGATGCATTAACAAAGCACAAGTGAGACACTTATGAAGCTTCCAAAAGAAAGACTTATCACACACTAGAACACGACTCCACGTCAATACAAACTCTTCTTGATGTGTTTAGGGTGTATAGTCATGCTTCTCTCAATCAAACATGAATGTGTAGGATGTAACCGAAATCCATCATGCAAGGAACAGTCGAACTCAATCAATACATAGACCAACAATTTATCATGGCAAACAAAGTCACAAGTCACCATGATTTGGAAAGGGAAACAAGACAATGTGATATGTCATCTCTCATGAGAAAACATGGCATGAATCATCCTATGAACAAGCATACTGTGGGAATGGATCATGCTAAAGGCCGTGTGTATACGATTCATATAAAAAGGATCATGAAAACAATGTAGACTAGGGAGACCAACACGCATTTTAAAAGATTCAACAACAAATGATCCAACACTTTTAACTATCAACTCAGTTTCATCCAAATTAATTGAATCCGATTCATCATTTCAATCATCATCTAATTCATGTGACACAAGCTCAAGTTCAGGTTTCAATTCAAGATCACACAATGCATGTGGTTCACACAAATCAAGACAAATAGGCGATGCTACTTCAACATGTAAATCATCCTCATGTTCACTCGTTTTCTCATGCAATTCAACCAAGATTTTGCCATGAAATTCAGATGTATTATCATGTAATTCATGCTCATTAGATGCATTAACTTTGACCTCATTCAAGTCATGTGGGAACAAATCAACTTTTTGTTTTGTGTTAGCATCAACTTTAGGTACAATTTCAGCTTTTGCTCCTTTTTAGAAACAATTTCTGTAGCGCCCCGCACCCCGGCCTAGCCAGATACGGTTCACCCGCCGTACTTCACTACAGAGAGTACCAGGCGTCGATCCATAACGTATCTTAGTCCAGACTAATATGGGTGGACTTTCGTGCTTACACGTCAACAAGTAAGCAAAACCGAGGCAGAATAAAAACTTTCCAAACGAATGCGTCTAAACATTCACCATAAGTCTTACAGACATGTTCTTAAAATGCGGAAATCCAAAATCCAATCTTTTTCAACATAAATTCTTAAAAGTTCCTCAATCATGACCATCTCGTCATAAACCCTTAAATCATCCTTCAATCGCTCTTTTACGGATAAGACGCCCTAGGCTCGTCCTCGATCCACTCCACCCTAGTTCCTGCGGGTTCTGGGAGGAAAAATAAAGGGTGAGTGACAACGTCACCAGCAAGTATACCATAAATAATGCATTAAATGGAAAGTACACACAAGAACCAAATCCCCCAAAATTTGGACTTTTTCCATCATACCTGTCTTTCCATTCAAATGTCGCCACAGTAACAGAATCATCACTTAGTCACAAAGGAAATAAGATCATGGCTTACGTAACAACAGCAATAAGATCGTAACTTAGGTAACGAAGGGTAAGAAGATCATAACCTAAGTATTCTTACATCTAGCATTTGGCTAGCATCTCATCCCATCAGTCAATAGTTGTTAAGGCAATAAAATCATAATTTAGTCATGAAGCAAGTAATGACACAGCTTAGTGCAAATAGACTCAACATCATGCTCATGACCATATGCAATGCGTATGAATATGCAAATGTAGTGCATAATGAAACCATGAAAATCTTTTCCTTTCATTCTTTCTTTCAAAACAACATTGTCAAGAAAACAAGAGAGTGTTCAGATCTATTCTCCCGGATCTGAGGCGGTCACTTATTTCTCTTCGAATCTATTATTCCCGGATTCGGAGCGGTCACGTCATCAATCATAATTACCAGGTCTATTCTCTCCGGGCATGTACATTCAATATCATCATAATCAGGTCTATTCTCTCCGGGCCTGAACGGTCATTATCATCAGATCAATTAACCCCGGATCTGGAACGGGTCTGCTCATCAGATCAATTAACCCCGGATCTGGAACGGGTCCTGCTCATCAGATCAATTAACCCCGGATCTGGAACGGGTCCACTTATCAAATCAATTAACCCTGGATCTTGAACGGGTCCTGCTGGCCAGAAATAAATGGTACCATAGGAATCTTTCTTTCAAAATCGTAAACTTCTCTTTCAAAAGATCTTTCTTTCAAAACTGAAAACTTCTTTTTTAAAAGATCTTTCTCATCATTCTTTGACATAAAATCAGTTTCATAAATTGTATGAACATGGACAATGCAATGCATGATATGCAACACGCGACTCGTGAACAAATACATCATAACATGCATACACGGACTTGTCTCTTAAGCTGAAGAACTGTCCAGCAATCACATTCTGTTCATACAGCCTCATGCTCATCAATTCGTGCTCATTTTCATATTGTCATACCATACCCATGCATTGAAGTCTTAGACATGCCGTAAAAATTTCGTAACATTCCAAATGTGTAACGACCTCAAACCTCAACTGTCATCAAAGGGTAATGCTGAAATCAGCAGGGTAGGACTCGCCTAACCTCATTTTTCATGGATCATAAAACCTTATTCAATTTGATACATCACCTGGAAAGCATAGTTAACATACCAAGGAACAATATTCATAAGGCCAAACATCATGTTCAAGCTTAAATGAGCAAGATCAAAGCCTTACAACTTATTTCATCAAACTGTCCTGTTTTCCAGTTTTGTACCACTAAGTTCAACTCAGTTGTTAACCATCAAAATGGTGGTTTTATGCTGGTTTCCTCCATGAACATGTACCTCTATGCCTTAGGTAATTACCATAAAAATTCCAAGGCAATGCAATAAGTTTAAGGGGGTCATCTAATTACTTTCCCAGGCTAGGTACATGCAGAACCTGAATTACCAGTTTTACCACGAATTGCATTATGACCAAACCACAACTCCTTTTACTAAACTTCTCACAGGGTTGCTACACACACCAAACTATCATCATACCAAAATCAGCTCCTTTGCACATTCCTAAGGTGCATTTTTGAGCCAAGCAACTTACTACTCAAAACGTCCTGTTCCAGCAACTGTGTTTGACCAGTTTTACCAAAAACTTCATTAAGGATAATCCACCACTTCTTTTACAAAATTCCAAACTCACACATTCATAGACACATAGGGATATTATCATACCAAAAACTAGCCAATTTTACAATTCCTAAGGTTCATTTCAGAGCATACAATATGCCATAAAACTGTTCAGCTCCAGTACTTCTGTATGAGCATTTTCTACTAAAATTATATTCTGGTCAATCCACAAATCCTTTTACCAGAATTCCAACTCACACATTCAATACATATGAGGCTATCTTCGTACCAAAATTTAGCCAATTTGAACACCTCTAAGGTTCATTTTTAGGTCGTTCCACATGCTACAGAAAACTGTCCATCCGACTTCTGTTTGACCAGTTGTCACTGAATAATTTGTTAATAATAAACCACAACTCCTTTCATCGAAATTCTAACTCGCACATTTACTACACATATAAGGCTATCACCATACCAAAAATTAGAAATTTGAACACACTTTAGGTTCATTTTAGGTCGTACAACATGATACATAAAGCTGTCCAGCTCCAGTGATTTCAGCACTTCATCACTTTTTATGGTTCAAACATTTCCAATCAACTTCATTTTTAAAGTGACTTAATGACTATCAAATGCACACTTCAACATAATCTTTTCAAGCCTCATAACATGCTTTAAATCATAGATAAACTGTTCATGAGTCATATCAAAACAGTCACAACACATTCATACAAATCATTCACTCATGCCATCACTTTTCTATAACAACTAGTTTTCATGTCTTGTACTTAGACTCTTCAACTAGATTCATAGCTTAAAAATGACTAGCCATTCAAGCATGTACTTCACAAATAAGGCAAGATTGGTTAGTATACTTGCCTCTTTGAACCTTAGAGCTTTTCCTTAGCATGAGCCTTGGTTGAAATGGAGTGAAGTCTTCCTCCAACTTCACATATAGCACACGGTTTTGAGGGGGAAGAAGGATGAACATTAGTTACTATCTTAATGAAGAAACAACTATATTGAGGCTATGATTTCCTTACCAAAATGAAACTTGGATGGAGCTTGAAATGGATTCAAACCACCAAGATGTTAGCTCCTCCTAGTAGCTTGACAAATCTTCTCCTAGTGACCATTTGAGTGTCACATTTTTGGCAAGACAAGAGGGATACCAATGTGAGTTTCATTCTTTGAAACATAGAATTCACTTAGAATGCTTAGCATGTACTTACCTAGATGAATTCTTGAGCTTGAAGATCTTGAGCTCCTTGGCTCAACTAGCCGTATACTCAAATGAAAAATAGGGAAGTCTCTTGCTCCATTGTGAATTCTTGAGGAGAGTGTTCTAGAGTTTCTTGGGAGAGAGATTTCTTCACTAGGCCAAAGGGGTGTAGCCGTGGGTATAGTAAGGGAGAAGGAGGGTTTACCTTGGCTTGGTTAGGCTAATTAGAGTTATTAGCCTAAGTTACTTCTAAGTAGGTTACTTTAATGCAACTAGAGTTACTTTAATACAACTAGAGTTACTTTAAGGCTAACCTAGGTTACTTTATCCAACTAGAGTTACTTATGGGTTAACTTGAGTTACTTAACCTTGTGGTTAATATAAAGTAACCATGGTAATATTTGAATTGCTCCTTGGTTAACCATGAAGGGGCTGGCGGTTTAGGGCTTTTAAGGGGCCTTAACATACTTAATTCTCTTTTCAAGTGGGTTTAATGAGAAGCTATGTAGGTAGTTGCCCCTTTTTACTAATTATTTTCCCTTTGTTTTAAAAATGAAATTAGGGAAATCTTGATTCCTCTTGGGCTAAAGGGCCGAAATGTTTGCTAGAGTTGGGGGAAAAATTGCCCACTACATACAACTCCTTAATTTCTTTGGGCTTATTTTAAGGAGGACTTAAGATTAACCTCTCTTATAATTTGGGAAAACCCTTTAAGGCCCTATTTAAACCTTATGGACGAAATCTCTTTAGCCCTTAGGGTGAATTGGCCATGGTCCATAACTCATGCTTGAATGATTATATTGTTTGCTTATCAACATAAAATAAAAGAAGCACTAAGGAAACTTAGTGAAATGCACTTGAAGGATGCCACTTTATTAATTTACTTATACGAGTCTTCAAGTATAATATGACTTTTCGTCGGGTACAACAATTTCAGCTTTGATACGCTTATGAATTTTAGCAAAAAAATCATCCATGCGCTTCTTAAATTTTATCCTATTTTCAATGTTGGTTGCATGCTCATACATAGCTTCAAGTGCTTCATATCTACAATGCATCATTTCATGTGCAATCTCTTTATTTAACCCAGCAATGAATGTAATCATGGTTAATTCTTCAATCTCTTCAATGTAAGCATAATACAAGTCATCTAGCAATTCATTGTAATATGCTTTAATATCTTTATCATGTTGTGGATAATTTTGAAACTTAGGCACTTTGCAATGCCAATTTCTTACCCAAATACCATTTGATTTTTCAAAGGTAATCATGCGTTTTTCAACCTCGTTGTAGTCACGCTCATAACACATGACTCCCCAAATGGTGCCAACCAACTCTTCAACTTGTGAACTTTGTTCATTCAAGGTTCTCCAATCCAATTCTTCCACCTTGTTGGAGATTTCTTGCAATTTCTCCAACACCTTTTCAAGTGACAGTTCAGCCCTTGTCTCCTCATCTACGGCGTTGGTCAACGACATGTTTTCACCTGAAATGAAATAAAGAAGACAAGAAAAGAAAAACTAACACAAAGACAAAAGAGATTTCGTTACGTTAGTGAAAATCAAAATCAATGTGCATGTTCCTTTCTCTCTCTTATATAGTCACTCACGATTTGTGTTTTCATCGGCCAATCTTGAGCTAGATACAATCAAAGCAAGCTTTTCAATTGGCTAGCACAATCCGACAATGCACCTTTTTTCTCCAATGTATCAAACCATTTTCAGCAACCAATAGTCAAAGGTATCAAGCCAAGAACAAGACAATTTAACACACTTAACCTTCTAAGAATCAAGGAAAAATGAGACCAAAAATTATGTCAAAGGCTGAGCCAAAGAAAACTAAGGGTTGCCCTGGGCAATCCTTTGTTTACCCTAGCCTTATGCAAATTAATTACTGTAGAGAAAAAGGGGTTTGAGTGATTACAAAATACATGATTTAAATAACGTGTTACAAAGAAATGCATGACATATTTTGACATGACACGTTTTTGCATAAAACTTGTCTTATATAGTTCATATATAATGTTGTCGTACTAACGAGCCATGAAGCTTTAAAGCTTACATCAAATGGCAAGCATTTATTGTGTTTGAACTATTGTTAGGTGTCATCATTAATGAACTAAACTAGTTCATTAAAGGAAGTACTTAGTTAAATAAACTAAGTAGTTCATTAAAGGAAGCTATATTTGGAAAAGGCACAAAGGCAAGAAGTTGAAGAATGGAAAGTCCTCTTCACCCTCTCTACACGTTTTTAACATATTTATATATATTATATATTCATATTTTTTTAAAAAGGCACATACACATATATTCCAACGTACTACCGACACGTTATACATTTTATGTCCGTACGTTAACGTCACACCACTATATTTAACTCATATTTATGAGTATATTCAGGTCTTATATCACATGATATAAGTCATGGTGATGACAAATTTATTACGACACGTTAAAAGGTTTTAAACCAAAAATTGTCGTATCGGGCGAATACCGAAACTTCGCCAACGTGTCACGTACTTGCCATATATAGATGGCCAGGCCCCTACACTTTCAAAAATGGCCTCCAATTTCCGTGGCTTACATGGTATGTACAGCCCATAAAATCATCCACTGGTTGCACACAAAAATCACCCTGTCAATTAAGGCCAAATTTGTGGAGAGTTCCCCCCAAAATCCAATTTTGGTCACATGTGGGTGAGCCACTTTAGAATCAGCCAATGTGCTTGATATATTAAAGTTTCATTATATGTATAGTATGATGTAACTATAATATATATAGCATGTGCAAAAAGTTGGCATTTAATCGGAGAAAATCGGGTAATCGACAAACGTCGAAAATTCGTTTTCTACAAAACAGCGACCACATGGAAACAATTTTGGCATGACATATCAACGTGTATCATAGACATTTTTACATACTTCATACATTCCAAAGTGTTCTAGAAAAATCATTAAGGGCTGATTGGAATATACCATATGTGTATAATTATTGTGCACTGTTTTACAAAGTTTTGCAAAAATAAATTCAACACATGCACAATTAATTATACACGCCTACTACAGCTTGGAAAAGCATTAGTGGAGCTTTGTTGGCATCTTGATTGGCCAAGAATGAAGCATACAATGTTGGTACCTAAAGAAAGAGCTGCACAAGGTAACATTTCAAACTTTGTCACATTTGTGGCACATGCTGAAATTCAGGCATGTGTAAAATAGAGATGGCCGATTTTTCCACTTCATGAGCCATATTTTACTATCTTGCATCCTGTGGATTAATTGAAAGATGTATGGCAATGTTTTGAATAAGTTATGAACATAATATTGTGATATCTTTGAACATCACACATGCTGAAAATTTCAGCAGTGTGGGAATGAATGTGGCCAAATTCTGGCCCCTTGGTGGACTAATTTTTATTTCAAATTTAGGAGAAATGTCTTGTACTAATGATGATTGATTTCTTCTTTATTTCAAGGAATAAATCAAATACAAACTTGGCAATAATTTGAAGTAAGTGAGACTGTTACACATGCTGAAATTTCAGCATGTGGAGAAGCATAATGGCCGAAATTTAGCAAGGAAATTGTGATAAGTTGTCTTGCTAATTAAGTGGGACGATTATATGCTTATGGAAATAATTTTATGGCTAATTGGGCACATGCTTTTTTAAGATTTATTTTCAGATTTATCTAGTCATCAAATGATGACAACTCATCCATCCAATCAATGAGTGCCAAGTTAGCAAGAGCTTAATGATCATCCAATGAGGAGTTGCCAAGTATGCAAGGAAATGTCACAATGATGCAATATACTCTTCCAAGGACTTAGAAGATAATTTTTCAAGAGGAATACCAAGCATCAAGGGGGCGGCCATATGGAGATAAAATGAAAAGAAGAGAGCAAACAAAATACAAGACAAGTCTTGCAAATTGAAGTGATCAAAACGCATACATCCTCTCTTCTTCTATACTTCTTTCTTTCTTCTCTCTGAAAGCCCATTGTATTCATGTTCATACATCTTGAATAGTCTTCTTACATACCACCCTATACTCTTTATCATTGTAAAAGATTGATCAAGGTGTGATCAATCTTTCACTTGCAAGGTGATGGTGTTCGTGATCATTGTATTCATATACAAGGTTGTAAAGGGTTGGAGTTGATGTGTAACTCCATCAACCCGTGTGGTAAGGTGTTATTTGTGTTTTGTGATTGTTGCTAAGCGAGGAAGGTGTCCTCGAAGACTGGAGTAGGTTGTTTTAATCGAACCAGTATAAAATTTCTGGGTGTTATTTACTTTCAGCACTTACTTTAGTTTCAGCACTGTGCATTGTTTTTCATCACGTTATTAAAAATAGTAAACGAATTTCAAAAATCACAAACTTTTTCAGAATCATAGCCACACGTCTTAAGGTTAATTTGGCGTAAGTTTCAACCCTTTTGGACAAGGATAAGTCATCCAAACATCTAAAGTTCTGAGACTAATGCAGTCTGATTTTCAGGCTTGCAAAGGTTGACTTTGATCGTGTTTGACTATCTTCCCAAAAGAATTTTCCAAAACTGTTTCAACCCAATTAAATAAAACTAATAAGGGGTTGGTTATTAAATTCTCAGAGCATTTGGAGTCACAGTTAAATAGGAATTAATTTTTCAAAACAGACTACCATTTCTGGCAGATTTACGAAATCTGACCATCAACGATTTTTAAAGAGGTTAGAGGTTGAATTTTAATTTGAAATTTTTAAGAGATACTCAGAACATCTGAGACTAAGATCCCTCCAAATTTCAGAATTTTTGAAGACCTACAACCTAGTTTTCAAAATTATCCACTGTAGATGGAGTCACACTAGAAGTTGTTAAGCCCAAACAAGAGTATACTAATGATGATAAGAAGAGACTAAGCATGAACGCTAGGGCTATGCAATTACTTCTAAATGGTCTAAGTAAAAGTGAATTTAGTTATGTTTCAAATTGTTCTAGTGCTCAAGAAATGTGGAGAATTCTTGAAATGAAACGGGAAGGCACTAGTCAAGTAAAAGAGTCCAAAATCAACATGTTTATGTCCACACTCGAGTCATTTAAATTATTGCCAAATGAATCTATCGTTGATATGGATCTTCGTTTGACTAACACTTACAGTTCTCTTGAGTCTCTTGGCAAAGCCTTCTCTATGAAGGAAAAGGTACAAAAGGTCTTGTGAAGCCTTCCATCCGAGTGGGACCCTAAAGTAACGGCAATAGAAGAAAGCAAAGAAACTAAGTCAATTAAGATGGAAGAACTAATTGGATCACTTAAGGTATATGAGAACAAACTCACCATAAGGAAATCGGAATCATCATCAAAACAAGGTAAGGACTATTGCATTTAAATCAAATGAATACGTCCCTACTTCTTCCGATCACGTAGATGATAGTGATTCTGAATCAGAGAACGATGACTTAATTTTATTGGATAAAGGCTTAAGAAAATTCATGAGAAAGTCATTTAGAAACAAAACTAAGGCTACTTTGACTAAAAGAAATAAGAACAAGACAAATGACAAGGATGTTAAATGTTACGAATGCGGTAAACTTGGACATCTATCATATGACTTCCATAATAAGGACAAGCAAACAAACAAACACCCTGACAAGGATCGGAACAAGAATAGACTCGTCTCAGAACCTAAGCAAAGGAAACGAGCTCTCAAAGCCTCCACTTGGAGCGATACATCTGATTCCGAGACTCATACAGAAGAGGAGACTGCACAAGTATGCTTTGTATCCAAAGCATCAAATGAGGTATCTTCTGGCTCTGATTCTGACTCTGAGCCTTCTTATGATGATCTTTTCAGTCAATATTTAGAATTGCTTAAATTCACTAAGACTGTGGCGAAAGAAAAGAAGCGATTAATTGAAGACAAGAAGTTGTTAGAATCTTCTAACGAGAATCTTGTCGCTCAATTAAACGATTCAAAAATAGAGTCGTCATGCATCATTAATGCATTAAAGACAGAGATCTCATCATTGACTACGCATAATAATGAAATGAAATCCGAAATTTCAAATTTGAAATTAAGGAATACGGATTTAGAAAAGATGATGAAACAATTTGACACAGGATCCAATATGCTAGATCGCATTATTTCATCACAAAACACGATAGTGATAAAACCGGATTAGGATACATTGAGACAAATGAAGTATCTATTAAACCAACCAAGTTTGTATTGTCTAAGAAAGTAGACACTCCAAAAGCAAATACGGCGTCTAAGATGACGCAAAGACCCCCTCTTCCCTCATCTCGTCATACTTCTTCTTCATATCATGTAAAATATAATTTTGTGCCATATAGATATGAGAAGAAACAAGTGATGCATACACGACATTCATTTCATCCATCTAGATCACACACTACACACACGAACACAAGGACATACCAAAAACGTGCTCCACATCATGGGTATAAAGGAGTTCTTGGCCAAAGACCCAAAGTCCACTCACCACATGTCTACTACATTGCACCTTCATCTACATTCTTGCCATTTGCTAGACCGAGAAGGATCACCCAAGTATGGGTACCGAAAGGTACTTTTACTAAGAGGTGAATAACTAACTCGTAAGGACCCAAAATTAAAAGGGTACCTAAATCACTTTTGTACATTGCAGGGAACCCACACATTAAAAGACAAATCTATCAAGTGGTTCCTTGAAAATGGTTGCTCGAGGCACATGACGGGTGACCCGAGCTTGTTCACTAAATTGAAGAAGGTCACAAAAGGCGGATCCGTGACCATTGGAGACAACAATGAAGGCAAGATCATCGGAAAAGTTACAATTGGAAACCCAAGCACCCTTCAAATCCCCAACGTCTTTTTGGTAAGCAACTTATCTTATGATCTTCTTAGCATTTCACAATTTATTGATAATAGTTTCGATGTGTGCTTTACTCATCCCTATTGCAATATCATAAATAAAAATGGAGAAAACGGTTTTAAAAGGAAAACAGGACGCAAACATCTTTACACTTTCTATGGATGATATGTTAGATTTTAAGGTTAAGTGTATGATGTCAAATGAACCTAACGTAAATTTGTGGCATAGACGTTTAGGACACATTGGCATTTCTACACTTGAAAAACTCCAACGAAAGAACTTAATACGAGGATTGCCTACACTTGATTTAGACAACTTTCAGTTGTGTGAATCTTGCATAAAAGCAAACAAACACGCGAGTCACTAAAACCTAAAAATGAAATAAGCACGACTAGAGTTTTAGAATTATTACACATTGATTTGTTTGGTCCTAGTCGCACTACGAGTCTTGGTGGACGTCACTATGCTTGTGTGATTGTTGATGATTTTTCTCGTTATACTTGGACTTTGTTTCTTGCACATAAAGATGATCTCGCCATTGAGATTGCGAAACTAATAAAACAACTTGAAAATCAATATGGTGTCAATGTGAAAAGGATAAGAAGTGATAGAGGCGATGAATTTTAAAACAAGGACATGATTTCATTTTGCGAAGAAAAAGGAATTAAACACGAGTTTTCGCCACCTAGAACTCCACAATTAAATGGAGTAGTAGAAAGAAAGAATAGGACATTACAAGAAATTGCTAGAACCATGTTGTGTGAGAATAAATTGCCTAGATTTTTGTGGGCGGAAGCCGTAAATTGTGCATGCTACATAGTTAATCGTTTGTCCATTAGAAAGAAAATTAATAAGACGCCTTATGAGATATTAAATGATCGCATGCCTAAAATTGATTACTTTCGTGTGTTTGGTTGTAAATGCTTTGTGTTAAATACGAAAGATAATTTGGATAAGTTTGAATCTAAATCAATTGAATGCATCTTTGTTGGGTATTCCGTAAATTCAAAAGCATATAGATGTTATGATACTCTCACTAGACAAATTCTAGAATCCATTCATGTGAAGTTTAATGAATTTGGTGAGATTGATAAAGATAAAGAATATGATGATGATTTTGAATTGAAATCCTTGTTGAATGATGATGATGGCACGCATGATATGCATGATACACTAGAAATACATGATCACTTAGAAATGCATGAAAACGTAGAAAATAATCAACCAAGATGGCATAGAGAACACCCACACGATCTCATTATAGGCGATATCACTCACGGTGTGCGACCACGTAGAAGAATAAATCCGGATGAAATAAATCAATTTCATACCATGATTTCTGAAATCGAACCTAAAAATGTGCATGATGCTTTGAGTGATTCTTCTTGGATTGATGCTATGCATGATGAACTTAATCAATTTGTTAGAAATGACGTATGAGATTTAGTGTCACGACCACAAGATAAGACTATAATAGGCACAAAGTGGGTGTTTAGAAATAAAATGAATGAAGAAGGAAAAGTTGATAGAAATAAAGCTAGACTTGTAACACAAGGATATAATCAAGAAGAAGGAATTGATTATGATGAGACATTTGCACCCGTAGCACGCTTAGAAGCCACACGACTTTTACTTGCTATTGCTTGCATGAAAGATTTTAAACTTTATCAAATGGACGTGAAAAGTGATTCTTAAATGGATTTATACAATAAGAGGTACACGTGAAACAACCACCCGGTTTTGAAGATTTGAAACATCCCAATCACGAGTACAAACTAAAGAAGGCACTATACGGTCTAAAGCAAGCACCTAGAGAATGGTATGATCGTTTTGCTACTTTCCTTTTAGAAAATGGTTTTAAAAGAGGCACTATAGATAGTACTTTATTTTTAAAACAAGATAAATCGGATTTACTCATTATTCAAATTTATGTTGATGACATCATTTTCGGCTCCACTTCACATAAACTTGTTGAAGATTTCGAAATTTGCATGAAATCGGAATTTGAAATGTCTATGGTTGGTGAATTAAATTACTTTCTTGGCTTGCAAATTAAACAAACAAGTAAAGGTATACATATTAGCCAAGTTAAGTATATAAATGATATGATCAAAAAGTTCAATTTTGAGAATTTAAAACCGTCACCCACCCCTATGAGTGTCACAACTAAATTAAATAAAGATGAACATGGTAAGGATTTTGATAATGCCTTATATAGATCTATGATTGGCTCTTTGCTATATCTTACTGCTAGTAGGCCTGATATCATGTTCAGTGTATGTATGTGTGCACGCTTTCAAAGTAAACCTAAGGTGTCTCACTATAATGCCGTGGAAAGAATATTTCGATATATTAAGCACACACCCACCTTAGGCATTTGGTATGATAAAGACTGCGAATTTAACTTGCATGCCTACACTGACGCAGATTATGGTGGATGTAAAATAGATTAAAAAAGCACGAGTGGCACTTGACAATTTATAGGAAATTCACTTATTTCGTGGTTTTCTAAAAATCAAGCCAGCGTCGCCCTATCCACCACTGAAGCTGAATACATGGCACTTAGTCTTTGTTGCACACAATTGCTATGGCTAAAACAACAACTTTTTGATTTTGGTATCACAGTACAACGTATTCCTATATATTGTGATAGTATGAGCGCTATCAACTTATCTAAGGAACCCCGTACTACACTCTAAGGCCAAGCATATAGAAGTACGCTATCATTTTCTTCGTGATCACGTAAGTAATGGTGATATTGTCATATATCACGTACGCACAGAGGCACAAGTAGTGGATATTTTACTAAGGCATTAAATCAAGCCACCTACAAAAATCTTCGTTCTAAATTAGGCATGATTTCTGTTGATTTGATTTGATTGTCTTTCCATATTTACATGCATTTTTGATTGACTTTCCAAAATAAAGGGGCAGAGAATGCATGATTTAAGGGGGAGAGAGAAATTGATTGCACAAATCAAGGGGGAGAAAATTCAAAATTTGAAATTCAAAATTTGAATTTGTGCATGATTGGAGGGGGAGCGATAAAATTTAAATCATGACCATATGTTATTTTGTAAATCATCAAAAAGAGGAGATTTTAGAGAAAAAGGGGTTTGAGTGATTACAAAATACATGATTTAAATAACGTGTTACAAAGAAATGCATGACATATTTATGACATGTCACGTTTTTGCATAAAACTTACCTTATATAGTTCATATATAATGTTGTCGTACTAACGAGCCATGAAGCTTTAAAGCTTACATCAAATGGCAAGCATTTGTTGTGTTTAAACTATTTTCAGGTGCTATCATTAATGAACTAAACTAGTTCATTAAGTGAAGTACTTAGTTAAATAAACTAAGTAGTTCATTGAAGGAAGCTATATTCGGAAAAGGCACAAAGGCAACAAGTTGAAGAATGGAAAGTCCTCTTCACCCTCTCCACACGTTTTTAACATATTTATATATATATATTTATATATATATATATATATTCAGATTTTTTTTAAAAAAAGGCACATACATATATATTCTAACATACTACCAACACGTTATACATTTTATGTACGTACGTTAACATCACACCACTATATTTAACTCATATTTATGAGTATATTCAGGTCTTATATCATATGATATAATTCATGGTGATGACAAATTTATTACGACACGTTAAAAGGTTCTAAACCAAAAATTGTCGTATCGGGCGAATACCGAAACTTCGCCAACGTGTCACGTATTTGCAAATATAGATGGCCAGCCCCTACACTTCAAAAATAGCCACAAATATCATGTCTTACATGGTAAGTACAGCCATAAAATCATTCCATGTTGGCACACACAAATCACCCTCAATTAAGGCCAAATTGTAGAGATTCCAAAATTCAATTTTGTCACATGTTGGGCGCCACTTTAGATCAGACTAAGTGCTGAATATTAAAGTTTAATTTATGTATATTATGTGTAACATAATATATATATCATGTGCAAAAAGTTGGAATTTAATCGGAGAAAAATCGGGTAATCGACAAACGTCGAAAATTCGGTTTTCGACGAACACGGCACATGGAACATTTTTGGCATGACATATAACGTGTATCTAGACACTTTTTACATACTTCATACATTCCAAATTGTTCTAGAAAAATCAATTAAGGGCTGATTGGAATATACCATATGTGTATAATTATTGTGCACTGTTTTACAAAGTTTGCAAAAATAAAATTCAGCAAATGCACAAGTCATTATACACGCCTACTACAGCTTGGAAAAGCATATGTGGAGCTTTGTTGGCATCTTGATTGTCCAAGAATGAAGCATACAATGTTGGTGACATAAAGAAAGGAGCTACACAAGGTAACATTTCAAACTTTATCACATTTGTGACACATGCTGAAAATTCAGCATGTGTAAAATAGAGCTGGCCGATTTTTCCACTTAATGAGCCATATTTTACTATCTTGAATCATGTGGATTAATTGAAAGATGTTATGGCAATGTTTTGAATAAGTTATGGAAATAATATTGTGATATCTTTGAATATCACACATGCTGAAAATTTCAGCATGTGTGGGAATGAATGTGGCCGAATTCATAGCCCCTTGGTGACTAATTTTTATTTCGAATTTAGTAGAAATGTCTTGTACTAAATGATGATTGATTTCTTCTTTATTTTCAAGGAATGAATCAAATACAAACTTGGCAATAATTTGAATTAAGTGAGAATGTTACACATGCTGAAATTTCAGCATGTGTAGAAGCATAATGGCCGAAATTTAGCAAGGAAATTGTGATAAGTTGTCTTGCTAATTAAGTGGGATGATTATATGCTTTATGGAAATATTTTTATGGCTAATTGGCACATGCTTTT